>CM053624.1:139622790-139659406 GCA_028646595.1 Phalanger gymnotis
AACAATTAGAGACATTTTACTAGCAAAAGGCATAAATCTGTCCTTCACTTATGACCTGAGATAACAAATCAGGTAAGGAGAGGTTGCCCAAAAAAATGCTTAAAATATTTTGTTTACAAATCATATGGGAGAGAAATGAATGTATAGAGACCATAGAGCCATGTTCTTTCTAAGACATAAAAATCAGTACAAATGTAAACGTGTTGTTCTTCTCTGAGGTTCAGAGCTGTGTATTGTCTCTATCATTTTTAATTATCTTTCAGACAAGTCCTTTGAAAATTATGCCAACAATTTTTTTCTTAAAAAGAATCAAACAATTCCCCTACCCCCACATCCCCATGTTCTGTCTCACTCCCCCAACTCCTCTGCTGTCATCACTGGGCCCTCTGCTTATACTTGAATGTATAAAGCAGCCCCAAATTTCAGCAAACATGGAGGCCCTCCTCCAAAGCCTGGCCCCTATCCAAGAAAAGAAAAGGGAAGAAGCACAGAGGGCCATTATTGACTGGAATCAGGCATCACCAGAAGCCCAGCTTGTGTTTCATATACAGGCTGGTAAGTTTTCACTGGCTTGGGAGATGGGATGGGCTATTTCACAAACACCACTGTGCTTGAATTTCTGGACGCCACCCAGGCCAGGAATACATCTCTAAAGGGAGAGGGAAGAAAAAAAACCCAGAGTTACATTACAAAATTCTCTTAAATTCTACCATGAATGAATAAGATCCCAAGTAATTCCCCAAAAGAGAGACTCAATGAATGCAGCGAACAGGCTTAAAAGACTACTATCCCCATTCTGCCACACTGTTTGAGACATGGAACTAGTATCCTTGGTACTTCTACTCACCTGATATAAGCTAGTATGAGTTTACTCTATTAAGCTTTAGTTATAGGTAAAGAGTCTTTAAAAAGGAGGTAGTTGTGTATGAAATTTGCTCCTGATATTCTCATTCTAAACTGGCTTGTGCATGAGCTCAATAGGCAGCCACTTTGCTGGTGAGGCTCTGGATATTTGTTTCAACCTCTGGTATAGTGGAAAAAAACACTGGCTATAAAGTCAGACAATCTGTGTTCAAATTCCCCCCGTACAGCTTGCTTATTAATATATGTGACTGAAATATTAATGTGTTACTTGTAAAAGTAGACCTGAAAACATTTATATCTTAAGTAATAAATCAATAATAGTGCAAATCCCTGAAAAATCACCTGAATTTAAAGTCAGCCATCTATGTGTAGTCTGATCCTGAGATAATGGAGTTTAAGATCCAGGACCTTGAAAATTCAGTCTCATTTCTGGATGGCCCCTGGTTTGAACCAGGCCAAATAAGCCTTGTAATCTCTTCCCTAAGAAGTGAAAAGGATCTGAATAGCTGTTAAACTTACCTGCAATGCTTCACTACACACTCATTGCTGCAGTATTCATTGTCCCAGTCCTTACTCACAACTGGAGGGTTCTCACAACCTGACCTCACACATCGTGGCTGAGGGGAGAGTGTCACAGGAGACCCAGTCACCAGCTCAACATCCATCTGAGAAGGGGATTCAACCTATAAAAGGATGATAGCCTTAGTAACTTAAATCCACCTTAGTATTGGGAATAGGCTCTTTTGCTAGAGGCCTAAAGATTCAGGTATTAATTAGTCCTACCTTTACCTTTTAAAGGTTCAGATAACATCAATAAACATTGTGACAATTTAGAAACAAAAATATTAAGTGGAGATTCCTGTCTCCCTCTTATTTAGCACCGTATCATAGGAATTCTAATTCCCAAGTGGTTTCTTTTTCTTGCTTCTAGTAGCTTCTATTCCTCTACTTTGAAAAAAATCAAACCAAAAGGAAAATTAGGAAATCACTACAAGTAAAATAGGTAGTTCAGGGAAATCAAGATATATGTCCTTTAAAAGGAGGGAGTTCTATATGAAATTTCTTTCAAAACTCTTTCTAAAGTGGCTACCGAGCCACACGTGTGCCAAGTAGCTGTTTTGTTGAAAATTAGGACTATTTGTTTCAGCCTTTAGCACAGTGGAAAGAACACTTGGCTATTGAATAAGAAAACCTGTGTTCAAATTCCACATAATGCACACTTAACTATCTGTGTGACCTTGGACCTCAGATTCCTCATTTATAAAACGAGGCAGTGGTATTAGATGACCTTTGAGATCCCTTCAAGCTCTAGATCTATGCTCCTAATACTGAGTTCTGTGCCCCAGCTGAGACTTTTCCTGGAGAAGAGAAAGAGTCAATATCCTTGTGGTCCCTGAACAAATTTCAACTCAATGAATAGCAGCTTCAAACTTAGCTCACATTCTCTTTGAGCAGGGATCAGGGGCACTCCTTACTACCAAGGGAAGTATAAAGAGGGCATTGTCTCACCTCAGGTACAACATCTGTGATCATCTCAATGGGCTCAGGAGAAGTTGCCTCCACCGCATGGGGCTCAGGACTAGTGGTAACCGGCTGTTCAGGGCTACTCTCCAGAGCAGGTGGGACTGAGGCAGGCTGAATATGCAATGTAGGTGGAGGAACAATCTTGATCTGCAGAGGAGGTGGCTGTTGGAGGCTAAGACGAACCTTCTGCTGTGGGGGCTGCTGCATGGCCTGGAGTGGGGGAGGCTGCTGCAGAATGGTTACTTGTTGCTGACTGGGTGGTTGAGGCATCTGTTGCAGTGGAGGGGGCTGCAGTCGAGGTGGAGGCAACTGCATAGAAGCAGCAGCAGCTGCTGCTGCCTGCAACACAGATCGAGTAACAATCTTGGCTTGTTGGCTCTGATCAATGGCAGATGTGCTGGTAGCTGCCTGGATTTGGCTTAACTGAAGCCCCTGGGAAGTCACCATTGTGGCTGGGATGACTGTAACCATGCCTCCTTGGGACATGGCAATAGAAGAAGTCAACTGGCTAGATGTCAACGTCTGTTTGGATATAATGATCTTGGTGATGCTGGTCTGGGCCCCTGTCCCACCAGATGTCTGGCTTGTCACATAGGATGAGAGGGTGGATTTAACCACAATAGAAGATGACAGAGAAGGGGGCTCTGTTGATGTTGGTGTTGGTGTTGGTGCTGGTGCTGGAGAAGCTGGCACAACAACTGTTGCAGCAGGAGATGGGGGAGGAGTCTGCTGTGGTGTCACTGGATCCAATTCCACTGTCTCCACAGCAGTCTAGCAGGATAGAGTAAGACCAACAAGTGTAATCATATATCCTCATTACCTACCATAAGCATCCATTAAGGTATAAAAGAAAAAGAGGTGATTTCTTCCATATAAACTGCTAGAAGAAGAAATTGAACAGGATTAGGGCTAAAGTTTTTCTGGCAATCTCATTAATTAAAGCAGAAATAAAGTTCCTTTGGGTCTCTAGAAAGGAAATACTAGGTATGTTAAAAAAAAAAATAAGCCTCTCCTCATTTTCCTCTCCAATAATACAAATTGATTCAACTACTTTTCATAGTACAATTAGTCTTTTTTAGTATCTAATAGAAAGCATCTCACAAAAGATAACAGCTAATAAAGTTACTTCAAGTATCCCCAAGGGGTTTACTAACTTTAACTATATGGCCACCCCTATATTCTTACCTGACACACCTGATTGGCTTTATAAGCTGCCAAAGCCTTTAGGTATTCTTTCTTGGCAGCTTCAGTTTTCCTTTTATATACCTGCAAGCAAAGAAGACATGCTGGTCAACAAGAAATTAGGGGGTAAATGGTCATGACAATTTACACAGTACTTTATGTTTACAAAATGCTTTACTCATTTTTTTTCTTAATCCAACTGAAGAACCTAAGATAGAAATGTTAACTGCATTTTCTGTATTCTGTATTTTCAGTATCCAAGCTGAGAAATGAACTTTCAAATTTTACCTAGCAAGTGGGATGAATTGTTAATTAACCATATAACTTCCCAATTATTATTAAGTATCAATTTTACATGTAGGAGAAACTGTGGTAAAGAAAGGCTAAGTAATTGTCCCAGCTGCTAAGAGGTTTTTACAGTGATCCAGGCGGGACAGTTATGCATAAAGCCACAGGCCTTTATTACATGTTGTATATTCTACTACTACGTAATTACATATTGTATATTCTATTCCGTAACAGGGTTTAGAGAAAGTAATGGGTAGGAAAGGAAAAATATGAGGGGTGGGGGTACTGCAAGAATGCAATTAGGTCAAGTGTCAGAACCTGAGATGATCTGAACTTCAAGTGTATGGCACGAGAAAGGATGTGGGTCCACTGGTGAATCTATCCTTCCTTGGACTTGGCACATCCAGTTGCATCAAGCTCTCTGCCTCTCCTCAGCACAAGGCTTCCCCATCTGGGTAGCCCAGAAAGCAGATGGGATATCGATTTCAGCTTTCTCCTCCAGGTGTCATAAACAGGGCACAATCTTACAAGTTCCTACAAGCTCTTTACTGAGATGATTTTTTAAAAGCATAGCTGAGGATAAAGAAATAGGTAAAGTAACAAAGGGAAAGTGTACAAGGGGATGGGAAGCATATAGGGGAATTCACTGATAATAACCACATTTTATTATCAGGAGAGACTGATTACTGATATAGCATTATAACTGCTAGAGATAAATCAAGAGTTGCAAGACAGGCTTTCTGGCCTTCAAACACATATAGGACAACTATGGTCATGGAAAGTGCAACAATACAAACTGATTTTTGACACAGAAGTTCTAGGTTCGAATCTCAGCCCCACTAATCACCACTTACTACCTCTACGACTGAGTAAGTTATGTCACATGTCTAAGTATCAATTTTCTCCTATGTAAAATGGTACAACAGTGCACTGCCAACCCCATAGGGTTATGAGGATGTAATGAGAAATTAAATAAGCTCTTTGTAAAATAGAAATGCCAGTTATTATAATATGTGGTTGTGAAGTCTGGTGAATATTTTAGGCAAAGGATAACAGAACTCTGAGCTGACACTAAATAAGCAATTGAAATGGATATGGAATAGATAAATATTTCAGAGTTTTCTTTTCCACTAAAAAACCTGGTTAACTTCTGTCATCTACTGTTAACTCTTGCTCCTCACATCCCCTTACCTGTTTTTGCTCTTCTCCAAGACTGTCCCACATAGAGGCCACAATTTTTGAAACCTCCCCAAAAGTAGCATTGGGATTCTGTCCCTTAATGGCTGCCTGTGTGTCACGGAAGAACAAGGCATATGCTGATACTGGTTTTTGGGGTTCATTGGGATCTTTCTTCTTCTTTTTCTTCGGAGTCTTCTGCTTTTTGCTTGACTCTACCACAACTGTCTTCTGACTGGGGAGCTGCAGAAAGGAAGCGAACAGGGAAACACTGTGCCTTAGGAAGTTTAAAAAAAGAAAAAAAGACAACACATAACTTGAGGACCAGGAATGGGGAAGATGCTACCTACCCACATGGACACTTTCCAAGACTACTCAAAATAGAAGCAAGTACAAGGCACACACTGAACCAACGGTCATAATAAGGAGAATAATGGGAGAATATAATTGCAAAATTAGCAGCCTTATGCCCAGAAAACAAAGATGACCATATAGGAATGAAGGAAAGTAACTGGGATGTATATAGAGGAGTGTTACACTTGGGCATTGCACTTGGATAAAATGAGAGTAGCAGTTCTGCAAAGGGATGTCTCACCCGACGGAAATCCTCAACATCATCCTCATGAAGTGAGCTAGTAGGTGAAGGGGTGGTTGAAAGCCGATCCTCAGGTGACTGGGCAGATGGGAGGATAGTGCCACCCCCTAAACTCAAGCCAAGCTGAGAACTCAGCTCTGACTGGTCAATGGTGGTCAGCTGGCTGTGTCCCATCAAGCCAGATGACACATCTGTCATTGGTACATCAATTGTGACAGGTGGGTTGGCACTATACTGAGTCCCTATAGAGTGGTCCAAGTCCTGAGAGGTAGATAAAGATAAATTTAGGCACTAAATGCTCCAAATCCCACCCTCTTTCCCAGATTCATGACGTGGTCATTGTAACCACACTGGCACTTCCTTTTTATAACCTAATTTCCCTCTAGGGAACAACCTTTGAAAGTTGTGTCATCACCTTAAATAGCAAGATAACAATTTGTTGAGGAGAAAAAATTTTGAATATTTAAAAAAAACAATCTTCACTCTGTATTTTTGCTAAAGTCTGTAGCTGGACATTAGTCAAGTTATAAGCACGACTGCAGAGATGGGCATTGATTGTCAGAGTTCTTGTCACTCAAATGACCTCTGCTTAAAGCAATTTCCAATTAACATTTATGGCAACAATGAAGCTACATATACTCAACAAAAACAATAAAGTATGGTTTTATAGATTTAACAAAACAGAACAATAGCAATGTTGTTCCAAGGACAAAGCCTTGGAAAAATCTGATCAAAGATCTGGATTTAATGGGAAGCCAAAGAAGTTTCTCTAACCTTGTGTTTCTTACAACACTAATCTCTAACTTTTGCAATGCATAAGAAGCTTCACTATCACTGTGTAGGTTTTTACAGTATGAACGGTGAAAGCAGCAGCTTAAAATCATTGATAGAGATAAGAGAGATATCTACTTAAAATACTTAAAATTCTTCAACAGGTTCACCTCTCTGGAGTTAAAAGTTAAAAGGCCTATTCATAAATATTAACAAATAATTAGAGCAGTGTTGTTTTCAAGGAAATCAAAATATGGGAAAACAAAGTTACCTAAAGGTCTGGAGATCACCATCAGAAACTTTGACTTTTGCCTGACACATTAACTTTGAAACTTGCAACTGGCATGCAGAGAAGGCAAGACAGATATTACCTGAAAACATAACTGCTCTATGTTTGAACCAAAGGCATGACAGGAGCCAAGACACTGCTTCCTCCCCTTCCCTCATTCCCCAACCACATCCCAATAAAATAGTTTCAAAGTAAATTTCTGGCCTATGCCAAAGCTGGTCAAAATGCTTTAAGATTCTCTACAAATCACTTATACTTCAAGGTGCTATTTCATACTTGAAAAACGTAAAACATATCTGCTAATTAAGTTGACTTAAATAACAAACTCCTTTTCTTTAATCCACCCCTAGCCCCTGGACATTTTTTTGGTCTAGAGTAGATCTAGGCTTAAGTACCAGGATGATAATCATCATACAACCACATGTATAGCATCAAGCCTATGCAGTTGTGTCTTCCTCAATTCACCCCATGTTTGGGGTAAGCTTAACAATGCTCTTGCCTCTTACCATGGCCAAGCCCCCACTCAGGAGCCCCCCGCCCTGTTCCATCAAGCCATGAGTCATGGCCACAGGCATATCCAATGTCTGGACCCCATATTGGGCTGAAAAGCTGCCATCCTGTGAGGAGGTGGGGTCTCCAAGGTCATCAAAGTGGCCGATCACATCAGAGACAGCCAATGAGGGGTCAGAGTCCAACGAAATAGGAGGGATCTCAAATTCCTCATCACCCAGACTTGGAGTATGGAATGTCTGAAGGAAAAAAAAAGATGAATATTAGTTGGAGTAAGAGAAACATACCCATTGTTAGAAGGAAGGGAACGTGGCTTAGTGCTGGGGATTTCTCAACGTACTTCAGCCTGTGGTTCCATTCTTGATATCAAACTCCTAAAATGTGCTTAGTTCTACCAAGAACATTCCCTCCTGCCTCATCATGAGAGTCCTATCATCCATATAGCTGTCTGTCAACATTGATACATGAGTTTCATTCTGATGAATCTGTTGACTAGCCACTGCCAACTGATCAAAAAATCAGATAGAAAAAGGGTCAGTGAAGCTTCACTCAGAGTGAGACACGCTCCAACAGCAAGTGGAAACAAATGTGTGTCTTTTATAAAACCACTGGATACACATACAAAAACACGCATCACTCATTACATGAGAAAAAGAAGAAAGAGGATTATTTGCAGCAGGTTACATAATATAAAAAAGAAATGTGTTTGTTACAACACAGTTGGCTACACAATAAAGAATATATATCACTTATGATATCAGATAAAGAAGTTAGAAAGTCCTTGAAACAACTACAGGTGGAAGACAAAGTAAGCTAGATGGCTTAAACTATTTCTGTGGTTCTTATAGCAGTTAGTGCTGAGATTATATCTACCAAATGTTGAATCGGAACAATCATAAGAAGTACTACCAACCTTAATGGTAATTTGGATGGTAATGGTAATTCTCTCATTCAGGAAGAGGCAAAGACAGGGATAATTGGGGCAAGGATGTCAGATTTAGATGTGTTAACATAGTACAAAGTCCTTGCCTGTCCTAAAACTCCCCCTGCCACCCACACACACCCTCCAGGGTGAGAGGATTTCCTTGCATCTGTCTAAAAACTCTCTCAATTTGTTCCTGGGGCCTTACAAACCCACTGCCATTTGGTTGCCTCAGAAGTCTGTGTAATTGTTTCACCTCTGAGGTCTGGTGAAGATACTATGGAAACTTTGGCCTTCCTGATCTCATTTTTTTCCTTAAACAGTACCAAGTAAGATGTCCCCTTTGACAACAATAATAGCATTCTCATGTTTTGCACTGGGTTTGTGTAACACAAAAAAGGCCTGTGACCTAAACAGGGGCCAAGATGGATTGGATCTTTTGTTTGTTTTGGAGCGGGGAAGGCAGGGCAATTTGGGTTAAGTGACTTGCCCAAGGTCACACAGCTACTAAGCGTGTCAAATGTCTGAGGCCATATTTGAACTTCGGTCCTTCTGACTCTAGAGCCGGTGCTCACTGCGCCACCTAGCTTCCCCTGGATTGGATTTTTAACTTGGGCCTCTCCTTTCTACCACCCACTGTGTTTCTTCCTTCATAAACATATTGAACCAATAACCTTTAGTTCACCTATATTTTTTTCATGCCACTTAGGGCAGTGCTCATGAAAATACTGCCTGATCTCTGACAGGGACAGGTCAGCAAAGGTGGCATTAACAATACTGGCATCTCGAGAGTTAAAGAAGATCTAACCCATTGAAATGCTTAGTACTTTTTGTATACCTGTCAGAGAAGCGCAAGAGGGTCTCATTTTCTTCTTGGGTGGGTTCCTGAAACTTACTCCAGTTATCTGGATGCATGGCATAGAGTTCCATGCTCTGAATTAAAGAATCTCTAGCTTGAACCAGCACGGCATACTGTGCAGGATTATTAGGGTCCCAATTTGGGTGTTGTAAAAGCCAGTTAGGGAGACCTCCTGGTCTTGGTGGGGCATTTCCTCTTGAAACTTTATTGGCAGCTTTCTATTACAGCAGTTCTTTCTCTTAGTGAGAACAAGGGTTCCATTAAGTCAGTTACATTTCCCCAGGTTGGGTTATAACCCCTAAATATGGCCTGAAATTGGATTACAACAGCTGCAGGATCTTCTCCAAGTTTAGGGGTATACTTTCTCCAAATGGAGAGATCAGAAGGACTGAAAGGGTCATGTTTTCTAACAGCGACTAGGGCTCCTCCTCTGGCCTAATAAACCTTTTCCACAAGTAGGCTGTTCTCTATTTGTAGTAGTTGTAGAAGGAGAATAAGACCAAAGTACAGAAAGAGGAGGATCAGGTAAGGCAGGATACAGAATGAACAACGGTTTGGAAAATAAAGGCCTGGACTAGGAGTTTCCCAGCAATACCAGTAATTGATTTGGTCTATGTGAGGTTTAGATCTTTCAAGAAAAAACCTTAACTTTCTAAATATACTCAAAAGTTCCAAATATTGGTCAAAACAAATCATCTAAATCCTTAGCATTGTTGGCATGCCTTGGCATAGCCTAATAGCGCTTTATTTTGTCATCCTCAGTTAGACGGGGAGTTTAACCTTATCTTATGATGCAAGATCCCACGGGAGATCCTATAAGAATGCTCAAGCTTGACCCCTTATCTCCTCCTAGATGTCCCAGTGAAGAGTTTTCCTCCCTATAACTCTCTTGAAAGAATTTCACTAAGAATTCTCCTGCTAGAAATTCCCAAAGCCCCCAGTTTGCCTCTGAGAAGTTCCAGTGAAGACATTCCTAAAACATCTGAAGACTCTCCAGTGTAGGTCCTTTCCAATTATGGTATTTTCTGCTCTGTCCCTAAGGTAAAAATGCTCAATTATCCAGGGACTTGATTTTGATGTGATTCTCCAATTCTTCTCAGTCAATAAGTCTAATGTTCAGTTTGGGGGTTAAGCCTTAGGACTTTTTTTTGCTGGTTTTTAATCTTACCAGTATAGCACCTCCCTAGGGTCCTCAAGGTACTTTCCTGGTAGAGGAGATGCTGCTCCACTTCTAAGAGGGAATCTCTTAATTGTAGAAAAGACAGCTCTCCTCTATCTAAAAGGAGTGATTCTGTTTGCATCAATACCTTTCCCAGTTGACTAAGGGACTTTTCCTCTGGCATTTGAGGCTCTCCCATTCAAAAGACACTAGAGCTTCCGGGGGGGGGGGGGGCAGGGGGAGGTTGAGTTAATTGTCTCTGGGAACTTTCAGTGAAAACCCAAACCTCCTTTCTAAGGGTAGCTAGTTTTCTAGGAGTTGGAAGTCCCTGTATGAAGTCACATGGTTCAACTTCCTTTGGTCTCTGCCCCTTCAGTCTACTTCTGCTGGCCTAATGGGTGTGGTAACTACAATCCCTTGGTGGCCAAACCACAGTTTTCCTCCAACTAGTGCAGAGATACCTCAAGAAGTTTTGTCAGGCTTGGTGTTAGGCTCACAGGAAGATCCCTGGCAGCCTTAATTAGCTTAATTAGTTAGCTATCGAGGAGCCACATGGTTCAGCTTGATCCCTTGACCCTTGCTTTTTGCAACAGCTCAGTTTATCTCCCCATTATAGGTGCAGCTGTCTCAGGAACCTTAGTCACAGGGCTGGTCCTTGTTTATGGATCTAGAGCAGGGTGAGGAACCTCAAGGTCACATATAGCCTTCTAGGTCCTTGGGTACAGCCTTTTTGACTGAGTCCAAGTTTTACAGAACAAATCCTTTTACTAAGGAGATTTGTTCTGTGAAGTGTAGATTCAGTCAAAGGGCAGCACTTGAGGGCTTAGAGGACCATAAATGGCTCAAGGCTGAAGCTCCCCACCTCTGATCCAGAAGAAACTCATAGGTAGCCCTAATAGGTACTCCCTCCTGAGAGCTCAGGGTGTTCCAGTTGGTAGTCCTTACTCTTGAGATTGCAATCACTGCTGTCCAGTCATAACAACCTCAGGGCAGCTGCCACCAACCTTAGCACATGAATACATCAGTTCCTAAGTCAGGAGGTAGGAAGGCTCCTGGAGGGCTATAGCAGTCCCCTACTGGCTCCTTTTCAGGTGACCAACAGGTTAAATCCTAGTCCTGGTGACTAGTTTATGGCTAAGAACTATAATATAGTGCTGTTATACACAGAGAGGCCCAGAGATTGGTTCCAAAATGAAAGACAGACTTAGATAATCAATAATTGGACATTTAAAATCAATTTTGCACTCAAAACTCTATTTTATGCTCAAAAATTCTAAAAAAAAAGTAAAAAGAAATAAAACGAGGAAGTCCTACCAATGGCTAGCTTCCCAGACCATGAGGTCTGCCAGAAAACATTACGCTAATGGAAAAGGGAAGTGACACTGGCATTGTAAGATCAGCCTAAAAGAAAAAAAAATTCAACTTGTTCTGGAAAATTTGGTGTGCACTTTAAATTTCAAAGTTTTTTTTTATTAGTTTTCAATTTTTCCTAATTTTAAAATTCATCTGACTGCTCTAGAACCTTTCTTAACTAAAAGTATTTAACCACAGAAACACCTAATTTAATTTAGAAATGATTGGTAGTTCCTTTTTCAAGCCCAATTAGGGATCTCTTTCAAAATGAAAATAAAGAGACCATTAATTTGGAAATAAACGCAGACTCACCAACTGCAAGTCTGAAGAGGCTCACCTCTAGTTCAGAGAATTTGAGGGGGAAGGTTGAAGGAAGTCCAACCTCCCTTGAAGGAGCCAGGAGTGAAAACAATCGCCTGAGGAGTGCTCCTTTTTTGCCCTCTTGGGCAGGACAGCCAAAGGGAACTAGGGTCCATACTTCAAACTTCTGGATGGCATTGCCAAAATGTAAATCGCAAAAATCCAATCCAAAACAAAAGGAAATTGAGCTACATCAATTTATTAGAGAGACCCGTGGTCCCTAAGTGATTGGATCCAAGACCTTCCTGGAAGTCAAGGATCCCTCTCCTCAAAAATCACCCACTTTCATGGACCTTTGGAGGTCACTAAAAATAGAATGAGGTTCATGATCGGTCATCTTCAGGAGCAGGAAAACTCCTATGACTGGCTAAGGGACTTATCCATCAACCACTAGTATTTTGTCAGCAATATTACTGGGGCTTTTCATAGGCTGTAAGGACATTTATGACAAGAGTACAAGGAAACTGTGTCTTTTCAAGCATAGTTCATTTACTGGGGGAGAGGGGGGTGCGCTAATGCTAATATATCAATGTCCTAATATGGTAATAAGTCCTTATAACAGGCCTAACTAATAAAGTATAAATCTATTTTATAAATTTTATATTATCATATTGTAACCTATATGACCTACATTCTTATAGCATCGACTAAATCAAACTTAATTCTATTCTACTTAACTCACTGATACAATCACTAATACCCATTAAATCATAATGAACCGAGTAAATACTGATTAAATTGAGTAGGGGTATCAAAATTATTTTCACATCTGCTTATACTAAGATGGTCCTTTCTACCTTATTTCTATGGCTAATTCACATTGGTATATCTTCTAGGAGATCCACTAAAAGATCTAACTTTTTTCCAGTTTCTAAGTCATGCAACCCCACTAATGGAAGTTTCCCTAAGTAATGCTATTCAAACCTGCCAGCAATAAGACAGAATGATTTAGTGAGGTCTGACAAAACCTAATCATACTGGCCTTCTAGTAATTACTGCATGTGGTGAAAGTCTTATGGGGTTAACCTTAAAGTCATCAGGGTTACAGAAAGAACATTATAGAAAGAAACAGACCAGGGCACCTGTAACTGATCAGAAAGTTCTGAGAGTTTCAATTTGCACATCTATTTTTTTCCTTCTATTTTGCTCAAGACCTATAAGTGATATGAACAAGCTTATGGTTTAGAGGAAGCATTTTTAAAAGGCTCCATGAGGACTTGTAAAATGAGCCCTTCTGTTTCTTGACATTATGATAGAGAAAATTCAAATACAGAAAATATAATTTAAAAGATTCTTTAGAACTAAATAAAGCAATTGTATATGTGAAAGCCTCAAACCAACTTGGGAATTTACAATTACCAAAACCTATTCAAAAGCTATTTATGTGGGCATTAGTATAAAATTCATTTGTGGATATTCAAACAAATTTGAAAGAAGTTCAATGCTTTGCCCTACCCTTTTCAGTCATGTTATCTTTTCTATTACCTCCAGGATTACATTTAAAGTACATCAGTCAGGACCATTATCTTTACTTGGCCTTTTGTCATTGTTATTACTGGCACAAAAGCAGAAGTTCTAAGCCTACTAATATAACTATAGTTATCACAAGTCCTCTAAGTATATTCTTTTACCTACTAGAAAACATATCCTAGTCCCAAATAGAAATATTCTGATCTTGTTGCCTTTCTCAAAGTAAGATTTACTACTGAATTAAGAATAAGAGCATTTTACATCTTTATCACTTATTACAACACCCTTTGAGGATATATTTCAATCTCTTATCATGGGAAGGGAAAAGCTTATCTCACCAGAAAATGTGTGCAACTGTGAGGACATGATCTTATACATTAAATATATTAACTATTAAACTAATAAAGAGGCTAGTTTAAGAACTAACTTACTTTAGTTGCCTCAGTTAGGAAGTTGAGAGACAAGTAATGGTCATAAATTCTGAACAGTAAAAATAAAAGCAATAAGATCCTTTATATCTGGATCTTATTAGTAGGCTCAGAGATGTCAAATGATTCAAACAATAAGATTCATTATAAAACCTTTTCTATACTATAAGCAAGCTTTTAAGCCATTCTCTCTTTTAGCTGTTTGTTTTGGAAGGAAGATCCTAGTTACTCTAAAAACCAAATTACTATTTTAGAATTTACACGGTTTTCATTATTCACATATATTCTTTCAGATTCTTCTTTCACAGAACTGATAAGATTTTGACCTTGCCAAGGCCAAAGATCCCAAGGACCTAGCAAGTTCTCAAAGAACTTCACAGATGAGAATTTCCAAGGTCTTTTGTACTTTTCCCAAACACTAAGCAATTATTATAATTATTTTTTAAAAAAACATAATCATAGGAATACTTGACAATCTTCACAACCTTTACAACCACATGGACAAAACATTGTGCTGACAAATCTCTAATAAGTTTTAGCTCAAATTCATAACTTCACAGCATTCGGATCAAAAGAGGAGCTAACTCCTTAATGATACAAAGGCTTTATACTATAGCTTATCACTCCACAAATTAACAGCACTTCAATACAATGGTTCCCAAAATCCCAATGTGAAAAATTATAATACTAACATAAAACAATATCGAAGATTTAAAACATGAACACAAAACAAAACTTATTGCCAGTCAAATGACATTAATCCACTTGAACATATCTCCAGTCAGCTACTGGGGAAAAAATTCCATTCATCTACCAATTTTTGCATTCTATACTAGTGCATTCAGAGACAAGTATAAAGTAATTATCACTTTTGTACTTCTGGTGACACCAGCAATTACCACTTATAGAACCAATCAACTATGCTTGAATTATTTCCCCAATTACTTATCAAACCCACTATGAATCCAAATTTTAAACTGCTCAAGACCTAGTACTGTCATACAATTCGGGTGAAAAATCACTATAGTGTTCTATATTCCTGCTTCTGGGAAATCAAAATTGAGTTGCACTTTTAAAAACTTTTCTATGTCTAAAATCATTTTTATGTAGTTCTCAATTGAGCTTCACATCCACACTGGGTCAGTGCAGTCTCCAACTTTCTCCAATTTTGTTTCCCTTTCTCCCTATAAACTGTGATCAAAGCCTTACGAACTTACACTATTCTCTACACACTAATTCAATGCTTCACTTTTCTCCACTGCTGACTTTCCACCCTGTACCTTTTTGCTTCCAAATCATCTCGAATCGGTTTCAGCACTAATTTTATTCTACTCTCTTGAATCTTCCCTTTGCAAATTTAAAACATTTTCCTTATATATTCAAATTCATTACTAAACTTTACTTTTATCTTATCAGAACCTAAACTTCAAGGTTTACAGTTTTTCGTTTTATCAAGTAAAGTGCTTTCAACTCGGTTTTTTGCTGAGAGGCTGCAAGGTGGCACAATGGATAGAGTGCTGGGCTTGGAGTCAGGAAGACCCGAATTCAAATTTGGCCTCAGACTCTTAGCTGGCAAACCTGGGCAAGTCATTTAAACACTGTCTGCCTCAGTTTCCTGAAGTGTATGGTAAGTGTACCATAGTGCCTGGCATATTTTAAGTGCTTAAAAAAATGTGTATTCCAGACTAAGTACACAATATACAGCAGTAAATGATTAGATAAACTCAAAGATCTAAGCTTTGGGGGTAAGAACACACCATTTGACAAAAATTGCTGGAAAAATTGAAAAGCTGTTTGGAAGAAAATAGGCATGAACTAACATCTCCCATAATATGTCAAGATAAGGTCAGAATTGATAAATGATTGAGACATAAAGGGTGACATCATAAATAAATTAGGGAAGCATGGAAAAATTTATCTGTCAGATCTATGTTATGATAAGGGAATAGTTTATGACTAAACAAAAGATAAAGTGGAACACAGGAAGTAAAATGAATAATTTTGATTACATGAAATTTTAAGTTTTTATGTAAACTAGTTAATGCAGCCAAAATTAGAAGGGAAACTGGGAAAAAAAACTTGCAGCAAGTTTCTCTGTTTAATAAAGCCTCATTTTTCAAATACGTAGGAATCTGAGCCAAATTTATAAAAATGAGCCATTCCCAAGTTGACAAAAGATCAAAGGACACGAACATGCAGTTTTCAGAAGAAGAAATCAAAACTATCAATTGCTATTATTCAATCATTTCAGTCATGTCCAACTCTTCATGACACCATTTGGGATTTTCTTGGCAAAAATACTAGAACAGTTTGCTATTTCCTTCTCCAACTCATTTTACAAATGAAGAACTGAGGCAAACAGGGTAAAATGACTTGCCCAGGGTCACATAGCTAATATGTGTCTGAGGCCGAATTTAACTCAAGTCTTTCTGACTCCAGGCCCAGCACTCTATCTACTCCTCCACCTAGCTGCTTCCTAAAAGCTATCAACAGTCGCATGAAAAAATGCTCTAAATCACTAATGGAGAAATGCAAATTAAAAACTACACTGAGATATCACCTCATACTTACCAGATTAGTTAACATGACAGAAAAGGACATGGCAAATGCTAGAGAGGATGTGGAAAAATTAGGACATTGATGCACTGCTGGTGGAGTTGTGAACTGGTCCAACCATTCAGGAAAACAATTTGGAACTATGTCCAAAGGGCTATAAAGCTGTGCATATCCTCTGACCCAGCAATACCATTCACTAGTAACTAGGTCTACATCCCAAAGAGATCAAAGAAAAGGGAAAAGAATCTATTTGTAAAAAAATATTTATAGTAGCTTTTTATGATGGCAAATAATTGCAAATTGAGGGGATGCCCATCAATCAGGGATTGGCTAAATAAGCTGTAGTACATGACTGCAATGGAATACTATTGTGCTATAAGAAATGATGAGCAGGATGGTTTCTGAAAAACCTGGGAAGGCTTATATGAACTGAGGCAGAGTGAAGCGAGCAGAACCAGGAGAACATTATACACAGTAACAGCAATATTGTAAGGATGATCAACTGTGAAAGACTTAGCTACTCTGATCAGCAAAATGATCCAAGACAATTTCAAAGGGCCGATGATGTGAAAAATGCTTTCCACCTCCAGAGAGAACTGATGAACTCTTAGCGCAGATTGAAGCATCCATTTTTTAACTTTATTTTTCTTGGAGGGTTTTTGGTGTGTATGCATTTTCTTACGTAAAATGGCTAATATGAAAGTGTTTTGCACGACTTCACATGTAAAACTGATATTAACTGCTTTCCTTCTCAAGGGATGGAAAGGAGGGAGAGAATTTGGAATTCAAAACAAATTTTTAAATGAATGTTTAAATTTTTCTTACATGTAACTGGGAAATATTTCATGAAATAAAGTATATTTAAAAAATAGATAAGTATTTATTCCCTTCCCTTACTTAAAAGCTTGCAAATGCATGATCTATTTTAATTTTCTTGAGGTGACTCTGCTTCAAATTTGCCTTGGCAATTAAGTTCTACTATTTCATTCACAGAAGACAACAGTAGTAAGGTAAATCATTCTCCTAAAATGAAATTTTTTAAATTTCCAAATTATTTGCTTTCTGCTTTTAAAAAAGTTTCTTTCCAAGCTGGAGAGAAGGGTCAATAGTTGCACTAGATGGTTCTTAAGTTTTCAAAACTTCAAACTGCAAAATTGCTGGAATCACTAGAGACAAATCATTTATACTGGCTTCAGTTCTACTTAAGTACTGAGCATTCCATAGTCAGTGAAATCTCCTTCTTTCCCCACATTAAAACAATAAATCTTTCACTCTTTAAGGAAGGGAGAGAGTAATAAAGGGATCTGGGTACTGTTTGTATGCAAATTTCATAAAGTTTCTTTCAAAAGTCTAAATACTGGGCCTGGAGTCAGAAAGACCAGACTTGAAATTAGAACTGCAACACTTACTAGTTTTCTGACCCTGGGCAAATCACTTAACCTCTTTTTGATTCAGTTTCCTCAACTATAAAAAGGGGACAACAACCTTACAGTGTTGTTAGGAGGAATCAAATGAGATATTTGTACATGACTTAGCATTTGCCTGGTACATAATAGACACTAAAATCCCACTAGATTATTTTAATAGACATAATAACATTCAAACTACATTCTCTTCATATTTTGGAAATACATGTTAAATAGATTATGCTTCAGTCATAAATTTAGTCTCTAATTAGTTTTTCAACATTAAAAATTCCTGAAAATAGGAAAAAGATCTCCTTCCCTCTAACTGGTTTCCTTTTCTGTACCCCCAACTTGGCAAGAATTAGAAACACGCAGAAATAAGACTACATCCTTTGAAAACTGAAAGTCTCAGTATAAAATGTACCATTCTTTCCAACTTTTTCCCTTTAACTGATCAGACCATAAGAAAAAGTCAGCTGGATTTACCAGGACACAGAACATAGACAATGCTGACTTTTAGTTATTTCCTGAGAGAGATCAGCCCTTCCTGGAATTTTTCTCCAATTTGTCAAAATATATCCTAGAGGGTCTTGTTTCAGGACAGACTAATCAGATCCCACAATGACCAGTGACTACTCAGACATCTATTAAGAATTATGTCAGAATTATATCATTAGAAATAGAGATAGCACTGATCACTCAAATTTACCTCAGAATAATGCCAGAACCAGAAAGACAGGAAGAGCATCAAAACATGAAAAACATGACTAACAGACAAAACAGATAGGTCTCTTGCTTATTTGCTTGAAGGAGATGAGGTGGCAGGGCACAAGATTCAGAGAGAACCTAGTCCTAACCAGGTATCCCCCTAGAAATAGAAGTCCTCCTATTAGAGTATGAGGTTCTCTGGTTGAGCCCTTGTCTCCTCTGGAGTCACTGCTCATGGGGGAGTAGGTATAGTTGCCCACATCAGATATTCCCAATTCTGGGCAACAGTTCATATCTAAGAAATTGTCAGGTGCAAGAGATTTGGAGGGACATTACAGAACAAAAAAAATACGCAAAATGGTAACCTGACTCTGTGAATCTTTAAATTTAGAGTACAAAGGTGCCTGACTGTAATTTTATCAGCCCTCTCAGTTTCCCCTCTCTAGAAGTTTCCAAATAGGTGAACTTACCTAGTAGAAGCTGGAAAGTTGTTGGAGTTGGGAACCTGGGAGAGCCTGAGCTAGTATAGTCCCCCCCTGGGTCATCAAGAACTGTCATATGAGTTTTGTCACATAAGTTTCCCTCTGTGAGTTCATTTATTGGCTACTGCCAACTGACTGGCAACAAGACACACAGGCACTGCAATTTTACTCACAGTGAGACACACTCCAACAGCAAGCAGATGGAAATGTATGTGTTTCTCCTATAAAACAAATGGATACATACATATATGTATATATACACATACATACGTATATATCCAGATGTTTTGTAAGACACATCTGTGTGTATCTTATTCATTACATGGCATAAATAGGAAACAGGGCTTGTTACAAAGCAGCTAGTTATATGACATATAGAAGAAATATGCATTTGTTATAATGCAGTTGGTTACATGAAATAAGAAAATATCAGTAATGATATGAGAAAAAGAAATATGGAAATCCTTGAAACAATTACAGGTGAAGGAAAAAAATTTTTTACAGCGGTAAAAAAAAAGTGGTAAAAAAAAAAAACTTTAAGCGGCTTAAACCAGTCCTGTAGTTTTTTGTAAAGTAGTTAGTATGTGCTGGGGTCACATATAAGCAAATGGTGAATTAGAACAAAATCAGAGTTAGTTATATCAACTCTTAACACTCCACTCTCAACAACACCAATTATGATTTATGATTTTCAATTCCCTTAATTCTCTTTTATTGTTCTCTATCATCCTGGGTTACCGAATAGTTGTAAATTAAAGGGTTATCTTAACCTTTTACTTCTGTGATATTGTTCTACCAATATTATATGATATTATTCTTCAAACCTTTAGTTTGGATTAGACTCTTGCCTAGGCTTTCTCATTCTGATGGATTTGCTTCTCTAAAGTTATCTGACATTTACCAACTACTTCACAATGAGTATACTCAAAACAAATTTACTTCTGGGTCATTATAGATTCCTTAAAAAGATGGAGGACAGTTACCGGACTCTTCTGTTCCTCTCAAATAGTCTTACCAAGTCTGAATGATCTCTGACCTCTTTCATTAGGAATCACAAAGCTAGCAGTTAACTGAGGTTCCCACTTACATATACCCTTTCTTCCTCTTCAAAGTCCCCTTTGCAAACTCAGTGAAACAGTGATTTGCCAGGCTAACATGATCTTTTTTTCATCTTCCTGGTTTAATGCAGCAAACTTTGTGGTAAAAAGCTATAATCCTTCCTCAGGTACAGAGGCTGGGCCGTTAACACTAAAATCTTGTTAATTACTGACTGAATCTAATAATGATGCAGGGTATCATCTCAGTGACTTTAGCTAAATATCTTTTCCTACTTGAGGATGAGAAATTAAAACAAAGAAGTCTACTAGGCTTGCCATTGATTGCTTTACACTCAATGTGACTTTCCAAACAATCCTTGATCTGAAAATCCAATAAACCTATGCCAACATATTTCAAATAGCAATACTAGAATAGTCAAAACAATCAAATTCCATGAATTACACAGGCATCTAAAATTCATTATAATAGTCAATAAACAAAAGTTCGTTATTTTTTCCAGACCCAGGGCAGTATCATTACAACACTACAGTTTCATTAAATCATATTCCCAGGTTTCAGGAAATTTATGGAAGGATGGAATGTCCAGTCTTAATTTTAGGTAAATTAGCAAATAAAAAGAAATCCCTCGTTAAAGGGAGAATCATTTTTGCCCTTTTCATACTCTAAGCTCCTGAAATCTTTTTGTTTACCATGCTGTATTGATGAAGGGTATGGAAATTTCTGTTTTTTCTGGTAGGGGTGCCTATGATGTTTGAGGTGGAAAGTATAGAAAAGTGAAATATAATTGCTTCTTTAGTTAAGTTCTGTAGATGCCTTTAGAAAAAATTACTGTAACTTCCAATTCCTATCCCCACCTCCCAACTCCTTGCAACAAAGACAACTCCTTCCTCTTGGTAGACTCGAATTACTCTAAAGAAATAACTTAGTTTCCTTCAATATATAGCTGCATGCTCAGAAAGAGTGACTAATACATTAATGGAGGCCAGAATAACACATATATTACAATGTAGAAAGTTTTCAAATTTTTTTCAGTCTTCTGAGAACTTTAGCTAGGGGAAAAAAAAATCGGTCTGTCACTCCATTAATTTTTACTTGCCACACCCCCAAAAGGCCACCAAGAAATAGAGAAGCAACAGAAAAAAAAACCCATGACAAATACAATTCAATTTTTAAGAGAAAAAAAAAACTACATGAAAGTTTGGGTTTGGTTTGGTTTTTTGGGTTAGGTACTTTTTTTTTTTTGGTTATCATAAACATCAGTACAAGCGAGTAGTCCTTAGATCACAAAGAAGCATGTAAAGACCAACCACACATACAGTGATGTAATCAGATTTTACCTATATGAATGGAAATTAGTCATAAAAATAAAAGAACATTAAAAAATCAACTACATACCATAATAAATGGAGAGATTCTCTCTAATCTTCCATTATTACTATTAAAGATCAGCAAAATAAAAAGTAAAATTGAATTATAATGAATGCAGGACATCAAAATTATTTTCTTTCACTGGAAATGTGTGCTAATATGATCAGAAAAGCACTGTTACTATGGCAAAACCATTAGGACACATAAACAATTTAAAACAAAACAAGGAGTCCTTCCTTACAATAACAATTATAGTGGCATCTTATTTGTATAGATAGAAACTAATAACTACTCCTGGTAATCACTCAGTGGAACTATGTCCAAAAATATTTATTGCTCCTAAAATAGGAGATAGCCAAAGTTAGAGAAATTGTAGTGTACTTTCAATACTAAAAAACAAAAAAAACAAAACCACAAAACGTGTGCTCCCTTTACATGCTATCCATCTAACAACTTTTCCAGTTACAAGCTTATACTGATGATCAATGGCAATCTGTGCTATTACAAGTGGTAAGGCCTTCTGGGGCAGGTAACACATATTGCAGACATATTTTCCCTCTGTAATAAGGCTCTAATAACACCATAAATGACTGCTTTTCTCCCAAAGGAGTTTGTCTTCTTTCCCCCAAAGCAGGAGAAGGGAAGGGAATAAGTATTTATTTAATAGTGCCTACATTATCTCATTTGATCCTTATGACAACCCTGAAAGGTAAGTGTTGATATTATCCATATTTTACAGTTGAAGAAATTGAGGCAGCTAGAGTAAGTGACTTGCCCAGGATCACAAAGCTAGTAAGTATCTGAGGCCACATTTGAACTAAGGTCTTCCTAACATTAGCCACTGTACCACCTAGCTGCCTCTAGAGGGATCAAACAATTGTAGAATGGCCCTAAATCTACAACATTCTTTATATAACATTATAATAACAGCTAACGTTTATTTATATAGCACTTTCCAGCTTGCAAAGCACTTGATTATAGATTAAAAAGGGAATCATACTTTAAAATACATTCATTAGAATGAAGCTCCTTGAGGGCAGGGACTATTTTTTTTAACCTATATCTCCAGCGGTTAGCACAGTGACTGACACATGGTAGTATAATGGATAGACTTTATTACATCAAATGGATAGAGTCTGACTTGGAGTCAAAGAAGATCTAAGTTCAAATCCTGCCTCAGTCACTTGCTAGCTGTGTTAACCATTGAGAAGTCACTCAACTTCTCTCCACCAAAGTTTCTTAATCTATAAAACAAACATAACAGCCACCTACCTCACAGGGTCGTTGTGAAGATTAAATCATAATATATTCAAAGTGCTTTGCAAACTTTAAAGCACCATAATAATGCTCATTATCATCAGTGGTAGCAGTAATTGCTTATTGACTGATAAATGTGATTCTTAATTATCCAGGATAACAGAAGGAACAGAATCTAAAATAGTGAATAATCTAAGTCATTTAGATTTGGGGTTAGAACCCCACTTTTGTAATGACATTTAATAAGTACTGGCCACATAATCATGGACAAGTCACTTAACCTTTTAACATCCAAGGATGGGCTGCCTATCTGTATCAACGGAATCAGTTTCCAAATCAGGAGTTTCTAAACGGATGAACACAAAACTCTGGACAAATTAGGTTCCCTCTATCTAGTATCCTACTTTGAAGTCTCACTGTGGAATGGAGGCAACCTTGGCTTTAGAAGAACCAAGTTCCAATTGGTCTCACTAAAAATGGAAAGTTTGACAACAGACTTTATGTCTGTTGTCTAAAGACCAATCCAGCTAATGTAGAATAGTCTCACACTCACCAGATGGTTGGCCAATAGACGATTAATTTTTTTAGCCACAGTAACTCAGTAAGCCATGTACTAAGCAATAGAGGGCTTATGAAATGCATGGTTGGCACATTCACATAAATAAAATCACAGGACCTCGAAGTACTGAAGTATTTAAATATGGATGAGGCTAATATTCAGGAGTTCACAACATTCCAAACAATTTAATGAAACTAAATTGTAAAGGTATGAGTCAAAGAGAAGCTGAACATGAGAAAACAGCATTGGAATTCACAAAGAACCAATCTAAACTTGTTAAAGGTCTGGTTTTTGGCTTCCCTTAAGATGGTAGAATAGGTAATTTAGCCTCCTGACATTAAAAAGGTCTTTCCTTTCAGCCTTGGTAGCTAAGGCTGAAGGTTTATAGGGAATCTCAGTAGAAAAAGAAGTCAATCAAATCAATAGAAGAGTGGAAACCAAACAAGCAGCTGCCCAGTTTCCAAACCTAATGCTAACAGTAAGTGTTAAAAGCAATGCAAATAAGCAGCATAACCCATTCATTGATAGCAAACTCAGCTGAATACATAGGATGGGATGGGATATTTCCTGCATTAAAAAAAAAAAAGACTAGGCCTCCCATTAAAAATAGTGAAAAATGAAAGGCTTTCTATCTTCTTAGATACCTGGAAAGTGATGGCAAGTATGTTTGTCATGATAATGGCAGTAACACCTATCACATGATTCAAGTAAGAACCTGAAAACTCTTCACAGCCATCACTTATACATCACAAAATACAATTCTAACTATTATTAGGTCCATCTATCACCTGGAGGGAATTGTAACCCAGAAAGGGTTACACAGCACAAACAGATGCCCAGCTCAAACTTGTTTTGGTTTGTGAAGGCAGTAAGCTCGTATAGAACATGGAAAGACTAAACCATGCTATGTTTTACAACCATAACATCCTTCCCCAAAAAAAACCTCCCCCGCACAAAAACAATCGAGGTCAAACTACTTCTCAGGAATAAGTTCTGCCTTCCCTACACTTTCCATCTGAATTCTCTTTACAAAATTTTCACCCTGATGCAAGCTACATCATCCTCCTGGCTCAAACTGTCTCTTGCAAAAACTGTCAGTCCTCTTCCATTTTTTTTCTTCAATTCCATATAATTCTGCTCCCTAAGGACTTTTTTTTCTTTTTCTCGTCCAGCTTTTCTGGTCTCAACTGTCTCCTCGGCCCCTCTAGGCTCTGATGGGCTGTCTGAGAGCACTTCCCCAGCCCCAGGTCCCACCCTTCCACCCCCAAGGGCCTTGTACCCTTCCACCCGCGTTAGCAACTCTTGCTCACCTCGGCCCCCGACAGGAAGGGGTGCGAGGACCCTGTGATCGTCAGGTAATTGTCATTTCCTCCGGGAAACTGGAAACCAAAAGAAACCCGCGGGGATGTTAGGGGTGGGGGGGGCCAGGGAGTCAGCCTGGAGCGACGGATTCTGACTCTGACCCCGACCCCCGCCGCCGCCTCCCCCGCTTCTCTTGCCCGTTGGCCGCTTCTCCGCCCAGGTCCCTTCCTCTGCTCCTCTCCCTCTTGCCTCTTTCTCTCTCTCCCTCCCGCCTCCTTCGGGCTCAGGATCCTACCTCCATCTTCAACACAACCGCTACCACCGCTTCAGCTCCCTCATAGCGCCCACCGCCCCCGCCGGAAACGGAATATTCGTCACTTCCGCCAATACTCGCGTCTCCCTCTGAGGATTGGAGGGTTCTTTTGCGGAAACAGTGAGTTTGTAGGAGGGAGGCAACAGGCCGGAAATGAGGAGCTGGGCAGCGCCCCCTTCGCCCGGAGACCAGAATGCCCGGTGGAGGCTTAGAGGTTTCGAAAGAAGTGTCAAGTTACAGTCACACAATACTAGACTGTTCCTGAGGAGAGCAATAGAGACGCGATCTCGGCCTAGAGGAACCGGATGGGGAAGTAGAGATATCGATAGGTCGCGTGGCTAGAGAGGCCGGAGGTGGGTAGCCAGAGAAGTCGGGAGGACCAGCAGTCAGGACCATGACTTACGCTTATCTCTTCAAGTACATCATCATCGGGGACACAGGTACTCCGCTGGCGGGGCCATCCACTAAACTGAGACTAGGATCTAAAGCCCAAGGTGCCACTAGTTGAGGGCGGGGCTCGTTGGGGAGGCGGGGCAACCCGGAGGGGCGCTGTCGGGGGCGGGGCCAGGATGGGGGCGGGGCTGGACCGAAGGAGCTCATGCCCCTTTGCGTCGGGGGGAGCGGGTCTCAGGCACATCTCATGCCTTCCACCAGTATCTTCCCTGGGATGTCCGTCCCACTTCGCCTTTCGGGAGGATGGATCTGAGTACCCGCATCCTCTTTCAGGTGTGGGCAAGTCATGTCTCCTTCTGCAATTTACAGACAAGCGGTTCCAGCCTGTTCACGACCTCACAATAGGTAAGGACTTTCTGCCAGCACAGGAAAAGTGGATGAAAAGTCTGAAGTTAAAAGTTAGCAACCTTCAAAGTGAAAGTCAATTTGCTTCCACTTTTAACTAGCCAAAAGTTGTGTTAATAGGTGAAAACACGTTTATCTAATGGAAAGGGCATGAATTTGAAGTGAAAAGATTTGACTCCAAACCTCTGTCCTGAAGCTCACTAGCTTAGGAAAGTCACATCATGTCTCTAGAGCTCAATTTCTGCCCCCCCCCCATAAAATCAGGGAGTAGTAACTAAGATCCCTTCCAGCTTTAAATTCTATGATTCTGTGAAAGAGTGCTGTCAAGTGATTGGAACGTTTGAGACTTAATTAAAAATAACTAAGAGAGACCAAAGACTAGTTGCTATCTGGGTGACCTTGGGCAACTTGCTTCTCTGTAAGCCTTAATATCTTCATCTGTAAGATAAAAGGAGTATCCTTCCACCTTTAATATGTTGTAATGACAAGAGAAAAACTGATTAGTTGGTTTGCTAGGGATATGAAAGAGCTTGGTGATTCTCTAGTGGCAATACTTTTCATTTTCAGATGCAATGAGTTCTTTCCCAAATGCCTTTCCATAGGGTCTGGAAAGCAAAATTGTTACTGGTACTGGAAGAAAAGAAACAAAGAGATTAAGTTTGCATGGCTAGTGAGAAGAAAAATTATAGTAAGTAGCAGTTTCATTACAACATTAAAAGAGAAGTAAAACTTTTAGCTTCCATCATATGGAGAAAAGCCTCTGCATAAGTAAATATAAGCAAAGAAGCAAAAGTTTCCAGGAACGTAACTAGCAATTCTGAGAAGCATTTTCTCTTAGAAAACCTACTAGATCAAAAAGTCACTGAACAGATGGAGTTCATAAAAGAGACACAGATTTGGCAACATCAGAGACAATAGCATTTTGCCCAAACTCTGGCATGGAAATTATGTTCCTTCTGGATCTGCTTTTTGCAGTGACACAAAGAAGTTGGACAAGAAGCTGTGCACAGGAGCCCAAGTGTCTTTAAAACCATGTTTATGAAAAAGTACAAGTGAGGACAGAAGTCTTCTTTTATCCTTACGCATACCGAGATTGTTCTGTAACTATACAAGAAATAAAGACATTTTTTTTCAAGAAATTCTATTCTTGATGAAGGAATTCAGAGATTAATTTGCTTTCAACCAGAATCAATTCTTGTGTCCTTCTAATTGACTGCAACTAGCCCTCCTTGAGACTTCTTACTTAATTATGAACACCATCAAAACTACTATTAGCCAAGCCAGCATTTATTGCTAGCTAAGGTAAAGCTACTTCTTCCTTAAAAATTTTGCCTCCATACCATGTGAAATGACAAGGTTTGGAGTGAAAAAAGGAGAAAATACATAGTTTATTACCAAATATGTTTAACAGCAGTACCTTTCGTTTTCTCGCTTGGATCTGGCAATATTGCTCTGCTGAGGAAATGTAGTTTCTAATGCAGAAACTAACTCATCCTAGGCATTTTAGTTCTTAAGAGACTGTATTTCTTGGGGAAATACACTATATTATGTCTTGCAGGTAGATCTTAGAGCTGTAATAGGTGGTGACATGGACAGAACAGTAGGCTTGAAGTCAGGAAGACCTAAGTTCAAGTCAGGTCTCACTACTGGTTGTGTGACCCTGAGCAAATCATTTAACTTCTGCCTCAGTTTCCTCAACTGTAAAATGGGGATAATAATAGTAGGATCATTGTGATGATCAAATAAGATAATATTTGTAAAGTTCCTGGAGTATAATATGCAATTAATAAATGCATACTTCCCTCCATATAATAAACAGTTATGGTTCCATGATGAAGGTTAGAGAATGAGTACATCAGGGAAAGCTAGTGTTCAAAATTTTAAACCTTTTATAATTTAAAAAGAAGCTCTAAAGTTTATTGCAACTAATTTTTATGATGGTTAACATCTGAGAGGCAGCGTGGCATAGTGGATAAAGAGCTAGCCTTGGAGCTTAGCAGGCCTGGTTTCTAGTCCTGACTCTGACATATGCTGGCCATGTGACCATGAGCAAGTCAATTCTCCTCTTAAAGTTTACCTGTCTATGGCACAAGCAAATTGTCAATCTACATAAGTGGGGAGAGTTTCTATATCAGTAGTTCCCTGATAAAATCACAACCCCACCCCCCAAAAAAAAAACCATCCAAATTAGTTAAATGGTGCAAAATTTAACCAAGGTTAAGAAGTTAGCCAATTTCCACATTGACTTTCTACTTTAACCTTGAGGTGCTTATTAGCAGAAGCATAGTTACATAAATCCAGATGAGGAAGAAGAATGAAAGTAGAGGCTGAGATGCAATGGAGCAAGTATTTAAGCAGCTGCCAGGAATATGGCTATGCTTGGAACAGACACAGGAAGTGGAAACTGAAATGTAGGGGCCAGAGCCTTGATTTTTCATTGAACATGGCTCTCATTGATGACAGTCATTATATTCTTTGTTCTTCCTTGACAGGTGTGGAGTTTGGGGCTCGTATGGTCAACATTGATGGCAAACAAATCAAACTGCAAATCTGGGACACGGTGAGAGAGAGCAGAAGAACTCATCCCCTTCCAATAGCTAAGCATACATGGAAAGGGTTACAGGCTCTGAGGGTGGGGTATTGTGAGTTGAGAACAGAAGAAAAATAAAGTTGAAGAGATGGAAAAGTTTCAGGTCCCATAGATTTCAGCTCCAAGTCCAGGATAGGATTCCTTTTCGCAATCTTTTTATGTTTTAGCTGCAGCATTTATTTAAAAAGGCAAATATTAATGGCATTACCTTATGTCTATATATATATGTGTGTATATATACATTGTCTTACTTATTTTTCCCGGAGTATTTTTAATTACTTGATATCATTTGATTCAATTTCTCTCTGTGCTCTAAAGAAGTCTTTTCAACATCTTCACACTCTCTTAATCTCTATGTAGGGCAGCTATTCCTAATTTCTATTCAGAAAGCCTTTTTGGTTACATTTGACTTTTTGTATCCTGTCACTTAGCAGACTTAAGAAATGAAGTATTTATGTATTAAGAGGTTCAGTTTTTCTTGAGGACTGTCCTCTTGCTAATAGCATTGAAGATTGGATACTTTTTGTACACAGCTCCTCATTGTGTGAACCCTTAAAGTTTCAACTAGAGTTGATCAATCTGCTGTTTAATTAGGATTATATTAATTTATGCATATGTAGGGTTGAGTTTCCCAAACAGCTTCACCAAGATTATTCTGTCTGATCCATACTTTTCCTCTCTCCTGTTCAGGACCATTGTTATCACAAGTGGTTCACAATTCAGATAATAGCATTGGTAGCCAAATTCTTCCTATAGCCTCATTAAGCCTGCACTCTTAACCCGTATCCTTACTTTTATTTCTAACATCCAACTTGACAGAAACCACACCATATCTATCACCATACATTTAAGTACATGTGTTGTCATTATTTGCCACCGTCTCCATAACTGATATTTACATAGCTCTTTATAGACATCTCATTTGCAGTTCAAAACAATCCAATGAGGTAAATACTTCAGGTATTATCTAGTATAATTAAAGAAATCGACTCAAAGAGGAAGAATGATTTTTCCGTGGTTAACCAACCAACATCACTGGCAACATTCAAACCCAACCCTATTTCTTTCCAAGTCTAACACTCACTACTACCCTATGCTGCCTTGCATTTCCTTATATTGCCTGGGCTTCTGGATTCTTCCTCACTATGGACCCTGAAGCTTAAAAGGCCAGCCTTGTTTTTTGACCCTTCTTTTATATAGTATCTCTTCACTTAATATCTCTTACGCTTGTTTTTCCCAAACTGTGATTCTTAACCCAGAGAAGGATCCTAGAAATTCTGAGAAAATCATACAGAGAAAAGTTGTGGGGTTCACAAATGGGCAAAACCAGCTGAGATGTCCATGGCTCCCCAGTATGGATCAGGTTTAATGTGATTCTGTAGAGCTCTTAAGTAATTTGTTTATGATAGTGTGAATAAGTTGATTTGTAGCTTCTTTTTGGAGAGAGAATATAGGTTATAAAATGAGAAATTGAGAACTACTTCTCTTTAACTGACACCTAAGCAACATTTTCTTGCTTATCCTCCTAATCTATGTCATCCAAATTATTCTTCTCCCTTGTAGTGATACTGTCCTTTCAAACTGGATTAAAAGCAACAAATACATAAAATGTCCATAGATTGAGACTATAATTTTTTTAAAAATTAAAAACACTTGTCTCTTTGGCAAGAAATACTAATGGCTAGGGAATCACTACTCCAAGTATTAATTTTTTTAAACTGATGAAATACTATCTTCAATATTTTCATTTTACTGTCAACTTGATACACTAGAGTATCTGTGTGTGTGCACACATGTGCATGTGCATACATGAATGCATATGTGTGTGTGCATGTGAAATATATACATATTTTTTATGGAGTACCTTACTCCTACAGGCCTCTCTGTGACCTCCTAAAGTTCTTACTTCTTATGAGTATCTCTCTTCTGTTGTTGAGAAAGGATAATATTCCTTTGTCTTTTACTTATGTCATGTGCAGTCAACTCCCAGGTATCCACATAAATGAAGGGAAACTTTCAGGTTCATGCAATTTTAGAAAATAATCCAAAACTCATTTATTTTTGACTTTGGTGTGTGTTTTGATACTTAAACTTGAAGTGGAGTGTACCTGACTTTCTAGGAAAAAGAACTCATAACCAATATAGCATGCTGGACTTTACAAAACAACGTTTTAAAGGAGGTAGTGCAAATATTATTTTTATCTTACAAAAATGGAAACTAATTGGCATTTCTACCCAGTCCTGGAACAGGTGGACCTGGACCGGAAAAATTAATGGAACATTTTATTTTTAAAAGGATTTTTCTTATTGAGCCAGCTTAAAGACACAGGAGATATTTTCAGCAGTTGGACTTGTGTGTGTGTGTTGCTCTTGTGTGATTCAGCCACTATGTGGGCTTCTGCCAAACTTTCCCTTCTTGCTTTGACTGGGCTGCAATCTACTTGCAGAGAAAGTAAGTAGAGGAGGTTAGAAAATCAACAGGAGTTCAGAACAAAACAGAGCTAAAATAATGGTACGTTGACTATGTTTCTAACGAAGAATATGAAATTTAAAAATGAATTCTTAGATAATATTTTATAAATATAAGGTGGTATAGGTATTAGGTACAAAAGACTTGGAATTATTTTTCTTATTAAAGTCTGATATTCTAACAGTTATATAATTCACAGAAACATTTGTATAATTCTTAGAGAAAATCTAATCTAGGGAAAAGAACACTGGACGAGCAATCAGGAAACCCAAACTGTTCTGCAGTTCCAAGAATAAGTTACTATGTAACCTTAAGCCAATCATTTTGTTTCCAATGCTTGTATCTTTGCGACTCCATCTTCAGATTATGGATGATATTACTGCTTCTCTCAGATTTCCAAAGAAGCTACGTGGGGATAAGGTCAGAGCTACAAAAATCTTTAGCTGGCCTTCCTCGTAGAATAGATTCAGGGCTTTGATTGAAAGTCGTTTTCTTCCGATAAAAAACAATGACACAAATAATCTTGAAGCCACGTGTTCCTCGTGTGGTTTTATGGTCCGTACTATATGAGCCAGGCTGCTGATGATACATACAATTCACCGATGATATAATTGAATGTGTAAGTTTAGTTAGGGCATTTAAACTCTGGTCAGGGGCTATTTACTGCCTGCACTTTCTCCCTTTTTCTTCATGCTACTCACCATGTTAAGATTGTGGTTGCCAGAGCCCTCAGAAAGTTAACCATGTGTTTGCCAGTTAACTCAATTTTTGCCATTGACACAATAGTTACCAATTTATAACATACAGGAACTCCCGTCATTAACATCCTCAGCATAATTTTACTTTGTACTTCTGAAGAAACGGGAGCAAAAAAGGCCAAAATTATATATGAAATATCTCCTGGCTAGTCAGTAACATCTCTGGGGTCAAAACTTAACAATGCCTAAGTTTCTAGTTGATTGCTTAACTGAGCCTCACTGCTTTCCCCTTTCTTTGTAGATTGGCTTCTTCCAAATCCTCTTAGCCTACAAAAGAAACTTTTCTGGGGTCAGCTAGGTGGCGCAGTAGATAGAGCATTTGCCCTGGAGTCAGGAAGACTTGAGTTCAAATGTGGCCTCAGACAGTTGACACTTACTAGCTATGTGACCCAGGCAAGTCACTCATCCCCAATTGCCTCACAAAAAGAGAAAGAAACCAGAAAATTTTCTGTTTAAGAATTGGGAGGGTGGGCGTGGTGAAGAGTGTATTTCTGCCGGTTCTTCAGGAATAACCTGGTTTTGTTTGGGGTTTCTTATTGCCATGCTGGTGGGAAAGGCTGGGCAAGAATCCTTCCGTTCTATCACCCGTTCCTACTACAGGGGAGCAGCTGGAGCCCTACTGGTGTATGACATTACAAGGTGAGTGTTGTCTTTGAGATGTAGAAAAGAGAAAGAATTTTTGTTCCATACCCTACAAATCTCCAACTTTATCCCCCACTAAATCTATTGAGAAAGCCATGCAGAAAAGGCTTCTGCATTCTTTCTCCCTCTTTCCTATATGGAAGCTATCTTCCCCTTATTTTGAGCCATTTTAATGTGTTCTGATCTCTTGAGCTAGGCCTCTTACCTCTCTATGTACTTCCATCCTGCAGACGTGAGACCTTCAACCACCTGACTTCATGGTTAGAAGATGCTCGGCAGCACTCCAGCTCCAACATGGTTATCATGTTGATTGGAAATAAGAGGTACATTTTTCTTATATTGAGTATTAAGGAAATAGGCTGTCTTGCTTTCTACAGATTTAATTCCAAGACATTCCATAGGCTTGTTATATATTCCCTTCTAGGCTTTGTATAGTTATGGGGGAGTTAATATAAAGACCTCTTCTGTGCAATGCTCTGATACAGCCTAGAGTGCTAGGCTTGGAGGTAAGAAGACATAGGCCCAGATCTTGTCTCTGTATTAGCTGTGTGTCCTTGGGAAAGTCTCTTAACATCTTTGAACTTTGGTTTCCTCATCAGCAAAATGAGATTAAATTGGATAGCCTATAAAGTTCCTTCCAACTCTAAATCAATGATCTTCTTTGATAAGAAATTGGGGATACAAGGGTAGAAAAATACTTTAAGCTGTCCCAAGGCACATAGATGGCTCAGTGGATAGAGCACTGGGTCTGGAGTCAGGAGGACCTGATTTCAAATTTGGCCTTAGACACTTAATAGTTGTGTGACCCTGGGCAGCTCACTTAACCTCTGCCATAAACCAATGAAAGAAGAAATAGAAAACCACTCCAATATCTTTGCCAAGAAAACTCCATGAACGATATGGTCCATGTGGTCATGAAAAGTCAGATACAACTGAACAACAACAAGGAAGCTCACAATTTAGTTGGAGACTAATAGTACAAATAGTATCTGCAGACAAAATCCTATGAGAGATTTGAGGAGACAGAGGGAAGGAGGTGCTCTAGAAGCTAGAGATACAAAGGCAAAAACAAAGCAGCTCCTTCTTTATGTTCTAGTTGAGGATAAACAACATATGCAGAGATAAGTGATGCAAAGACGATGATACAAAAAGCCGTTCTGAAAAATTAAGAAGCTCAGGAAAGTGATGAGAAGAGAGGAACTGGGTTATGAGAAGAGAATCTGCCTCACCTTTCCTGGAATGTGTTCTAAGTACATCCTTAGCCTTACTTCATCAGTAAAACATCCTACTCAGTGCAGTTCTTTTATTGGATATAACTATTCAGATAGTGCTGTATCCTGTTGAAGGCAAGTCAGCAACTCCTGCCTAGATTTTGGTTCTGATCCAATTAGTTCCCGCTCTTGTTTAGGACCCTAATAAGCTAAGCATTGGTTGTCATTTTATAGGACTAGGGAAAAGTGTCCCAGGGGACTTGCCAGAATTGCAGAAGCAGTGTAGTACTGGCAAAAGAACACTGCAGTTGGCATCAAAGGGCCCACATTCAGATCCTGACTCTGTCGATTACTGTCCTGGTAACCTTGGACAAGACATTTAATCTCTCTAAACTTCAGTTTCCTTATCTGTGAAATGAAGGCCTTGGACTAGATGCCCTCCAAAGTTTCTTTTGGCTCTAAATGGATTCTAAATAAATACAAAATATATACAAAGTAATACTGCTAATTATGTGGCTTAAGATCACATTAACTATTTTGCCTGCAGCATCAAACTGTTGAATCAATTGAGTTCTCAGACTACTTAGGTCTTTAAGGTCCACCTTAACTTTTGTTAATGTAAATATCTTTCTAGCAGCATCTTTTCAGTTTAATGTTTATACAGTTGATTTTTATGGACCTCAATGTGGAACTTCATTTATCCTATTAAATATTCTTTTCCAATGATTAAATTTTATTCACATTATTTGTTTTTATATCAGCTACATTTCCTAGTTTATGCTCTCCCCTTTTCCCTGCCCTCCAGGCCTTCCCTTATAATAAAAAGGATAAAAAAGTGGGGGGGGGGAATGTTCAGCTAAACTAACATTTCAAAAAGACTCACATATGCACTGTTCCACACCCACATTCCCAGACTTCTGCAGAAGAACAGGAGGACTGCCAGGGAAGCACCTTTTCAGATCTATTTTTTGGGCAAAGCTTGGTCATTCAGTGTCATTTATTTTGTTGTTCTTTCCATTTGCATTGTTGTAGTCATTGTGTATATTGGTTCTTACTTCACTTTCTATCAGTTTGTGTAAGCCTTTCCATGCTTTTCTGTATTTATCATTTCATATAGAGCAGATTCTAATATATGATTACATCCATTTGCCACAGTTTGACCATTCCCTGATAAATGAGTATCTACTATATTTCTGGTTCTTTATTACTACAAAAAGTGCTGCCATAGATATTTTGGTTTATAAGGAAATGTTCTGTTTGTCATTGATTTCCTTGAGGTATGTACCTTAGTGGAATTTCTTAGTGAAAGAATATGGACTTTTTAGTCTTTCTCCTTGTATTATTTCAAATGGCTTTCCAGAATGATTAGATCAGCACACAGCTTCACCAACAATGCATTTGTGTGCCTCTTTCCAAAACTGCTCCAACACTGTTTCCATCTTATGTTGTCTTTGCCAGTTTACAAGGTATAAAGTGAAACCTTAGACTTATTTTGATTTCCATTCTGGGTTAGCATTCCAGAACTGAGTAACTGCGTCCCTACACCATTCCTCATGGATTATTCCTTTCCTTTCCTTTCTGGAGTTAAATACAGAGCCTTCTTCCCTTCCATTCCTGGAATGAATACAAAACCCAGCTCAGGAGCAGAGTACTGGGACTGGAATCAGGAGAGAATTGAATTTGAATCTGGCTTCAGGCACTTGCAAGCTGTGTGATCTTGGGCAAGTTACTTCACCTCCATCTGCCTTAGTTTCCTCAACTGTAAAATGGGTGTAATAGCACCAACCTCCCAGGGTTATTGTGAGGAATAAACGAGATATTATTTGTAAAGCACTTAGTCCCTGAAATATAGTAGGTGCTTAATAAATGCTTATTCCCTTTCCCTTCCCTCTGCCACATCCTGCCCACCTCTCTTTGGACAAGTCACTTCTCCTCTCTAAGCCACAGTTTACAAGGCCATAAAGTAAGGAATTTGGACTCAACGATTACTAAGACCCCTTCTGGCTTCTATATCCCATGATATGGCTACAGTAATCTACATGTTATTATTTCAGTAACTTTGGGCATAACACATCTGGACCTGGTGACTTCAGGGAGTCAATAAACATTTATTCAGCACCACTGTGCACAGGAGTTGTGCTAAACCCTGGGGATATCAAGAAAGGCAAAAGACAATTCACTAAGTACAGGCATATGTGCTCTCTTATTGGCTCTTTACTTATCTTGAGTTTCACTTCCCCATTAGTTCTTGCTGTTCTGTCTTGCAAGGTGAAAGTGATTCTTCTTGATAGAAAAAAATAAAAACAAACAAGATGTTTAATAGTTCTACCTTTTATCTACTATATGTTATCTGTTATCTTCCCAGGCTAAGCAATCAACATAGCTTTTTAAAAGCCCATTTTGTTTTGTTTTGTTTTGTTTTCAGATTTATCACAAGCCTTAGTGCTTTCTGGGATTTATTGAGCCTTTATCCACTTAGGGTCTGGCTGTTCTTTTGTATTTGCCCTCTAGTATCCATCTCTCTGTCTTCTGTACTATATTTTAAAATCTGAGTTTATAGATTAGTTCCCTCTGCAGGAACTAATCTTCAGTTGTTGGGTGGCTTTTATTTTTTAAGTAGCTTTCCCTTTTCCTCCTCATTAGTATTATGTACCTTATCATCAAAATTTTCTTCCTGAGAACTTCTAATCTCCTTTGAGCCAGTTTTCCTTTTATAATCATAGGCCATATGATCATATGTTCTGCTCTAAGCAGAGATATCACCAACAGATGTTTGAATACTAGAAATCTTGTATTCATTTCAGCAAGTTTTCTTTTTTTGTAAGACAGTCGGGGTTAAATGATAGTGACTTGCCCAGGGTCATTCAACTAGTACATGCCAAGTGTCTGAGGCCAGATTTGAACTCAGTCAGATCCCCCTGACTCCAGGGCCAGTGTTCTATCTACTGTGCCACCTAGCTGCCCCCAGTTCAGCAAGTTTTCAATAAACACCTGTGACCTGCCTCCCCAACAGTTTTATTACTGGCTTCTACAATTCATTGTCCATTTCTGTATTCTAGACAGGTAGTCCTTCAAGGGAATGATAGAACCCACATGGAGTTGAAAGCCAAGATAAGTGATGACATGGGAACAGAACACCAAATACCAAGTGGCTCTGTGAATTTCACTAGCCCCAAATGAATTACATACAATAATTTTTTTCCCCATTTATTTATTTATTCCTCTTAACAATTATTTTATTATTTAATATTTTGCTTTTCAATGTTGATTTCACAGGATTTTGAGTTACAAATTTTCTCCCCATTTCTACCCTCCCCCCACTCCAAATTGGCATATATTCTGATTGTCCCATTACCCAGTCAGCCCTCCCTTCTCTCATCCCACTCC
>CM053624.1:139659906-139695913 GCA_028646595.1 Phalanger gymnotis
TATATATATAATATTATATATATATAAATAAACATATAAATATATATATAATATATAAAAATATATTCTCTTCAACTCCTAATACTGCGAAAAGTCTCATGGATTACACATATCATCTTTCCATGTAGGAATGTAAACAAAACAGTTCAACTTTAGTAAGTCCCTTATGATTTCTCTTTCTTGTTTACCTTTTCATGCTTCTCTTGATTCTTGTGTCAGATTTTCTATTCAGCTCTGGTCTTTTCACTGAGAAAGCTTGAAAGTCCTCTATTTTATTGAAAATCCATATTTTTCCTTGGAGTATTATACTCAGTTTAGCTGGGTAGGTGATTCTTGGTTTTAATCCTAGCTCCATTGACCTCTGGAATATCATATTCCAAGCCCTTTAATCCCTTAATGTAGAAGCTGCTAGATCTTGGGTTATCCTGATTGTGTCTCCACAATACTCATTGTTTCTTTCTGGCTGCTTGCAATATTTTATCTTTGACCTGGGAACTCTGGAATTTGGCAACAATATTGCTAGGAAGTTTTCTTTTTGGGTTCTTTTTCAAGAGGTGATCAGTGGATTCTTTCAATTTCTATTTTACCCTCTGGCTCTAGAATATCAGGGCAGTTTTCCTTGATAATTTCTTAAAAGATGATGTCTAGGCCCTTTTTTTGATCTTGGCTTTCAGGTAGTCCAATAATTTTCAAATTCTCCTGGATCTATTCTCTAGGTCACTGGTTTTTCCAATGAGATATTTCACATTGTCTACGATTTTTTGATTCCTTTGGTTCTGTTTTATAATGTCTTGATTTCTTATCAAGTCACTAGATTCCACTTGCTCCAATCTAATTTTTAAGGTAGTATTTTCTTCAGTGGTCTATTGGACCTCCTTTTCCATTTGGCTAATTCTGCCTTCCAAGGAATTCTTCTCCTCATTGACTTTTTGGAACTCTTTTGCCATTTGGGTTAGTCTGTTTTGAAGGTATCATTTTCTTCAATATTTTTTTGGGTTTCCTTTAGCAAGTCATTGACTTGCTTTTCATGATTTTCTTGTCATCACTGTCATTTCTCTTCCCAATTTTTCCTCCTCTTCTCTTACTTGTTTTTCCAATCCTTTTTGAGCTCTTCCATGACCTGAGACCAATTCATATTTTTCTTGGAGGCTTTTGATATAGGCTCTTTGACTTTGTTGACTTCTTCTGTCTCTATGTTTTGATCTTCTTTGTCACCAAAAAAATGATTTTAGAGTCTGAGTCTACATCCTTTTTTGCTGCCTGGCCATGTTCCTGGCCAACTATTTGACCTTTGTCAGGATGTGACTGATTGTAGAGTAGGGAGGGCTTTGTCTCAAGCTTTAGGGACTACGCTGCTGTTTTTAGAGCTACTTCTACTCCACTGTCACTGCAAGCTCTGCCATAGCAGCACCCCTCCTCCCCCAAGAACTGCTATCCAGGATTGTGACCCAGATCCAAGCAGGGCAAAGCAAGCATTGCATTCCCACTCTGGTCTGTGGCTTGATTCCTCCCACCACATAAGCCGGGGACTCCAGAAGCAGCTGATGTTGGAGCTCCACCACCGCCCCACCTCCACCACCCCCAGGGCTGGTGGCTGGACCACTCTCTACCCCAATCTAGCAGTTTACCCACTAACCTGCCCCGTGGTCTTTGGTGTTTGTGGGTTGAAAAGTCTGGTAACTGCTACAGCTCAATGATTCACGGTCCAAAGGCCTGCTCCAGTCGACTCCCAATCTGGGCTGTTCTGGCACGGCCTATGCTGGGCTGCACTCTGCTCCCAGCACCATGCGATAGACCCTTCCCAGCGACCATCCAGGCTCCCCTGCACTGATGACCTGCTTCCCTCTGCTATTTTGTGTGTTCTACAGTTCTAGAATTTGTTCAGAGCCATTTTTTACAGGTGTTTGGAGGTATTTGGGGGAGAGCTTAAGCAGGTCCTTGCTTTCCAGCTACCATCTTGGCTCTGCCCCCACATACAATAATTCTAAAAGAACTAATGAATGTGATAGCAGGTCAGTTGTTGGCAACATTTTTATATAAAACATCATTGAAAATAGGAGAGAAGACACAAGACTAGAAATTAGGAAAATTTGTTGAAAGAACTTCATCTCTTCATCTCAGTTGAAATCAACAAGCATTAATTAAGCACCCACCACATGCTAGGACCTTTCTGGGTGCCAAGGACACCAACACAAAACAAAAAAGAGTCATCTCTACCTTTGAGGAACTTAGATTTCAGTCATTTATTCAGCACCTACTAGTGAAGAAAATGTTATATACAGAAAAGTAAATACAAAATGTGTGCAAAAATAAACAGAAAAATAATTTTAGTGGGAGAAAGATTATTAAGTGGAGGAATCAGGGAAGTTCCTCATGTAGAGGGGACACCAAAGCTGAAGGAAAGAGTTCCCAAAGGGCCAGGATGAAGAATAATACCTTTCTAGCCACTGGGGATGACTTTGTAAAAGTAGGACAATTTGGCTAGAGTATATGGTGTGACAAGGGAGATAGCTAGTAATCAGTCTAGAGGTCTAGGTTGAAATGAAAATGTGAGTGCCAAACAGAAAAGCTTGTGTTCTATCCTATAGCAAATTAATGGAGCACTGTCAGCCACGATAGTGATCTCTAGTAGAATGTTCCAGGGCAGTGGTAATTAAAGGGTGACCAGACAGTCCTAATGGGTGTGTGATCAACTAGAGGGTGACTCAGATCCCATCCTCTCTAACATGGCCAATCCTGAGGCTTGTCTCCAACACAACTGTACCTACTCAAACTTACCTATTCCATCCTCAGCCTCCTCTCTGCATCTCTAACACCCTTCTGAGCTAGAAGTTGGCCTCTCAGGACAGTTACAATCTACTACTAGGGCACCCACAGCAGCAGCTGTATAAGTGCTACTAGGAATAGCCCTCTTTCCCTCCCTTCCCGACTCAGAACATCTACCCAGTCCATACTCTCCCCTCCTCTCCCCAGTTTCTCTGGCTAGAGAGGTAACCCCTTTGAGGTCAGAATCTGGCTCAAGAGTAGTAACCAATGAGTAAGAGCCCAGCCTCCCTTTTTGTTTTGTATGGGACAGGATAAGCCTGCATGGATGGGCTGTGACAGACTGAAGTTCTCATTTCATTATTTCTACTGATATACTCATTCCTTTTCTAAACTTCTCTGCTGCTTTTGAGGAAATTACCAACCTTCCATCAACCAACTTCACAACCTTAGTGTCATCCTCATTCTCACTCATTCCACATAACCAGACAATTGTCAAACCTTGTCAGTCCTCTCTCCACAAATATACCTCTTATCTAGTCCTTTCTCTCTGCTCAGAAAGTGACATTTCTCATCACTTCTCATCTGGATTATTGTAATAGCTTCCTCATTGTTCTCCCCTCTGTCAAGTCTTTTCCCTCTCCAATCCATCTGTTACAGAGCTGTCAAAGTAATTGTCCTAAAACACGTGTCAAACCATGTCACTTCCTTACCTAATAAACTCCAGTTGCTCCCTATTGAATCTAGGATCAGAAATTATTTATCTTTATCATCCTTTTCTTAACTTCCATTTTTGTTTTATAACATGTACCACAATATAGTAATATGTTTATGTAATTTGTAAATAGGTATACATGGGGGGAGTGAGTGCCCCCAAAATTATTATTGATAAAGTCATGCAATCTAAAATGTTTAGAGACCATTGTTCTAGGGATCTGTAATTGGCTTTGTCATCTTTAACCCATCACAAAATCTCAGGAGTTGAGAGAAATGGCAGACACCTAATACAGTCCATAACTGAAAAAGAATTGCCCTCTACAATATATTACCAAGAAGTAATCATCCAGCCTTTGTTTAGCAATCTCTAGGTGAAGATAGCCCACTACCTCCTGAGGCAACTCATCCACCTTTTAGATCGGTCTAATTATTAGAAAGTTTTTTCCAACATCAACCGTAAATCTACCTCTGCAGTTTCTACCCGTTACTTCTAGTTCTGCCCCCTGGGACCAAGCAGAACAAAATTAATCCTTTTTGCTCATAACAGCCTTGCTTGTACTTGAATATAATAATCACATCTCTCCTAAGTCATCTCTTCTGTATGCTAAATCTTCCTAGAACCTTCAACCAAGTCTAAAATGGCATGCTATTGCACTTCTTCTCCACCTTAGTCTTCTTCCTATGGAAACTCTCCAGCTATCAACGTCCTTCCTAAGTTGTAGTATCAGGACTATATATGATATTCCAGAGGTGGTCTAACTAGGGTGGAGTACAGCAAGATTATCAGATTTTAATCCTGATCACTATGCCTTTATTGATATAGACCATGATGATATTAGGGTTTTTTTTGGTCATTCATCACATTGTAGACACATTGATCTATATGTCCCCTAACTCTTCCATGTCTACCTGCTACCTAACCATCCCTTCCCAATATTATAGTTAGGGAATTTTGGGGTAAATTTTTTTTAGCCTAAGTGTAACATAGCTAGTGAAATCTAATAAAACAAAATTTGAACCCAGACTTCTAACTCAGTATTCTTTCCCACTGCACCATGCTGCCTCTACAATGCTAGTGAGTCCAGTAGGAACACCATTGTATTTCTCTTTTAGAAAATATGGACATTTCTTTTTTTCAATTCTTGTCATCTCTCTTCTCCATGCTCTTTGAAAGAGCTGACAATGACTCATTCTTTTAGTACCTTACAAGGTATCTGGACCAATTACTTGCACTTATCAAGGAAAGATAGGTGCTTTCTTGCAAAATCTTGAGTTTAGCCAGTTTCGTTCTCTCCTTTCTTGTCCAAAAACCATTGTCTTTGGCAGCAAAAACAGAAGTGAGTGGAGAAACTTGGTCAACTGTCAGTTGTCAGTTGACTTTGCCCCATCCACCCCAAGGAACCATCCTTTTGTCTTCTTTCATCCTCTTGTTTTCTCCAGTGTAATATAACACAACAACAACAAAAACCTTGTTGTTTCCTTAGCTTTCCTCACCAGCCTCACTTTATTCTGAGTTTTATAATTCCTGACACTATTCTTACAAGATTATTCCATGTTTTTTAGCCACCCTATATTGCCTACCGTTGCTTCCGTCTTCCGTACATGTATCATGTATTTTTAAAGTCTTAAGTTGGTTTTAGTGAGTTTTTTGTGCATCTGCATCAATCTCTTTAACAACTTTCTTTTTACTTCTTGGTGATAATTGTTTCTCTTGTGTCTTTAGAACTTCATTCTTAACTTCCCTGGGTTGAATTGTCTCTGTAGAATTTGAGCCCATGGGATCCTACCTATCCCCCTTAAATGGAAATCTGTTCCACTCAAAATCAAGGATGCATTTCAGACTATTTTGACTTTTCTCTCATTCACTGTCACAAATTCTAAGATCTTTGCAGTCTACTTGCCCTAAATATTCCTATCATTTCTACTCTAGCAACCAGTTCTTCTCTTTTGGTAAGAATCAGATATGGAATTTAATTTCCTTTTGTTGTTTCCTTCATATTTTGAATGATGGGATTATTGTTAAGGCAAGTTAAGAGATCATTACTTGGTTTTCTTTTGGCAGAGAAAGCACTAGAAAAAGTTTGGATAATCACAGTATTCTCATCATTACTATATCATGCCTCTGTGCTAGGCTTCTGATCTGTTTCCTGAATTCCTATCTATTTTCCTTTTCTATATGAGTGGTTTATAGTATACTCTGATGACAATAACACTTCTGTTTCTGCTACCACTGATCTTTACCCAGTTGTTTTCTCCCTTATCTTCTTACATTTCCTCACACACATGAATATACATTCTTAATATAAAAATACTATTTTCCTCCCCACTCTCTTACATACTCTATTTCTTTTGAATAAGGTATATACTTCCAGAGCCATATTTCAGTCATGTGTCTCATCACACTGTCTCAGATGCATATAGCCTTTGTACAACAGCGTCTCTAGTTCTTCTCATTTGTTTTCCATACTTAACAAATTTAAGTATAGGCATCTGAGGCCATGGGTTTTACTGCTGTGTTCTTGGATTTTTGTCTTATGAACTTCTTCTATGTATCTCAATTGTTAATCTTTCCTACATTGTAACTATTCACTATTAAATAGAATAGCTTTTTTACACATTTCTACTTGCTTTGTTCTGTTCCAGTTGAATATGTTATACCTATTCCAGTCATTAAATCACTTCCCATCAAGTGTCAGTGAATATACTCATGAAGGTATATTTATCTTCTCAAATTAAAAACTTAACTACAGATTTTGTGTGGGGAAAGAAGTGAGAAGTAATAAATAGGTTTTGGATTTGGTAGCTGAGATGGTTGTTAGTAACACAAATAAGGAAGTTAGGGAGAAGGATGGGTTTGGGGGTTAGATGTGAGTTCAATTTTGAATAGACAGTTAGAAATGTAAGCCTGCCAACCACTCTGCCCAACAATTTGGAATGATGCTAAAGAAGTATCTAAAATATCCATCCATGCTATCTGACCCAAAGATTTCCTCTATTGGGCATATAGCACTATGGAGATCAAGGACAGAACAATGTGCAAAATATTTATAGCAGCACTCTGTTGAAAGTAATGCTAAATAAATAATGTACATGAATTAATGGAATATTACCAAATCATAAGAAATGATGAATAGGAACAATATGGAGAAGCATGGGAAGACTTACCTGAATAGATGCAAAGTGAAATAAGTAGAAACAGGTAAATAATAAACAGTGTCAGTGGAGAGAACAGCAGTAGCAACAACAATAATAACAGACCCCTGAATACTGTGAAATATAATGACCAAGATTAGTCTGAAAGACAGATAAGAAAATGCATCTTCCTCTCTTCTTTGCAGAGGTGGGGCACTTTGAGAACAGAACATTGTATATATTGTCAGACTCAGTTGATATGTTGGCTATTTTTGCTGAACTGCTTTTTTTTTCCTTTCTTTTTCTTTGTTTTGGAGATAAGCAAAAGGTGTGTTTTTTAAAAGAAAGAAATGCTGGTTTGGAGTTTAGAAGAAAAAATCAAAACTGGAGATATAGATTTGGAACTCATATGCTTAAAGGCAATAATTAAAACAATAAAAGATAAGATTGTTGAGGAAGATAATTGGGAACTAAAGACAGGGTGACCACATGCCTACAATTAGATAAGAAGAAGAGACAGAGACGGAACTATTCTAAGATGGGATGAAAGGCAGGATAATTCACCATCACAGAATATGGGGTAAAGAGTATTATGGAGTAGTGGTCAAAAATCAGATGCTATAGGATGGTCAAGGAGAATAAGAACTGAACAATGAGTATGGTAATTTGTGACTTAAAGAACAGTTTCAGACGAGGGGCGAACATAGAAGCCACAATGCAAGGGGTCAGAGAATGAGTAAGAATGTGGAAGTAGAAGCAGCAAAGATTGACCAATATTTGAAAAGCATGGCTTTGGAGAAGAGTAAGAGAGAGGGATTAGTAGTTTTGAAAGGACTGCATAGTACATGGAAGTTGCTTTTTTTAAAAATTTAGGGAAATCTGATCATGTATATAGAAAAAAATGAAGAAACCTCTAAGGTGAAAAGACGGAAGGTGATAGACAGTGGGGACAGTTTTATGGAGCAAGAGATGATGGAGTGGGATGAGATCAAAGGTTGTGTGCAAATAAATTTCATGAAAGAGGGAGGAAGAGGAAATGATTCCTCTTACTCATTTTCCTTCAGAACTCCATTAAATTGTGAATTCCTTGAGAGAAGGCATTTTTTTTGCCTTTGTTTGTATCCCCAGGACTTAGCATAGTGCTTGGTAAATAGTAGGTGCTTAATAAATGTTTGTGAACTTGAACGCATCTCATTTTGCTGCAATATGCAAGAGTACGTGGGGTCAAAATAAGTACACTGTTGTCTTAATTTTTTTACTAGATCTGTATTTATTCAACAGTGAAATCAAGAAACAGTTTGACTATACCTAAGGGATATTTTCCAGGTTCTATGCAGAAATAACCTTATTCAGGGAAAAAGCTGTTTATGCTGCTACACATGCAGAATATTGCACTGGTGTCTTACAATTGAGATTGTACTGCCACATTGTTTCTGGAAGAGTTCCTTCTCTAATGTGGATCTTTCTTACCTTTCCTCTCCATCAATTTCTTTCAGTGATCTAGAGTCTCGACGGGATGTGAAAAGGGAAGAAGGAGAGGCCTTTGCTCGGGAACATGGGCTTATCTTCATGGAGACCTCAGCCAAAACTGCCTCTAATGTTGAAGAGGTACTGCTCCAAAGGGAGTAGAGAAAATGATGTAGGAACTAGCAGGGCATTATTCTCACCTTTCCTTCAGAACTCCCTTCCCCAATAGCACAAAGTCTTCGTGGTAAGGAAAGGAATGGTCTTAATGGATTGGGGAAATAAGTGCTCTCTTTTTTATGGAATTATTCCATTCTTAAAATTAGTTCCTAAGTGGTTTTTTTCTGCCTTAAATAACATTAATAAAATATGGTATATACAGCACTGTTGGGTAGCTGCATAATGGATTAGAGGCCCACAGTCATCTAATATTTTTACCAGTGGTTTGTAGGATAAGAAAGATGGTCATTCATTTTGTATATAATGTATATCTCCCTTCCTTCTTTGCAGAGATGGGGGTTATGCTGGTGGAACATTTCATATTCCGTCAGACTTGGTTGTTATGTTGGATAGTTTTGCTTAACTGCCCCCTCTTTTTTTCAATTCTTTTTATAAAGGATGGCTCTCTGGGGATGGAAGATTGAGGGATATAGTTGGAAATGAAGGTGATATAAAAGCAAAAGATACCAGTATTTTTTTAAGTTTGAATATGACACCAAGCTGGGAAGATCTTGACCCAATACTGAGGATGGTACTGAAAATCTTGGGAAGCATTTTCTAAGAATCTGAAGAAGGACTGTGCAGTGGTTATTGAGACTTCCTATTATTTTCTTCCCTATCTTCGATAAATCCCCTTCTCTGTCTTTAGATATACAGCAGAAATAGCTATTGCATTCTTTCTCTTATTTCTCTATATTCAGCTCTCCTTGTCTCTGTGTGAATTGATTTGTTTCCTTTAGGCCTTCATTAACACAGCCAAAGAAATATATAGGAAGATCCAGCAGGGCTTATTTGATGTCAACAATGAGGTGAGAGGGGGTGATGCATGGCCCAGCACTGGTTTGTCTTATCCTGAATAAGATGAGGATTTTCTTAGAATGTAGGTTTCTCCCAACTGTTGCCTTTCTATTTAAACCTAAGGCAGTTTAATTCTCACTTTTCATTTGAGGACTGAAGAGATCCATTATTTCTTTCTGCTTTCTATTGATGATGCAGAATGAGTGGTTGAAGAAATAAGTGCTTCATAATCTGGGTTGCCAGGTTTATTTTCAATTGTTGCTTCAAATTTTTTTACAATCCTTGGGCATGGGGAAGTTATGAACACTATCAATTAGAATGATCCATCCTCTTTTATACAATCTAGGGTGAAAACAGAAGGGAGAAACTTATTTCCCATATCTATTCTCCCCTTTCCCTCTTTCCTTCCCACCACATGTATGCATGTTATTGTGGCTCAAAAATTTAAACATAATAGGGGCAGCTAGGTGGCGCAGTGAGTAGAGCACTGGCCCTGAAGTCAGGAGGACTTGAGTTCAAATGCTGCCCCAGAGAGTTGACACATGTACTAGCTGTGTGACCTGGGGCAAGTCACTTAACCCCAATTGCCCTGCCTTCCCCCCTCAAAAAAAAATTTAAACACAATAAAGGCCTATGTGTGCATATATATGTGTATAATATATATATACATGTACAAACATATACATAACAAAAACAAAAACCCCACTAATTCTAGACAATCATCTGTACACTTCTGCTATAGTCAGCTATTACATAACTACTGATAGACTTTGCAGTTAGTATGCACCTAGAAGAAGTGTTCACAATTCCGAGCCATTCCTGCCTTTTGGAGAGCGTGATCAGTTTTTTGTTTTGTTCTATTGTATCTTTCCCTCTTTCTTCATGTCTCTGCTCTATTTTAGGACTAAGGTACGGGGATATTTCTTATTTTTTCTTACAGGCAAATGGCATCAAGATTGGGCCTCAGCAGCCAGCTTCGGCATCATCAGGACCCAGCTCATATCAAAGGAATTATGAAGGCACAGGTGACAGCTCTAGCTGTTGCTGAATTTCTGGCCGTAGTATCTGGTCCTTCTGGGAACAGACCCCTCATGCAGCAGACTTGAGGGAAGAGGTCCTGGCTGCTTTAGCCAGAGGAAGCCTCATCCCCAGGTGTGATATCCTGCCCTTCCACCTGACTAGGGAAGAATTTGTGCCCTTAACTGACCAGTTCCTCTTTAGGAACGTGAACATTTCCTATAGATTAGGGCTCCTCTCTCTTCCTTCTCCCCTCCCAACTCTCATCCTCATATTTTAATTTCTAAATTGTTAGGGGCAAGGCTGAGACTCACTAGAGTTCAAAGATAAGCAAACTGATTTTTTTTTTTTTTAGCACAACCCTGCTGCCCATTATGAAGTGTTAACAAGTGTCAGAGATCTTCTGAGTGAGCATGTCAAAGAGTAAGGATCTGGTGTACCATGTGGGAATAGATTTGCCAACTTGGGAATTTCAGCAGCCTTTTTATTTCCTTCCCTTTGGGGATCCATTTGCTACTTTTTCAGAGACCTTGTAGGGAACACATAGTTCCTTCTGCCAGAACATTTAGAGATAAGGAATAATTTTCTATATAAGCCACTCCTTTCCATTGCTAATTTTTATCTCTTAGGATTCATTTTTAAAGAAGTAAATGAACTTCTTAAGGCAGTCCATGACCAATGGTCTCTTTCTATTTGTAAGACCTAGAGAAAACAATCTTTATTCTTATTCTTTTAGAGACTATATCTAGTCCAGACCCTCAAACAATTGAATCTTTACTATCTGACCAACCTCATTTCACTACAGATTCTCTAATCAAGCAAATCTGCTTGCTCTTCTCAGCTTGTTACACCTGACTTTTGTTCCTACCTCCTTGCCTTTTCACATGCTAATTCATGTTCTTTAACTTATCGAGTTTAAGAATAGCTTCTAGCATATGTCCCAAAGTCAACCCCACCAAATTCTACTCAATGCCCCATCAGCCTTCATAAACTCAGTATTATGTTAATTTGCACTTTTTGTTTCTTTGTAAATATATCATCAGTTGTTTATGTGGAGGACCTATCTTCCCCACATAGAGTGTAAACCCCTTAAGGGCAGGGACCATGTCTTCTGTTGCTTTTGTACTTCTTCCTTTCCAGTTCCCTCACAGTGCTTAGTATTGCACATAATATGTACTCTATAAATCTGACTGACTTAAAAGACATAGAACAGCCTTATTGTATGCCTTTTCTGAGGCTTTGGAAGCACCTTTTAGGAACTATATCCCAGTCTCTTCCAATCCTGGGTTCCATATTTCCATTTTTTCCCTTCTTAGGATCCATGTTCATTTGTCCTCCCTCCACCATTTCCAGGATCTTTACTTCCATTCCGTGCAAACCTATATAGGAAGGCTGACTGCCACTAGGCAAGCAAATCAGCATGCACTTTTCTAGTCAGTCCTATATTTCAAAAGCATTCGAAAAAATTTGCTCTACTCCCATTCCCCATCATATGTCTTCCCAATCCAACCCCTGTATCTTTCTGCTTAGGTCACTCAGTCAGTCACCCTTTTCCACACTGGTGCCTCATGGATTTTATTTACTTTCTTTTTATTATTATTATTATTTTGCTGTTGAATTGTTTCATTATTAAATATATGCATGCGTCCAACCTGCTCACCTTCCATGTGTCATTTCTGATTGTAATTGCGGGAAGGCAGTGGTCAAATAAATTTCCCAGCTGTAGGGGACTGGGTCAGAGTTGTTTACAAAAATCTTCCTGGGATCATTGTATTGATTATTGGGCCTAGACATTTGCCTCAAGAAATGCTACGGATTTTTTCTCCGCCTGTGGTCAAACCCTTTCCTTCGGGGTCCTCCTAGAGGGAAGCTTGGCAGATGCCTCGAGCTAGATTCAGCACCCCAGGAACTGACAGCTCTCGGAAGAAAGGAGCTGAGTGAGGCGATTCTCCCTTCTCGGGGACTCTGCCCACGCGGGATCCAGCTTTTCTTCTACGCTGGGGGTTAGGGGGGAGCGGGGGGCTAGCCTCTGCTTGGGAGGGAGGGAGGCTCGGGGTCACAATCGGCGGCGTCTTCTCAAGGACGCCCCATGGGACCCGCGCAGGGCGAAGGGGAGTAGGGCAAAGAGAGGCTGGAATGAGGGTTTCAAACTATGTCCTCCACACTTAACCACCCCCACCAACCTGTCCAATCCAAGATGGCCTCCCAAAAGCAAGTCACTAAATCTTTCACTCCAGAGCTCCCCCAAAAGTCAGGGATAAAAAAGATGCTGAGGACTTCAAACCCCTGGGGACCAGACGATCGTGACGACAGTGCCACCTCATTTTGTTTTTTAGTCAGGCACTGCCTCGGCCGCCTACGGACTCCTCGGCTTCCTAGGACCCCACCTTCCCTTCCCTCCAGAGACTTCCTGGATGGTGCTCACACTACCCTGCTAGATGAGTGTGGGTCCCGGCTAGCCATTGGTTGTTGCAGAGGAAAGTGGGCGGGATTTAGGGGATTGGACTACCAGCAAGTTAGGTTGAGGCAGGGGCTGACCATGCTCCGCCAGAAGGCGCCTTGTTCTCTTAACGGGGTGAATTGAAACCCGCCCAGTAAAGGAGGCAACAGGACCCTTTCAGGTAGGCTTCCCGCTTCCATTCCCGCGCCCCTCGGCTCTTCTAGGTGGATCCCAGGGGCTTCCCGAAATCTAAAGTTAATCTTCATCTAATTTCAATACATAAACTCCACTCCCCTTCTCCTCTTTCCCCTCCTCCTTCTCCCCTCCCCCGTTAATAATGGGGGATCAGGTGCTACCGGGAGATGCTCCGGACTGAACCATTCTCCTTTGTGAGAGGCGTAGGGAGGGAAGCGGCATCTATGCAGGAAGGAGGGAGGTTAAGCTGGGGGGGCGGGGAGCGCTGCACATTGCAGTTATTGCACACTGCCTTGTATCGTTTGTGTCCTTGCATTACTGGGCGTGGTGTAGACTTGTAGGAGGTCCTTCCTTCTGTCTTGTTCCCTTCTCTCCCTGAGAAAAAACTCTCAGTTCAGTTGGTCTCTCGCACTGGAGTCTGAGGTGGGAGGTTGGGTTATTATAAAAAGGTAGGTGGGGGGGGAGGGTAATGTGTGGCGGGGTGGTGGGGGAGACAGAGTTCTATATTCTGGTCTAATTGTGAGTCTTTAGTAGAAGAAGAGGGAGGTGGGCTGCATATGTTTGGAGGGGGTGGTAGAATGGGGACTTAAGCTTTGCGCCTGCATTGACAGGTCTGCGGGGCTCACGGATTTGTTTTCTGTTGCATTATGTAAACTCTCTCTAGGAGAAAGACCCCGCCTCCCACCACAAACTGAATTCAATTTCTTTATTTACCTGTCTCTAGTGTCGCAGGAAATATCCCTGCCCATTGCAGCAGCTGTGGAAATGCAGCAGCTGTAGGTTTTTAAAGGGGCAGCCACACGAGTGGATGAGCTATTGAAAGGTGAGGCATGGGCTCGATTTCTTGGTTGGCAACTAAGCAGAGTGAGCGAAGAAGTCATAGAATTAGACCCTAGAACTTAACGTCCTTCTTAAGACCCATGCAGACAAAAGGTTCTGAATTGAGAGCCCTCAAAGCACTTTTGGGCAGCTACATTAAAGGTTCCATTACTTAGCAATCTTACTAGTGTCCATAAACCATTCAGACCTTTTGTTTTCCTGAGCCTGTCATCTGTGACAGGAATGACTATGAATTATCAGCATTAGCTAATTGAGGACCTGCTGAGGATATGACAAAAATCTAGGATGCTAGACGTTAGGTTTGTGGTTTTAGTATCTTCTTCTAGTAAATGTTAATGGTTCACCATACTAATTTTCTGTAAAGGCCACTGAATACAAGAAAAAAAAACAAAACAAATCATGTTCACTGCCAGTGGTTCAAAATGTGGGAAGCTCCTTATTCTGAATATTTTAGAGTCATCCAGTCCCATAAGGGGAAAGGAGTTATGATAGGAAAAGAAACTGTTACCATTTGATAGGCCCTTCTGTGTTTCAAGACTGGAATGCCAGAGAGCCTGCAAGGGGATGAAGGACATTGGTGAAGTGATATATATGTCTCTGTGTGGTTGGGGGTGGGGAGAGTTTAAGACTGGAATAGCAAAGGAATGGTAGGTCAGGATAGAAGGGATCTGATGGAGCTGTATGTGGGAAGCTTGCATGGTTCCCTTCTGCTCTATATTTAGTTCTAGCTAGTGCATTTGGCCTTTTGATTCTGCCAGTGCTCAAATTGACAGAGTTCATTTAGATACTAAAGGAAATGAAATGAATTTGCTGAGCCAATTGTGAATCACTAGCAAACAGTCCTAGTATTTCTTTCTCTGCAGCACTGCAGGATGATGAGGTGGAGGTTTGTTGGCAGTGTGGTATCCATCACTGCAGACTGTTGGTTGGGATAGGGATAATGGAACATTATTGTGCAAGAAGAGTAGTATACTGATAGTTGGCCTAGGAGACTGCAAAGGATTAGGGGGTAGTGTACATCAGAGCACCTACGTTAGAGAATTGTTATGAGGATCAAATGAAATAATATATGTAAAGCACTTCTGGAGTAAATTTTAAAGCCCCATATAAATGCTAGTTATCTTCATCAAAGGACACTGTCTTATTTGTCTGCTTTGGGATGGGGGTATTCTTCTAACCCAAGTGTACCGTTCAAGAGATAGAAGAATGAGAACTGTTTTCCCATGTAACTAGCAGAAGCCTATAAAGTGCTATGAGAGACAGTATTGTTTATATTCTCCAGGATGAGTTATTTTCTCCCAAGCTGATGTTAAAAAGGCCAAAGTTGGGGTATGTGAAGAAGGGTCAATGACAATCACTGTTTACATCACTGGCATCTGCTTAAGCAAACTTGAACCTCGTAGAATTGATTCTGGAGATCTCCTGGATTTCTTGAACCTACATGGAAGGATCTACCTTGCTGAGACTGACCTGGAACAATTGCTCTAGGATTTGGAGAGAGGGACATTTGACCTATTCTGAGACTGTTATGTTTTCCATGCATAGATTAATCTCTCTCTTACTGGGATAATTATGCAGTTCAAATAGTTATTTCAGTTATAGGGTTTTGTTTTAGGATCATATCTTACTCAGTTTAATTCCACTTCTTTCTGTAACCTTTTTTCCATTAGTTGATTAGTTTATTCTCTGTATACCCTATTGGTAGCCATTTGACTATAAGATACACATACCTGTTTCTTTCAGTTGCTTTTCTCTGATTTTAATTCACTTTCTTTTTATTATAATTCACTGACTTTCCTTTAATTTTTCTGTGTCTTTATGGTATTCAATGCCTACAACTGAAGTAGAATCCAAAAGACTATGAAGGCCTTCCCAGGACTGTATAAAGAGCCCTGTCCCCAGTTGAGATGTCTTTGGTACATGGTACCTAACAGACACTTGTGTTTTTGCATGATGCTCTCGGTGTTGTGATTTATCATTCTCTAAAAATTTATTTTGCAACTAACTGTATTCTGAATTTTCAAAAAATGTTTTCTTGCTGCTCTTTTCTTTTTTAACATGATTGTCTCTTCTCCCCCTCCCCCCCGTAGAACTTCTCATAACAAACTAATACGATTAAACAAAACAAATAAACACATTGGCTATGTTAGCAAATGTTTGTCTCATTCTATACTTACAGTTCACTACTTCTCTGCTTCAAGTCAGGAGACGTGCTTCAACATCAGTCCTTTAGAGTGACAGAGGACACTATATTGATCAGAGTTCTGAAGTCTTTCAGTGCTATTTTCCTTCTAAATTTTTCCTACTCTTAAACATCTTTTTCTGGCTTAACTTTCTTTAGCTTCGTTATTTCTTTATTCTGTTTTATTTAATCTCCTTTCCATGTCTCAAAATTTTTAATTTCCTCTTTTGTCTTTTTAACAAATGTAATTATCCTTTTCGTTGCCAATTTAATGAGCTCTTCATCTTGATTGTTAAGATATTTTAAAATTCAAACCAAAGCTTCATGTTGACACCACCATTTGACTGAAACTTCTCTTTCTAAGATTGTCAATGATTTCTTAAATTACTTAATCCTAGGGCCTTTTCTAAGTCTTTATCCTTCTTGACCTCTCTGGGATCTCTCAGAAAATAGCATTTTCTTAGGACATAGAGAAGTTCAGATCCCCACAAACACTCCAGTAAAGCTCTAAAAATATGCCAGAAGAAACAGTGATAAAGAAAACCAAAGAGAAACACTTTATATAAGATCCTCCATCTAGTTTGGGGGTCTACAGAAAGACTGCCAGAATCTTGAGCAGAGACAAGCTAGGTTAGGTAGAAGTCAAGGTACAGAAGCAGCTTGGGCCCAGGCAGCCTGAGCCCCAGCCACAAAAGGAGGGAGCAGTGCCCAGGAACCCCCTGCCTTATCCAGTATTTAAGCAACTCATGCCTGAATTGCCACAGGATAGAAGACCAAACCAGTGCCCAAGCAGCCCATTCCTGGAGCCATAGTAGGAGAAAGGGCCAAGGCAGCCCCTGAGAAGCAACAGTGTCTGGTTGAGGCCTCTTGGAGTCATAAAAAGGGGCAGAGCCAACTCTGGGTTCAGGTTTGTGTAAGAAAAAGAAGACAGAGGAAGAACCAACTCATAAACTAAACTGTGCCCCTAGGAGACTGAAACAAAACATGAGAATTCCTACAGAGGAGTGGGAGTTAATCTTTCCCACCACTTCTTAGCACCAAACAGGGCTGCCCACACCATCTTAAGAGTATGGGAGGGAGTATAGTCTGACCCAAGAGCAGATCCTTTCTTGACATCTCTGCAGCTTTTGACCATTGCTTCCTTCTGGATATTTTCTTCTCCCTAGCTTTTTATGACATTACTTTCTCTTGGCTCTCCTCTAGCCTGGAAGACTTTGTCAGTTGTCTTTGCTGGATCATTAGCCATGACCCATCTCAAAACTCTTGCTCCCTCTTTTCTACTCACCCTCTGTTGATCATCATATTCAGATTCAATTATAATCAATGTGGATTACATATTATATTTCCCTTATATTTCCAGAGTTCCAGTTATTTTTAAATTCATAAAATAAAATACATAAGACTACAAAGAAAACTACTTATGTTGAAATAGTTATAAAAATATTTTTCAGAAACAAGTTCATGGATCCCAGATTAAGAACCCCAGCTCTAAATCCATTCTTCCTCCAAACTTCCTGCTTCTTTTTGAGTGCACCAGCATCCTTCTAGTTTCCCAACAAGTTCCCAACCTCAGAGCAATCCTTGACTGTCCTTTCTCTCTAACCCCCACTAGGAACATCTACTGGGGCTGTGGAAAAATAGATAGGCCTGGAATCAGTAAGACCTGAATTCAGATCCATCCTCAGACACTTACTGGCTGCGTGACCCTGGGCAAGTCGCTTAACTCTGCTTGCCTCAATTTCCTCAACTGTAAAATGAGGATAAAAATAGCATCTACCTCACAGGATTGTTGCAAAGATCAAATGAGATTATTATTTTTAAAAGGACTTAGCATGGTGCCTGCACATAGTAGAAACTATATAAATGCTTATACCTCCCCCCCACACACACATACACACATATACACATTTATTCAATTGCCAAATCATATGATTCTTCTCCAAAATATACCTTGAATCTGTCCCTTTCTCTCCACTTAGAGAGCCACCATCCTAGTTTAGGCCCTCATCACATAAGTGGTCTTCTTGCTTACAGTCTCATCTTACCACTTAGCTGCCAAAATAATCTTCCTAAAACACAGTTCCAACTATATCATTCAGCCCTGCACAAGAATCTTAGCTCCTTGTTGCCTGTAGAGCAAAATGCAAATTCCTTTGCTTGTCAAAGTCCTCACTATCTGGCCTGCCGTTCCAGACATATTTCACATTATTTCCCTTTATGTATTCTAATAAATGAAGGAAAAAAAGCATTTATTAAATATTATGTGCCAAGTACTGTACTAAACATTGGAGGTATGAATACAAAAGTGAGAGACAGTCCCTGCCCTCAAGGAGCTTATATTCTAATAGGACAGAGACAACATGAATGGAGAATGGTGGCCAGTGCAGAGTTTTGTAATTTAGAAAGGATATCTAGTAATATAGTTAAGGTTTCAAAACTGGAAGGAATCGGAATCAGAGGGTACATGCCCAACTGGTAAGAATATGGCTGGGTGGTCAAGTGACTCATGACCAGATAAAATAGGCCATGAGAGGCACTTGGCAATGAAGACATTGGGTCCTAAGGCCTCAATTCCAACCAAATTGGACCACTCACTGTTCCTGAACTTGGCATTCTATCTCTGCCTCAGAGGCTTCATACCATTTGATATCTCTAACCCCACTCCCCACCCCACCCCCAAGGCGGGAAGGCCTTCCTTCACTTGTGCCTCTTGGAATCCTTGGGTTTTTCTCAAGGTTCATCTCAGAGACTGCCTTCCTTGGGAAGTCTTTGCTGATCTCCCCAGTTATTTGTGTTCTTTTTCTCTCCTCAAAATGTCTTATATTTCAGTAGAATACATACTCCTTGAAGCAGGGGCCAGTTTTCATTTTTATCTTTTATTCCAGTACCTTGAACATCTTGAGGGCCTAATGCATGTTTGTTGAATTCATCTAGTTCTCTCTAAGTCATCTTAATTCTTATTTTCAGATGGCTTTTTAAGCCAAAACATTTGCACTCCCAGATTAGAAATCTAGCAAATGGCAATAACTTTCAGCTCAGCATTCATAGGTGTTTAACCTCTTTTGGAGCAGTGAGACTGTCTTTCTTAAGGAAGGAAGAATGGGAAGCTAGACAGTTCTCCTGCCCCTTATGAGTCATGTTTTCAAACTGATGTTTCATTTCTTCCTGACCTCTTCCTCCTGGATACTCTCTCTTTGGGTTTTTGTGGACACTGTTTTCTCTTGGTTCTCCTACCTGTCTGACCTTTCTCAGTCTTCTTTGCTGGATCTTCATTTTGGTTGTGATGAAGATTCACATCCATTAACTATGAGTGTACCCCATGGCTCTGTCCAGAGCCTTCTTCTCTATATATATTCTGACATGGTCTTATCATTAATTCTATTGTATAAGCGATTCCCAGACTTATATATCCAGCCTAAGTCTCTCTCCCGAATGGCAGTTCCTCATTGCCAACTGTTTTTGGACATTTCAAACTGGATGGCAAACATCGCCATCTCAAACTCAGCGTGTTCAAAACAGAACTCATTAATTCTCCTCTGACCCTCCAACCAACCCCTCTTCCCAGCTACTCTACTACCATCTTACCAATTGCTCAGGTCGATAAACTTGATGTCATCCTCAAGTCTCATTCTCAGTCATCCCATACATCTAATGAGTTACCAGATCTTGTCATTTCTCTCTTTACATCCCTAGTTTTCATTTCTTTCAGTCCCCTCACACAGCCGTCATCCTATTTCAGGCTCTATCAGCTCTCCCCTGGACTACTCCACTAGCCTTCTAATTGGTCTCGATGCCTAAGGTCTTTCCCCACTTCAGTCTAGCCTCCACTCGGCTGCTACAACAATTTCCCTAAAATCATGTCACTGCCCTACTCCATAAACTTTAGTATCTCTCTTTTACCTCTACCTTCAATTGAAAGGTCCTTTGGTTGGCATTTAAATCTCTTCACAACCTTTCTAGTGTCTTTACAATTTGCTCTCCTCTAGACACTCTGCAATCTACTTGCTGTCTCCCCTGCCTCTCCCCCCTAGAATGCTCTCCTTCCTCACCTCTGCCTCTTAACAATCCCCAACTTCCTTTAAGACTGTTTATAGACCATTTTCTGCCTTTCTTGGTTTCTCAACTGCTAGAGGGTTCCCTACTACAAGGCAGCTAGGACCATTGGACCTAGACCTGGAGACAGGAAGATCCAAGTTCAAATCTGGCCTCAGACACTTAGTACTTCTATGAGCTAGGCAAGTCACTTAGCCTCTGCCTCAGTTTTCTCATCTGTAAAATGAGGTTAATAATAGCCCCTATCTCTCAGGGTTGTCATAAGGATAAAATGAGATATTTATAAAATGCTTTGCAAGCCTATAGAGCTTTATAAAATGCTAACTATTTTATAGCTCTTATTAAATTCTCTGTATTTGTTATGTTTCCTTTTATCTACATATTGTCTTTCCTATTAGAATGTGAGTTACTAAGGGCAGTTAGGTGGTGCAGTGAGTAGAGCACCAGCCCTGGAGTTAGGAGGACCTGGGTTCAAATTCGGCCTCAGCCACTTGACACACTTACTAGCTGTGTGACCTTGGGCAAGTCACTTAGCCCCAATTGCCCTGCCTTCCCCCCTCCAAAAATTAGAAAAAACAAAAGAATGTGATGGTAGAGTCATCATATGTATACTTATTAAAAAAAAAAAGAATGTGAGTTACCTGAGAGCAGGGACCATGTTTTTGCCTTTCTCTGTACCTCCAATACTTAGCAAAGGGTTTAATAAATGTTTATTGATTTTTCAATATCAAAATTAACCATATTCAAGTATAAGGACAAAGACTCTAATGACTTTTGAAAATTAACTGAACCATCCATAGTACTACTTCCTTTCTCTATTATGAATAAAGAAAAGTTGCCTAAATTTAAAATTCCTTAGCATAAAAGGTCTTCATGAGTTGCTGTAGATGAAAACATTAATTTGCTGGAGGCCAACATTCTGGTAATGAGGCTATCTGAACTTAACTAGACTGATCTTTTTTCTTAAATAAAATAATTAGGTATTAAATTTATTAGGTGAAAGTATGTAATATCACTCTTCTTCCTCTTCCCTTGAAACTATAACACACTAAATATAGAAGTTCTAATCCTTTTGTTAAGAAGAATATCTAACAGACAGTGCTTCAAAATTTACAAAGCACTTTATATTCATTGTCTCATCAAAGCATCAAGACTTCCTGTAAGATAAATACTACTGGTACTACGGAACTTAGTTTCACAGAGATTAAATGACCTGCCTGTGGTCACTTGACTACTGTGTGTCATAAGCAGGATTTGAAACTATGTTTTCTTGATCCCAAACCTATCATTCTATCCACTTCAATGGATACTTCTCTCAGTATACCTTCCCTATCTTCCTCTTATCATTTCTTCACTTCCAGGGTCTTATTCTCCTAGGATTATATCAGAATAATTTTCTGGGAAGGGCATGTTAACTGCAGCATTTTTACATCGTGTGCCTCCCCACCAAGATTAAATGTTTAAATACTGTAAAAATCTTTTAGAATCTCTCATAAATTCTAAGAATCACAGAATTTCAGAATTGGATGGGACTTCAAAGTCCCATCTTTTCCAACCTATTGCTGACCAAAAATGTCTTCTACAATATTCAACCTTCACTTGAACATCTTTAATGAAGACAAACTCGCTCCCTTCTGGCCCAGCCTTTTCCATCATTTCTATTTATTAAGAAGTTTTTCCTTGCAACAAAGTCTTTTTCTCATTACTTAACCTCATAAGCTTCCTCATTTTTCCCGTGTCTAACACATTTGCTGCTGTTTTCGTTCCTTTGTGACACTGACAGCAGAAAAATATTTTTCCAAGAATTAAGGATATAATAATTTGCCTTTGGCTGACTTCACAGCAATAATAACTAGGTACTAATTTTTGCTATTCAGATGAATATTTCTATTCTGGAGCAATGGAATTTGGGACCCAAAAGTACACCCTGGAGGGAAGTATAGCTAAATTGTGAGTGGATAAGAGTGCAGGAATTTCTGAAAATCTGCCAAGTAAAATGTACTGATAGTCACTTATCAATCATCTCATAGGTCTTCAGTATTCCATATGGTAGCACATCATACTTTCTTGCATAAAGCTTCCCAAATCATCCTCTTTCATCTCTTATCTTCTATTCACCAAAAGTTTAAATGATGGGGGACCAGGAGACAACTGAGGCAGAAAAATCTGATCGTGTAAATAGCCAAGTGACATCTAGTCTAATCAGATGAGAAATTATATTTGCCAATACAGGCACTGTAAAATTAACTGAAGACCTGTGGAATAGATGTTGATGTGAAATAACATCAATGCCACCATTATAATAATATGAGTAGGTCACATGTATATAGTACTCTTAAGGTTTGCTAAGTGCTTTTGTCACAAATATAAGTAGTGCAAATATTTATCTCCTTTTTGTAAATGAGGAAACTGAAGCCTAGAAATTTAAAGCATCTTTCACCTAAATCCCACAGCTAAGTCAGAGTTGGTGTTTGAACCCAGGTATCTCTTGACTTCCATGTCCCGTGCTCTTGCTACAACACCAAGACATGTGCTTGACCTGTGCTAGACACTGGTATTTATTGGAGTTCCCTGAGACTGCTTAATACCTCTCCTGCTGTTCTACACCTCGGGCCCCACCCCACTTTTCTCCACTAGAATCTCTTTTATAATTGACTTCAATAAATGTTACTAGTGAAAATTCTGTGGAATCTTTTTCCCATTATAGCAGTCCTCATTCAAAATAAAAGATCTGTCAGAAGAATTTTGTATTGGCCTCTAGTAGAATATGGATGAAAAACTATACCTATATGTTATCTTTGGTCATGTTAGCACCCAGATTTTTTCCCCCATTACATAGAGCTTGGTTTTTTAAAGTATAGAATATATTCAACATATTAGTTCCAAAGCTAACTGTTGGTACCATCTCTTCTTTACACTTTTAAAAATTCTTCATTTACTTGCTCTCTTTTTTTTTTTTGCACAACTGTGACTATGTCCCAATTCTCTCTCCGCCAAAAATAGTTTTTTAAAAAAACTTCTTCCTTGTAACCAGTAAACATATTCAAGCTAAACAATTACTCATATCATCCAAAAATTTATCTTCTTCTTGACCCTTTAGTCACTTATCTGTCAAGAAGCAGAAAGTATGATTTATCATTGAGTACCCAGAATGTTTGTTAAAAGAGCACTAGAATGTAGGAGTTAGGTGGTTTGGCTCATTCAGCGTTACCATTGACTAGCTGTGGAACCTTTAGCAAGTCAACTTACTCTTTGCCTCATTTTCCCCAGATGTTAGGAAAAGGATAAGTTTCTTTGACCTTACTTGGTCAGGATAGGAATTAAAGTGTAATACCATGCAAAATACATCAACTCCCATAGAAGGGAAAGAAACACTTGGTAATCAACTCACACAATTTTTATTAGCCACACACTTTCTAGGACTGATTTTTTGCTACTTACTCCTTTATAGCATTAGGATTCATCGTAATTCACCTTTGAACATAAATGTCTTCAAATGTTACAGAGAAAACAGCCTGTCACACTCAGACCAGGGAAGGTAAGTCAGAGTTACTGTTTTTGATCATTGACTGTCCAGATAGATATTAGCCCAGCCAAATTTTATGCTGTGAGCTGTGTAAGTTAAATTATTGTTGTCATTGTTGTTGGCAAGTCTAATTTCTCTGGAACTCAGTTTCCTATAAATTTAGAGGTTTGGGCTAGATCTTCCAGTTCTGAAATTATTTGATTTGTGCAATTGTAGGATCAGATCCCTAGGCTTAGATTGTTCTGTTTGATCAGTATTCATAGTATAAACCTCTTGGAGCTAGAATTCTTAACCCAGGATCTGTGAAGTTGATTTTTTTTTTACTATTTTGACACCTGTATATAACTGATTTCTTTTGCGATACTATGTGTTCTATTTTTATGCATTTAAAAGCATTCTGAGAAGGGATCCATGACAGAAGAATTTAAGAACTTCTTCCCCAGAGTGATTTTTAGCCTCGAAGCAGCTTGGTGGCACAGTGGATAGACTGCTGGACCTGGAGTCAGGAAGACATGTCAAATTCAGACTCAGACATTTACTAGCTGTGTGACCCTGGGCAAGTCACTTGACTTCTGTCTGTTTCCTCATCTATAAAATGGGGACAGTAATGGCATCTTCCTCCATGGGTTGTTGTGAGGATCAAATGAGATAATAACTGTAATGCACTGAATACAGTGCCTGGCACATAGTGAGCGCTATATTACTATTACCTGTTGTCATTGATAAAGGGCTTAGCATTGTGCCTGGCACATAGTGAGTGCTATATGACTATTACCTGTCGTCATTAATAAAGTGCCTGGCACAGTAGGTAGCTATATAAATGCTTATTTCTTCTTCACTGAAGGCTTTGGAACTGGTAAATAATAATAAATATATAGATATGTCTGCATATAGGTATGATATAATATGACCCAATTGAAACTAAAAGTTAATTTACAAAGAGAACTTGGCAGTAGATTTGGGTAGGGCCTTGGAATTAAGAGAATGACCCAGTCAAAGATTCCTAGTTGACTGCCCACTTTCACAAACTATTTTTAGGTCTGAGAGTTTCTGTAGCCACTCAGGGCTAGAAGGATTCAAATCTTGACCATCAGTTAAGCAAGCGTGTAGTAGGTCCCGGCTATGTGCCTAGTATTCCTAAGATTTTTGGAGAATACAAGTTTACATAATAGAATCTCTGCCCTCCAGGAGCATACATTTTAGTTTGGGAGATAAGACTATGCACATGAGACAATTAGAGAATTATATAAGATGGTGTATACATATGACAAAATACTAAATTAAATATTCAAGTGTTCAAAAGCATAGAACAGATAGACATCTTAGGATCATGAGCCAATGGGCTGGAGTTATAGAGGAAAGTTTTGAGCTGGATCTTGAAAAATTAGATTCCTTTTTGGTTATCTATGGACTCAGGTCAGTCCTTCAAGACTTTACTGGAAAAGATCTCAATATAGGCTTTTCTTCTACCCATTTGACCTATTATTCCTTTGGCTTCCCAGCCTAATCTGTGCCTTGCTCTTATGTCATAAGGAGTTGTTCAAGGCTTATGGAGGTAACTTCCAAACTTCTCTCACCAAGATTCTAAATTGAGACTGCAGCTTAAAAGGGAACTGAAATAGGGAGTATTTGCTTTTTAAATAATTAAATTTTTGAAGTATACTTATAACAATGACCACTACAATGAATAAACAACCCTTTAACCTTTAGGCTATGTGTTTGGCCTACTTTCCTATCTTTGACTATCTCCCCTTCTCTTTGGGACCAGAAGCAAAGATGATGAATCTGCCTCAAGAGAGCTGATGATCAGTTGGTGCTTCTTTGAGATTTTATTGTTGGTAGGAGGAGGCAAAATTGTCTCAATAATAGTCCAATGACAAAGCAGGAAGAAAGTCTAATCCTAGAACTCGCCTCCACACACACACACACACACACACACGCACGCACGCACATCCTCCCATTTTCTGCCCATAGTAGAACAGGAGGTTGAGATGCTTACATAATTCCATATTCTTCTCTGTTAGTGCCTTGGTTATACTAATTGGGGTCATGATCTGGAGTTGAGAAGTAGAGCCTTAGGGACTTAGGGAACAGGTTTAGGCTCGCTTTGGAGCCAGTATCATATACTTGTCTAAGGATATTGTGTTCTGAATGTTTGCATAAGTTACAGTGTAGAATTATTATCAAAATAAGAACTGCTCTAGTTTACATTATAATGCTTTTGGTTAGAGGAAGCATGTGTAACAACAATGTAGCTAGCAGCTGCTGTGGGGGGTGTAAGACCTAATAAGGCTAGCAACAAGAGCACACAGAAGGTCTGCTAGCACAGGTTCTTTGATCACTTTTCTAAGGAAAGCAACATTAAGGGGTTTACAATCTCACTTTCATCAAACATACATATATCATTTACTTAGTTCAGGAGGAAAAGACAGCATGCTGAACCTCAGAGCAAATACAAACAGAAATTACAAACAGGGACAATATAAACAGAGCAAATAACACAATTCAACAGACAAGCTGTGTTTGATCAAGACATCACATACATTTACCAGAAAGAGAAGCACCAACATCTGGGGGCTCCAACAGCTACCCAGAGTCTCCACATCAACACTCTTCCAGTGAGTGAGAGCCCCAAACAAAATGCTAACCTCTGAGTTTATATATCCTTCTTAGAAGGGCCCAAAGGCTTCACAACTAATCAGCAAAAGGGTGTGGGTCTGGGGCTTTGCACCTAGTAAGACTTAATCAAAGGCACTTGATTACTTTAGCATTCTAAGAGAGAAAAGAGTAAAAAAAAGTCCCATCTTAATTAATCTTACAGCATGGCAGAGTGGATGGGGTGCCATCCATGCAGTAAGACCCAAGACCAAAATCTACCTCTGACTAGAAAGGGATTGCAAGTCATTTAACTTCTCAGCACCCTAGGAAACTCTTTATAAAACTAAAAGTCACAGATCAGGTGCCAATCTGCATTAGTGAGGGGAATTTCCATACTATGAGTTCCCTATACTTATGAAATCATAAATCCAAACAACAAAGACAACAAAATACATGTGGTGCTTCTTTGAAGCTGCTGAACTATCATGGAGTCACTAATCTACATGTCCGTGTCCTGGGTAAGGTTAGTTACTATTCTCCTCAAATCATTTTCCCATTCATTCATGTGACTGTTAGTGTATGAACAAGACGTAATGGGGGATATAATGTTAGAGAAGGCATATACCTTAGAGAAGGCATTAACCTTAGAGAGACTTCAGTCTATACTTCTAGCTCTCATCTCTCCTGAACTCCAGTACTGCATTAACAACTGCCTGTTGGATATCTCCACCTGGATCTCCATTGGTACCTCAAACTCAATATATTCTAAAGGGAACTGATTCTGTCTCCCTCCCTCACCTCACTGGGATGGCTGTGTAGATAGAATGCCAGGCCTGGAGTTGGGAAAACTCATCTTCCTGAATTCAGATCTGGTCTCAAACACTAGTTCTGTGACCCTGGACAAGTGACTTGTCAAGTCACTATTTGCCTCTATTTGCCTCAGTTTCCTCATCTGCAAAATGAGCTGGAGAAGGAAATGGCAATCCACTCCATAATCTTTGCCAAGGTAACCCCAGTGGGGTCGCAGAGTTGGATATGACTGAAGAAAAAAAGACTGAACAATACCTTACCCCAACCTATCCCTCTTACTAGGAGGTACAATGAGTTGCTGAGCCCGGAGTCAAGAAATTCCTAAGTTCATATCCAGCCTCAGATACTTTGTGACCCTGAACATATCACTTAAACCTTTACTGTATCAGTTTGCTTAACTGTAAAACAAGGATAATAGCATCTACCACCCATGGGTATTGTGAGGTTCAAATGAGATATTTGTAAAGCACTTAGCACAGTGCCTGGTACATAGTAGACATTTAATAAATGCTTTTTTCCCTTTGCCTTTTGTTCCCCTAACTTTTCTGTTTCTCTTAAGGGTAGCACTCTCCTAGAGCATACCTATTATGAACCTCTGAACCCCACACGTTCATTCATTTGCCTCATCTCGTTGAATCAACCTCTACAACTCTCACATTCTTCCCTTTTCTTTCACTTACTTTCATCACCTCTTGCCTAAATTATTTCAATTGCCTCCTGTCTGGTCTCCCTGCCTCCAGTCTCTCCTCTCTCCAATCCATCCTCCACACAGCTACCAAAAACATGGGTCCAACTGTGTTGCTCCCTATTGCATATAAGATAAAATACAAACTCCTTTTTATGTCATTTAAAGCCATTTACAAGCTGGCTCCAGCTTGTTTTCTAGACTGATTTAACATTACTCCTCCCTCACCTCTCACCCCCTACCCTTAAGGTTGCCTTCTAACCAAATTAAAGCATGACATTCAGGTCCCAACTTCATGTCTTTGCACTGGCCATTCCCCTCCCCTAGAATGCTTTCCTTTTTGCCTTTACCCCTTGAATGCCTGGCTTCCTTCAAGGTTCAGGGCAAGTGCAAATTCTTAGACATGGCCTTTTCTGATTCACCCACTCTTCCCTCCCCACTTTCCAGTCAAAATTACTTTGTATTTACTTTGTTTAAAGTTTGTATTTACGTATTTTAAGATTCTATAGAGCCAGAAAGGACTTCAGAGACATCTGTATACTTGTTGGTATCTGTGTACATGTTTCCCCCAGTGGAAGGTCAGCCCCTTTAAGGGTAAGGACTGTTCAGCTTCTATCTTTGTATCCCCAGCCCTTAGCACAGTGCCTGACACATTTTAAGTGCTTACAAATTATTGTTCAACAAAATAGAATAGTATGCAATAGAGAATATATGCACATATAACTACAATGTAGACTATGATTGAGAAAGCTGTTATATATGAGTTTATGGAAAGGATATAGTACATTTTGGTTGGAAGAATCAAGAAAAACTTGCCAGATAAGATAGTATTTTAGTTTGGCTTTGGATGATGTGAATTTTATTAAGTAGAGAAGGTATAAATAATATTAATTGAGGCACAGAAGCAGTCAATTCAGGGAACAGTAATTTGGCTAGAGTATCGGATGGTGAATAAATAAGTCAGTGAAAGAAAAAGCACTTATTATGTGCCTAACACTTAGCTAAACTATGGAGTAGATAGTAAAACTTTAGTGCTTGCCTCAAGGAGCTTACATTCCAACAGGCAGTATGGTGGGGTAGATAGAGTCAGGATAACCTGAATTCCAAATCTAGATTCATTATGTATTGGCTGTTTTTAACCCTGGGCAAGTCACTTAATGTCCCAGTGCTCTGAGCAGCAGATATCAACATTTGGTAGAAGGAGTTTCATTTCTTGGAGTCTCCTTCACTATTCTAGACACCCTTCACCAAAAAAAAAAAAATTTAAGCCAGATCATAGAAGATGATGTATGCCAACCTTAGGAGTTTAGACTTTATATTGTAGACAGTGGAGTCCTGCTAAAGATTTTTAAGCAAGGAAATGTGGTACAGTGAAAACAGTAGTAGATTTGTGGTTAGAAAACATAAGTTCAGGCCTTAGCTGTTGCCACTCACTACCAGTGTAACTGGGCAGTCAATCAACAAGCATATATATAAAGCTTTTATTAAGTAATGCATCAGTCAACAGACACTTATTCAGTGAGATTCTGTGCTGAGCTCTGAGAATACAAGACAAGACTGAAACAACCTTGGACCCCAGGGAGCATACACTCTAATGGGAGACATGTGCATATAAGTATTTACCAAAAAAAATCATGGGTAGTTGAATTGAGAATGCACTGGCAGTTGGGAGAGGATATTTAGTAATGGCTTCATGTAGAAGATGTTGTTTGAGTTGAGCCTTGAAGGAAGCCAAGTATTCCAAGAGATTGAGATGAGGAGGGAAGTTCAAGTCATCTAACCTGTCTGTGGCTTGGTTTTCTCAACGATAAAATGAAGAGATTTGACTAGATAATTTCTGAGGTCTCTTTCAGCTTTAAATCTGTGAGGAAAGCTGTGCTTTAGAAAGAATAGTCGAGTTGTATAGGATGGTCTAGATCACATAGAGAGATCTGAAGCAGGGAAACTAATTAGGAAGAATCTAGGGAAGATATAGTAAGGCCCAGAACTAGAGTGGTGACAAGAGGAATGAAAAGGAGTGGATGAATTCAATTCACTTTAACAATGTTAAGGACCTATTCAATCAGTCAGCAATAACTTAAGAAGTTATTACTCTGTGCCTAGTATTGTGCTATTCAAAGGGGTGACAAAGAAAGGCAAAAACAATTCCTGTTTTCAAGGAACTCATGCTAATGCTATAACATGCAAACGGCTATGTACAAGATATAGAGTATAAATGGGAGTTAATCCCAAAGGAAAGGCACTCCCATTGGAGGTTCTGGGAAAGGCCTCTTTCAGAAGGTAGGATTTGAGCTGAATCTTGAAGGAAGTCAGGAGGTAGATATGAGGAAGGAGAACATTCCAGGCATGGGGGACAGCCAGTTTTGAAAAAGCATGGAGTGAGAGATCAGAGTGTCATGTGGGAGGAACAGTAAGAAGGCAAGTGTTACTGGATTGCAAAGTAGGGGGAGGGGTTGAAGTATAAAAAGAATGGAAAAGTAGAAAGGAACTAGGTTGTAAAGGACTTTAAAAGCCAGAGGATTCTATATTTGATCGTGGAGGTAATAGGATGCCACTGGTTTTTATTGTTTGAGGGGGAGAAAAGAAGAGGCAAGGTCAGACCTATGCTTTAGGAAGATCTCTCTGGCGACCAGAAGATTATTGTAGTAGTTTAGGTGTTGAGGTAATGAGAACCTGCACCTGGATGGTGGCTGTATGAGTTGGAGATAACAGAATATACATATTCACTAGAAATGTTGCCAAGGTAAAAATACAACTGAGCAACAGATTGGATATGTGGAGTGAGAGAATCAAGAATGACCCCATGTTTGTGATCCTGGGTGATTAGGAGGATGTTGGTACCATTAAGAGTGATGGGGAAGTTGTGAAGAGGAGAGTAAGGGGAGAGGGAGGTTCTATTTTGTACATGTTGAGTTTGAGATGTATTTGAGATATCTAGTTTGAGATTCCCAGTGGGCAATTAGAGTTTAGAGTGAAAGTCAGGGGAGGGGTAACAGCTAAATAAATAGATCTGAGAATCGGTCTGCCTAGATATGATAATTGAATCCTTGGGAGCTGGTGAGATTTCTGATGAGATTGTATCAGGGGAGAAGAAAAGAGGGTTCAGGACCTAAGCTTGGAGGATATTCCTGGTTAATGGGCGGGACTTGGGTGAAGATCTGACAAAGGAGACTGAGAAGGAACTTGTCAAACAGGAAGAGAATCTATTCTGTTGTTTCAGGCACTGGTGATACAAAGACAAAAATGAATCTTTGGCCTCAAAGAGCTTACATATAAAATATATTGTGACAGCTGAATCTGCAAGACTTGGTGATGAGCCTATGTTTTGGGAGGTAAGGAGAGGAGATAATAGAAGTTTTAGTGAAGGTCTGGATTTTGAGCCTGAGTGATTGAGAGAATGGAGGACCAATCAACACAAATAGGGATTGGTGTTTACAGAGGCTCTTGTTGTCAGGCAGTAGTTAGTGCTGAGATAGACCTAGGAAGAAAGGATGGAAGCATACATTTATTAGGTGCCTACTATGTGCTAAACACTGTGCCAAGCTCTTTGCAAGTATAATCTCTTTTAAGGCTCATTACAACCTTGGAAGAAAGGTGCTATTATTATCGCCAGACATACTCTAGGCCCAGCACTCAATGTATTGCACTACCTAGCTACTAATAAGGCCCTAAAGCCAATTAATAGATACTCTTAATATGTAGAAGAAATGACATAATTGAATTTCTAGAGGAAATCTGTGCTAAGTTCTGGGCTGTAGTTTCTGGTGACATAATCTAGTTGGAGAGTGAAGTGTTAACTGAAATGTAAAGGGCGAAGGCCTGTTTTCTGTCATTCTGTGGTTGGCCAAAGTGTCACTAGATGAAAGGATTTGCCAGAGGAGAGGCACATTGATTTGCTTGACAGATGGGTTCTGCACCTAGTAGGTACTTCAGTGTTTGCTGCATTGAATTGTGTTCGAGGTGCATGAGAAGCACAGAGTTCTTGATGGGTGACATGGTGGCTGGGGTGGCACTCTCTTTCCAGGACACTGCAGAGGAAGGGTTAGGGGCTTTTATTGGTGCAGCTGAGCACTTTGATTGGTGGCAGAGAGGCCCAAGCCTCGGAGTAAGGGCTGCCACTGCAGCAAGAGGGCTAACTCACCCCGTTGGGGAGGGGGACCCTAGGGCGAGGACCAGGGGTCTTCACTAAGCAGGGCTGGGGGAAGTGGGGAGGGTCGGGGGGAGCGTGTGCCCGGCCCTGGCACTAAAAGGCCCGGGACCTGGAGAGGGCGTAGCGGCGCCGGCGGGGACCCCTCCCTCCGGAGTCATCCCCAGCCCGCCTTCCAAGCAGAATACAGCAGAGGGTCCTGAGGGATCAAGAATTGAATCCCCAGAACTTGTTTCCTGCCGAGAGAGCAGGAGGCCGCCACCCCGCTTCTTGGGCCAGGCTCATTTCTCACGCGAACCGCAGGCTTCGCCTTGGCCCTGGAAACCGGATAGGCCTCTTCATGCGCTCTCAACCTAACCCGGAGGCGGAGGGGGAGGGGGGAGCCTCGCTAGTCCCGCCCTTCGCTGTGCTCGTCGTCGTTGTCGGTGTGCTGAGTGACGGGGTCTATCCACCAATGGGGGTGAGGGGCGGGCGGGAGCAGCACGTTAGGTTGCGCAGGAGGAGGGGAACTGGTGCTGGAGAGACAGCAAGAGGGGCGAACCGGCCCCCCGCGGCCGCTGCAGGTAAAGCCGTCTCTCTACCCCGCGGGGTGCGGCGCGGTTCGGCCGCCCTTCTCCTTTCCTTTCCCTCTCTCCTTCGCTCCCTCTCTGGCTGTGTTGAGCCTCACATCCGCAGCCCCCGCCCGAAGATCGCCCTCGCCCCCGGGCATCCTCCCCCTCCCGCATCTTCCTGTGCTGCTCGTCCCCGCCCCAGAGGGCTCCCCCGCCGGCCCCCTGCCCCAAATGCGCGTCTCCCCAGCCCCTTCTCTAGGGGCCCCTTGCCAGAGCTCCCCTCCTCTCCTGCTCTTCGGCCCCACTGGCACCACCCCTGGCTGCTTGTGCAGGTAATGTCTTCGTCCCTCTTCCTCCCCTGCCCTCGCTTCCCACTCATTGAAACCCCCACTTCCTCAGCCCTTCCCTCCTCCCAAACCAGCACCTCTTTTCGGTACTTTCTCCTTGTATCCTAAATATCCGTGGACATACCTATGCATATAGTTCTTATTGCTTATTGCGTTTTCCATGTCGATTGGAGCGGGCTCAGATTACAGGCTTCATCCTATGCTTGAAGATACCCCTAACAGTCTGAGATTTGGCTTGTTAATGCTCTCGATTTGCAGATGGAGAAACTGAGACAGTGGCTTGTCCAAGCTCGATGCAAACTATTGCAAAGGCAAGAAATGGGACCCAGATAGGCTGACGTCCAGTAACCATCAGCTTACACTCTTATTATGTCCTTAAGTTAATTTCTCCCTATTTTCTGGACTCTATCTTTCTGTCCTTTTATCTCAATTATTGAGGAGTAGGAGAGTGAAGATAATACCTTAACTATATGAGGTACCTTTCTTCTAGAAAGCTCAAAACGTTGTGCATTTTCTGTTGTTGAAGGTTGTTGGATCAGAGATTTCTTGGGCACAAATTTTGTCTCCACAGCATAATACTTAGTTTTAGAGTGTTCCTCCTTTTAGATTGTTTTGGTGATTTGATTTAATTTTAAACTTTGTGAATGCTTCTTTGGCTTAAGGGGATTTATCGATAAGTTGTTTCTTCCCAGTACATATATGTATACATCCATAAATATGTATGTATAGATGTATGTACATGTACAACATATATATGTATGCACACACACAATACCATCCAGTCCTATACAGGAAAATACTATCTAACACCCTTTAAAATTTTGAAGGTAAAAATTTGAAGTTAATATTTAGAAATAGAATAGTGGATTTTTCTAAATCTATGAGCAGCTGTTTAAATGAGTTTCATGATATTTTTGAAAAGTGCATGGTAAATGAGCATTGTCTTTTGCCTTTTTAAAGAAGTCATTAGGAGTAAAGAAAGACCATAGCTATTCAATGCTTACTTTAGTGTCAACCATTTGTCTTCCAGGGAGCTGGAAGTCAGTCTTTCTGATTTCCTTTACCCTTTACTGAGAGGTATGAAGAAATTGAGAGGGAAATGTTTGGAGTAAAAAGTACAGGAACAAAGCTGCCTTCCCTGCAGTGGGATAGGTAAAGCCTGGAACAGAAATGGGGGCAGGAGAGGGAAGGGAAGGAAAGAAATGAGGGCAAAGTAGTTGAGAATCTGGGTCTTAATAAAACCAGGATCAGCCAGAATAAAAGTAAAGAAGTTGCACCAAAGTGCTCAGTTTATATTTCTTCTGAGTGTTTAGTCTCCATGGTAGAACAATAAATGTCTGGGTATCCTGTTCTTTTCCATAATTAAACCCATCTTTTAAAAGGGACAGCTATTACTGGCCTACATAAAATATTCCTCTAGAGGTGGCAATATTTGGAGTTTGTAGATATACAACCCAGGGCTTTGACACCAGCTATCAGTCTGTTCCTCCAGAAAAAGACTCTGGATGGAAATTGACATTATCCAATTGTGTTTTACTTTTGTTTTCCCTAATAAAAAAAAGTTAGAATTATGGAAAGTCACAGCCTGAGTTTTGTGTCTTTTTTTATTACTTGTAATTCTGTTTTGTACTGTAACCCTAAACTCTCTCCCACAGCTCCTTATTTCCCATTACTTGTTCTACATATTGAAATTCTGTTCAATATTTGATTCATTTGGACAGTGATTTCACCAAATGGTAATCAAGTACTGTGTGAGGTTTGTAGTTCATTTGAAAATTATTGGAGGTTAAAGAGAAGATGAGCTATGGATGGTTCTGAGCCTTGTTGAATTTGTGGAATTGAGCTAGTAGAACAAGATCTCATGTGCTTTATACTACCAGGATAAAACAGAAATTATAGGAAGAGAAGCTGGAGATATGTTGGGAGCAAAAGTGATCTGATAGGAGTAGAGAGGAACGAAAAGTTGAGAATTAGTGATAGACGTGAAACAAGCCAGAAGGGAGAGGTAGAATAGATGAAATAAAGTTGTACATTAAGCTGGATGGTAGGACTGAGTAAAAAGGGACATTTTAGTGTAATATGGTACTGATCTGCAAGAGTGTTGAGTTTTCTAGGCCTGGCAAGGCTAGGAAAGAGGAGTTTGTTGGTTACTGAATGAGTCTGCGAACTTATGGAGTAGGTAAGAGCACAAGTTATTGAGAACAAATTGCTTGAGTCGAATGAGATTAGAGAAATTATTTACAGTCACATTTCCTTTATTTTCAGCCCTTTAGAAATGAGGCCTCTCTCTAAAGTTCATAATAGGTAAAGAGAAGAAATGATAATAAAGAATTATTATTAAAGGACTAAGGTGCTAACAGTAACAGAGAAAGCTTTATGTTCAAAAGATTTATGAATTGCTTTCAGTTTGCAAACTTAGAGGACAGGAAACAAGGACTTTTTATCATACTTAAATCGTACATCTTAGACTACTGGAGCTGAAAGGGAACTTCTACACCATCTAGGCCTCCCCCCTTACTTTACACCTCAGCTCAGAGAGGTTGGGGTGGGGGGTCATACAGCTAGACTCAGAGGTGGGATTTGCACCTAGATCTTTCTGGTTTCAGGTCTAACATTCTCTACATCAGTATGTCTCCTTGATAATAATTACTTAACATATGCTCTCAACAATGATGAAAATAGAGTATATGTCATAGAGTAGGGCCTAACTAGGAAGAATAATAGAGATGAATGCTTCTATAGTAATATTGATTCAGTCTTCATAGTGATTTTGCTAAATAAGGAATATTTGATTCCATCACCCAAATACCCTAAATTCCACTTTGGTATCACAACATCTTTCATTAAGTCAGTTACTAAATGTTTGGATTGAATGCATTAATTGTTGGGTGGGCACAAAATCAAAAGAAGGTTGAAAGAATGGTTGAGGCAAGGGTGAGAATAACGAAGAAAATGAGATAGCAAGTATGCATTTCATGAAGCTGAATAAAGATCCTGTTGGTGAGGGAGTTTTGAGTCCTGATTGACATGTCAACTGTGATTCTTACTTGTAACAAGCCATGCCTATAGTTTTACATAGCCTGAATTATACACTGGCCTAGAAAAACAGAAAATGCATAGTAATTTTTTTTTTGTGGAAATTTGTTATACTCTATTATATATGTATATATATGTATACATACATATAAAATACATACACAAATGTATGTATATATACATACATATAATATATATGCATATATGTATACATATGAGTATTGTGTTTTGTGTATATATACATGCGTGCATATACATATATATACACATACATATATATTTTTTAAAAATTTATTTTTAATATGTTTAGTTTTCAGCATTGATTTTCACATGCGTTTGAATTACAGATTTTCTCCCCATTTCCACCCCCCCCACTCCAAGATGGCGTACACTCTGGTTGCCCTGTTCCCCAGTCTGCCCTCCCCTCCGTCACCCCATTCCCCTCCCATCCCCCTATCCCTTCCTTTCTTGTAGGGCAAGATAAATC
>CM053624.1:139696413-139741616 GCA_028646595.1 Phalanger gymnotis
TTTCTATTGAGCTCTGGTCTTTTCACTGAGAAAGCTTGAAAGTCCTCTATTTTATTAAAAGTTCATATTTTGCCTTGGAGCATGATACTCAGTTTTGCTGGGTAGGTGATTCTTGGTTTTAATCCTAGCTCCATTGACCTCCAGAATATCGTATTCCAAGCCCTTCGATCTCTTAGTGTAGATAATGCATAGTAATTTTGAGGGAAAGTGTTAAGGTAGGGGGTAAGAAACACTATTGAAATTAGGTCCTTAATTGTGTTGGCAATTATTTAACACTTTCTGTGCCATTTTCCCCATCTGATGCTCCCTATCTTTTGAAACTGTTATGGAACTAGTTACCGTATAGTACATTGGAAACTGGGGAGTAAACATTAAATTATCACAGAACCAACCTTCTTGGCATTTCCTCTGATGCATTGCTGTTGTTTTTGTCTTTGTATCTCCAGTGCTTAACTAAATTCCTGGGATTGTCATGTAAAAGGATCAGATTTTCTCATTTTCTCATTTTCATTTGTAATTGTCAAGTGACAGTATTTAGCCAACTCTTAGCTCAGATTATATATATATGAGTTAAATAAGCATACTTAACTACCCTTTGCAAGGCAGATCAGTCCTAACAGGAATTAATTTGTACAGAATACAGGAAGTTCCCTGATATTTCATTTGTAATCTTATTTATCTCTTAGAATATGAAACATTTGTTAAGTATTTTAGAAGGGTCCCTAAGACTGAGGACCCACCATTATAATTTAGAGAATCCAGGCCAAATAAATGAGGCTCATCAGACAAGAGAGAAGCAAGTGGGAAACTAGACTAAATTTGGAGTCAAAATCTGGGTTCAAATTTAGACTGCCACTTTCTACCTGTATCACCTTGGGCAAGTGATTAAATTTCTCTGGGGCTTTAATTTGCCTCAGCTGCAGGTGTGAGGGAGTTGAACTAAAAGACTTCTGAGGCTCCTCCTTGCTCACTATTTATGAGTCCCAAATGGAGCCTTCTTTCCTGGGAAGAGTCATTCATATTCAGGGAACTCTAGAGAGGGAAGGAAGAAGTAGATCCTGGAATTGCTGAAAGTTTAGAGAATCCCATTTGTCTCAGCTTGTGTAGTGCGTTTGATTGAACGTACATTTGTGCCTGAAAGGCAGCAAAGAAGCCTTAATAGATACAAAGAAATTTATTAAATTGAATGTTTCAAAAAAAAATCTGCATCTGCACTCACTGAAATTGTTAGTGGTGTAACATTAACTTTGTCCATTTTAAGACCAGGAAACAGTAAATGTCCTGATTCCTACTCTGACTAGCATTGGGAAATGTGGAAGTGTGTGAATAGAGGCAAGATGAGGTTGTTCATTGGAAGAAACATAGAGGAGGTTAAGGGCAAGAGAACCACAGGAGAAGTGGGTTTGGATTAATTTTTATTTTGAAATAAAACTGTGAATAAATCTTTTTTTTTTGTCAGGTCTCCCCAGACCTCTTATTTGTCTTTTTACCCTTCTGGTACTACTGAGCTTGAGGGAAACTCTTACTTAAGAAGGAAGAATTCTCATCACAGTAGACTTATTATTTTCTCGCTATCTCTTCTCACTCTCTGTTTTTGTTCCCACATAGGAATTCTACCACCATCTTCTGAAGACTTAACCACCTTACTCCATGAAAGCCAGAACAACTTGACATGTGTGGGTCTCTTGTCTCTTCTGCAGAATAGCTATTCTTCCCCATTGTGTGCAGCTTTTACTTAATAGGGGAGGGGAGGGGAGAGCCAGGATCCCCCTCCCCTTCCCTCTTTAGAACTCTGTGAATACTTTCCACACCTCTTTCCCAGGATGGCAGACCCCATCATGGACCTTTTTGATGATCCCAATTTATTTGGCCTGGACTCTCTAACTGATGACAGCTTTAACCAAGTCACACGAGACCCCATAGAAGAGGCCCTTGGACTGCCAGGTACCCTGGACTCCTTAGATCAGATGAATCAGGATGGTGGAAGCAGTGACTTGGGAAGTTCATCATCAAGTGGCCTGCCCCCTCCAACAGAGGAAACCCCTCCTACAGAACCTCCCAAAGAATCAGCAACTCCAGCCCCAGAGTCACTGACCTTGCATGACTATACCACTCCACCAGTGGGTCAGGAACAACCCAACCAAACTATCTTACAGGCACCACCACCACCAACAGGACTTCTTCAGGTCTCCAAGGGCCAGGAAATCCTGAGCCAAGGAAATCCTTTTATGGGTGTCTCTGCCACAGCTGTCTCCTCCAGCAGTGGTGCAGGGCAACCCCCTCAGACAGCCCCCAAGATTGTCATCCTCAAGGCCCCACCTGGTACCTCAGTCACGGGTGCTCATGTGGCACAGATCCAAGCCCAGGCCATCACCAGCACAGCACAGCCTTTAGTGGCTGGCACAGCCAATGGTGGTAAAGTTACTTTTACCAAGGTGCTAACTGGTACTCCACTTCGACCAGGAGTCTCCATTGTTTCTGGCAATGCAGTCTTGGCCACTAAGGTCACTGGAGGCCAGGCCACAGTGCAGCGCATTGTTCAACCCAGCCGGCCAGTAAAGCAGCTGGTCCTGCAGCCGGTTAAGAGTTCTACCACAACTGGAAACCCCGGGACTGGAGCAACACCACTGAAGCCTGCTGTCACACTGACCTCAGCTCCCACTCAGGTGACTCATGTAACAGGGAGAGTTGGGATATAGTCTGATTATGGGTCAGACTGAATCCTGAGTTTAGATAGTAATATTCAGTTGTGTTTTGATTTTGTAGCTTATGTTTCTTACCTGCCAAGGTGGATAGTGATATTATGACCTTAGGCCTTGCCTTGATGACTCAGTGTTCAATATTTTCCCCTTCTTCCTTTATTACCACCTCATAGTATTTTCCACTGAGCTGCTAAATTGTCCAAATTGGAGGGGGGGGGCGGGGGTAGTGAATAATGGTGGACAAGTAACACCTAAAAAAAGTTTTTGTTTTTATTGCAAGGTTGGTTAAAGATATACCTTCATCATCTGATCATCAAGATTGAATTCCTGCTTGTCTGTCCTATAAAATGCCCTTTATTTAGTCAGAGGGGTCCCTGCTTTTAGAAGGAAATACTTGAGTGACCCTGAGGCAGTTTGACATGGAAGGGACATACAAAATTAGGGCCAAAGACTTTGGGTAATAGAACTGATGTATACCTCTGTCCTCAGATTATGCCATAAAAATCTTTCTTTACTATTTTGTGTCCTTAATAACAGGGTGAATCAAAGCGCATCACTCTGGTTCTCCAGCAGCCTCAGTCAGGGGGGCCTCAAGGCCATCGGCATGTCGTGCTAGGGAGTCTGCCAGGCAAGATTGTGTTGCAGGGCAACCAGCTGGCAGCCCTGACTCAAGCCAAGAATGCCCAGGGGCAGCCCGCCAAAGTGGTGACTATCCAGCTGCAGGTGCAGCAGCCGCAGCAAAAAATTCAGATTGTACAGCAACCACCCTCATCCCAGCAGCAGCAACAGCAGTCACCTTCAGCCCAGCCAGTGACCCTTTCTTCGGTGCAGCCAGCCCAGATTATGGGACCAGGACAAAGCCCAGGCCAAAGACTTACAGTACCACTCAAAGTGGTACTTCAGCCACAGGTAACTCTGTAATAGGTGGAAGGAAAAGAAGAAAAGCATGGTGTTTTTCATTACTAACCAGAGTGGCCTGTTGTTAAGCACAGGGCCCAGACTAGCTTTGTCACCTTTGTCCCCCAAATAAATTTGATTGAATACATCTAGTAGAACATAAAAATTATAGTGCCCCCAAGATAAAAGGATTAATTTAAGGAATGAACAAATGAGGTGATAATTTGTTTAGTGCTTTTGACCTGCTTTAAATCATCTCTAGATCCATTCTAGCCTTTTTTTTTAGTGAAACCGAAATAAAGTAATATCAGATAACTTTCATTTTAAAGATAGGGAAACAGGAACAGTGAAGTGGTTTTTCCAGATAGATCAGGAATAGCAATAGCGTCTATGTTCTGGACTATTCCTTATCTAGCAGTCTTTTCTAGTTGTTTCACTTGCTGCTTTTCCTAGATGAGTTGTAGGGAGAAGATCAAGAATGAGACTAGGAAGACAAATTGAGGAGATTGAAGTTTGAATTAGCGTCAGTGTTGCTTTTCACTCCTCTCCAAGTACCGTACCAAATGCCACAAAGCCTACGTACCATAAAATGCAGTCTGAGCCTAGTTTGTTGCTAATATAAAGAAAGGCTAAATTATCCTTCATCTTTGCTTCAGAACTATGTTTTGGGCAGATTTCATAAGGGAATGATACTGAAGCTTGTATTTATCTATTCTGCAGGCTGGCTCTTCCCAAGGGGCCTCTTCAGGCCTGTCAGTGGTTAAAGTGTTGAGTGCCAGTGAGGTGGCAGCTCTGTCTTCTCCGGCAGCCCCTGCTCCTCACACTGGGGGCAAAGCTGGGGTGGAAGAAAATCGAAGGCTAGAGCACCAGAAGAAACAAGAGAAAGCTAATAGGATAGTGGCAGAGGCAATAGCCAGAGCTCGGGCCCGAGGTGAGCAAAATATCCCACGAGTCTTAAATGAAGATGAGTTGCCCAGTGTCCGACCTGAGGAAGAAGGTGAGAAGAAACGCAGGAAGAAGAACACTGGAGAGAGACTCAAGGAGGAGAAGCCAAAAAAGAGCAAAGCATCTGGTACCTCCAAGTCTAAGGGCAGGAGTAAGCTAAAGTGAGTATCTGCTGCCACCTGAAGAAGTGAATTAATGGCAGCCCTTCTTGGTGTTTTTGTCACCTTTAGATTGGATGTGACATCTGATTGGTATTTTAAAGGCAGTAGAGTATTTGCATACAACATTTCACATTGAACATTGGCATCATTTACTTGGTAGAAGTTTGAGAATTAAGGGATAGAAAAGAATAAATGCCAACTAGTGATAGAGTTGAAGATCTCATCAGTAATCTGTGGCCTATCTTTCCACAATTCCTTTTTTTACGATGCCTCTGTGAGCATGATATATCACACCAAAGTGGGGCCTCATATTGTGCAAGATTTTCCTCAAATTCCTAATATGAAGAAAGAATCTGCAAGGAGATGATGGTTCCACTCCTTCATCCCTCAACCTTTGATTCAACTCCTATAAGCTGAGGCCATACTAAGGGGAGTTATAGCCTCTTGCTTCATTCCTGTCATAGTTAGGAGTCCTTTATCCCCAATTTACTACATTTCCTACTTCTTATACTTAGGAGTCACATAGCTTCTTCCAAATACATCAGGGATTTGTAGTTGGAGTAGTTACAATAAAAAAATAATAACAATATCTCACATTGGTATAAAGGATAGTTGCTCAACATCATTAAATGATTCTGTGAAAATACAATGTTAGACAAAAGAATGTTCCATAGCAACATTATAAATAGGCAATTTACTGAATGATTTTACTGTAGAGTTTCATGTGATTTTCCATTAGGATTTAGTTATATCACATTAAAGATATTGCAAAGTAATAGTAGTTAGGACAGCCTTCTTCAGGGTATGTTTTCATCACACTTTACCATTTATAAAAAGGCTTCTACAGCCATTAACTCATTTGATCCTCACAACTACTTTGGGAGGGCAAGTATTAACCTCAGTTTTTAAGAATGAAAAAATTAAAACTGCAAGTGGTTAAATAATTTCCCAGAATTACATAACTATTAGTGGTGTAACTAGGACTAAAATCCATGTCTTCAGATTTGTAATTTAGTGTTCTTTCCACTACCAGTATTCTGCCTCTCATTTGGCTGTAAAAACAGCATTGGCAAGGTCCCATGGTCTTTAATGGTTTTAGAGAATTGAATTGGGCCTAGACACAAATGGGATTCTTGTCTTCTCACTGAGCTCTCTTATCCCCTTGCCTATGCTGTCAGTTTTTATCTCTACAACTATCTCCTACCGACTGACAATTGAATTCCTATGAAGATATGTCTGAGAGGTCCCCAGTACCTCACTGAAAGTGAATTTTTTTTTCCCTTCTCAGCACCATCACCCCTGTGGTGAGTAAGAAGAGGAAACGGAACACCTCATCTGATAATTCTGATGTGGAAGTCATGCCTGCACAATCACCCAGGGAGGAGGAAGAGAGCAGCATTCAGGTAAAAGCTCTCCAGGAAAAACTGAGCTGATAAACTTGGTGACAGCAGGACATGTCTCCAGATTAAAATGGTGGTGCCTAGATCTAAAGGTACCAGAAGCACACATATAAAGACTTCGTATTTCCCTAAATGCTTTTCTACAAAAATCATCTTTTGAACTCTTCTTTTCTTAGATTTAATGCTCTGGAAGGAATAATAATTCTTCTTTCCCTCAATCCATTTGCAATATTTTGGTTTCAGTCAGAATTACTTTGGTTCTTTTCACCTGACCTTTTCCATACTTCTGGGTTTTGACTCTCTCTTTAAACTGGAGCAGCCAAGCACAAAGCTTTTTTTTTTGCGTTTAGATTCACATACTGTGAAGACCAGGAGAATGGAGGATTAGCTTACGGCTAGCATTGCATTTGAGTCCAGCACAAATCATTAATGTTCATTCTACCACTAAAGAACACTTCTTTCCTCTGATCTTCACTCCACCCTGATGTCTGTTCCTTTTGGTGTAATAATACCTATAGTACCTTGTTGTGAAGATCAAATGGGCTAATATATGTGAAGTGCTTTACAAACCTTAAAGCCCTACATAAATAGCAACTAAAACCAGGCCCTTGGTGACCTTTAGATTGGAAATAACTAGCACCAATTCCAGAGTACACTCTTTAGCTTCTTTCACAGGCAGTCAGACCTACTCCTGCCTTTAAATCAAATGGCTAAAATTTAATTTGTTTTCCTTTCTCTGATACTCTTTTCTAGTTTGTTTTTTATGGGAATTTGGGGGTAAAATAGAGCATCTTTAACAGCAGACAGTAGTGACCTGGGAGAGAGTAGCATTTATAAATGTATTTTGTTAGAATATTGCCTAAATAAAATTTTATTGTAAATATTGCCATTTTCTTAGTGATTTTATATAATTAATATTTCATGAATACAATCAACAAGCATTTGTTAAGTATTTGCTATCTTCTAGGCACTGGCATACAAGTTAGGGCATAAAACAGTTTCTACTCATAAGAAGCTTACTCTCTACTGAGGGAGACAATAAGTACATACACACACAGTACAAATATAAAATGAATAAATGCAAATATATGCAAAGTAGTTAAATACATTCTAGTTCATGAGAGAGGACATAGGCAATTGGAGGAATTGGGAAAGGCTTCATGCAGAAGAAGCCACCCGAGCTACATCTTAAAGGAAGAAAGGGATTCTGAGAGGTAGCGGTAAGGATAGAGGGCATTCCAGGCATGGGGGCGTGGCCAGTACAAAGGCATGGAGGTGGGAGATGGAGGGTTGTATTTAAGGAACAGAGAGTTCCTACCTACTCAAACTTAGGGTCTAACTGGTAGATAAAATAGGAAGTAAGGCTTAGGATTACTGCAACTTATAGAAAAAGTTACGACTTTACTGGAATTTTTGCCAACTTTTATCGCTCCACCTTGGGTTGTCTAACCATTGTTGCTTCTGCAGAAGAGACGTTCAAACCGACAAGTGAAGAGAAAAAAATACACAGAGGATTTGGACATTAAGATCACAGACGATGAGGAGGAAGAAGAGGTGGATGTGACTGGTCCAGTAAAGCCTGAGCCCATTCTGCCTGAGCCAATTCAGGAGCCTGATGGCGAGACATTGCCATCCATGCAGTTCTTTGTGGTGAGCTGAATACTTGAGCCGTTTCAGGGAGAGTACTAAGAGCAAGGGCAGAGTTTATCCTTGTTGCTCAGAATTCTCTGCTGACCACTTATATCTCTTCTTATAGGAGAACCCCAGTGAAGAAGATGCAGCCATTGTGGACAAAGTGCTTTCTATGCGGGTGGTGAAAAAGGAGGTTAGGCCTCTATGCTTGGTGTCAGCCTGCATCTTTCTACTGCCAAATGTTTCACTGTTAAGAGACTTATGCACCAGGGCTTCTTACTAGGCTTTACCTGTGGGAGGGTAGTGGACATGGACTGGTCAGAAATTAGGAAGACAATAACTCCATTGGCTTCTTCTCCAACTTATCAATCTAAAAGTGTGTAGAGGTTTGTTTAAAGGACAAGCTAAGAGCATGCTATTGTCATCATTCTAGGAGAGCAACTCTTTCCCATCCTGGATTGATACTGCACAGTAAGAGGACTGGACATAATGTATACCAGGGTTTGCTGCCAAGAGTCTGCCTATCTAGTGGTCCCCATGTGGTTTAAGTTAGTGTTTCTTACTTAGGATAATAGAGAATGGATAACTACAAGGTGGGACTATAATTTCTCAATTCTTTCCCCTTAGCTTCCCTCTGGACAGTACACAGAAGCAGAGGAATTTTTTGTCAAGTATAAGAACTAGTAAGTAACCCAGGCCAAAAATATTCATCCCCGAGACTCAGAAGGATGGTGGTGACTTTTATTCACCCCCTCCCCTATAGTCTGTCATGGGAGAGAATGGTTCTCTTCTCTTCTTCCTTCTCCCAGTCCATGTAATGAAAATTTGGGAAATGACTCTTCTGAGGGTTTTGTTTGTTGTTTTTCTTCTGAGGGAAGGGTGGTGGTATCTGATCAAGATTCTATATGCTATTCAATGTGATTCCAATTAATATACTAAAACTTAGATGTGGTCTCTTCTGGTAATACAAGCTCCTTAAGGACATTCTCATTTTTATATTTCCAGTGCCTAACACATAGTAAACACTTAATAAATGCTTATTAACTTATTTTATTGCTTATCAGTTTACGTTTCCTACAGCATGAGTATTGTTTTTATTTTATTTTTTTTCATACTCCAGTTCTTATCTGCACTGTGAATGGGCCACTATCTCTCAGTTAGAGAAAGACAAGAGGATCCATCAAAAACTTAAACGGTTCAAAACCAAAATGGCTCAAATGAGACACTTCTTCCATGAGGTAATTAGGAGTAGGTGCTGCCTTTTCAGTCATTTGTTTTTTTTCTAGAAGCATGATCTCCTAATGAGATCTTAATTTCTTGACATCCAATCGCTGAACATATGGTTGGGTCCTTAAAGGGTACGTAGGTATTTATTTTCTTTCATTGCTATACTTGGGCTTCTTTCCTTATTTAACTTCCCTATATTTTGTTTTCCTAGTTATAAAATTATTCCTTAATTCTTTAGAATCTTTCAGGTGTTTCACTTAATGTGTATGAAGTGCTTTGAGCTTCTCTCAAAGAAGTTCTGAAACAAAAGCCATTAGTAGCCATTTTCTTGTTTTAATCAAAGAGCTGGTTCTAAGACTTATTATGAACAATTAGTGGTAGCTATAGACATAAGTAATTGTCTTAATAAAAGAGTATTTTCTTAAAATTTCTATTCCAATCTCACTGAAGCATTTTTTTGGCAAGATTGTTATTTTCTTTCTTCAGTATTGATATCTAACCCAACTGGTTACTCTTTAGCAGGTTTATGAGCTTCTTGAGTTATTTTCAACTCTCCTTTTCTACTTGTAACAAAAGTGTACAAAATGTTCCTCTGCCAAAGTAGGAAACGTCATGTATCCTCTACATTGCCTCTATGCCCTGACAGCAAGTTTGTTAATTTAAAAAAAAACCACTTTGAGGTTTAGAAGGAGCTGGGAGATATTGTCAAAAAAGGATTGTAGCCCTAGAAAGAGTAAGATGCATTTGGTCATCTCAAAATGGCTGATTTATAGACTTTCTGACATGGTTAAACAGATCTGTAGAAGTGAACTGCCTTCCAACCCTTCATCTAGAGAGGTGTAGGGATGACCAAGTAGACTTTATGATTTCTTCATATACAAAGATGTTATTGACTCTGCCTAACTAGTACTTGTATTCTGAGTTGTTAATCACAGTGGGTTTACATTGATGTAATTTCTTTGTGATTGTCAAAGTTGTGAGGACTAAGAGTATGGTTCAGCCACAGAACATAGCTATATTGGCAGAGCATGCCCAAACCAACTAAATAGCAAACTTAATGGGTAAGTCATTATCGGATGGTCTTCTGGTCTTATTTTCTGTGCTCATGACCAAACCAGGATGAAGAGCCCTTCAACCCAGACTATGTGGAAGTGGACAGGATATTGGATGAGTCTCACAGCATTGACAAAGACAATGGGGAGGTGAGTTGTAATGTGAGAATAGGTAGAAGGATGTAATGGGTTTCTTATTTATAGAACTGGTAGGTTATACGTCCCCTATTTTCTTCGTCTTTCTTTGATTTTTCCAGGCAAAGGTAAAAATTCCTTGGGAATTAAAAAGTACTTTCGTCATTTCTTTAGGCAGAATGGCCATTGACTAAAACTGAAGTAGGGGAAAATAGGCTTTCGGTTCTAAATGATTTTTGCTTTGAAGTCAACTCATTGGAATTATATTTTATATTCGCTGAATTGAATAAGAAAAATTGGTTGCTTTGGGGCGGAAGGAGTTTGGACCAAGAAGAAATTTCATTAGTAGTTTCTTTTTTTGCCTTACCCCCTCAGTTAAATAATAACAGCTAGCATTTACATAGCACTTTAAGGTTTGCAAAATGCTTTACAAATATTATTTCATCCTTACAACAACCTCGCAAGATAAATACTATTAGTATCCCTGTCTAGATGATGAAGCTGAGGCTGAGGAAGGTTAAGTGATTCACACAGCTACTAAGTATCTGAGGCTAAATTTGAACTTGGATCTTCCTAGCTCCAGGTCCAACACTATCCACTGCACCACCTACCTGCCTGTTACATAGAATAGCCATCAGCACAGTGGCTATTTGTTGGTTCTGAAAATTGAGCAACCAATTAGCACTTTCCTTCCCATTTGGATACTTAGCCTATCTCCTTCTCAAAAGTCTTCAGTTGGTACTTGCTCTTTTTCATCAGCCCCTTGAAGCAACCAGCCTGTTCAGCATCCCTTTCATGGTCTGTCTGCATTTGGCATAGCAGATGACAAGAAATTATCATCTTGCCACAACTCTTTCAAAAGTCCCTAATATGGTTTCTTGTTCACACATTGGTTAAGTACAGCATTAAGTTCAGGAGCTTGGAGAACTGCAATAGATGATGGCTAAGGCATTTGATCATTCCGTGCCTCAGTTATTCCTTTTTTTTAAAATTTCTGAAATCCTTGGATTATAAAATGTAATGCCAGCAGTGTATGACTTGGAAGTCTCAACACATGGTCTTGGGTAGGGAGAGACATGAGATGTAGGTTAGCACCTTCTCTATAATTTATAATCTTAGAGAGTTACCTGGACTGCTGAAAGGTTAAGTGATTTGTCCCAGGGTCACAAAACCAGTAGCTATTAGAATTGAGTTGGAACCCAGGTCTTCCTGGCTTTGAGGTCAACTGTAGCTAGTATACCATGGTACCTCTTTATGAGACAAGATTGATAGAATAATATGATGATAATGTCTAATCAAAGGAAAAGAACTATTATTCTTTCACAGCTCCTCACATATAATAGGTACTTAATAAAAGTTTGTTAATTAATAATGTCTTCCATATGACTTATTTCTACTAGCCTACTTTTGTCTCATAACTGCTTGCCATCTGTTGAGGTGATTATCTTATGCCATGATGCTTCTAGATCTCTATGAGTTGGGCCCTAATTTGCTGCCTTTATATTCAACTCCCTTCCTATTAAGCCAAAAGTTGATACTCGGTAATTTTAGCAAAGTCCTGTAAGTGCTCAGTCATCTTGGCTTTTATTTTAAATAGTGAGGCTTTGGGCCTTGTGTTGTCACAGATCACTATTATTTCCCTTCCCAAAAAAATATTTTTTGAGCATAATGCTCTAATTGGAGCAGTAGTATTTCCTCTTTACCTTCACCCTTGTTACTTCTTTTCAGTGATACCCTCTCCTAATTATTTCCTAGCTCCTTGTGGCTCACAAGGAGACCTCTTCTTCACCAGCCTCCTGACTGTTCTTGAGGTAGCATCTGGACTACTGATAGCCCCAGGGGCTGAGGCCCAGTGGAGGTGAGCCCTGCTATGCTGCCTACAGGTTTAGCCTGTTCCAACTTCTAAAAATAGCTTGGCTGCAGCCAAGGTTTTATGCAGGAAGAGGGCGGTGGAACAAGGCACATGGTCATAGCAGCTATGGATTTTAAGATATTTTGGTATAAGGATATTTTTTGCTTATGCTCAGCCTTTGGAGATGTTTTAGTACTCAGTGTTCTGTAGGTTATTCTGTAGAAATTTCATTATTAGAACAGACTTTACTTTTAGTCACTTAGCTAAAATGATCAAGGCCATTAATCCTGTTTCCAGGGGTACACTAGGTTAAATCCAGAAGATCATTGAGACTTTCTTTGTTGTTATATTAAGGTTTTGACAGTCTGTGGTCTGGTTAAGCAGTAAGACTCCTATAGCCCTAGCCAAGAACTAGGACTCTGTTAAAAACTTGACTTATTTTTCTCTTAGCCTGTAATTTACTACCTGGTCAAATGGTGTTCTCTACCCTATGAGGATAGTACTTGGGAACTGAAAGAAGATGTGGATGAGGGCAAAGTCCGGGAGTTTAAGCGGATCCAATCAAGGCACCCAGAGCTCAAAAGGGTGGTAAGTAGATGCTGCCTCTAAAACAGCATACCTTGTAAGCATATTACTTAATGTTATGCTGAATTCCCTTTAAACTACTGTAGCTACTTTTCAGTCTTGGACACTGCCCAGTTTTGCCGCTGTCTTTGTTCTTCTTATTCATTTCTTATTTCTTAGAATCGTCCTCAGGCAAGTGCCTGGAAGAAATTAGAATTATCACATGAGTATAAAAACCGGAATCAACTACGAGAATACCAGCTAGAAGGGGTCAACTGGCTACTTTTTAACTGGTACAACAGGTAAACAAAACAGTGGGCCTGAAAGATCTGGGCTCAGTTTGGGCTTACTTTTCACTATTCTTCTCTTGGAGGTACCATTTCATACTTCCAATCCTGTGTTAAAGGCAACACCTTTTGACATACTTTCCCTTCTGTGATGGTTCTGCAGGCAGAACTGTATCCTGGCTGATGAAATGGGGCTGGGCAAAACAATTCAGTCCATTGCCTTCCTACAAGAGGAATATAATGTAGGCATCCATGGCCCCTTCCTGGTCATTGCCCCACTCTCTACAATTACCAACTGGGAGAGAGAGTTCAATACATGGACAGAGATGAACACCATCGTGTACCACGGCAGTCTGGCCAGCCGGCAAATGATCCAGCAATATGAGATGTACTGCAAAGATTCACGGGTGAGCCTTCTGTGTAGGAAAAGACCTTTTCATATAGCGAATGAATGACAAAGTATTTATTAAACACTTACTATGTTCCAGGCGCTATGGATACAAATACAAAAAGCAAGATAGTACCTGCCCTTTTAGAGCTTACATTCTAATAGGGGAAGGTAGTACATGTAGTGGGTGGTGACCGTGGATGGATATTTTAGTTTGGGAAGTCATAGGGCAGTTGTTTGTCATGTCCTTTCTAAGAATGGTTAGTTTTTATTGGATTCCTCTTTCATCTCAGCATGGCTGCTTGGCAAGTAGCTGGCAGGGGAATTGGGGGCAGGGAGCGATCATCTCACCAGTCAGGAGCACAGGTATATTGACTTAGTGGTGGCTGTTTAATTTATGCAGAAGTTTAAACCCTAGGGAACTGAACTAAACTACCTGCTTTAACTCTCCTGCCTTTTTGAATTTATGTGAGTTTACAGGTTTAAGAGTATCTTCATAGAGGTTTTTATCTGGGCTATATATAAAGGCATCTATCTAGTGATACATTGCTTATCCAAAGATCACTTAACCAGCAGCCCAAAAGTGTAGCTGAAAATTAAGGAATAAGTAAAAAATCATTTTGACAACTAAGATCCAAAATCTGTGTACTAAATTAACTCCTGATGTTAAAAAGTAAGTCCCTCAGGCCCTCACTTAAAGTCTTGACTCTCTTTAGATAACTTCAGGTATCTGATTTCCTAGATCATAACAGATTAGAAGCAATGAGTTAGCAAAGAGGAGTCGTATTGAGAAGGGATAGCTTGCAGTAAGGAAGGAGACCCCCAAAACTAAAATGCCAACTCAGGAACTCGAAATGTTTTAACAGTCCGGAGCCATTTATATAGTACATGAGCAAATAGCTGTGCAAACCATTAATGACCCTTGGAAAAGATTTGAGAAAATTAATCTCCCTCCCTTTGTTGCAGAGAGTGGGTCTCATAGGTGTGGAATATTTTGCATGCGATCAGTTGTAGTTGATTTGTTCATTGGTTTTGCCAAACTGCTTTTTTTAACTCTTTTTTTTTTTAAATCTTTGTTACAAGAGAAAACTTGGGAGGAGGAAGGGTGATACATTCAGAAATGAAAAGTGATGTAAAAACAAAATATACCAGTAAAACTTCATTTTAAAAAAAATCTTTATAGTCCTTTAGGGCAGTTCTGTATTAAAAACAATAATACTAATTCATTCATTTTGAGGTTTGCAAAGTCCTTTACTCATAGCAGCCTTGTTGTGGCACATAATTCAGTGTATCGGCCTGTTTCATGAGGTAGAAGTTAATGCTCAGCAAGGTGAGGTGACTTTCCCAAGACCACCTAAGTGTAAGTGTCAGGGGCAGGATTAGAGCTCAGATCTCTCTTGACTTACTCCCAACATACTTTACCCAGTGCCACCTTTCAGAATGGGGTAGTGAAAAGTATTCCAAATGATGATGCCAGTTTCCTTTGTTAAAGTTCTACTTCAGTGATTTACAGTGTGGAAGTGACAGAGTTTTTTAAATCTATGCATGCAGAATACAAACTCTTACAGATCCTACCAAACTGGAAAGGCCTCATGCCTACCCCGGGGATGTGTAGTGTATATATAGATATATATATATATATATTTGTGTGTGTGTGTACATGTATACATATATATACACATATACATACATATATGTAAAATATATATCTGTCATCCAAATATATATATATATCTGTCATCCAAAGAGCAGCTTAGCTCAATTCAGAGATTCTCATCATGACCATACAGTGATGATTTTTTTGGCCATAGCACTTCCTGAAGATGATCAAGAGATAGCAATTTGTGCCCCAGGAAGGAGTACCCATATCAGTGAAGTTATGGATCGTAAAAGTATTCTTTGAAGACAGACATTGGAAAGTGATTTCCTTAAACAATTAACGTTTAAACAGTTTTGAGACTTAAAGGGTTGCCCTTATTTCACTCTATCTTGTGTGATATTTTTGTTGATTCCCCTAATGTATGTAAATATGTATACGTGTATGTCGTACCCTATATTAAATCATAAGATCCTTGAGAGCAGAATCCTTATCATGTCCGTCTTTATACCTCGAACAGTCTTTGTATCACCCAGCGTAGTGCCTTGAACATAATATATAATAAAAGATTGTTTAAATTGAACCGGCAGTCAGTCAGCACTATATTTCATATTAGATTATTTGGTATTATTTGTTGGGAAGAAAATGATTTAGATTATTTTGTCAGTAATTATGTACAGCAGTCAGATAATTCAGGAGGTTCAGAATAGTCTCTCTTTTCTAGAAAGCTTCAAATAATTTCTAACTTTTGTTCTTTCATTCTCAGGGACGGCTTATCCCTGGGGCATATAAGTTTGATGCCTTGATCACCACTTTTGAGATGATCTTGTCAGACTGCCCTGAGCTACGGGAGATTGAATGGCGTTGTGTCATTATTGATGAGGCTCATCGACTCAAGAATCGGAATTGCAAGCTGCTTGATAGTCTCAAGCACATGGACCTTGTGAGTTCAGCAGGCTTATTTGTGGGAGACACTTGGAAGGATTGGTCAACTCTATGGTATTAAACTCCTCTACCCTGCTAAAGATATTAAAGAGAAGGAAATCTAACCAAAGTAAAGGTCTTCATGTTGGGTGAAAGGGTCTGGTGGCCAAAAGTAGCCATATGATTTTTAAGAGTCTGATGGGATATTAGTGCAAACCTACTCATTTTATAGGCAATTAAGATGAGGTCTTAGAGAGAATAAATGACAACTGATTAATAGTAAAGCTAAGATGTTGTGATGTTTGATTTCGTATTTCCTCTGTTCTGTTCTTCATTTTCAGGAGCATAAGGTGCTACTCACAGGGACACCCCTGCAAAACACTGTGGAAGAACTGTTTAGCTTGTTGCACTTCTTGGAACCTTCACAGTTTCCTTCAGAATCAGAGTTCCTCAAGGACTTTGGTGATCTCAAGACAGAAGAGCAGGTAAAAAGTCTGTTTCGTGATTTTGACCTTTATTGTATCATGAACCCCTTTGACAGTCTGGTGAAACATGCATACCTTCTCAGAATAATGGTATATCTAAATGCATAAAACAAAATACATAAGATTACAAAGAAAACCAGTTATTTGAAGTATAGTTATCTAAATATTTTTTTAAAAAACACATTCATAGATCCCAGGTTAAGTACCTTTGACGTAGTGCAAACAGTATATGACAGGTAAACATCTATTGTCCTTCCTTTTCTGCCTTGTGACCTTAACCCATTCATATGATAATGTCCATGACCTTCAGCTTTCAGATTCTGAGGTGCTTTGCCTACTTTCAGTTCTCCATTCTTACACTATGTGATATACATTTCTTTCTTTCTTGGATTCAGGTCCAGAAGCTACAGGCTATTCTGAAGCCAATGATGTTGAGAAGGCTCAAAGAAGATGTGGAAAAAAACCTAGCTCCCAAACAGGAGACAATCATTGAAGTGGAATTAACCAACATCCAAAAGAAGTATTATCGTGCTATCTTGGAAAAAAACTTCTCCTTCCTTTCCAAAGGAGCAGGTCACACAAACATGCCCAACCTACTTAACACAATGATGGAACTGCGTAAATGTTGTAATCATCCATATCTCATCAATGGTAAATACTATCCTAGTTCTTACTATATACCTAGATCTCCAAATTGTATGAGTTATCCTCAGAGAAAGAGGAAATACTTTCTACCAGGCCACAGAAAATCCTTTCTTGCCTAAACTCAGCCTCGTATAAGGTTATCCTTTTTATAGATACATATAAAAAGACTTTTCATGTGCTGCTTCCATAGTTTTGCCTATCTCATCCTTTCTAATCTCCCAAGTAAGGTTATATTGATGAGAATTCTGCTAAATCTTTTCAGTCTGATACATTCTGCATATGTACACTATTCCCTGATACTCTTTTAGATAATGAGTTCTTAACCTGGGCTCCATGAACATGCTTTTTAAAAACATTTTTTCATAAATGTATTTCAATGTAGTTGGTTTCCTTTGAAATGCTGTGTGTTTTGTTTTATGCATTTAAAAGCATTAGGATCCATTGGCTGACTGCCAAAAGGGTCTGTGACACAAAAAAGGTTAAAAACCCCTGCTTTAGATAATTTCCTGTTTTGAACTGTAATTCAGAAGTATTTTCCTTGGTCCTGAACTACTTTGTCTTAGAAGTGTTTACCATAAATTAGCCTCCTTTTTCACCCTGTTGGCTCATCGTCTTGATAAAATAATAACCTATTACTTGCTTCTTCAGCTCTCAGCTTCAAGGTTGACTTTCTTAACAGGCGCGGAGGAAAAAATCCTAACAGAATTTCGGGAGGCCTGCCATATCATTCCCCATGACTTCCATCTTCAGGCCATGGTCCGCTCAGCTGGTAAGCTGGTTCTCATTGACAAGCTACTTCCAAAACTCAAGGCTGGTGGCCATAAGGTGCTGATCTTCTCCCAGATGGTTCGCTGCCTGGATATCCTGGAGGATTACTTGATCCAGAGAAGGTGAGAGATATATTAGCCAACCAACCCTTGGAATTAGATTTCTAAGACTACTGGTTTGGTGTTAGAAACATATTTACTTTCTCTAATTCCAAAGGAATATTTTTTAACCTTTAACTTCTTGACCTGGTTAGTGCCAAACTACAGGAATGTGGGAAGTAGTGATCTTGGTTAGAGCACTAAGTCTATGCTTATTTTTACCTATTCTAATCTTTTCCTTATGATTTACTTAGGTACTTATATGAGCGTATTGATGGACGTGTGAGAGGTAACCTACGTCAGGCTGCCATTGACCGCTTTAGTAAACCTGATTCTGATCGATTTGTCTTCTTACTCTGTACCCGGGCTGGTGGCCTTGGTATCAACCTTACAGCTGCAGATACTTGCATCATCTTTGATTCAGACTGGAACCCACAGAATGATTTACAGGTAATGGGAGTAATGTTAACTTGTCATAGCCCTAGCTATTGGGAACAGACTAAAATAGATTGTTCAACTAGCTGGGGATCTCTCAAAGGAAGGACACACTATAAGATTGTTTACTTAGTGAAGCCCAAATGACAGGACAAATGTCTCTGGAAATTGACTAGAGGTATTAATGGTGATCCTTTGCCTTTTCCCAGAAGTTCTAAATTCATCTTTTGAAAATAGCCCTTCCTTTACTGAGGCAGCAGCCTATAGTAGATAAATGATATTAGAATCTGGAAAACTTGGTTTCAGCTCTTTCCTCGGTCTTTATGGATCTTTGGGGCAAGTGGCTTATCCTATCCGAATGGAAATAATACTTGTATTGCCTACCTGACAGGATTGTGATTAGGTTCATTTTACAAATTTTAAAGCTATGTATAATGACTGTTATTACCAGTGTCTTTTCCTTTCCATCTCTTCAACCAGGCCCAAGCACGTTGTCATCGAATAGGGCAAAGCAAAGCTGTGAAAGTTTACCGCCTCATCACTCGAAATTCTTATGAGAGGGAGATGTTTGATAAGGCCAGCCTCAAGTTGGGACTGGATAAAGCAGTACTTCAGTCCATGAGTGGTCGAGATGGCAACATCACTGGGGTGAGACCTTTCATTCTACAAATTTCCTCTCCACTAGAACAAGGGGTGGAGAAAGAAGCAAGAGTCCATTGTACATAGGAATTTGCCACTTGTTTTGGATTCTCAATTTTTTAATCCTGGAGAGCTATAGTGAGTTAACAGGTTATGGAGTGTGTGTATAGTAGCATGGCCTAGTGGATGGAGAGCTGTCATTGAAGCCTGGAAGACATAGGTTCAAATCTCACCTGTCTCTTATTTGCTTGTAACCCTGGACAAGTCACTTAACCTAGGTGTTCTAGGATATGCTCTAAGACTGTGAGCTACAGATAAAGTGCTAACATGTACCGGGAGAGGAAGTTTCTTTAGCTGAGAGTTCAAATGCTGGTGAAATCACAGGTCCAGTCCCTATATATTTCTATTCCTGTATATGTTTTAGGATGATGCTTTGGGGTAGGTTTGTCATCTTTTTATCTAATTTTTGCAGATTCAGCAGTTCTCCAAGAAGGAGATCGAGGACCTCTTAAGGAAAGGTGCTTATGCAGCCATTATGGAAGAAGATGATGAGGGTTCCAAGTTTTGTGAGGAAGATATTGACCAAATTTTACTAAGGCGTACCACTACCATCACCATTGAATCCGAGGGGAAAGGGTCCACCTTTGCTAAGGTGTGTTCTGTCTGTATAAAAAACTGAAAGTACAGAAGCATGGAGAGCATTAGTAATTCTTACGATTTAAATTCTTCAGTACTTCTAAGGACCTGTGATGTCTTCAGCATGAAGCATAAATTGTAACCGCCCCAACTCTAAGTAGGTTGGCTACATGAGTTGCTATGGCTAAAAAAAAAATCACTTGGTAGCCAAAGTTCCAGTGATAAGCCTCTCTCACCTTAGCTAAGATGCTCCTCATACAAGGTTATTCCTGGATCCATTTTTTTTTTTAGGTTTTCCAATTAAACACAAATATTCAGGCTTTTTTTTTTTTCCTGTTTGGGTAAGGCAAATCACACTTCTAAATAAAGTGACATATACTCTCCCCTTATTTTTTTCTCTTCTGTGTCTTCTTGTTCAACAGGCTAGTTTTGTTGCTTCTGAAAATAGGACAGATATTTCTCTAGATGATCCTAACTTCTGGCAAAAGTGGGCTAAAAAAGCTGACCTAGATATGGATTTACTCAACAGCAAGGTGAGTTCTTCATTCCCTTGGGTGGTAGCAGATGGACCTCTACATTTCAGGATGCTTTCTCAATACTGCTTCTTAGTCCACTAAGTCTGAGGAATGATCTAATAATGTGTAGTATATCACCATAGGTTGCTTATCCTCTTTAGAAGGGGCAGAGCATGATGAAAGTTTGTCTTCCTTTTCTCCTTCATGCAGAATAATTTGGTAATTGATACACCACGAGTGCGTAAGCAGACACGGCACTTTAGCACTCTGAAAGATGATGACCTGGTGGAATTCTCCGATTTGGAAAGTGAGGATGATGAGCGGCCTCGATCTCGCCGGCATGACAGGCATCATGCCTATGGACGCACTGATTGCTTCCGGGTAGAAAAGCACCTCTTGGTGTATGGGTAAGAGCCTACTTTACAGCTATAGGTGGGATGGTACATCTCCACCTTACTAGAGTAACCTGTGTGTCCAGTACTGAGAAGAGTGAAGTTTTATTCCTTCCAAAGAGTAAGATATGACTGTAAGAGTGGTGTGGTTGAGCATACTCTTGGGCTTTCAGAGAAGATATATAGCTGGTCACAGTAACAGTATATTCCTTAAAACCATTTTTTTCTCTTTTGGGGAAATCTATCTGCTTCAAGCATAACACATCATTGAACAAGAGGCTCCATAAAGGTGGTTGTGGTTCTTTCTCTGTCTTTGAAGCTGGGGTCGCTGGCGAGATATTCTGTCCCATGGGCGGTTCAAACGACGAATGACTGAACGGGATGTGGAGACAATTTGCCGTGCCATCCTTGTGTACTGTCTTCTGCACTACCGTGGGGATGAAAACATCAAAGGCTTCATTTGGGACCTGATCAGCCCCGCAGAGAATGGCAAAACAAAAGAACTTCAGAACCATTCAGGTAACCATCAACTCTCTTTTTTTCTCCCTTTTACCTCCCTCCTGGGTACCAGAGTTATTCCATATCCGGGGGTTTTCTTGGTCCAGATCTTCCACTGTCTGCCTATTCCTATCAGGTTTGTCTATCCCAGTGCCCCGGGGACGCAAAGGGAAGAAAGTGAAGTCCCAAAGTACCTTTGATATCCACAAAGCAGACTGGATCCGGAAATATAACCCTGATACCCTCTTCCAGGATGAAAGTTATAAGAAACACTTGAAACATCAGTGTAACAAGTAAGCAGGGGAGCTTGTCAAAACTTGTTTATTTTGTAATCATGGAGTGGGAGAAGTTGCTTTCTGTTTTATAACAGTATTACTGAAGTCAGTGTTCATCTTCTCTAGGGTGTTGTTGCGAGTACGCATGTTGTATTACCTGCGGCAAGAGGTTATTGGTGATCAGGCGGAGAAGGTGTTGGGAGGTGCCATTGCTAGGTAAAATTGTATTCTGTTTCCTTACTATTAGAAGAGTGTTCTATAATTTGTCACTAGAATTTGAGGATTAGAGGGTTTGTTGCAGGGAGAGGGGAAATTTAGTCTTGTATATGTAGTACCTAAGAGAGAAAGGATCAAGAGCACAGAGGCACCCCATTCTAAGAGAATTTTTTAAATATCCATAGTAACTTCTCATAGGGCACCATCTTTGTTAACTTCTGTGTGACATGAAGCACTGTTGTATTACCTCTGTTCCCTCGTTCCTTTCTAGTGAGATTGATATATGGTTCCCAGTGGTGGATCAGTTGGAGGTCCCAACAAATTGGTGGGATAGTGAAGCTGACAAGTCTTTGCTCATAGGAGTCTTTAAACACGGTATGTGCTTCTTCTGAAAAACAGGCCGCATTCCCCTTCCTATTTCCCTATGCTCCCTGCTCAGATCTGTCTTGATGAAGACTTGTGTCCAGTGAGGGCATCAAAGGATGATCAAGACTCAGATTCATGGGGTTCTATAATCAGTCTTTAATAAGGGAGGTGGGGGTGGGGAAAAACCAACATGTTTGAGTGAAAAAGCTAATCTCATGACTTTGAAAGTGATATTAACTATTCCAGACTACAGCGCTTACTAGTGATGTAATGTATACATATTTAGGATTCGTTAAATGTTTGATGAATCTTACCTTTGAATCCAATGTCATTACCAATATCATTAGAATAACCGGAATATATTTTTCATCCTGTCCCTACTAACTGTGGTCTTCATCAAAAGGTGCAGTATTCACACTCCCATCATCAATAAGTTCAATCTCTGTGGCCACACAGCCTTTCTGGAAGTTTCTGATGTGTCCTTAGCAATCACTTGTTATAAATATTAGAATCTGGAGAAGTAGGGGGGAAAAAAGTGAAGCCACAGAGTAAAAAGCTGACCTTCACAACTTTGTTAATTGACAAATTCCAGACACTGAGAGTTGAGAATTGCCCTTCTAGTCTAATGTATGTAGTGAAGTAAGAATGAGGAGTCCTAGATTCTGTTTTCAATTCTACTACTCCTCTCTGGCATGGTAGAGCAACCCAAGCTATTTGTTGCAGCTGCATATGAGAGGTTGTATACATCACAGATATATAATGGAACTTGCAGTCTGGAAGACCTGGATTCAGATCCAGCTTCCTCTATGACCATTGGCAAGTCATTTAACCAGTCTGGGTCTTAGGTAACCCCCTAAGTCTACAAGTTATAAACAGGTTGCAGTCTTTCTTCATGGAGGAGATGAAATCATAGGTTCTTGCTATATTGGCGTACTTCTTAGTTGGAAAGAAAAAGGAGTAAAGAAACCTGTTTTTCTACCTACTCTACAGGATATTGAAAAGCTGAATGAGATTTTAACCATTTCCAGCATGTGTAGATTGTATTTGTAAAGGTTTAAACCACCCGGTATGAAAGTTTATTCTCATTCCACAAAAGTATATTGAATGCCTACTATGTGCAAAGCATATACTAGCTAGTTTCAGAAGGAAAAGTTTCCGAATCCCTAATTCCATACCTTCTTTATGACTAAGGACAAGTCACTCAATTACTTTCAGTTCTTCACCTATAAAATAGGGATTATAATTAAATTGTTATTTAAATCTGTCTCCTATCACCATTATATTTGTAAGTCTTTATTTCGCCATGCACTGATTGTGAAAGAAATATAAAATGCAATAGGAACATTTAATAGAATAAAAATGTTATCTGACAATTCTAACCTATCAGCTATGACATCAGTATTTTACACTGTGATATTCTGATCATATATAATGCAGATTTTACCAGTTGAAGAAACTTCACCTTGACAAAATGAAATCTATATTGTTTTTGATTTCTGGGCCTTTCCCATCTAGGCTACGAGAAGTATAATACCATGAGAGCAGATCCAGCTTTATGCTTTCTGGAAAAGGCTGGCCGGCCAGATGACAAGGCCATTGCAGCAGAGCATCGAGTGTTGGACAATTTTTCTGATATTGTAGAAGGGTGAGTAACTAAGCATCAAGTGTAGGCTTTCTCTTAAATTACAGCATCCCTTCCCTTGAAGAACTTGATTATCAGGTCTAAGAAAAAGCCCAACCATGTCTTCTCAGATGAGCCCAGAGGAGATCTTGATAATCCCTGTAGTTTCCTGTGAGTAGTGTTATCTTGCCACAGGGTGGCAGTCACATAAAAAGTATGGCTGCATGAGCCTAACTATGTAGTGACCATAAGAGGACAGCATGAGTGAAAAATTGTGATATTAAATTTCCCTTTAAAAACATTTTTGTGTAGTCACAGCAATTGAGAGGATAAGTGGCTGTGTTCAAAAGGTGATAGCTTGCTGGAAAGATTTGGGCCAAGCTATCTAGAATTGTCCAGAAGTGAAATGGACTGCTTAGGGAAGTTGTGAGTTCCTTTTTACTAGCAGTCTTCAAGAGGATGGATGGATGGACCCCTTGAAGATGTTATAGAAAAGAATCCCGTGGAAGTATAGTTTGTACTAAAATATCTCCGAGGTTTTTTTCCAACCCTGAGTTCTAGTCTTATAGCTCATGTGTTGTATAGTCTCTGCCTAAGAATTTTCTGGTTTCTAGTCATATTTCTATTAATAGTGGTACTCATCACATATACACATTTATTTTCTAGACCATGGGCCCCCATGATGAGTTGCCATGCTAATACTGAGTCACCAGTCAGGGCAGTATTGTTCTGGGCTGGGTGCCAGTGAGTGTAACAACACTTCTCACATGGAGACCTGAGGGGCACATGAAATAATCTTCTTCAGGTTTTAACAGCTACCCTCTTGTGCAGAGTTTATGTGTTTATTTTCAAAGTTACAAAATTTTGTAACTAATATTCCTGATATCTAGTTACTTTATAAAAGCGAAAGGTAAGATTCATGACAAGGATCATGAGAGTAATGTCAAATTGAGTATATGTCAGTGTCATAAAATACATAATGGGAGTTTTAATTATAACAGTTGTTGCTCTCTTGGGTGACCAGCAATCCTAGGTAATATTCAAAATTCAAGTGACTTAGCATAATTCCTTTTATGTTCCTCAAAAGAAATTGTATCCTTTTTTTGTCAGGCTTATCCATCCTCTTTCTTCCAAACAGTTCAATGTATTAAACATGAAGAATAATAAAGTAAGATAATAAAACTGAAATAGTAGAAGAAGTTGGACAGGATGGTCACTGAGATCACTTCTAGCTCTAAATCTGTGATCCTTTGAAGTAGTAGGGGTTAAATATTGAAGGGAATGATTAAAGGAAAAAAAGTAGGTGGTCAGAATTAGCCATGGCAAATTTAAATGCCATTCTATTTTGGGGATTGGGGGGCTGTTATGCACTAAATGGACTACAGACATGCTTAGTCTAGCCCTCTAAGGAGTGGCATTGATTTTTCAGGAAGGGACAGGGCAGGAATGCCCAGTTGTCCAGAGTCTTCCTCTACTCTGGATTGATCTTGTACCCTCTAGCTTCAGGTTATGTTATTTTCCCTTCTACCTTGGCAAGTTAACTAATAGTTGGCCTTTTTCCTGTATCGTCATCAGATTAAGACCCCTGTACCTTACTTAGTACCAAATATATCTTGTTCAGTGTTCAGTAAATCTCCTAGTTCTAGTTCTCTAGGATCTTTGTTCTGTTTCAGAGGCAATGCAAAAGCAAATGCTATAAATAGTGATGAGTCATCTAACTAACTTTATTCTTCTCAGATAATCTGATCTCTGAGGTGGCTCACATTGATGTCTTCAGCAAAGGCCTGGGTATCTGAACTCATTTTGTGTTCATCACATTGTGGGAGCCTGAGGGTTGACACTTAAGACACCCAGTGAAGAGGAGTAGAGAACAGAAGTAGAGTTTTCCAGAAGTCATGAATCAAGGGAAAGCAGTATCTTGTAGGCCTTCTGGAGCCTCTCTAGAGTGGGAGATATAGCCTCTCTATATCTAGAGTGATATAGAGCTAGACTTTCATTTTAAGTGAGTGATTTTCACTGATCTCCTCTCCTCCCCCAAATGTTATCTAGCATTACCCTCATTATCAAAAAGAGTAGATGTGAGATTGAGGACAGGATTCAAAAATTAGTTGTTAGACCAGAGAGAACTAACAGCCTTTATGAAGCTAATTGGTAGCTGATACTTCTTTTGTTACAGCCAGGGTCCCTTATTACTTCTCAACTCTGACTTACTTGCTGAAACAAGACTTCCTTCCCTTCCTTCTGGATATTTCAAGGCCAGAATAGCACCCAAGTGAGGTTCTGGAATGGACTTGGTTTACTCTGTGTTGCATTTGTATCTAGGCTTTCATCCCAGGTTTTTACCAATGAAACAAGGTAAGTCATTAATTCTTCTTGATATCTCTGTATGGTTTTAGGGTTGACTTTGATAAGGACTGTGAAGATCCTGAATACAAGCCACTTCAAGGCCCCCCAAAGGACCAAGAGGATGAGGTGAAAAGGAAATCTTTTGCCATCTTTTAACTCCTGTATTATAGGCCCCTCCTCAAAATTTACATATGTGATTGATTTCTTTGATTGACTTGCTGAACCTCTGTGAACTTCATTCCATTCACTCTCTCCCCACAACAGATAGATGTGCATGCACTCCTGTGAGCATATGCATGCGCGCGCACGCACACACACACACACACAAGTACATAGACACTTTACCATTGGTTATGAAGAAAGTTCCATTTTCTTCATGTTCTGATATGGGCCAGTGGGATTTACAGTGTTCGTATCTTTTGGTGGATAGTAATTTCATTGAGAATCATTCTTGCTCCACTTGATGCCTAAGAAAGAGCACAAGGCAAATATTTCAGCATTTCAACATATTCTTTTTACCCCCTTTCCCATTCTTTTGGTGGGATGGGTCTCTTTCTCTAGGGTGACCCTTTGATGATGATGGATGAGGAGATTTCTGTGATTGACAGTGATGAAGGTAACCTGGGTTCCCAAAGTTCAGTTTTTCATGGGGAGGGTGGGCTAAGAGAGAACAAATTGTAGGGAGTACTGTCTTAATTCTCTCCTAAGTTGTCTGGGATCATCTTGGAGTTTGGACTTTGGGTGGGTTGAAACCTCAGTCTATCTCCTTCACTAGCCCTATCTCCATTCCCTACTTACTCTGCTTTACTTCCCACAGTCCAGGTGACCCAGCAGCCAGGTCATCTCTTCTGGCCTCCAGGCTCAGCTCTGACAGCCAGGCTGCGGCGTCTGGTTACTGCCTATCAGCGTAGCTACAAGCGAGAACAGATGAAGATAGAGGCAGCAGAGCGTGGGGACCGGCGGCGACGACGTTGTGAGGCAGCCTTCAAACTGAAAGAAATCGCACGGCGAGAGAAGCAGCAGCGGTAAGTCAGTGGAAGGGGAATGAATAAATTGGGCTTATTTCTAATTATGTTATCTTTCTCCTGCTAGTCATTTCTTAGTTAAGTTTCCAAAGGGAAGAATTTTTGAGAGCCTCTTGCAAAGAGACAGTCTCTTACCTGCTAATTATAGTGTCTTTGAGATTAAGAAACCCACTTTTAAGTACAATATCCAAAGACTGTCTCCTCTAATAAGGGAAACCATTGATATACCATGTTCGTTATCAGCTAGTTTGTTAATTCTTTTGTGTTTTTCAGCTACCTCTTCTGCTGCCTTCTGTAGCATGATTATTCCTTCTCCTCTTAAATTTTATTAGCATTGGTGATTTTAAGTTGCCAAACTGTAACAAACTTTCTGTACTCACCTGTTAATTGATCCTGTATTTTTTTTTCTTCTTTCAATTTATAGATGGACAAGGCGTGAGGAATCAGATTTCTACCGAGTGGTGTCAACCTTTGGAGTAGAGTTTGATCCTGACACCCTACACTTTCACTGGGGTCGATTCCGTACATTTGCCCGTCTGGACAAAAAAACAGATGAAAGCCTTACCAAGTACTTCCATGGTTTTGTGGCCATGTGCCGACAGGTGTGCCGTCTGCCCCCTGCGGCTGGAGATGGTAAGTGGTTCTGAGGCAAATCCAAGATGACTGGGAAGGAATGATAAAAAAAAAAAACAACTAGCAATTAACTCTTCTTCGCTTGTGTCTCTTTTCAGAGTCCCCAGATCCCACTCTGTTCATTGAACCCATCACAGAGGAGAGGGCCTCACGCACTCTTTTCCGAATTGAATTGCTTCGGCGATTACGGGAACAAGTACTATGCCATCCATTATTAGAGGACCGATTGGCTTTGTGCCAACCCCCAGGCCCTGAACTGCCCAAATGGTGGGAACCAGTTCGACATGATGGGGAACTTCTCCGAGGGGCAGCTCGCCATGGGGTGAGCCAAACAGACTGCAATATAATGCAGGACCCAGACTTCTCTTTCCTGGCTGCCCGTATGAATTACATGCAGAGCCAACAGGCAGGGGCACCAGCTCCATCCCTGTCACGCTGTTCTACCCCACTGCTGCACCAACAGTATGCCTCGAGCGCTGCCTCACCTCTGCCCCTGCGTCCAGATGCTCCTCCTGAAAAGTTACCAGAGGAGGCAGTAACCCGTGTCCCCAGCCTGGAGAGTCTGGCCTTAAAACTAGAGCATGAGGTGGTGGCCAAAAACAGGCCAACCACACAAGACTATGACCTACGGGTAGCCCCCTCTGATCCTACCACCATGGCTTCCCAAAGTGTTCCACCAGTCAAACTGGAGGAAGAGGATGATTCGGACTCTGAACTGGACTTAAGCAAACTGTCACCATCCTCCTCCTCTTCTTCCTCCTCATCCAGCTCCAGCTCTAGCACTGAAGATAGTGAAGATGAAAAGGAAGAGAAGCTAAGTAAGTGCATGTTATAGGGTTTGTTGGCCCTTTTTTCTATCTGTCTTGAGATTTTATATCACCTTTATTTCTAAATATTTCCCTCCTCCCTCCCCTACTAATCAAGCCATCATTTGTGACAAAGGATTTTTTAAAAAGAAGAAGACAAGGTAGCTCAGCAAAATCAACCAACGCACTTCAATCAAATCTGATAATATACAGTATTCCATACTGATAGTTCCCCACCTCTACAGATAATTTCCCCTTGTTTTGTAAATGCATTATTCTTCATGAGATGCTGGGGATTGGATTTCTTAGCCCAAATGAAATTTATCCTTTCAGTCATAATGTAATTTCTCTTCCTCCATCTCTACTCATTTGGGTATTTCTGTGTGTCATCTCCAGGTGCTGACCAGTCTTGCTCCAAGCTTTATGATGAAGAGAGTCTCATGTCCCTCACTATGTCCCAGGATGGATTCCCCAATGAAGATGGAGAGCAAATGACTCCTGAACTGTTGCTGCTTCAGGAGAGGCAGAGAGCTTCTGAATGGCCCAAGGTAATGATCTATTTCTAGGCCTAAAGTGAAGGGGAAACTATGATTGGGATTAGAGGGAGAGGTGTGAATAGAAGTTTTTGTTTTGTTTTGTTTTTGTTTTTTATTGTGGGGATCAGTCCTGCTGTTTCTCTAGTGACTGTAGTCTAGTTTGACTGGGTTTAAGAGGCTAGAATCTGGGGACTAGCCTCTATGCCTCAAAGGCTTTGCCTCACAAAGCATCTTAGCTGCTACAGAAGATTTTGCAGCACTATTTGGGATCATTAAATACATTTGGTAGTCAGTGTCTGGACTATAAAATTAATATTGAATCTGTTTCTTCCTGATCAGGATCGTGTCCTGATAAACCGCATTGACCTCGTCTGCCAGGCTGTCCTCTCAGGGAAATGGCCTTCCAACCGCCGAAACCAAGAAATGGTGACTGGAGGGTCACTGGGACAAGGCAACCATCTGCTGGATAGCCCACTGCTGGCTCCAGGGGAATATGGTGACTCACCTGTGCCCACACCTCGAAGTAGTAGTGCAGCTTCAATGGCAGAAGAGGAGGTGGCTGCTGTCAGTACTGCTGCAGCCCAGTTCACCAAACTTCGACGGGGCATGGATGAGAAGGAATTTACAGTCCAGATCAAAGATGTGAGCTGAGCACCTTTGGTAAAGGGGAGTAGGGGAATTGATTCTTTGCTTTAACTAATCACACTGGCTCAGCTAAGATGCTGAGCTGATTTGATTAAAAGATTTCAAAATGGAAAAGCCAAAAAAATTGAAGGTCATTTGGGAAGGGTGTGGGGGAAAAGAGTAGCTAAAAGGATCAGATCGTTAATTATTCTTCCTAAGAAAGAGGTTGAAACAATATTTTTAAAGAAAATTTTGTTAAGAAAAGGATCCTTTTTAGTGACCCAGACATTAATTATTAGAAAGCTGTAGTTATTTTTAAAATAATTTAGCATTTCATGTTTGCACAAGTATATATTTCTCCTTTTAAGTTAAAACAATCTTCTGAAGTAGGATGGCATTTTTATGTAATACATAGAGAAATTGATATAGCAATACTGTTTATGGAATTCCAAAATCAAATTAGTGTTAAAATCAGATTTCTAGTTCATTTTTCAGTCTTCCGAATGTGTTGTTCACCCATGCCTTATCTAAGACTCTCAAGTCAATGTATATTAAAGTTTAATTGCTAACCTCTCAATGAGAAACACAATCAGCTTGTTAGTTGTCATGAATGGAGAGAAGTATCTAAATCTCATTCCAGATATGTGCCTCTGTGATGAGTCGCCATGCTAATACTGAAGCACCAGGTAGGGTAGTGATGCTCTGCATTGGGTGTTACTGAGTTAAACTTCACTTCTCTTGTAGACATCTGAGGGGCACAGGGCCAGGAGATAGAGATATTTCTGAGAGAAAAAAAAAAGTGTGAAAAGTTTTATGTTATATTCCTGACTTTTAAAGCCAATCAGGTGGCCTCCTTTTTCTTAGGGCCTCACCCTATGAGACATAGAGTGATACAGAGCTCAAGTTCACCAGGGCTTAATCTTTAGTTTGGGAACATGTGCCATATTATGTCATGGGTGCCTGATGTATCTCCTAGGAAGAAGGATTGAAATTGACGTTCCAGAAGCACAAGTTGATGGCCAATGGAGTGCTAGGAGATGGACATCCACTATTCCATAAGAAGAAGGGGAGCCGAAAGAAGCTAGTGGAGGTGAGCAGCCCTAGGACTCTAGTAGGATAATATAATGAGGTCTCTTGGGCCTTCTTCCTAATTAAATCAGTGAGCATTAAGTAGGGAATTGTTTGGGAACACATAAGTTCTTCAGTTCATTTTATGGATATGACTGTCTTCAAATAAGAAAATGTACTCATGAGTAGGATTCCAACTTTGCAGCTGGAAGTGGAGTGTATGGAGGAGCCTCACCACCTTGATGTAGACTTGGAAGCCCGGATTCCTGTCATCAATAAGGTTGATGGCACTTTGCTGGTGGGTGAGGATGCCCCTCGTCGGGCTGAGCTGGAAATGTGGTTACAGGGTCATCCAGAATTTGCTGTTGATCCTCGGTTCCTAGCTGTAAGTGACCATTTAAATTTATTCCCATAGTGTTTGAATCTGCATGAGAAAGATAAGACACGCCAGAAATAAATTTTAATTGTCCCGAGTTAATATTCCCTCATGTCTTTTTGAGGAAGGCACTTAGTGGCACTGTTCTTGTTTCTTTCTGAAAATTACTGTATGAGCCACCCTACCTAGTAGAGAAGAGAAATCTTTGATCCTTTAAGATAATTGGTTCTATGTTTCTGCTTCAGTATATGGAAGATCACCGAAAACAGAAATGGCTCAGATGTAAAAAACCCAATAAGGCAGAGATGGGTTGTTTGGGAATGGAACAAGTGCAAACAGTCAATTCCCGGAATGGAAAGAAGGTGAGACCTGTTTAGTTATAGCCTGCTTTCCCACTGGACTCTTTCTAGGCCTAGTTCTCTAGTTTCTTTATTAGCATAGTTCCTATTTTATTTAATAATCTGTTCCTCAACATAAACATTTCTGAAGATAAGTATCTCCCCTCTTCTCCCCCCTTTTTTGGTCTAGACCTATGATTTCATTGTTCTAGGGGTCCTGGTTAGGAAACGCTCAATACTAATGCAAATCTGCAAAGTGTGCAATCAAACATCTACTATGTGCCAAGCCCTGGAAATAAAGATAATAATGAAACGCTCTCAGCCTTCAAAGAACTTAGAATGTATCAGGGGAAACATAATGTACCCATATAAGTAAGTACAAAGTAATTTGGGGGTCAGGGAGAAACACTAGCAAGTGGCATATCAGGAAAGGCCTCATGTAGGATATAGCACTTGAGCTGAGCTTTGAAGGGAATGAAGAATTCAGAGAAGCCCTTTGAGAAGAAACATTCCAGGCAAAGGAAACAGCCTGTGCAAAAACATGGAGATGGGAGGTGAAAGGTTATGTCTAAGAGACTATAAGATGACCATTTTTGCTGGACCAAAAAATAGAGTAACATCTAAAATGATTGGAGCCAGTTTGTGAAAGACTTCAAATGCTAAACAGAGGAGTTTTAGTTCATCCTAGGTATAAGAGAGCTGGAACTTCTTGAACAGTGTAATGATATGGTCAGAACTCTTTTAGCAGCATTATGTTGGCATTACCAAAGGGTAAAGCATGGATTGAAGAGGGGAGAGACTTCAGCAAAGAAACTAATTAGTAGGCTGTTATAGTCTAGATGAAGTAATGAGGCCTAAACTAGGATAGTGGCCATGTGAGTGGAGAACAGGGCACAAATTTGAGAGATATTTTGGAGGTAACATCACCAATACTTTCAACTAAATGGATATGTGGAGTGAGGGAGAGTAAAGAGTCAGGATTGTGGATTCGAATGCCTAGAAGGAATGATGGTGTTCTCAACTGAAATAGGAAATTTAGAAAAAGAGTTGGGCCTTGTGTCAAAAGATAATGAATTCTCTTGTGGATACATATGCTTGTAAACATCCACTTTAAAGTATCCATAGACAGTTGGTGGGGTGGATGAGACTGGTGCTTAGGAGACAAACCATGACTTGATATATAAATTTGGTAGTCATCTGCATAGAAATGATCATTAAGTCCATAGGTATTGTGTAAGGACACCAAGAGAGTGTAGAAAAACAGCCCTGGATAGAGACTTGGGGTCCACTTGTGATTACAGAGTAGAACATGGGTAATGGTCCAGCAAAGGAAACTGAAGAGCAGTCACACTGGTAAGGGAAACAGAATGGAGCAATGTCAAAAAAACCCAGAAATGACAGAGTAGCAGTCAATAAGGACTTTTAAAGCACATGCTGTATTCCAGGACACTGGTAAATGGTAGCAAGTGCTGTCAAGAACTTAAGAAATAAGTATTGAGGAAAGGCCACACTTAAGAGATCATTGGTGAATTTGGAGAGAGGAGTTTCAATTAAATAATCAGGTTGAAATAATGGGTCTTGGGCAGCTAGGTGGCGCAGTGAGTAGAGCACCGGCCCTGGAGTCAGGAGGACCTGAGTTCAAATCCGGCCCCAGACTGTTGACACATGTACTAGCTGTGTGACTCTGAGCAAGTCACTTAACCCCAATTGCCCTGCCTTCCCCCCTCAAAAAAAAAAAAGAAATAATGGGTCTTGCAAAATGAATGATTTACCCAGGGTAACCCATCCAGTGAAAGTCAGAGGTGGGAGTTGAGCCCAGAGGCTTTCTATCACTACTAGCCTCTCATCTCCATTTTATATATGAGTAAAAAAAAAAAAGTATAAGTTCCCAGTGGTGTTTTATGGTACTATAGTGTTCTGTCTTAAAACTAATCCCAGGATTCTCAAAACAAAGTTAATTTTAATTCATTTTGACTTAAGAAAATAAAAATATACTAGACATTTTAGAGGGGTTTAAGGTAATGGTTAATTCCAAACATGTTGGGATTAGCTAGCGATTTTTCAGTTCTTGACTGAGCCAGAGACCATGAGTCATTAGGTTTCTTTGGTACCTATCCATGTAGATGTGCCATTGTCATGGTTGGGGCGGTGGGGAGTGCCGCCAGCAGCTGTCTAAACCTCTAAAGTTTTTCCCTTCATTTTGGTGCTTTAAACATGTGATTGCAACCTGAAGTTGTTGCTATATTTGTCTCCACCTTGTTATTTATACAGATTTACCTTAGTTTATGTAATGAATTTGTCCCTGAAATTTGTATGAATCAAGTCATTCTTAATGTCTTAGAAGAGCTTAATATGGAAAGGAATTCTGTGATGGACTCTTCATAAAGTGAATAATCATTCTTGTTTTACCAATCTGAATATATATTTAGGTTGGGTTTGTTTTTTGGGGGGGAATAAGTTGTGTACACCCATAAGATCACCAATAGGCAATAACTATGTCACGGAATCTAAAATTTAAGTTGGGAAGGACCTTAGAGAGTAGCTAATCTGATCCTTTCATTTTAAAGGTAAGGGAACTTAAGCCTAGAGATAAAGAAATTGCCTGGTTTTTCTTAAAAACACCCAGCACAGTATCTTTCTTATAATAGTCATATTTATTGAAGAGAAGGAATAAATAAAAGACTCATCTGAGTATTTCTCAAATATCAGCCTTCATAGTACCAAAGGAATCTCACATTGATGGTATTAACATGTTCCAGAGAGATGGAGAGAGAGAGTGTGTGTGTAAGTAAAAGTTCACACATATCTGTATACAGGGTGCCCAAGCTTAAGATTTAATAGCTTAAAATTGCACTAAGACTTTTGGTACACCCTGTATTTATTTATGTCAGTGCTTTTAGGATTTGTGACTTTGCTAATGTAAGTACTTCTTATACCTGTGCAGAGCCTAACTCTTCTAGAGCTTAGTAGATGGTTTTTAAGAGTTGCTATGACCAAAAAAATAAAAACAATCACTCTCTGGCCTAGTTATTAATCACCCTAGTTATTAATCTCTCATAATTTGCCTATTCTCAGAATTTACCAAGGCCTCAGAAAATAGCCAGCTCCTCGACCTCTACTGGAAGCTTTCTTAGCTTGTTATAGGATTGGCCAGAACTTATATTCTCCCAGCATAGCCATCAGAGAAAGATTTTTGTGGGGAAAGGCACACATATTTAATATATTATTGTATAATTGGCAGAGTGCCAATTCTAAGAGGTATCACTTCTGTCATCTTTTCTTATTTTAGGTATAGTTTAAGGCTCTTGAGTTTTAACTGGCACATTTGCCTGAGTACTGCACTCACATTGTGAGTACTGCATACCAATGAAAAGAACAATACTTTTGGACAGTTAGTGTGAACTATAAGTGGTAAATAACAGTCTCTGGCACAATTACCAAATAAAAGAAATTGGATTGTCATTCTAAAACTGCATTGTAACTACATATTGTAGAATAGTCAGATCTCCACTCTGTAAGTGAGAGCGTTATTCTGTTTTCCAAGGCAGGGAAGGGTATGAATAGATTACAAATAGAATCCTAGAGCATATAAGTGGACTTAGAATCAACTAGTCCAAACCCCTCACTTCAGAGAGGAGAAAATGGAAGCCAAGAGATGTTAAACACCTAAAATTAATCTGTCTTCAGTTGTACAAATAGTGTCAGATTTGGGATTTGAACCCAGATCTTCTGACTCCATATCCAGTGTTTCAGAAATGATTACCAATAGTGTGAATTTACCTACCCTTGGTGCACTAATGGGTAATATCAAATCTGAATTATATTGCCCTTCATATGTGAAAATAACATTACAACCCAACATGATTATTCATGTGCTTTTGTCATCTAAGTTTATTTATATAGTAAACCAGGCAAACTCTGGCTTGTTCCCTTTTTGTTGTTTTTAACGCTTTATTGATTTGTTTTTATATCACCTTCATATCCAAATACATCCCTGCTGAATCTCCTCCTCCGAGTACCATGCCTTTTAACAAAGAAAAAGGGGAAAAATTGTAGTTCAGCAGAACTAACCAACTAATTCTGTGTGTATACATATACATATGTCTGTTTATTTGTATTTTCCAGACCCATCTTCCCCCACCTCTGCGGTAAAGGGAGAGGGGCGCATTTTTTCTTTTCTTTGGAGCTAAACTTGATCATTGTGATTATGTGGCCAAAAGATATGGGTTTGTGATCTGAGTAGCTAGGGTGGGATGGAAGTGCCCTATGAATTTATGAAATAGCAAGCCTAGCTGGCCTTCAGAGCTATCAAATTTATGACCTTGGCCTAATTAATACTGTGCTTTAACTTACTTAGCCTAACATACCCCTACACACTTTGGAATAGCCTAAAATATGACTGAACTAGTGAGGCATGCATGTTTTGGAAACTAAGAAATTTGTTTTGACTTGTTTTTCCCCCTTGTCTCCCTCCCTTTTTCCCCCCTCCCTTTTTCCCAGGGTCATCTCCCTGACACTATGTTCAACCGGGTCTTACCAGGCCCCGTTGCACCAGACAATAGCAAGAAGCGGGCCCGCAGGGTACGGCCAGACCTCTCCAAAATGGTGGCCCTGATGCAGGGTGGGAGCTCTGGACCCCTGGCTTTGCATAGTAACTTCCAGCATGGTAGCAGTGGCCTACAAGCTGTGTCATCACTAGGTCACAGCAGTGCCACCTCTACATCTTTGCCTTTTGTGCCATTTGTGATGGGAGGTACAGTCTCATCCCCTCATGTAGACTCCAGCACAATGCTTCATCACCAACATCACCACCACCACCATCATCACCACCATCACCACCACCCAGGCCTGAGAGCTTCTAGCTACCCTTCCACGCCAGCTACCACCACCTCTGCAGGCACAGCCTTCAGGTTGCCACCACTGCAGCCTGAGGAGGAAGAGGAAGAGGAAGAAGAAGAGGAGGAGGAAGAAGATGATGATTTATCTCAGGGCTATGATAGCTCAGAAAGGGACTTCTCACTCATTGATGACCCTATGATGCCAGCCAACTCGGACTCTAGTGAAGATGCTGATGACTGAGGTCCCAGCATGGTCCCCACTGCTTTAGTGGTTGTTGAATTTTTTTCATTCACTCTGGCCCTTGGACTGTGGAAAAAAGAAAGGGGCAGGAGAGAGATGGGAAAACCCAGGACTTGAGGAGGTGGAAAAGAAAAAAAAACTTGTACCTAATTGCTCCCAAACATGAGAGGATTGGGTGGGCAGGGGAACTCATCAAATAATACATAACCACTTCCTCATTTCTGGGGAAGGAATGGAGACTGGAGCAGCTGGTGTGCTCATTTACCCCTTCCCTGGACATCTCCATTAACAACAGACTGTAGCACTGGCCCCAGCCTCTGGCAGAGCCTGTTCCTGCTGGAACTGTGGATACAGGCTAGAGGGTCAGGAACTGTTACCTTCCTTCCCCTTGGCATTAATAAATTTAAGTTAATCCTTTTCCACTCTTCCCCAGTGCTGTTTTTGCTCCTACTTAATGTAAAATGCTAATTATATCAAATAAGGTAAGGGTGCTCATTCTGGGCATACATTAGCCATGTCTTAAACATTGGTGCTTCTCAAATCGATTAGTTAACCAAGCCAGTGGCTGTGTTCAGCTTTGAAATGAAACAAGCTTATAGCAAGTGAATAATGAGGCAAGTATGCATTGGTGTGTCCAGGTTACAAATTGTTCCACAGGTGGGGGCAAAAAACAATTTCTCCATGCTTTTATGGCCGTGTTTGTTTGTACTCTCTGGCCCTAACTGGACTTTGAACAGAGATATATAGCCTTGCTTCTTTTCAAGGTCATTAATGAGTACTGTGATTCAGGTACCGACTATAGCAGTGGGAAACATGATGTCACTACTCTGTGGCTGGCCTCCTTCTGTGCTGGGTTCCACCCTGCTCTATTTCGGCACAATTTCCCCTTCCCGTTTTATTATTTCAATGCCCCAAGTAGATGAAGGTAGTGCCAAGATTGCTCCATCATCGGACTGCTACGTCGGGATGAAAGCTTCCCCACGGCCTGGGCTTCTGCGGCTCCGGTGTTCTGCACCAAACCCCACGTGGGAAAGGCACGAGTACTCCCCTGGGCACCGGGGCGGACTGGGCCCACAGGCCACCTCGGAGCCTGCGGGGGCCAAGCGGGCCAGGGCCTGGAGGGAGGGGAGGGGAGGTTAATCACTGCCGAGGCCGGAGCCCTCCTCACAGCTCTCCCAAACCATCATCAGGGAAAACAGGGGTCTGAGGCCCGATCTCATCTCACAGCGGCCCTCCACTCGCCCCACCACCCCTACTTAGCCAGATGATTTGCTGCCCTACCTACACCCTCAGACAGACGCCGCAGTTTCCTGCCGCCCCGTATTTTCTATAGGGGCGGGGCCTCATGAGGCCCGCGCGCTGCCACCGCGGAACGCGCGCTAGCCCCTCACGTGCGGGGCGGGGCCCGCGCGGCTGCTGGCGGCTTCACTGCTCTCCTGAGTTCCGGCCCCCTCCGCTACCCGCTAGTAGGTGCTCTGGGAGACCACGTGCAAGAGCGTGGATATAGCGGGCGCGTCTCCGCTCGGTCACGTGAGGATGCGGGCTCGTGCGCGGCCGAAAGGAGTTGACTGGAAAACCCCGCGAAATTCTGGGTCTTCTGTCCGCTGTGAATTTAGTGGGCTTTTTGTTTTTGTTTTTTAAACTACATACGCCTATCCCAACAACCTCTGGGGAAAAAAAAATTGTAACTCTCTGGAATCCCGGAAGCGGAAGGAGCCCCCCCTTTTCCAGGAGTCTACTTCCGGGTCACTAGGAGAGTGCAGGATTCCGGGGCCGAGAGCGGGCGGTGGAACCGGGACCTCGCGTGATTCTCGGAGCCCAAAAAAGAGTCGCGTCCCGGGACCATGGCGGTGACTCTGGACAAAGAAGCGTATTACCGGCGAGTGAAAAGGCTCTATAGCAACTGGCGGGTAAGGAAGAGCTCGTAATAATCCCCAGAGATAGCCTTTTTCGCCATCCCATAATGCCTCTGCCTCTCGGCGCCCTTTTTTCCTTTCCCGGAGGGATTTCCTCAGATTCCATTCCCTTAGCGGTTTTTTCATCATTCACCGCAGTCGGCCTCTGGCGGCATCGGGTGATGGAGGAGGGAGCCCCTAATCTTCGCATCTTCAGGCCGCTACCACCATCTTACCGCTGGCCAGCCCCGAGTCACGCATAATAATCTCAGTCGCTTCCCGCCCTCTTGCTCTCGCCAGTCAGTGATCGCATCCTACTCTACCTTTCCCGCAGTATTATTCATACAGCCTGCTTCCAGCTCTCCCAGAACGACTACGGTCTCACTTACGGCCCCCACCAGAATCCCACCTACCCTCGCAGGCAAGACTGAGGGGGTAGGAATGGTGTGAGTCCGAGTGTGAGCATGTTTATTATTATGGGGTTGATTTTCAGAATTGGAGAACCTCCTCCCCCTTTCAACTCCCGCCTCTTTTTCATCTCTGCTAGTGCTATGTATGGTGCTCCTAAGGCGGTAACAGAACGGTATATACCAGCGTAGTTGCTAACAAGGCGGCATTTAATACTGAAAAAAAGCTCATTCGTTTTCTGTCTTTTAGGGTTTCTGGGGCACGTGGTCAGAAAAAGCACTTAATGCAGTTTTATCTCTTATTTCGAAATTATGAAGAAGGGAATCTTTTGGTTGGGTTTAAAACACACGTAGTAAAACTTGACATTAGTGGCAATAATTCTTAGAGCCTGAGTCTGTCCTGTGTTCAATAAACAAAATATCCAAGAGGAACAACCACGAATGAAGATTTAGAAAAGACTTTGCATTCTAGTTCCAAATCTTGAAATTACCATTCAGTATCACCTATCTTAGTTTGGAATAAGAGGTTATGCATCTACCCTCTAATGGCACCACCCCACCCCCAATAAAAAATGTGCTACTTAAATTTTAACTCATATTTTACTGTTAGACCCATTAAATTTGTGTTTACTTTTTGGTACTGTCTGTGATAGAGTCTTTTAAAATGAAATATTTTTATCTATTGCTCTTGAAAATCTTTGTAGTTGGTAAATCAGCATATTCCAGAAAAATATATGCATAGAAATTTTTCTTTAGTTTGTGACTTGCTTGCTAAAATAGTCTTAAGCAGATTCTTTTACTTATGCTAATGGCTATTTTAAGATTGCAGAAAAATCCTTAATATAGGAATTATATAGGTCCAAACTTATTTTGAAGCTGGTATTTTCTAAACGTTAATTTAGATTGAAGTAGACTGACTAGTTAAAATTGTCAAGTGCTAACTTTTTTTTCCCTCCCCACTATGGTCAAAATTTAATATGAAAGTAGTTTCCAACGTAAGTTCGCAGGTGTTTGATTTTCCTGACTGTGAACCAGTTAATTGATTGTGCTATTTGTGAAATAGTCGTTGAAACTTATTTTCAGTATTTAAAGTAAGACATATAATCTGCCATATTTGGGGAATTGATAGAGATTCATATTAAGACACAGAAAAGACTGTTGATCATCGGTATCTATCTTTAAATCAGTACAGCATAGGCTTCTGCCTAGAGTTTTCCTGTGTTTCTCTTAATGTAACAATTCATTTTTACTGTCTCACTATTTACTTGGTAACAATTTAAGTGTGATAATAGTATCATTCACGGGAGATTGGAGCAAGTTAAGCACTAGATAAAGCAAGAACACCTTAAGATGTTAGCATTCAAGTTACATGTAAAATGTAGTAGTTGGTTAAAATATTGGCCCAAGTGCAATTTCATTACTAGAATTCTGTATGCTTTTTTATAACAGTTAATATTAATGAGTGCATTCCATTTGTAGAGCTTTCTGTACATATTTAGTCTATCTAAAATACTTTTATTCACATCTAGCGTAGGTAGAAAACGGCTGTAGGCCATGTAGAAGATGCAGGAAGCTTTAATCTCAATCTTCAAGGAGCTCCTGGTCTAGTAGCTGTTAATACCCATTATTACATGATTGGTATATTGCAAAGTTAACAAAACAAAATCTTCTATAAGGTCTGAGGGAGAAAATTGGTATCAACTGAAGGAAAAATGGAATTCTTTTTTTTAATTTAATTTATTTTCAGTTTTCAACATTCACTTCCATAAGTTTTTGAATTTTCTCCCTCTCCCTCCCCAAGACAACATGTAATCCGATATGGGCTCTACACATACATTCCTATTCAACACATTTTCACATTAGTCATACTGGGTGGAAGAACTTTAAGAATGGGAGAAGCCATGAAAAAGAAAACAAAACAAAAGAGAAAAGAGTCTGCCTTACTCTGCCTTCTGACTCCATAGTTCTTTCTCTGGATGGGGATGGCAAGGAAAAATGGAATTCTTTCTGGAGTAAGTGGTAGTGTCTGAAGTGAATTGTAAAGGATAGTGTGTGCACATTTATTTAGAGAAACTTTTTTTTTAAAATTTTTTTTCCTTCTACCCAGTTTTTTTAATGAGTTAAGATGGGTAGTGACAGCAGTTTGAAGTTCTTGTACAAGCTCCAGGCCTTGAGCTTTGAGCTTCAAAACAGTCTCTAAAGTCTTCAGTGATGTCTCAGTGACTAAAAATTAACTAGAAGGAGCTCCCTAACATCTTATGATTTGCTCTTGTTGAGCATACTTCTCTTTCTATTGTGTAACTGGTCTTGGTGACTTCTTCCAATGTTTCTTCTACTTGGGGGACCAGAGCAACTTAAAAAGTCTTATTTTTATTGGTAGCTTTTATTCTTACATCACCTTCATCTCAAATATATTCCTTCTCTAGCCATTTAGTGTCCCTTGTACCAAAGTTTTTTGGGTTTGTGGTTTGGTTTGGTTTTTTAGAAAGGAGAGATGAGTGTAGTGACACATACCTGCAGTCCCTCTACCAAGGATGCTGCCTTGGCAGATCTCTTGAGCTTGAGGAGTTCTGAGCTGCTGTGGATGAAGTCACTATAGGGTGTCCACACTAAATCTGGCATCAATAGGGTAAACGCCAAGGGACTACCAGGTTGCCTCAAGTGGGGTGAATCTAGCCCATGTTGAAGCAGAATAGGTCAAAGTTACTTGCCAATGAGTAGTGGAATCAGGCCTCTGAGTAGCCATTGATTAACAGATGAGAGGGGGAAACCCAATCTTTATTTTTTTTAAATAAGAATGAAGAAGAAGTTCCAAAGAAGAAGAGAAGTTCCAAAAAACCCAACACATCAACTGTACCTGACAGTATATGCAATATTCTACACCTATAGCTCCACCTAAAAAAAAAAAGGAAAAAAAAGATGGGAGGCGCATTTTATCCTCTCTTCCCTGAGCAACTTTTACAAATATAAAAGGAACTGCTCCGCTCTGCCTAACTATACTATAGCAAATGATTTGACTTCTTGTGTCAATTTGTCCATACCTTAAGGCAGCACTACATAAGCTGTTGTATTGCCTAGCCAATTTTGAGAATATATATCCCAGTCTCAAAGGCAACAGAAAGACGAGTGTAATCTCTGTATGCCTTTACTTGCTGCAGGGAAATTTCCTACTTCAATACTTAGAGGATTTATGATTTCATCAGTTTAGATACTCTCTTCACTAATATAGATTGTAAATTACCACTACTACCCTTCTCTTATAAAAAGACAAAGCTATCAGAGCTGAAAATGTTTATCACCAGATGACCACCCTTTTGGTGATGGGCCTCAGTTTAGTTATCCTGGCATTCAGGTCACTGACTGATATTTTGTCTCCAGCCCTACAGGTTAACCTTTTCAGCTTGGCAGGACTTGCCAGAGCTTACTTATACTTTGCCATAGCCTTCAAAAACCATACCACAATGAGGTATGAAAGTAGGATTTGCCGAAGGACAGGGAAATTTACATTAATAATGAATGTAAACAAATTTAAGTTACCAATATGTGCCAAACACAGTGCATAAACATAAAAGCAAGACAGCCCTTGCCCTCAAAGAGCTTACATTGTAATTGAGGGTGATAAAAATAGTGCTGTTGTAGGACAGATGGCAAGAAGCCATGATCTTTTTTAAAAAAAAAAGTGTTACAAACTACACCTACATCAGTTTTTTAAAAGTTTGTCTTTATATCACAGTTATTTTCCACCTCCCTCCAAAATTAATCTTTTGTGACAGAGAACAGTTAAACACAATATCCAATATAAACACTGTAACTGATCAACCTACATTTTTTCAAAAGTCATGAAGTGATCCTAAATCTCTCTGGAAATCTCAAAGATGCTCAACAAAGCTCCCCCAATGAAATTTCTGGTGTCTTTGGTCCTGAAGGTGTTACCCCCTTCTGATTTGTTCAGTAAAATTAAGACAGGAACTCTAAAGATGTTAGAAGGAGGTTACTTAATGATCTTTGTCATAAAGTATTATTTCTTTGGTTATTATGTTGCCCTATTTAATTTTATATACGTGAACATACATCAGAAAACTTTATAGAGAATGCAGGTAATGTAATTTATATTAGGTGATTAAATACCATGATTATAGTCATTGCTGTTGTTGTTTTTAAGTTGAATGCCATATCCAATCAAGAGCATAAACCCTTGTCACAAATATTTCTTTGGGAAAATAAAAGTTTTCTTACACCATTTATTTTCCAGAAAAATAACCTATAAGAAGTGCTATAAGTATTTCAGGTATATCCAGCCCTAAATATTTGATTTGAATATAATTAGGTCCAATCCACCAAGCATTTATTAAGTACCTGTTATGTGCAGAGCACTAAAGATAAAAAGAAAGCTACAAGTGATAAAATAATCCGTCCTCAAGGAGTTTACCTTATACTTACATGTTATATGGATTTTTTTTAAATGTATTTTTAGTTTACAACATTCACTTCCATAAGATTTTTAATTCCAAATTTTCTCCCCATCTCTCCCCTTCCCCATCCCAGGACAGCATGTAATTTGATATAGCTCTAAATATACATTTATATTGAACCTATTTTCACATTAGTCATATTTTAAAGAAGAATTAGAACCAATGGGAGAAACCCCAAGAAAGAAGAAAGGAAAAAAGAGAGCAAATAGCATGCTTCAGTCTGCATTCAGACTCCGTAGTGCTTTTTCTGGACGTGGACAGTATTTTCCATTATGAGTCCTTCGGAGTTGTCTTGGATCCTTGCATCAAAGTTAGTCATTGCACATTGTGGCTGTTGCTGTGTTTTTCTGGTTCTGCCCACTTCACTCAGCATCGGTTCATATAAGTCCAAGTCTTTCCAGGCATATAAGTCTGCCTGCTCATCATTTCTTATAGCACAGTAGTTTTCCATTACATTCATATACCACAACTTGTTCAGCCATTCCCCAACTGATGGGTATCTCCTCAATTTCCAATTCTTCGCCACCACGAAAAGAGCTACTATAATATTTTTGTACATGTGGGTTCTTTTCCCATTTGTAGGTTCTTTTTGGGATACAGACCTAGAAATGGTATTGCTGGGTCAAAGGGTATGCACATTTTTATAGCCCTTTGGGCATGGTTCCAAATTGCTCTCCAGAATGGTTGAATCAGTTCACAACTCCACCAACAATGCATAAATGTTCTAATTTTCCCACATCATCTCCAGCATTTTTAATTCTGTATGGATATTTTAATATGTTACTTGAGTTAAAATCCTCTTTAATTCAGCCTATACATGTATGAAAAACTCTTTGCAGGCAGTAGCCTCTTGGGGTGGAGGGGGGAGTGTCTTTCTATTCCTAATACCTAAGACAGTGCATTACACATAATAAGTATTTAAACTGATTGTCAGTTTCCTTTTCGTTGCAATATAAATAAAAAGATCACTAAAAGAAAGTCATATTCTAATAATTGAAAAACCAGTACTGTCCCAGTGAACAGGTAATGAACCATATATCTGTACTCTGGGCAGGGGCTGGGACCTACCAGGGTGGAGTGTTGTTTTCGTTATCAGTCCTGGTCACCCTCAGATATCCTTGCTTAACTGTTTTTCTTTGGTAGAAGGGAAATTTCCTTTGGGGAGGAAGGTCATGAACGAGAAATATTTCTAGAAATGACTAAAGCGAAAACAAAGGACACCGATATAAATGTAGATATCCCATCCTTTCATACAGTCTAATTTACAAGATACAATATTATTAGTCAAGGATACGGTCAGGTGTTACTTTATTTTGGTTGAGGTATCACAAAGAAATTTATTTAATACTCTTGAATATCATTAAGTCATGTGAGTTTTCTTCTGAGCCTGAATTCCTTCTAGAGTTTTGTTCTAATATCTTCTATAGAAAAACATTCAAAGATAACCACTTGAAAAGATCAGACAACAGTTTGAAATTTTCTCAGTGAGGATTATAGCGTATTCTGTGATCCATGGAAACTTTGAGAAATAGGTAATTAATAGAGACATAAACAGTTTCCTCAGGTTTGTTCCCATTTCCCATGCTGTCAATCCCAAATTTTATAAGTATTTATTATCATTTAAAATAGATGAACTTGGGGGGCGGAGCCAAGATGGCGGCTGGGAAGCAGTGACTGACGTGAGCTCCCCACCAAGTCCCTCCAAAAACCTATTAAAAAAATGGCTCTGAACCAATTCTAGAGCTGCAGAACCCACAAAGTGGCAGAGGGAAGCAGGGCTCCAGCCCAGGACAGCCTGGATGGTCTCTGGGTAAGGTCTGTCCCACACGGAGCTCCCAGCTAAGGGGAGTGGAGCTGAGCCCAGCGTGCATGGCGCGAACAGACCAGATGCAGACCTACCAGACCAGGAGACGAGCAGAGAGTGCCCTAGCATCCTGAATTACTGAGCTGTGGCATCTACCAGACCTCTCAAACCACAAACAGTAAGGACAACAGAGAAGCTTAGTGGGAAAAGCTGGGGGACTCAGTTTGCGGTTCGGCCACCACCCCTGGGGCAGCGGAGTTGGGGCAGCTTTAGAACTACAGCTGCAGCTGCTTCTGGCCCCAGGCCCACCTGGTGGGAGGAATTAAGTGGCAGATCAGAGCAGGAGTGCAGAGCCTGCTGAAGATTTAAGCCCAGTCCAGATTGGGGGTTCTTGGGGAAGGAGGAGTGCTGGTGAGGCAGCGCATCCGCCCAAGTGTGGAAC
>CM053624.1:139742116-139788845 GCA_028646595.1 Phalanger gymnotis
AGGTTTTAAAAACAATAGACGTTCAAAAGTAAAAAAGTTTTTTTTTTCTTTCATGCAACTAGAAAATAAGATGCACAGGCAATGGGGCATAGAGATTTATCTTGCCCTACAAGAAAGGAAGGGAAAGGGGGATGGGAGTGGAATGGGGGGACAGAGGGGAGGGCAGACTGGGGAACAGGGCAACCAGAGTGTATGCCATCTTGGAGTGGGGGGGTGGAAATGGGGAGAAAATTTGTAATTCAAATGCCTGTGAAAATCAATGCTGAAAACCAAACATATTAAAAATAAAAAATAAAATAAAATAGACGAACTTAATTGTACTACTGTGGGTTTTTTAAGTTGTCGTTTATCTTGAAATTAAGAGAATAAATCCTCACCTGATGCATTTGACTTCATTTTTTTAGCTATCTCTAAATTCTAAAAGAAGTTTCCCAAAAGAACTCAGTAATTAGCTTAGTGTTGTAAGCAGTAAGTGAAAGCATTTTATTATACACAAAGATAGTAGCTAACATAAAGATATATAAGACGTATAGTAAGATATTTATGGAAATCTATCAAAATCATACTGCCTACTATTTGCCAAGCACTTTGCGAGGTACCAGGGTTACAAAGAATGAAGCAATCCCTACTCAAGGAGGTAACAAGTAGACACATACAGAATAAATACAAAGTAGATAGAGGATTAGCAGTTGGAGGAATCGGAAAAGACTAGGTTGAAGGTAATGCTCAGGCTGTAACTTGAGGAAATGTTGGATTCTATGAAGTAGGAGTAAGGAGCAAGTTCAATACCTGTCCATGAAGAATCCCTGCCAAATCTGAGTAATATGGTACTGAAGTAATGCAGTATGTCACAAGAATCTTTGCCCTCCATTTTAATGTGTTGGGGGGCAGGGTGGAGTGGATTAAATAGGGGAGGGAAATGAGAGACAGGAGTTTGTTTCATTAAAAAAAAAAAACTAAGAAAAAATTGACCTGTTAAAATTCTGTTAACTACTTTCTATTTTAAGTGCTGCTTTTATCATAAGATAGAGCTAGAGAGCTTTATGCTGTCCAGCTCAGTTTTCTCATTCCGTGCTTGATTTGTTTGCCCTCTTATTCTGCAACCACTTTGGCAGCTAGGAGCTTTAGAATGAAGTAGAGTGGAGTTGGGGAGATAGGATCTTTGACGGCTGGTGGTCGGGATGATGTTTTCTTTTCCTCTCCCTTCTGTAGAATGGACACAGAGATAAGAGAAGGGAGTCTTAATAGCTCTGAAATCACCAGATCTTTCTCTTCTTTCAAGAAGTTACCCAAGAGCTGTGATTGTAACAGGAGGAGCTGAATAGATGCCCAAAATGAGAGGATTGCTTCATCTCCTTTGTGGATAAATACCTAAGTTATCGTATTCTTCTTTTGGCAGTGTGCAGTTGGGAAAAAAAAATGGAAGTGACCAAATACTCTGCTCTTTGTGTTTCAGAAAGGAGAGGATGAGTATGCCAACGTTGATGCCATTGTTGTTTCAGTAGGTGTTGATGAAGAGATTGTTTATGCCAAATCTACTGCCCTTCAGGTAAGTAGGTGGAGCCATCCAAGGCAGAAAATAGCAGAGATGTTTTTAGCCCATTGGCAGAATTAAAATTTGTCACGGTGAAAGGGGAAAAGATAAGAAAGTAGGGGGAGAGAGGAAGGGAAAGATGAGAATGCCAGCAAAAATGGTCTTGGGTGTTGCTCTTGACTTTCTTAGCCAAGGGCAGGAATAGACAAATAACCCATGAGCATCAGCCATCCTAATCATAGTAGGATACGATTAATGTTCTTTGTTGATTAAATCTTCCATTTCTGCCTATGAGTATCATGACTTCTCTTTTCCCATAGACATGGCTCTTTGGTTATGAGCTAACTGATACCATTATGGTGTTCTGTGATGACAAGATTCTTTTCATGGCCAGCAAGAAAAAAGTAGAGTTCTTGAAACAAATTGCCAACACCAAGGGTAATGAAAATGCAAATGGTGCTCCTGCCATTACACTGCTGGTTCGAGAAAAAGTAAGAAATTAAAATAATTTATCGTTAACATTTAAGTATTTAACATAGTGACAGTAATGCCGGCAAAAAAAACCACAACTCTATGAGAATTGACAGAATTCAAAGAGAGAGTGTTAGGATGTGGAATTAAATTCAGATCTTGGTGAATATTTGGGAGAAAGGAAGGGCATCATTACAATTCTTTTTTGTTTATTTTAATCTGTGTTTAATATTAGTTACCACATATCTTTATGGTTAATCACAACCATGGTATTAATACTTCAAAATCTGTTTTCTTGTTTACATTTGAAGTCTTTTTGATGCCTCCCAGCCCCTAATCATTTTCTTTCTTGAGCTGTTATTCATTTATGTTTAGTAATAAACCAACTTAGTCATAGCTGTCCTCAAAGAATGTGGGCCATTATTTCCCTTTCCTTTTCAGTTTAGGTAAATCAAATCTACTGTAAAGAAATTAATGCTGAGTCCAAGTTTGGCTTTTTGGTTCAGCTAAACACTGCATTATATCTAAGAACTGTCAGAGTGATCTAATTCTTACATATTAATAATGAACATCACCTCCCTTTTGGTGTTGCTAGAATGAGAGTAACAAAGGCAACTTCGACAAAATGATTGAAGCCATTAAAGAGAGCAAGAGTGGCAAGAAGATCGGGGTATTCAGCAAAGACAAATTCCCTGGAGAGTTCATGAAGAGTTGGAATGACTGCCTTAACAGAGAGGGCTTTGAAAAAGTAAGAGAATTGATGAAGAGACCAAAAATGGCGGGGTTAAGAAGGCTCAAAGTATGAGGATAATTCCATAGTTTTTTAAGAAAAGTAAATTTATTCTCAAGCAGTAGAGTACTGTATTTCATACTTTTTTTAGTTTTCAGGAGGTGAGGCACTTGCACTTTTTGGTCAGGATAAGATTAATATTCGAGGACCTCAAATACCAAAAAATCCTTTTGACCAAGAAATCAAAACAGTCTTCCTAAGGCTTACTTAACTTTTGGTCACTTGTTTCCTTTATTCCCCAACTTTTTTCAAAAAATCTAGCGAGTCACTTTATGTTTTATAGACATAATAGGTCATTTCTTCATATTTCCCTTGTATGGTTTAGCAAAAAGATTTTTTCCTGACCATTTTTTGGAAGTTTATCCAGTCGGAGGAGACAGTATTTGTAATAACACGTTACTTAAGAGAGTTAATGATTTTTTTTCTTGTTACTACCTACCTGTTTAGATTCTTTCAACAAATATTTGAACATTTAATGTGTAAAAGGAGCTATGATAGGTTCTGTGCCTTTAAGGCTCCTTCCAGCTCTAGATGTAAGGTCAGAACACCGTTCCTAGCCTCACAGATCTTACTGTCTAGCTGTACCTCGTTAATAGTTCTCTTATTTCAGGTTATATATTCCTTTGTCCACAGATCGATATCAGTGCAGTTGTGGCATACACCATAGCTGTAAAAGAGGATGGTGAGCTTACTCTGATGAAGAAAGCAGCTAATATCACCTCTGAAGTCTTCAACAAATTTTTCAAGGAAAGAGTCATGGAAATTGTTGATGCAGATGAGGTAACTACGGAAGAGAAACCACCTCAGATACTGTTTGTTTTTAAGTAAATGGGGGACAGCTAGGTGGTGTAGTGGATCGAGCATCAGCCCTAGAGACAAGACCTGAGTTCAAATGCAGCCTCAGACACTTGACTAGCTGTGTGACCCTGGGAAAGTCACTTAACCCCAATTACCTTGCAAAAACAAAATAAAGTAAATGACCAGTAAACTTTAAATAGTCAAAGAGAATATTTTGCTACAGTTTTCTGAGAAAAGAACAGTACTTCTCCCTCTCCCTCCCTGCCCCAATTCTTTCTCCTACTAGATCAGTCTTAAAATTATTTTGTCCAGTGATGCTGGTTGGGTGTTCTCTGATGCTATAGAACAGAGTAAAATTCACTAAAATCGTGTAACTCTAGGAGTAGAGGGTGGCTGTTCATTTGTTTTGAATAATAAAGCTTCTTAAAAATCTAACTTTGGTCATTTGATAGTGGTGTGACTATTACCTCTTTCAAGAGCAGTTGCAAGTAGAAATCATAAATGAGAAAATATCTAACAGTATTGAGCCTTTTTAAAATATATCTGTGAATTCTAGATACTTAAACTATATTTTCTTCCTTTTTTCTTCAGTCTGTTAAACAACAGCTTCCCAAGATTTAAGCCCATGACATATGTTACAAGCCTGCTGTATTATTTTTTGAGATTTGTATGCCATCAGGCACCATATTGTCCCCCAGATAATAAAGGATCAAATAAACAGGATTCCCCTATAATTGTTGCCTCCTTCCTGGATATATTTGTAGAAAGTTCGTCACAGCAAACTGGCTGAGTCTGTGGAGAAGGCCATTGAAGAAAAGAAGTACCTGGCTGGAGCAGATCCTTCTACAGTGGAGATGTGTTATCCTCCCATCATCCAGAGTGGTGGCAACTACAATCTCAAATTCAGTGTAGTTAGGTAAGCAGCAACCTTACAATCGTCAGTACTCTCATAACTACAGCCATGAGCTGACTTTTCCGTTCTGAGGGAATTGCATCCCTTTCATCCTTATTTCCATATTGCTGGACTCAATAAATAAATTTCAGTCAATATATGTCCAGCTTCCCTAGAGCACTGTAAATTATACAGTGCTGAAATTTTGGCCACCATTCCACTTTCAGCAAAAATCAAGGAATATACTGACTCAATGTTAAACATTCTGTGGGTGCTAAGTAATTTTCTGGCTTCAATAGTATCATGGTTTTCTATCTTGGGTCTCAAGTGACAAGAATCACATGCATTTTGGGGCCATCACCTGTGCCATGGGTATTCGCTTCAAATCCTACTGCTCCAATCTCGTACGAACCCTGATGGTAGATCCTCCCCAGGAAGTCCAGGAGAATTACAACTTTCTGCTCCAGCTACAAGAAGAGCTGCTGAAGGAACTTAGACATGGTAAGGTTTCTGTAAATGATAGGTTAAGAGTAAACATACAAAAACATAGGCTGTTTTTCTACATATCCTTAAGTCTCTACTATACACTACTAAAATTCTGGTTTAATTATTGGGAGAGTGGGGATCATATTTAAAATACTCGTAAATCTATTTTGTGAATAGTTGAGAGCTATTTTTCATATTTGTAGAAGTAGCATGTTTTGATGTATATCTCAGATTAATTACCATGTTCTACTTTCCTAAACATTAAATCTGCTTCACTCCCAGAAAACCACCACATTCTGCTTTCTTCAAACTTAACTGTTTCACTCCCAGAAAACCACTTTCTTTGTCCCTTAACTGGTTTTCTGCTGACCTGCAATTTTAAATCTGTCCTATAAATATTATATTTCTCTTTGTTTCAGATTCTTCTAATGGAAATTTGGGGAGCTAGTAGGATTTTGGAAGGATTTGTACATAGAGAGAAATGGAGCATTTGTCAGAGTCTAAATTCTCCTGCTCACTTTTGAAACAAATCAGAATGGATCCACGACTGACCTAGCTTGCTATTATAATTCAGAAAGTAGCTACTGGATGACTAGACGTGTGATTATCCACCAGTTCTAGAATTTTGTTCACCTATTATTGCTAAAGCCTCCTGATCTCACTCTTCTAAGATGAGAAAATCTTAGCAAAGACCATGTTATTGTTATTTAGTCATGTCTGACTGTTCATTACCTCATTTGAGGTTTTCTTGGCAAAGGTACTGGAGTGGTGTACCATTTCTTTATCCAGCTCATTTTACAGATGAGGAAACCGAGGCAAACAGAGTTAAGTGACTAGCCCTGGGTCAGACAGCTAGTAAGCTTGTGGGACTAGAAAAGAACTTCCTAAATCTAGGCCTGGCAGTGGATAGAACTGTGCCACCTGGTTGTCCCCCAATAAAGACCATGATCCTAGCTTAAACTCTGTCTTGATTCACCATTTCATTAAGCTAACTAGAGAACACTTGGAAAAATGTCCATTCCTTCACAAACTAGATAGATAGGAAAAAGGGAGGCTATGTTGTCCTGATTGTTAAAAATCTTACTTTGAAATATTTTAGACTTTATAGTTTAGTATCATACTTGCCAACTCTCACTAGCCCAATCTAGATTTGGTCTTCCCTCTTAGAGATTGAAAAGTGGATAAAACAAAAGATAAAACAAAAAAAAAGTCAATTCTTGAAGTCAGGTGGAAACATAGCCAGAGCAGCTTCAAATGTTCCTTGTTGAAGTTATTATATACTTAAAAGGAAGAGCTTTCCAATTTCACGTACAGCCCTCTTTTATGCTTTATATACAGACATACTCAATTTTTTTGACGTTTTAACTTTCAAAAAAAAAAGTACATGAATTTTTTAAGTCTCATATTATTAGACTTCTTTCATTTGCTTTGACCATAGGTGTGAAGCTATGTGAAGTATACAATGCTGTCATGGATATGGTCAAGAAACAAAAACCAGACCTGCTCAACAAAATCACCAAAAATCTTGGGTAAGGGATTCTGTAAGACACAAATATAATTTTGAATTAAAGCTCTTCTGTGGGCAGTAACTAATAGAATCATCTTTTTAGGTCAATTTATGACTAGCAGAAATAATTTCAGGGGGCCCTTCACACTGTATTCTAAGCAGTACCCTGTAGAAAATATTCAGTTAAGTTCTACTTTTGAAAAATTCTAGGCAATCTTCTTAGATGAAAGCCATTCCAGGGTACATACTTGTTCTTCCTGGGCCTCTGAAAGATGAGAAGAAATGTGTCAGGCTGTACCAAGTGCTGGCTCAGTTGGCTGCCAGGGCTTGAAAATCCAGTTACCAGCTTGTCACAACTGGATCGTGTGGCCTAGTTATGGGTGAGTGAAGTGGAGCTTAGCCTACCTTCATGGCCATTCTGCTAGTGTACCCCTAACAGTTTCTGAGAGCCAAACTGGGTGTGGGTGTCGGTGTGGGTATATGTGGGTGTAATAGAAAGAGAGAGCTCCTGGCTTTGATTTTTAGACTAGTGTGGTAAAATTTAAATGTTTGAAAGGATGGGCACTGGGAAGCCAAAAATGGGGAGGGCTTGATTACAGGAGTAGAAAAGGTACCTTGTCTAGATAAATTTTTTCTTTACAGTCGCTGGACTAAATATGAAGAGCCTAAAGGCTATGAACCCTAATCCCACTTCATAACTGATTGGCCAGTGTGGACCAATCACATGATAATGTTTGTGGCTCCTTCCATATCTGTAGAAAAACTAAGGACGATATTTTGTTAGTACCCATATTGCAGAAGAGCTGTGAGAGCTAAGTCATGCCCTTTGTACTTTGCCAAATGTTCCATATTTAGATATTTTCAGCTTGTGTTGAGTTCTGACTTCACTTCTTTTATAGGTTTGCAATGGGAATTGAATTCCGTGAGGGATCCTTGGTAATCAATAGTAAAAATCAGTACAAATTAAAAAAAGGTAAGGCAGTACAAGATGGTGGTTCTTTCTGAAAGTATCTTCCTTTGTCCCATCTCCCCTCTTCTCTATAAAATTTTTGTTCTTCATTAATCCCCATTTTTGCTATTTTAGGGATGGTTTTTAGCATCAATATGGGATTTTCAGATCTGACTAACAAGGAAGGAAAGAAGCCAGAAGAAAAAACCTATGCCCTCTTCATTGGTGATACAGTTCTTGTTGATGAGGTGGGTGTTAACCATTTGAGCCATTGGTATTCTGCAACTGTGGAAGCAAATTTCATAGTTAGGTGTTTTGTGATGGGTGAAATCTGAAATAACTGAAGGAACAAAGCTTCAAGCTTCTAGATTTATTAAGCAATGCATGGTAATGGTATAACAAATCAGGACCTAGCCTCCTCAAATTGGCACTGATTCTCAAATACAGAGATTTTACTGCATTAAAAGAAAACAATTAACAGGATATAAACCAGGATTCAAGATTAGGTCATCTGATTTCTAATTGGAGGAAAGATTAGAGACTTTCTAAGCTGCAAGGGAGAGAATGAATTGGTGAGAGGTGTTCCACTCTCCTCTCCCTTTCCCAACTGTCTGTATTCAGTTAAAGGAACAAGGAAACAGTAACTGACTGACCAGTATTGGGCCAGTTTTCAGATAAGACATATGGGTTGCTTGAAATATGTAATTGTGAGAAAACTCCTTGCATCACTCTTTGGATCTGACTGGTTTTCTGGTCAACATAACATAGGTCCTTAGTTAAGGGTCTCTGAGCAACAGGTAGATGTAGTCCAGCTTACCAACCACACAAGGCTAGATTCAAACAGTGCAACAAAATTTTCTCACAATTTCCACAATTAAATAGTTTTCTCACAAGACAAAAATTGGACTATGCCTGTAATTGAAGAGAAAGGGAGAGAACTGAGCTAGATCCAGAAGACAGACTTAGTGTGGTTCACACAGTTCTCTCATTTTTCACATTATATTTCACTTGTTTTAGTGACCTGAATGATAATCATTGTCTGAGAATGAATTGTTAGGTCACCATCCAAGGAAAAATGTTTGTAACTAAGATCATGGGAATGCATTGAACCAATATTGAATAGATTTGCTTTAAGGCCATATTGCTTAAGATAGTTAATTCAGCCAACATTTATTAAGAACCTATGGTGGATTAGGTACTATGAATACATAGCTACAAACAAACATAAGTCTTGCCCTAAATGAGCTTGCATTCTTGGTAATCATATCTAGAGAATGAAAACTAATATTCTTTAAATATTGATTGACATCACTAAGTACAAAGTATTTTTCTGCTAAGTTTAAAGAAAAAAGTGCTGTCATTATCTCCAGCAGTGTCCAACTCCTGCTCTTTGTCCTAGGATGGTCCAGCTGTTGTTCTTACTTCTGTCAAGAAGAAAGTGAAGAATGTAGGCATCTTCTTAAAGGTGAGAAAGCACAGGGGAATGGTCATACATATTTTTTTAGTACTATATCACATCAAGAAGCCATGTGCTTGCAGTCTACTTCAAAGTTTTTTATTCATAAGAGGTGGATTGTGTGACCTATTGACTATTCAAAAGTAGGAATTTTTTTTAAATAGCAATACAAAAAGCAGTCCCCTTCTTTCTCCTCCCAAAATAACCTGTACAAACTTTTTTTGAGGGAGGAAGGGAGGACAGTTGGGGTTAAGTGACTTGCCCAAGGTCACACAGCTAGTTAAATGTGTCAGGTGTCTGAAGCCGTATTTGAACTAAGGTTCTCCTGACTCCAGGGCCAATGTTCTACTCACTGCACCACCTAGCTGCCACCTCTTGTACAAACTTTATAAAAAATAGTTATACTACTCAGTTTTGTTCAATTCAATGAGAATACTGGTACTTAAAAGACAAAAACTCTTTAAGATCCATGAGATTGTATTGAATCAAGTCATAATTCTCACTCTAGGGTTACAGCATTGATAATGGCACTTTACTTCAGTCTGATCAGTTTTGTGGAAATAGATCTAAACACTAATTACTGAGTGTTTGACCATATAATTAGAAATTTCTAGTGGTTAGGTGCTACAGGTTTGCTCAGTCACATAGGTAAAACGTTTTTGCTAAAAATCTCAAGCAGATTACATTTGCCCATGAGCCATATGTTCTATACCCAGGATATAGGAAGGAGGAACAAGGTATATAAGTTCAGGAGTTATTTTGTTTAAAGACATTCTAAAGTGGGGAAACTCAATTTTCATGTGTCTGTGTATATTTATTTTTCACCATAGAACGAGGATGAAGAAGAAGAGGAAGAAGAGAAAGATGAGGCTGAGGACCTTTTGGGACGAGGTTCAAGAGCAGCTTTACTCACAGAGAGAACACGAGTAGGTCCCCTGCTCTGTAAATTATTCACATCTTTTGCCTGTGGATGTTTTACATGTTTTAGTAACTTGGATTTATTCCTTTCCTTAGAATGAGATGACTGCAGAGGAGAAGAGGAGAGCGCATCAAAAGGAATTGGCCACACAACTCAATGAGGAAGCCAAAAGGCGTTTGACAGAGCAGAAAGGAGAACAACAGATTCAGAAGTAAGAGCATTGCTGATGACTGTGGAGGGATTAAGCCCTAAGACTTCTAAAGTCTATTGTTCACTTTTATTGTTCCCATCCTAGAGCTCGAAAATCTAATGTGTCCTACAAGAACCCATCTCTGATGCCTAAGGAACTACATATCCGTGAAATGAAGATTTATATTGATAAGAAATATGAGACTGTAATAATGCCTGTGTTTGGCATTGCAACACCCTTCCACATTGCCACAATCAAGGTGATTAACTACAATATACTGGACCAGGTTTCATCTAAAATTCTTTATAGACTGTTGTCTCTACTCATCATAACTATGTTGTTTCATGTTATCCTTCTTTGTTGCCCCACCTTCTTTAATGCACTTTTCCAGTTTTATTCACTATCTGCTTTATATTCCTGTTATTCTGTGTTTCCGTTCCCATTTTCACTTCCTAGAAAAATGAATGTTTCAGATTAATCTATTTGGCAATAGACATGTCTGCCTGATTTTTCCTAGGACTTCAGAAAAAGATGTTTCACCTGTGTTTTTGTTAAACATTTAGGATTTAATTCACTCTCAATACAATAAGCTATGCAGTGATAAATATTGGATCTTCTACACATAGAGACAAAGCGGGCTGAAAATAAATGTTACTTAAGGTGGAATATCCTAATCAGGCTTTTCTGATTGGGGAGATAAATTTAGATAATATATGGTCTCTGCCCTCAGAATTGATTCAGAGTTTAGTAGTAGAATATGACAAGGCTAAAAATGTAGTTTTGTCATGTTGTAAAGAACTCTAAATGTAAAGTTGAATTTGAACTTTAATTCTGTAGGACATAGGAAACCTTTAAAGAGCATAGTGACATTACCAGGTCTATGCCTAAGGAAGACTGGTTGGGCACTGATGTAAATGATCAAATGAAGGGCAGAGTGATTAGAGTCTGAAGACTTGTTGGGAGACTACTTCAATAGTCTAGGTGGGTGGTGTTGGTGACACAGGCAGAAATAGTAATCATCAGTGGAATCAGGTTTGGAGAACCAATTCCTCATGGTAGCATGTGCCTACAATCCTCGCTATTAAGGAGGCCAATGGTGGATCTCTTGAGCTCAGTAGGGATTGAGGCTGTGACTACAGTACTTCTTGCCTAGTGTGATATAAGGAGACAGCCTCCAAAAAAAGAGAAAAAAAAACCCTTGGTTCTCAAATGCTATACCAATAATACATAAGATGTGGTAAGCTTTAAAGACTTCAGAGAGCATGTGGGACCATTGCCCTAGCTAAGTTCAGAGAGCTCATCACCAGCTCTTGCTAAGGATATATTGAGGGAGGAGGGTGCAGTGCACAACTCACGCAGAGATCTTTTAAGGGAAAGAGGGATCGTGATGTAATGTTTGGAAGAAGTTCTCAGAGTGATAAAATTGTAGATCTTTTGATATATTATAGAGTTTAAGGTACTAGCAAGACATACAGGTGAAGATGGTCTCTGGGCAACTAGAAATGTGAATTTAAGGTTCAGGGAGAACAGCCAGGACTCAAAGATTGGGATTCTTCTACGTAAAAGTAATCATTGAAAACAAGGGCGTAAATGAGATTCCTAAAGGAGAGGTCCTGTTGTGTAGAGAGAAGAGGAAAGAACCAGACCCCGTGATCTTGAGAAACACACACTTTAAGCGTCTGAAAAAGGACAAATTACCAATAAGAGAGATTTTTTTTTTAATGGTATGTTAGTGAAGTGGGAGACCCAGAAGAAGAGATAACTAACAGTATTAGATGCTGCAGTGGAGGATGAAAACTAAAGAAAGATCATTGGACTTTGGGATTTTAAGATTATTAATGACCTGTGAAAGATATTTTATTAAGCTGGTTGAACTAAAAGCCAGATTACAAGGGTATTGAGAAAGTAGACAGTGAGTATACACAGCTTTTTCAAGAAATTTGGCCATGAAAAGGAGAGACAAGGTAGTGTCTAGATGGAAAAGAAGTCTTTTTTGTTTGTTTTTTGTCTTCCCTTTCTTTGAATAGAATATCAGTATGTCTGTGGAAGGAGACTATACCTACTTGCGAATCAACTTTTATTGCCCAGGGAGTGCTCTGGGCAGAAATGAAGGCAACATTTTCCCCAATCCAGAGGCTACATTTGTCAAGGAAATGTGAGTCCCCGGACACCACTTATCCCAAAATTCCTACTGACTGAAGTGAGATCCCTCTATCCTGAGTTCCTCTTTGTCTAGCAAACTCAGAATGTCTCCTTCTGCAGGATTCATTTAGGGTCATTTGTATAGTGTTCCTGGGAAAAGGCAGGCATGTACTCAGTATGGTTATAAACTCTTACTACCCACTAAAGAGAAATTAAATCCCAAATCCCTCCTCCAAATAAATTGGTGGCTGCCAAGATAGATTGTTTCCTTAACTGAGATATGATGGACTAAATTTGAAGTATTGTATCTGGCTTCAAGGGGAAAAGTTAACCACATCTTCCCTTTGATTAGATTAACCATTTACAGATCCATCCCTTTTGAAGAGCAAAAGAAATACATAGTATGATCTTTCTCATCATCCTCTCTTCAATGTGATCCCTTTCTTCCCTTGAGACATTAAGCTAAACATACAGATCCTGAGTATAGTAACGGGTTCACTAGCCCAGTAAGCAACTCCTCCCGTAACATTTGTTTGCTCTTCTACCATAGCACATATCGAGCTTCAAATATGAAGGCACCTGGAGAACAGGCTGTACCATCTTTAAATCTTCAAAATGCCTTTCGAATTATAAAAGAAGTTCAAAAGCGCTATAAGACTCGGGAAGCAGAAGAAAAAGAAAAGGAGGTGAGCCTTGAGGGGTACTTGACTGAGACCAGAACATATGCATAGAAAAAGGACACACGGATTACTTCATAAGAGACATTTGGAGATGTAATTGGATTACCATTCCTTCTGTTCCTTCAGGGCATTGTGAAACAAGACTCATTAGTCATCAATCTTAACCGGAGTAATCCCAAGCTGAAGGATCTGTACATCCGACCCAACATTGCCCAGAAGAGAATGCAAGGCTCCCTTGAAGCTCATGTCAATGGTAAAGATTCTTCTGAATCACTGGCAGGTGTATAAAAGCTGAGAAGTAAAATAAAAGAGAAATTTTATAGTATTTATGTAATAATTTATAATATACTACAGGGGGGGAAAACTCAATTGTTTCTTACCTTTCCAGTTTTTCTGAAGCATTGCGGTGTTCTACTTAGCTTGATAGTGTTGTTAGGCACTCACTCAGTTTCTTTATCTCACCCAGGTTTCCGTTTCACATCAGTTCGAGGAGACAAAGTGGATATTCTCTACAATAACATTAAGCATGCCTTGTTCCAGCCTTGTGATGGGGAAATGATCATTGTCTTGCACTTTCACCTCAAGGTATACTATTGGGGTGAGGGGGGAGAAGGGTCTGGACGAGTCTTTGTTTCTGTTGTATCTGACTACACTAGGGCTCTTTTTTTTACCCTCTTTCCATCTTTGAAATCTGAATTCTGTGCCCTCTTCAACTTTTGCACAGCATATCTACCTCCCCCAGGACCTATTCCACTTCTTATATGCCTTCATGGTCCCCTCTAGAAATCCATTCCAGTAGATAGGTAAAATACTGCTCTTTATTCACAAAAATGAATTTAATACTTTCAGAGTCATCTAATCCTCTTAACAGATGAGATGTAGAAGTGCCTTAATAGGATTGGTGCTACTTCCATTATAGAGATAGTTATTTTTCCAACCCTGTGTATTGTTTTTTTGGCTATTGTGTGTAGCCTGAGCCTCCTGACTTCTCTTTTGTGTTTTCTGTTTCTTGTTGCCAGAATGCCATCATGTTTGGGAAAAAGCGGCACACCGATGTGCAGTTCTACACTGAAGTGGGAGAAATCACCACTGACCTGGGAAAACACCAGCATATGCACGACCGAGATGACCTGTATGCTGAGCAGGCCAGTAAAATTCTGTATCTGATTTGAGGGGATGATAGGATAAGACAGGATAACTCTTTGGTTGCCAATGCCTTAGAGTAATAAATTAATGACATTCTGACCTTTTTGAAGTAGACCTCAGCGGCCTGTATAGAAGACTACACAAGGTAGTTTTCAGTGTGTTCTACATGTGTCACATTTGAGCTTCACAACAGCTCTGTGAGTGAGATATTACTCTTCCCATTTTACAAGTGAAGAGAGAGGTTCAGAAATGTTAAGTGGTTGGTAGGTACATGGTCACATAGTCAGGAAGTTTCAAAGGCAGGATTTGGGCCCAGCTCTTAAGTCTAGCCCTCTGTCCACTATATTATACAACTGCTGTTTTGTTGATAAATCAGTGGATAAAACACCAGTCCACAAATTCTAATATTTTCCATCATTACCATTGTAACATTAAACAAACTGCTTAACTTCTTAGCACTTCATTTTCCCCCGTAGCTCCAGAAATATACAGGATATAAATAGCAGGAGTTGATGTTAAAGATCATATGATAATTGTTTTGGAGAACATTATATTTAAAAATCAAGGTGGTATTTTTAGTTATTTTTCTTTTTGTGCAGATGGAAAGAGAGATGAGGCACAAGCTGAAAACAGCCTTTAAAAACTTCATTGAGAAGGTTGAGGCCCTAACCAAGGAGGAGCTGGAGTTTGAAGTGCCTTTTAGGGACTTGGGGTAAAGTATTTCTTATTAGCCTAGTGTCCCTCAGACCTTACTTCTAACCATAGGGATAGGGAAAGTGTTGAAGACCCTCTACATTAATACCACTTTGATGTATTATTCATCCTCACCCTTATGCTGTAACGGAAAGAACATTGGAATTGGAGTCAGAACATTTTGGTTCAAGAACCAGCTCTATTACTTACTCTTGGACCTTAGGCAAGTTACTTCACTTCTAGCTGTTTCTCATTTGTGAAAAGAGGAGAATGGATAAGTTGTAGCTCTTAGGTCCTTTTCAGATTTCAGCATTTTGTAATTCTTTGAACTTCCTTCAAATATCACATTTCACATGCAAAAGCGAAGGAGTGGGAAGACAGGTAGAATATAGATTGAAATGCATCTTTGGCACTGGAAGATGAGGATCTCCTTGAAACTTAAGTTTCAAGATTTAGAATGGGAAGGAAAAATATATCTCTTCTGGGATTAGCACCTGCTAGCTTTGGTCTTCTGATCTTGTTTTGCACGGAGTATGAATTTATTTTCTCACTCCTTTCCAGGTTTAATGGAGCCCCTTACAGAAGCACCTGCCTACTACAGCCCACTAGTAGTGCACTGGTGAATGCTACAGAATGGGTGAGCATCTCTTTGTTACTTAGATTTTTGCATTGAGAAGGAAATAGTTTGAAGTTAACTAAAAAGTGTGAGAATTAGATCTTAATTTTTTCACTCTAAACTTCTCTATCAACATTTTATCAGTCCACCGTACACAAGACATGAGAGAGTTCCTATTTCACCTCATAACTTTTTAGTATTTGTAACTTTCTTCCCAAAATGTTGACTTTTGTGCTATAAATTACGCTGAGTTTTTTCTACCTGAGGGTACAGTTTAATGCAGTGAAACTCTTTTACAAGCCAGTTAACTGCATTTTACCCAGCTGTAAAATAAAGAAGGCTCTCCTCTCAGGTCCTCACCCACCCAAAATGTCTTTGATTCTACCAGGACATCTTAGTGTGTTTGAGCTACTGCAGAATAAGCAAGCTCTTTGATACCTTCAATAGGATTCTTCAAGGATGGGGAAATGCTAATGGGTTTCCAGTTCTACTCAGAAGGTAACAGACCATTTCTTCTCCCCCAGCCACCTTTTGTGGTGACATTGGATGAAGTAGAGCTGATTCATTTTGAGCGCGTCCAGTTTCATCTGAAGAATTTTGATATGGTAATAGTCTACAAGGACTACAGCAAGAAGGTGACAATGATTAATGCCATCCCTGTGGCCTCTCTTGACCCCATCAAGGAGTGGTTGAAGTAAGTTAATCCAGTAGGGATCTTTACTCCAATAGAACTTAAAATTCTGAGATTATTGATATCAAGAATTATACAGCTGATATGTAAAAAACTGTTGATGTACCTGAGCTCAGCCTGCCTTTGAGGTGAGTTTATAGATCAGAACTTAAAAATCGAGCCTAGCCCCTTTATAACGAATGCTTAACCATTCCTTGTGAGTCAGTATCTACATAAAGTTCACTTTTTAAAGTGTTTTGTACAAGATGTCTTCAAAGTATTTCAAATTCTTATTAAAAAAGTATTATGTTCCTTCCTAGTTCTGTAAATTTGCTGAAGAAAAATTAGACAAAAAATAGACAAATGCATATTGTTTTGATGATCAGTTTTCCACACTTCAGCAAGAGAAAAGCTTTTCTAGTGGGACTACCTGAGCTAACAAAGGGAAATCCTAAAATCCTAAGAAAAACGAGCTGGAGTGTTAACAGGAGTGGAATTTGCTTTTTAAATTATCTGAAGGAAGTGGTTATATAATTTTGTCTGTGAGAAATGGTTTTGAAGTCTAAGAAATAAACATTGGGAATAATTTGAATTTAATGTTTTATTGATATTTGTCTTATTTAATTGTCAATTTCTAAAGATTTACCTTCCCCCACCACTAAAAATAGTAGAACTCTCCATTGTCACAAAGTACAATTAAGCAAAACAAATGAGTGCATCAGTCATTTTTTTAATGCCTTGTTCTGTACCTATAGTCCATTGTGTCTTTGGTTGAGGAGCAAGAGAGGCACTAGCATTAGTCTTCACAATCATGATTAGTAACTGCATTGATCAGAGCTCTGAAGACTTTTAGTGTTGCTTTCCTTCACAATTTTGTGGTCATCGTATAAAATGTTACACTTACTTTATCATACCAGTCTTTCCAAGTGTATGAATTCTTCCTGTTATTCTTTCTGGAGGCACAGTATTTATTATATTATGTTTCTGTACCATAATTTATTCAGCCATTCCCCATTCACCCACTTTCTTTCCAGTTCTTTGCCACTACAAATATATCACAAAAAGTGTTTATAGAAATGTTTGTGGAAACGTGTGTATACATGTATTTGTGTATGCATGGAACTTCTTACCTCATTGAGATATATGCAAAGTGGTCATATATAACTGGGTCAAAGGATAAATAGTTTGGTGGCTTTTTTAATATAATTTCAAATTACTTTCCAGTGTTATTGGACTTGTTCGTGGCCCCAACAATAGTGCATTAAATATTGTGCCTCTCTTTCCATAGGCCCTTCAACATTTATATTTTCCTTCTTTGATTGTCTTTGCCTAATGTGTATAAGGTGAAACCTCAGTAATTTTAATTTGCATTTCTCTTGATAATTTGGCACATTCTTTCATGGTTGTTGGTGGGTTGCTTTTATCCCTGCATAGGTAACACTGATAATATTCTTGGGCAGTTTTCAAGTTAAAATCTTATTACTGCTCTCCCTTTTGTTTTCATTTCGTGATTTTTTTTCTTTTTGTATTCCTCTTTACCCATTGTAATTGAATCACTTCCTCTATAACTCATTTCCATAGCAGTTTAGGAAAATACTTAGAAAATAATACTTTACTAGGTGTTATGGGAAGTTAGCAAAAATAAAAGGACATTCCTATCTTATGGATCACATGTGTTTAATAAGGAGACACAGAGCCAAAGAAGGGATAAGTTCATTGGAGATAATGGCTAGACTTTCATTGCCCACATACTACAGTTGGGAGAGAGTATACTGGCTGGAATTGACACCTGTGTAAAACAGAGAGACCACTAAACAGGCCATAATTGAGGCCAGGTGCTTTTAGACAAAGTACTTTTTTCAAAATATCATTGGAAAAGGGAAAGTGAGACTGAAAGAGGAAGAAAAGTGAAGATAGGGTTGAAGAAAGAAAATAGAGTGAGTACAGCATTGGTTAGGAAAAGAATCATTAGAAGTAATGTAGAAATTAATTCCCTGATAAGTGGTCAAAGATTATGAGCAAATAGTTCTCAAATGAAAAAATTCACACTATTAACAACCATATGAAAATACTTCAAATCACTAATAACAAGAGAAACACAAATTAAAACAAACCTGAGGTGTCACCTCATGCCCAGCAATTTGACAAAGATGCCAAAAGATGGAAATGGTCGATTGTGGGGGGTGGGAGGTGGGAAGATAGACACATGGCTGTATTAGTGGATCTATGGATCCAGTATAACCATTTTGGAAAGCGGTTTGGAAGTAAGCAAGTAAAGTGACTGAAATACTTGTGCCTTTTAATGCAGAGATTCCACTACTAGCCACGTACCATAAGTAGGTCATTGACAATAAGAAAGCCTCCTGTTTTTATACACCAGTTTTTATAGCTGTACTTTTTGTAGTAGCAAAGAACATGTAGCAAATGCCTGTTGATTGAGAAATGGATAAACAAATTGTGGTACATGAATTTAATGGAATATTACTGTTCTGTAAGAACAAATATGGTAGATACAGAGATGCATAGAAAGATTTATATTAACTGATGCAGCACAAAGTAAACAGCCAAGAAAACTATATACACAGTGACTACAACAATTTAAACAGCAGATGATCCATAGATGTGGAATGTTGCATATAACTTTGAGATTCTATCATGTATTTAAAGATATGAAAATAAAAGATATTAATAAAAACTCATTTCGAAAAAGGTAATGTAAAAGTTAAAAAAGAGAAACAGAGTTAAAAAAAAAAATCCTAGCAATTAGAGAAGAGCTTTACAGTGAGGACTGGTCCTTTGTACCTTGGCGGGGTTTTGCTCTGTGAAGCCAGACTTTGCAAGGAATAAGTGTTTTCTTACATTTAAGCAAATGTTTTTATATATTTATTTATATATATATATATATATTTGGTCATGTTAGTGGCTAAAGTAAGATGGTACTATTTAGTAATATGGAGGGACTTCATTCAATACTGGTTTTGATGTTATATAACTCCTTTAGTTCCTGTGACCTGAAGTACACTGAAGGAGTACAGTCCCTCAATTGGACCAAAATCATGAAGACTATTGTGGATGATCCCGAGGGCTTTTTTGAGCAAGGTGGCTGGTCTTTCTTGGAGCCTGAAGGTGAGGTATGTGAACTTAGGGTTTCAGGAACAGGTCAGTGGCCGATGTGTACAAAGTTGCCCAGTACCTTTTGGATGGATGGGGGAGTGGAGATTGACATATGAGCAAAAAAGACCAGACCCACTTGAGAGGAGGAAGTCAGGAGAACAATGTCAAGTTTGGACCACTCTCCTCTAATCCACCTTACAGGTAAATTATGGATCAAATGATAGCATACACTTGTATAGCTGTAGATAAGTTTGCCTAATTTTATTATCAAAAGTATTGTCCCAACTTTACATTCGAGGGAAAATGAACCTTAGAGAAATTGACTTGTTCAAGGTATCACATAGAACTAGGGCACAGACCCAAGTTCTTTCCTTCAAATCCATGTTCTTTCTACCATTGTGTCCACTATTTTTTTTTTTACCTTTTAATCTTCAGTCATGTGAAACTGCTTTCTAAAAATCATCCTCCACACCACAATCAGTCTCCTGATAACAGTCTATTTTAGGTTTTCATTTACCTGAAGGAAAAAGAAACTGATCTTTTCAGAAATAGAGAAGCAGGAGGGTATTGATTTCCCAAGGGTAGAAAGGTCAATGTGTCTATCAGCCTTTGACTTGGTTAATAAAAGATGAAGTTGGATTAGGTAATCTCTGAGATTCCTCTGAGCTTTAAGAGTCTATGAATCTAAGAGCTTAGTCCAAACAGAATTATTTTGTATTGACTTTGATGATATTGGACAAGTGCCTTTATCTCTGTCTTTACCTTTACCTCAGTTTCCTCACCAAAAAAAAAAAAAAAATGGAACTAGAACTATTGTTTTGAAAGGATTCACTAAATTATTGGTGGAAACTGTTATTTAAAAATATGAAATGCCTTCTTAACATGGTCTCTGCTATTCTTATATCAGGGGAGTGATGCTGAGGTAGGAGACTCAGAGTCTGAAATTGAAGATGAAACTTTTAATCCTTCGGAGGACGAATATGAAGAAGAGGAGGAGGATAGTGATGAAGACTATTCCTCAGAAGCAGAGGAATCAGGTGTGTGTTTTTAGGGTCATTGTCATGGCTAAAGCAGTTTCAGTGAATTTAATTAGAAGGCAGTTCAGTCCAGTAGTCTAGTAATCCTTGTTATTACAAATAATTTTGTCCATTCCCATTCAAATCCCATCTTGGAGGTATGTATGCTGAAGCTCTGTTCGATTACTTTGGGATTTAGGTCTCTAATCTTCATCACAGGGCTTGTGCAGGTCCCTGTGCAGGTGCTTCTTAAAAAGTTGCACCCGTGGTCTTAACTCATTAATTTGCTAATATAACCTGGCTTCACTACTCTTATTTCTGTTCCCCTACATCCCATTTACTCTCCAGTTTTCAGCATACTCTCAACCCATTCTTGTCCATTTGCCCACTCCAAGTCTAGCCCTACTGCCTGTCCTTGTAATATCTATATGCAGCCCACTAGTTTTTTGCCCCACTTCTTGTTTTATCACCAATTTTGTCATACTATCTACATCCTAGTTTTAACTTCCCCTCCTTTTATCCCACTTCTTCTCCCAGCCCAGGTCTGGGTTGCATTCCTGGCTCTGAGATGTGAAAATTTATGCAATTAAGTATTCAGGATTGAGAGGAAATGTCATAGTTAAGGGGAATCAGAAAAGCATATAAAATAATAGAGGCAGGAGCCATAAAATGAATAAGAATTTCTTTTCCGTTGTCCTTCCTTCTTGCCGATAATCTCGGACTCGTCATCTTTAATTCATCATATCACTCTCTTCTTCCTGGCACAGAAATCTTCACCAGATGCAACTTTATTAGATGTATCTTGTTAGGGAAAAAGAAACCTACCTTTCCACATCCACCCTGGTCCCTGAATCCCCTAACCAGCTGACCAAACCTAAATCTGTTCTGTTCCAGACTATTCCAAGGAGTCACTGGGCAGTGAAGAGGAAAGTGGAAAAGACTGGGACGAACTGGAGGAAGAAGCAAGAAAAGGTGAGTTGATTAAGGATGTTAGGAGCACAGACTTCTTGTGCAGCTTTGTAATGTTGGTGGGGTGAATATGGCAGGTGAACTCTTAGAGATTGATCTGACACCAGTGCTCTAGTTCCAACAAGCATACATAGGAGGAGGAAAATCTAGGTCTGGAAATCGTCCACAAATATTCTGTGGATAAGAATGTGCCTGGTTAGATCCTTTTCTTATATATCCAGGCCTGTGACATGGCCTAGGATTGTGGTCCAGATCATCAGATAAGGTTTTTATGTCATTCCACATCTAAAGTGAATCGTAAGAGGCCTGGATAGTTGTAAAGCCCATCCAGAGGCTCAGTACAACTTAATTAAGAACCAGACAACCTGCTAGAGACCCTTGTAACCAAATACTTTCCTGTACCAAATCTGTCCCAGAAGCCAAACCTGAATTTATACTTCTAGCCCTACTTAAGAATTAAGGAAAATTTTCCTAAAACATTCTGTTAGGCACCAAAGTTTTTCTTTGCTCTTAATGCTTCGTTCATGTAATTCCCCAGAGGTGGTTTCTGAGTTTGGAAAATAGTACAGACAGTTCTTGCTTTATGTAAATTTGCATTATGCAAATTTAGCTCCCCAGCTCGAGGGTGGCAGGCGGCAGTCCAATACCAGGGGTCCTGCATTCCAAGCACCAAAGCCACTCAGACCCCGGGGCCCCAGAGCAGGAGAGGGCAGAGCCACATGGAGCTCCATGAAGGGAGGGATAGGCCTGCTCAACAATCCAATTATGTTAAACAAGAACCGGCTCTATCTTGGCAGTGGGTAGAGGGACAGGGTAGTTTTATCAGGAACCTGAGGCTCTAATACAAAGTTTACTGATAGTCACCTCCCCTTTGTTCCCAGCTGACCGTGAGAGCCGTTATGAAGAGGAGGAGGAACAAAGCCGGAGCATGAGCCGGAAAAGAAAGGGTTCTGTGCATAGTTCAGGCCGTAGCTCCAGCCGTGGTTCCAGACACACCTCTGCACCTCCCAAGAAAAAGAGGAAGTAGATTTGAACTTTCACCTTATAATTCCTTCTTCCTCCAGCCAACCCCTAAATATTTTACATGACATAGAAACTGTATTTTCCCTTCGTTTTCTTTGACTTTTTGCCATTTGTGTTCATGGGTTTTGGGGCCATTTTGTATGGACCAATCTACTCAGTGAATTCCAGGGCCCACCAGCCTACATGTCCTGAGACCACGACGTACACCAATCAGTGGCCCCACACAGATGCCGAGGGAAGAGGTATTCTTGAAGAAGGCCAGAGGCCTCAGCTATTACTTTAGTTTCCTTCCTCTATTTTTCTCTGTCATCCTCTGCCAGGAAGACCTTGTTGGCTTCTGATTATGATACCCATATGTAACCCATTTCCAAGGGGCTTGAGTTCTGAGCCACATGGATTCTGTGGCAGCTCAAAGGTATCCTTTTTATACAGTGGTATAGGTCATTGCCTGCACCCTGGATCCTGACCAGCAGGCTCAATCTCTCCTCCTGTCCTACCCTATTGCCATAATCCTTTCCCCAGTTCTTGCAGTATTCAAGAAAAGGTTCTTTTGAGGGTGATCAGCAATTACTAAAGGCTGTTATAATCCATAAGCTCCATGCAGCAACTTCAGTAATTGTCATTCTCCCTACCTTCTTGACTCATGCAAGGTCTTCCTGCTGTCTCCAAAGATGAGACAAGCAGTGTTTCCCTGCCTCACTGTCGCCCTTTTTCCCACAAATTCATAAATGACAGTGGACAAAGGAAAATAATACTGCTTTTCTGTATGAACTTCTCACCCAAGAAGGAATAGTTGTGCCTCACGTTCAATTCCTAATGAAATCTAGAGGGGTTGTTTTGAAGCAACAACAATTCTGGATGAGAAAATTTGTTCAATAACCTAAACGATCCTATCAGGGAAAGAAAGGAAGTGGGGGAAAGAAAGACAACATAGCCACTGGTCACTGTTCTTCATTTTTACTTGTCTTGCATTGTCCTGTATTTATCACAGTTTCTGTTGAACAGTTTTTTTTGTTTGTTTTAAGTATTGGGAGGGGTTTTTGCTTGCGATCTCCCCTCTTAGTCCTCTGCACTCACCCGTCCCAGAACAGATCATTCTGTGTCCTGTGACTTTAGGAGAGAGAGAGGCTTTTTGTTTTGTTTTTTTTCTCCTTAGCAGTAGGACTTGATATTTTCAACTTTGGAAGAACTAAAAGATGAATAAAATGTGTTTTTTTGTAAGTTCACCTTTTGTGACAGTTCTTTTGTACAGTTCCCAAAGTAGCCTGAAAGAGGTCATGAACAAATCTCAAGTCTACTTTCTCACCTAATGAAGTGCCAAGACCTTGCACTGCAGGAGCCATATTTGCACAGGTAGTAAGTCATTATAAAGTTGGTACCAGGCAAAGGTAACAATGAGTCTAGGCTTTCTCCACAATAGTGAGGGAAACATTAGATATAACTAATTAAGTATATAAGGGTATAAATCTGTGGAATAGCAAAACACTTTGTAAGCAGATTTTTACAATGGACCCCTCAAGATGACCCTGTGGTATTCAGTTCTAAATAAGAGACCCTTTGCATCTGCTTTATCACAAATGCATATCTTCACTCATCTCCTTGAAAATGGCCTGAAGGGCATCAGTTGCTTGAAGGGACACTTTAAGTTTTCCAATGGAGGTGGCTTTGTCCTGAGGGTTGATAACTATTGCAAAAGAGAAAACATGAAAAGAGCAGAGTTAGATTTTCTTCACCCTGTCCTGGGAGCTAAGGGCCAATAGGTATGATTGGTAGCTAAATCACCTCGTGGGACAGGGGGCCTACACCTATATCTTGAGTGGTATCAGGGAAGTCTTCTGCTACCATGATTTCTCTATACTTTGTACTGTAACATTAGAGCAGCAAGAGGTTAAGTGACTTGCCTAGGATAACAGCCTATATTTGTGAGTCAAGACCAGGTGTTCCTGGGTTGGAACCCAACCCCACTTAGGTCACGCTGCCTTTTCACCTTCTCAGTCTCCTCAAGGACAAATGAAAAGAATAGTTTGACATTTATATAGTGTTTTAAGGATGAATACATGCTATACATACGTTAACTCATTTGATCCTTATGACCTTTTTTTTTTTTTTTGGAGGGGTGAAGGCAGGGTAATTGGGGCTAAGTGACTTGCCCAAGGTCACACAGCTAGTTAGTGTGTCAAGTATCTGAGGCTGGATTTGAACTCAGGTCCTCCTGACTCCAGGGTCAGTGCTCTACTCACTGCACCACTTAGCTGCCCCCTTAAGACTAAATTCTTAAGGCACTGCAGGTATCTATCCTCATTTTACAGGTGGGAAAATTGAGACATAAGAGGAGGTTAAGAAATTTGACCCTGGTTCACACAACTACCAAGTATGAGACTTGGGATTCAACCCAGTTCTCTTGACTCCAAAGTCCAGTCCTCATTTTATTCCACAGCCCCTTGAAATACTTAAGACAAAGCCAGTTAAGGTTTTGGCTGTCTCTTTGAAGAAATAAATGAAGCTACAATTCTTTTAGGGCCTATTTCTCTAAAATAGGTTTCTTTAGAAACTTTAATCTAGGAAAAGGCAGAAAATCAATGTTGAAAGTTAATGCCCATCAACATTTTGCAGAATATATCCAAATCCAGGAAAAGTCCCACTTATTTATGAAAGCAAAGTTTGATTTTCTTAAAATTCCAGTTAGAGTTAAAAGACATGCAACAATGGTCTGATGTTATTAAAAGCTCAGTCCCGGACTATGTAGGGTAGTCATAGGCCAACTTTAGAGTTAGTTAACTGCAATTAAATGACAACAGAAAAAGATTATAAGTTTGGTAGTATCTGACCAATTTTGCAATTATAATTGTGAAGGCAACAAAAGAAAAAGTATTCATTAATGAGATACCTTGGAAGCTTACTCACTGTCTATCTCTTGTTCTAAAATGTCTCTTCCTGTATCCAGAATCTGCCACAGTTCCAAGTAAGCATAGCCTATTTCTTGACATTCGTTCTTTTGCTCCTGAGGATCACTCACTACTATAAATTTCAGTCTAAAGAAGAAAAATATTTTCATTTGACAGCATTCAAAGTAACAACAGGCTTTGTATGTTTTTTTATCCTACCATATATGCTAAGCATGTAACATTTTTTTCTCATACTCCCCCAGTTAACAGAAAATAGACACAATGACCTCTTCAGGGATAGTTACAAGGACAAGCAGAGCCATTTTTAAAATTGTCTATTATTAGATAGTCTTTCAGGGTTAGGAAACCCCACAAAATACTGTCTTGAGGAGAAGTTCAGAGAAGAGCAAGGAATAGACGGGAATTGAGATCAGACCAGCACAGGAAGAGACCTTGGAGATCATTTTACAAAATAACAAATTGCCCGGAGAGGCTAAGTGGTTTTATACAAACTAGTTAATGACAGAGCCAAGATTATTATTATCATTATATCCCACTGGCTCAGTAGTAGAAAGAACATGACAGAAGATGGAAGAAGTAGAGGGAAGATTTGTTTTTTAAGAACTAACATTTACATAGCGCTCTTTTCCTATCTCTACTGCCCCCTGGAAACAAAGTACTTTCTTCAGAACAGGCCAAACAGCTACAAAGTGTTCAAACTGAGCAGGGCAGAGGAAAAAGGATAAGCATGCACAACCTGGCAGCTGCAGACAATGGCTAGGTAAAGACAACTATGTATTTGAGCTCCATTGGGTTCCAGACACTGACAGAGTCTATGCAGGTAGCTGCAATTTGCAGGTTAAAAAATTTTAAATCAAAGAAACGGACAAAAACTCAAGCCTCTGGGTAATAGGAAAAAACTAAGGTAAGAATAGTCCATTCTAGCTAAATTTGTTTGCTTACTCCTTTTTCCTGGATCTTGAAAGGTTCTCTAGCAGTACCACCAGCCTCCAATGGGGGCAGCCCTAATCATTTGAAGCTCAAGGTTCGTAGCCTTCAGTTTCAAATGGCTGTGATGGCAGCATTTTGAGGAGTAGACTAGAGACAAAAGCATCCCATAAACAACAGTGGGGCAAAGCAAAAAACTAAGACAGGCCACACCTATTCTGAAATAAGGGGAGTGAGAAGCGTGCTTCAATGGATCTGTGATTATTACAGATGTGGATGTCAGTCCTGATGGTACAGAACACAATCTAGAAATACCCAGTCACCTATCCTGTGTGACTCTTAAGGGAATCCACCCAATATGTTGACAGCTTTCCTCCAGCCATTTGAACATTCCACATGTACTACTGAGCTGTTCGTTATTCTTCTCCCACAACATGACCTGCTTCTTTTTTCCAATCATATTTTATTAGAGGAGCTCTTTTAAAGTTCTTCTTGCTCACAAGCCATTGGCAATATTCTGTTCCCTACTTTCACCCAATCATGATCTTCTCCATTCCCTCTTGGAGAAATGAAAGTTAGGTTCTCTGTGGATGGTAAGATCCTTCAGATGCTCCTGTTTGCAGGATGACATTGTGCTTATTACATCAAGCTCTAAACTACCACAAAGCCAAAGATATTTATACATTTGCAATTTTTACTCTTCAGAGGTTGTTTTCCATGATTCATAGCTATTTAACATCACTAGAAGAATATTGATATTATTTGGTATGAAGGTTGGAATGGTGCTCAACATTGGACTTTTTGGACAGAGCAGCCTACTAAGCCAAGTCTTTAATCCACAGTGACTCCCAGATTCCCTTCCTCAGTTACAACCCACTGTTAAAAAAGTTATCTCTTGTCTCAAGGAGCAGTTTAAGACTGTTGAAAGCATTACACAATTTTTGAAATGCAAAATATCCTACTTTTTCTTTCAACAAAATGAGATTCCTTGTCATATGCAGTAGACATATGCAGTAACAGAGTCATTCAATGAGCAGACTTTCCAAAGGAACATCACAGTCTGGATAGTAGGCATGCTTTATTCAGTTTTTTTTTTTTCCTGTATAGAATGTTATGTTGACCTCTTTTAAGGTGACAGAAACATCATTAAGACCACCTTTGATACAGTCAGCACAGTATTATCTACAAACAAGGGCATTTGGAGGACCTCACCACTTGTAAGGGATCCATTTGCCATTTGGACTCTGACATTTATCTTCCATGTAGGAGTAAATACCTTTCACAAGCATCTCTCCCCCATTTTACATCACTATTAACACTGACAATTAAAGTACTTTTTAGAGAACCCGTCATTATTGTTAAAATTACACATGCAAAGGAGATGAGTTTTTGGATGAGAGCATTTAAGACTGCCTTTTGGACTGAATCAATTACTTTCATAAAAATAACCAGTGGAATCTTATATTACCTACACCTTTCAGGCAATTTTGTGACATGAAGATGTGTGCGCTCTTGCATAAAATAATTTGTGAAAGTACCAATTCCATTCTCATATTTTCATCAAGGATAAATAAATGCATAGATCATTCTCATAAACATTTTATGAGATGATAAAAGCAGGTATGTAGGTTATTACGGCTTCCTCCACCACCTTTTTGGGGGGTAATAATATCAAATCTCATTTTTTCCCAGTTGTCTGCAGCAGCTGCTCTAAATCACCTCCTTAATGAAACAACTGTTCATATGTTTGGCCTGTGAATGTCCCTCATACCCAAGTGTTTCACACTTAAGATTTTACTTCTTGTTTTGTATTTTTGGGGGGTTTTTGTTAATAATGATTATTAAGTTTACCAATGGTTTTTGAAAAATTTAAACCTACAAAAATGTAAATAGAAAATCATAGTAAAAACAAGTCCAATATTTGAGGCTATCATTATTATATGTTGGACAGACAAAACTGCTTTGGAACATAAAGGTTGAAGGGGGAGCAGGGACATAGTCTCTTGTCTGGCTTGTGCAACACTCTATCAATATTCAAATACTGATTCATCAGCAAAAACAGCAGTACCAACAATTGGGGCACACATGAGGATGGGAACTATACTGTCCAAGCAAGCTTAGATACTAGGTTGCCACAAACACCTGAGATTTAATTTCTGGATACTCAGATTTCAGGGAACATGTAAGTCAAAAGAAGATAAAGGAACTTGTAAAGGGACAGCCTGGGCATCCAGCAGTGTGAGACATAGGCCTTAGGCCAGAGAACCCACTACAGCATAACTCCATTCCCCAAGAATAAATAGGAGGTACTTACTGCCTCTGCTCAGGATTTTTTTCTTGCAACATAGAAAAGAGAAACTTCCTTCGGTCCTTGTGTTCCACTGGGTTCAGGTCTATCACTGTATGTAAAAGAAAGAGAAACCCAAGTGTTGGTCACAATATCCAGATCACATTTATCTAGCATGTTTAGGTTTACCAAGGACTTCTCTATGACCACCTTGAGAAGTAGGTAGTGCCAGCATTATGATTCCCATTTTACAGATAGACAACTTGCAATCAAGTGACTTGCCCATGGTCTCACAGCTCCTAAGTGCCTGAGGTGGAATTACAACCCAGGTCTGACTACAACAAGTCCAGAGCTCTTTCTACTTTATCATCTTGCTTCTTATAGAACAAAAAGCCAGATGCATCTCCCAACTGTCCAAGTAAAGATCTGGGACAGGAGTGGGGAACCTGTGGCCTCAGGGCCACATGTGGCCTTCTAGGTCCTTGGTACAGCCTTTTGACTGAGTCCACGTTTTACAGAGCGAATCCTGTTATTACAGGGATTTGTTCTGTGAAGACTGGATTCAGTCAAAGGGTCAATTCGAGGGCCTAGAGGGCCACATATGGCCTTGAGGCCACAGGTTCCCCACCCCCAGTCTGAGACATAATGAATTCCTAGGAATGCTTAGAAGCAGCCATGTAGTCTGACAGACATCAGATTTTTCTCCTATCACATAAACCCAATCTATAGCACTCTTAGGAGACACTCAGTAGTCATAGTAATCTGATAACATAGATTCTTTCACAGATAACTCACTACCACCACCACCCCTATTAAAGGACCAGAATAATCCCTCAGGGCAAGTTGGAGAAGGTTCTCAGTCTGAGCTTTTTTTTGTCAGTGTTCTTTCCCCAACTGAATCCAGACCAACAGGGAATCTGCTTGAATAGCAGAAAGGTTGGATTTTACCTTTGTTGAAATGAAAGTGGATATCTTCCCCTGCCCTGGGTTTCCGAAGGGATACAGGTGTCTCAGTCTCTGACAAGGGCAGATCATGAAATCTGTACTCCACATACACCTGCTGGATGCTTTCATCAGACATCACTTCGGCTTCAGGGTCAAAGGCCAGGGACACAATTTCAATGCAAATCTTGTCTGAATTCTAACAAGAAAAGAAAAATATCTCCATTTCTCTGCTTTCTTCAGCACTAAGTACATTCAATATTCTGTTAACAAGTAACACTCCCCTGAGCCCTGTAGCGGAAGCATGGTATCACTTCCAGGCCACAGGTGGCAAAACTATGGCATATAAATGTTCTGTTAATTAGTAGAAAATCTATATCCAAAACTCAGAAGTTTTATGTCCCAGTCCAGCAAATGGCTTCCCTCATTAAGTAGTCTCTTGCTATGTTCACATTCAGGGAGAGCTGGGAAAACTTTCTGGTCAAGTAGATTTTAAAAATATTTTTCTAAATAACTATCACATCACTACCAAACCAAGGTTTAAATATTACAATTGACAATGAAAATGTATTCTCTCACTTTGGCTAAAATGCCAACGTCATTGCTGGTAAATATACTTTGGCCTGTTTACACTTACTGCCAACATTTGCTGGTACACTTCAGATGACTTGCAGTTTTGATTTTTCTGAGATCGTGGCATTCCATGATTCACAGACATACAGCATCGCTAAGATAATTTTGTTACTAAAAATAGAGGCAGGGAATAGTTTAAAATCATCGAGAGTACCATGCCATCTATTATGTTCTGAGCCAGCTCGGTACCTGTCCAAGATATACACACAGAGAGCTAGAACTAATGAACTAACTCGCTTGGTCCTTCATCTGGATGTCACGATCTAGGCAATATGAATTTATTCATCCATTTTAATCTTCCAGTCTAGATGGTTAGGCCTATCTCTTTTGAATTACTGTGTATATCATTAATGGGGCTCTGTAATATAATCCATACAATTGGTACAATAGCATCTGCATATAGAATTTGGAGAAGAGTGCAACCGATAATGGTATCCCTCTTCTGTTTAGAATCTGCATAGGACATCCTCTGTTATCTCAGTGGGTATATGTCTCAAAATTACAATTTGTATATAATACCTTTTTTTGTGGTGGTTCAGTCATTTTTCAGTCGTGTCTGACTCTTTGTGGCCCCATATGGGGTTTTATTGGCACAGATACTAGAGTGGCGTGCCATTTCATTCTCAAGATCATTTTACAGATGAGGAAACAGAGGCAAACAGGCTGAAGTTACTTGCCCAAGGTCACACAGCTATTAAGCATCTGAGGCTGGATTTGAACTCAGGAAGATGAGTCTTACTGACTTCAGGCCCTGCGCTCTATTCAGTGTACCACCTCGCTACCCAGGTAATGATACCTTCTTTCTAAACCCTTATCATCAAACCCCTAGAAGTCTAGTGTCCTCATGAAGCCTGGTAACTACCCATGACCTCCTCTGTGACACCCAACTCAAGTTTGCATACTACAAAAGTGTTCCTTTCCCCTCTTACCAAAATTCTCATTCCATCAAAGTATTAGGGAAATAATCTGACTAAACTAATCTACTAATCTAAGGTATAAATGACCCTGTCACTCTTTAAACATTACTGTCACATAATTTTATAGCTACATGGTGTTTAATATTTGTAACCCAACTGAATCACTAATTAGTAGAATTTTAGGCAGTATGTGGATTATTTTTAGACAAGGAAGCCTCCTCTTAAGTGATATTAAGTACCAGGATCTCTTCCGAACCTTCACCCTCTCTGAGTGACTGAGGATAACAAAAGAATGCTCTTGCCCAAAGATATGCTCGGAGATGGGACTTGGGGCTGGAATGGTGGACACTGGAGATGAAAAGGAAGGCAGAGAAGGGATGTGGAGGTCAGAAGAAAAAAGATGGCTCTGGAAGTTTTGTTCTCATCTTGTATTGGATGGCACCATGCTTTGCCAGGGAATTCATGAGCCAAATGGCCTTGCCATTTACAGGGCCAAGAGCATGAGGAATGATAGGAAGTTGGGAGCAGAGAGAGAGAAAAAAATCTAACAGTCATGACTGGAAAATGGGAAACCCTACCAAAGGAACCCTAATAGTCTAGACCCTAAGTGATTATGAGTTGAGATACATCTTTGGGAAATATTAATGGTTGGTTATCAAAAATTCTCTGTTTCATTTTCTTTCTCTCACACTGTTCAATCATAGATTCTACCCAGGCACCCTAGGAAAATGTATTTATGGCAACCTCTTAATATAGGAAAACCTATTCCCAACTGGTTAACATCAAATTTATAATATTAGGAAGGAAGATGAAAGAATCAAAATTCAAATCCAGGTTTTCTAATTTCAAATCCAGTGCTCTGTCCATTATGACAATAATACAATCCCTGAGGACAAGGACCTTTTCATTTAGAAAAACACAATGGATATTTATTAAATACTTACTGACCATCTATAGAAATCTGTAGCAATGAAGGCAGAAATGCAATGTTTTCTCTGTGCAAATAAACCTTCCCCTTGCCTCTCTACCAAAAATCATCCTACTCTTCCCAGCAGTTACATCCTCTACTTATCTCTACTAAATAAGGAAATTTCCACCCCTCCCACCTTTACTTCATGAGAGCCCCAATGATTACCAGTCCACTTGGGGCAGAGACAGAGTTTTGACAGATACCTGATGCAAGCAATATAGGTAAAATTTATTTTTAAGGAATAATATTTCAATATGTGTCTTTTTAGTAAAGCACAAGGCTCATAGTAAAACAGATGTGTTCATAAATCCTTGTCGATATGGTAATTCTTCTCTTCACCATTTTTATTCCAATTTTTGCACAAGTTTTTCTATTTCTGATATGACAATATACACATGTATGTATATATGTGTATATGTGTGTACATACATGTATATATTTATGTATATAGATGTATTAAACACGTGTTGGAGTCTCACTGGGAAGATCCCAGGAACCTGGAAGAGATAATCCAGAAGTACACTCTGGACTCTAATGGTGCTCTCAGTTTGGTGCAGAGTGGAGTAGAAAGGTGACAAATCAATCCTTGTAGGTGGTTTGCCCTTGTAGGTAAGGAGCTCATTTAATAAAATAAAATAAATAATCATTTTGGCACATAGTAAGTAGCAACTAGATCTCATTGCGTAATTCAAATTTGACTAAGTAATTTTGATGTTCCACTAACACAGGACTGGACTAGATTCCGACGGAGGGGCCTAGAAACTCTGGAAATCCTATGACTTCATAATTTTTAGGACAGGAAACTAGATCACCTGTGATGTCATTGGTATAAGGAAACCCTCATTGGGGAAACCCCCTCTGCCAACACATGTCAGCATCTTGTCTGCAGCTTCAAGAGTCTAAGAGAATTGCCAACAACATTAAGGAGTGAAGTGACTTGCCCAGGGTCACACAGTCAGGCTACAAGTGAAGAAGATTTGAACCCAGTTTTCCTGAATTCGAGGACAGCGCTCTATTCACTGTACCACAAGGTCTCTAATTCCTAGTTGGCCAAATAAGAAGTAGAGCTTGCATTTGTTTTTTATACCTTCATTTAAATATCACTTGTTCTCAACATTCACAATCTTGTCTCACCCTCATTAGTTAACTCCAGACCGACTTACTCTCTTAGACCCTTTCTGAGACAGGGGGGTCACTATGACATCATCGCTGTCTGTTGTCTGCGTTTCACTGACTTCATCAGCTTGTTCAGAAGGTTGAGTAGCTGCTGTAGAAAAGGCTGGAGTTATATCTCTGTGCCAAATAACCCACCCTTCCCAACAAAAGGTTCAGGACACACAACTTCTCCACCCCATTGTTGGCTCGAGGTCCTAAGGTCATGGCATCCAGAAATGGACTGTATTTTGCAGAGATGTGAAGCCTCTTTTCACAAAGTTTCACTTATTCTGAAATTTTTGTAACTATAAAAGACATTTCCGAAACAGGAAAGAAAAATCCTTCAGTAAGGGTTCCAGTAGAGGACAAAGATAAGGAGGCAATATGTCAGAAGTAGAAGCTACAAACATGTAGGCAACTACCTGGGCACAAGTTCAGGCACTTTTTAACACTTTTTAAAATAAATGGATGTTGTTTGTCATGCCAGGAGAGGATTCTGTGTCACAAAGGCATTTGTTTTATGATAAATCAAATTGTATATGATGTAGCAAATCCTCTAGTCAATAGTCACATGCAAGAATACTAAAATCCTGCCAAGGCTTTTAAAATTCCTTGTTTCAGATTTACCCTGAAGTATTCAGAGTCCCAGAGATAGGAAGGTCTCAAATAAAATAGGTTCCTATCTTAGTACAGCATATGAAAAAGCATAAAATTATCAAACTGGAGGCACATATGAGTTGAAACAAGGCACATAGCTTTCTTCTACGGCATCTTCCACAATAATCATTTGACCATTATTAACTAAGAATAGCTGTTTTTCTCTTGCTTCTTTTCTTAAAATATATCACGCCCATAATGCCTGGCTGACGATAATGGAAACAGTAACATAGAATCATAGATCTGAAGCAGAAACGGACCACAAAGATCATCTCATTCAACTCCCTCATTTTACAGATGAGGAAAGCGAGGCCCAGATCAGTTAAGAGACTTGTCCAATGCAACTCAGGCAGGAAGCATCCCACAGAGCTGGAATCTAAAACCAGGTTCTCTCACTCTAAATAGAACCAATGCTTCTTTCCAATATGCTAGGAAGCCTTCCCTCAACTGTTCTACTCACAGTTCTATAGTGCTTCAGGATTTACAAAGCCTACTCCCTCATAACAACTTTCTGAAGAAGTTAGCAAAAATATGACCCCCATTTTACTGCTCAAAAAACAGAGATTAGGTGACTTGCCCGTGGCCACATCACTAGTATAAGAGTCGGGACTGTCAACTCTTTGAGAAGAAAGACTGTTTCGTTTTGTCCTTGTATTGTCAACGCCTAGCGTGTTTGTTGATTTAGACTAGCACTTCTTCCAGGACCAATACTCTACAGATTTCTGGCTTATGCCCAACATGTCCAGGGTGCCGACACAAAGAGAAGGGCTGTTCTTCATCATCTGAGGCCCAAGAGAAAGAGGGTTATTGAAAAGAACATGAGGGTGCAAATAGTTCTGTTGTGGTCCGCCTAATTAAATTCGACAAACGCGTCAAATGCCTATTTGCAGATGTTACGCTAAAGATTTCCGATATAAAACTAAAGTGAAACAACCCTTACCCACAAGAAGCTTATGTTCTTTACCTTATACATACAAAGAAAGGAAAAAAGTCTCCTTTTCTACATTCACTTATAAATTAAATAGCTGGTCCCTGATCTTCTTAGAATTTCCTTTATCTCTGCTTATCAACCACATTCTCCGTTAATAGAAAACCAATACAGGGCAGATTAAAAAGGAACATGCAAAGGGATAAAAAGCACATGTGGATACACGAAGTCTATTAGATAACCTATCTTAAGAGTAGTTCATTTCGGGGTAGCTAGGTGGTGCAGTGAGTAGAGCACCGCTCTGGAGTCAGGAGGACTTGAGTTCAAATCAAGCCTCAAGACACTTGACACACTTATTAGCTGTGTGGCCTTGGGCAAGTCACTTAACCCCAATTGCCCTACCTTCCTCCCTCAAAAAAAAATTAAGGGTAGTTCATTTGGTATTTACAGGCTAGTTGCCAAGGGCATAGATAAATAATGCTTAAGATCTACGGTTAGGTATTCCTGAGATAATTTCCTATACTGAGCTCTCGCATTGGAAAGAAGAGTCGAGTCATCGTTCAGAGAAGCTTGTTTCTTACAAGTGAGAAAAAAAAAATTCTATCCATAAGTTATGTGCCCTCTCCAGTCCTACAACTCTCCTTTGAGAATTTGAAGGCTTTACCATGTTTGTACTTTAAGTAAGGTATATAACCTGCCTGAGTTTTTTACTGAATGTTCCCTAAGCTTCCTTCAAGCTCTAAACCCTATGATTCTACAGTGAAGATGGATTTTCCTGTTATTAGCTAGAAAATATCCATAAAAGTATCATGGATATGAGTTAAACACACTTTCCCCCTCTGCTCCTCCCAATTCAGTAATTCATGGGGTTTTAGGGATGTAAGTAAGGTGAATTTTAGTGTAGGTAAGGTAGATTTTAGTGTGTATAAAGTAGATTTTTGTTATTATTTCTTAGAGTTCAGTTTCCCAGGATCTATGGCCATAACAACCTCAGTTTCCCAGGATCCGTGGCCATAACAATCTCTATTTCCCAAGTATGAGATATGAGTTCCATGGCCCATGGTTCAAAACATCTCCACCATGCTTGCACAGAATATAAGGATAAATAATATAAACATGTGTGCTAAAACTGTAAACATCCACTGCGACTGTGCAGTGAGATATAGGGATGAGGTGATGTAAACTTGTAAGGCTATTGCTGGCAATATGCCTTCTTTGTCTGATACCCTATAAAATAGGTGGTCAGTGGTCAGTGAGTTGGGGAACCTTTATGGTTGAATGCACAAGCTGGGATGCTGTGTGCCTTGATCGGCCCCCATCAAGGATCAGGAGGCGAGAATCTGTGTTTGCCTCAACAGGCCCCCATTGAGGCTTGAGGGTATTTAGGGGAACCTTTTAGGGTTTAATGTCTCGACTGGCCCCATCAAGACGTAGGGGTAGTTGCCCCCCTTTCTCAGCGGCCCCTGTGAGAAGAGTGATTAGGGAATACTATAGGAGTTTGTAGTGCTTCCATTATCAGCAACACTGTTAGAGAAAACTAGACTAGAATAAACCTTATTATTAACTCCTTTGAAGCTGTCTTTCCTGTCTGACCAAGTAAAGAGCGAACCTGTTAGAAGCTGGTATCCAAACCTCCAGTGCCTCCTGTGTATCATCTGTCTAACAAGGGATAACTAACAGCATAATAGTTAATGCATGATTAGCCTGGCTGTTGGTTACCAGCTCCATCGGATTATTGCCACAGCATGAGGTTTAGGACTTTTGTTTTACCCTTTAGTAAAAATAGAGGCTTGAATAGTATAGGAAAGGAGTACTAAGTTTCATTAGTGGTTAAGGATCAAGTGGTAAAATCAGATTTTAAAAGAGACAATACCAATGTCAGGAGATGAAGACTCTTGCTGCTTGACTTCTGGGTAACATTCCTCTGGCTCTTTTTTTGCATCACCAGTAGCACCTGACAATTTCTTCTCGTTCACCTGCTTCAGAAAAAAGACACTTATCATTGCACAGCTGGCGGGGGTTTCAGTCCAGTTTCCTCTGTGGCCATTAGGTCTCTATAAATAGTAATAGCTAAGCAGTAGGTGCTCAAGTAATGCCAGAACTGAAGGGAGCAGGGAGGGTTCCGTATCAAGTTATTGTATTTTAAGACATGCGTGTTTGATTTCTTTGTGTTAATGATGTGACTGAGGTGGCTAATGATACTCATGCTGAGACCCATACAGGAGAATTAAAATTTTAGCAGCTAGTGCTGTTAACTAGGATGTTAACCTTGTCACTGAACTTCTCCCTGATTCAAAACAAAAGTGCCATAATCTTTCCCTCAAGCATTGTTTTCATCTTATTATTCCTTTCTTAAGAACTTAAGAAATAGATCCCAAAGCTACTGGCTTCCCCTTACCTCACCGCATTCATTTTACTACACCTTAATCCCTGGACTCTCTTCCCCAAGTAGGCATATGAGCTTTTCTTCAGTTTCTTCCTCCTCTGAACCACAATACAGTATTCTAAGTTCCACACTGCGCCCCCTCCCCTTACTCTTCAAGCCAAGTAGCATTAAGTACCTACTATGTGCCAGATGCTGTGCTAAGCACTGGAGTTACAAAGAATGGCAAAAAAACACCAAGCCATTTCTGAAGGCTTCTTGGGAACTCTTCTATAGTACAGCTGTACTCTATTGATTTTTCTCCTAACCCTTTTACCTTCTCTCCAAACCTTCCCTTCTTCCTCGAGCTCAGTATAGCTTTTCCAGACTAATCCCACCTGATTTCCATCACACCTGTAGCCCCCAGCCCCTCAATACGTACATCTTTTGTCCTTTTCCATGCCCTATATATTCAAGTATTTACGCACTAATCTGTGTATAGTTGTAGTAGGAAATTGTTTGCTTCTCTCTTCTCTGGAAAATTATTATGTAACAGGTGTGAGGGGACTCAGCATGTATGTGCTCTGGCTCTAGCCCCTGCTAAAGGGCATGTATGACCAGACCTTCCTGGTGGGTCCTTTGATTCTTATGCTGTTGGAAGATGGGAGGGGGAAGAGAAGGACATCCAAAATGATGTACCTGAAGCCACGACAGCAACTATTGGAAAGGGAGAGGAAAAAGAAATTCCCTCTCTTTTTTCCCCGTTTCCCTCAATGGAAATCCAAATAAAGCTCTTGGAGTGTCAAGCCACACATTTGAAAAAAGAGGCAGGAGAATGTGGCACATCCTTTATGCTACTGTGTAGTTTGTCATGGTTTAGTCACCAATTCTTGTTGCCACATACCTATTACAGGAACCAAGAAATGAACCAGGAGCACAAATGCCCTTTAACAAGAGTCTAAGGTGATATACCAGAAGTGGCCCAAGCACATGCTCAGCCCCATTTCCTCCATTTTATATATAAAAGTATAGAATGCTTTTTTAAAATGCCTAATTCAAATAAATTTATGGTGTTTATGACCAGCTTGGGCTAAATGGCTATAATGAAGCTTGTATCTCCTCCAGCTTTGAGGATACAGTTTTTAGGGATAGCTCACCCAAATTTTGCTTGAGATTCTTACCCTCCCCTTAGTTCTCACCTCTAATCTATTTCCAATAAAACAATCAAAACTAGGATTTTATTTTCTACTCATCTTTCCTGCCATATTTTATTCTCAAATAGTTTTCAATCTGAGGCTTCCTTTCCTTTTTTTTTACATCTAAATGTTTATATTGTATTTCTTGCAGGTCAGACTCAGTTATACTAGCAATGGAAGTCATCTAATTCTTTTCAGAAGGGTTAGAGAAGGAAATTTCTACAACTATAATGTCTTTAAAACAGATTTTCAAGTTCATTTTAGATGTTATTTTTCTACTCCAGAGGAACCAAGAAACAAATAGGATGACTGTTGTCTGTAATGAAACCAAATAGTTGTGTTGAACTGACTCCCTCCCTCCCAGATATTCCCTCCTCCTTGGGTTTTCATGCTCTTTCTTTGATTTCCTGCTACCTACCTGGCTAAGTGCCCACTGCCACTTAATTTCATTGTACCCCAGGATTCAGTCTTATTCTGACTCTCTGTCTCTGTCTCTGTCTCTTCAACTTTCACGAGTTCAGTTATCATCTGTATCCAGATGATTACCAGATCTACTGATCTGGCCCACATTTCTCTCCTGAACTCCAGTCCCACTCTATCCTCTATGTCTCATATACATCTCAAATTCAACATATCCAAAATGGAAATATCTTTTTCCTAAAACCCACCTAACTTCCTTATTCCTTATTTCTATTGAAGTCACCATCATCCTTTTAGGCATACAGATTCACTATACCTCAGTGTCATCTTTGACTGTTACCACCCATCACTAAGTCTTGAAAATTCTCTCTTCAACATCAGCATCAGTCTGGTGCTCTCCACTCACCCTGCCACTACACTAGTTCAGGAATTCATCACCTGCAGCATACACTATTTGCAGCAGCCTCCTAATTGGCCGCCTTCCTCCAGTACATATTTTCTCTATATGGTAACTGCCAGAGTCATTCCTGAAACACAGCACTTTTTTCCAAGTTGCCAGTGTGGTGTTCCTAAAACACAAATCCAAACATGACACTCCTCTTTCTCCAGAAGCTCCCTCTTACACCTAGGATAAAAGACAAATCCTTTTGCTGGTTCAGTGTAATTACTCTCCTTCACATATTTTACACCCAGTTCAGCTGGCCTCCTTGCTGTACTCTGAAAAGGAAGTCCTCTGTCCCCTTCCTCTGTAAATTCTTTTGAATGGCTGTCTCACAGGTATCACTCCTCACTTCTGCCTCAATCCCTGGTCTCCTTCAAAGCTCAATTCAAAAGCCATGTCCTACAGAAGCCTAATCTTATCTCCTAGTTGTCTTTCTCTCAGAAGTTGTTTTGTATACATTTTGCATTTAAATTTCTATGTTACACATTTCACCTTCCTCCTCCCCCCCCCCCCCCCCGCCAATAGATAGCTCCTCAAGGATAAGACCTGTCCTGGTTTTGTCCTTGTCCCAATAAATGTAAGAGTAAAACAAAGATGGTCCCCTTTTGTTGCTGTCATTTGACTAGTTCTAGAAATGCTAATGAAAGCAATAAGAGAAAGAAATTAAAAATAAAAACATAGGCAAAGAAAAGATAAAGCAATCTCTATTTGCTAATTACATGATGGTTTACTTAGAAAACCCCAGGGAATCAGCAAAGAAACTAATTTAGACAATAGCTTCAATAAAATAACACAAAATCAACCCATATAATCAACAGTATTTCTATGTAATAATAACAAAATACAGAAGTAAGGAATAGGAAGTCCCATTCCAAACAACTGTAAGATGCATAAGATACCTGTCAATCTTTGTAGCTCAACACCTAGCACGGTATCTGGCACATACTAGGTTTTGTTTTGTTTTTACAAATGTTTAGTGAATTGAGTGGGACTGATACAGTATTTTCAGTAACAATTCAACAAGCATGTATCGAGCACCTACTATATACAAAACACTATCCTTTCACCCCAGTCCTCATAATACTTTCTCCATCATTCCTTCCTAGAACAGGCAAAGGGCTCCCTACCTGGTGAAATAAAATGTTTTCTTCTTCAGTTGGAATCTCTATAGGTTTCTCATTATAATTTTCTATAGGTTCAGGTGCTTTATTATAATCTACCAACAGGGGCATCTCAATGTCATTTTCTATAGACTGTTTTGCCTTGTCACAATTTTCTATAGACAGCTTGTCCTCATCACACCAGTTTTCTATAGACAGCTTGTCCTCATCGCAGTTTTCTATGGACAGCTTGTGCTTGTCAAGGTGTTCTATAGACTGTTTTGTTTCCTCACAGTTCTCTATAAGCAGCTTGGCCTCCTCAAAGTTTTCTATAGGCAGCTTGTCCTCATCAAGGTTTTCTATAGGCAGCTTGGCCTCCTCACAGTTTTCTATAGGCAGCTTGTCCTCATCAAGGTTTTCTATAGGCAGCTTGTCCTCATTAAGGTTTTCTATAGGCACCTTGTCCTCATCAAGGTTTTCTATAGGCACCTTGTCCTCATCAAGGTTTTCCATAGGCACCTTGTCCTCATCAAGGTTTTCTATAGGCTGCTTGGCCTCATCAAGGTTTTCTATAGGCAGCTTGGCCTCATCAAGGTTTTCTATAGGCAGCTTGGCCTCATCAAGGTTTTCTATAGGCAGCTTGGCCTCATCAAGGTTTTCTATAGGCAGCTTGGACTCCTCAATAACAGATAACTTGGCCTCATTGAAGTTTTCTATAGACAGCTTGGCCTTGACGCAGTTTTGTTTAGACTGATTTGCTTCATCGTTTTCTTTGGATGAGTTTACCTTGTAATTTTCTATAGGCAGGCTTTCCTCATAATCTTCTACAGACAGGTTTGCCTCATTGTACTTTTTTGCAGATAGGGGTGCCTCAGAATTTTCTACAGACAGGGGTACCTCATTGTCATTTTCCACAGACAGCGATGCTTCATTGTAATGTTCTCTATGCAAGCCTGTCTCTTTGTTTTCTACAGAGGGGAGTGCCTCACTGTAATCTTCTACTTGCAGGTTTGCCTCATTGTGTTTTTCTACAGATAAGGGTGCTTCATTATAATTTTCCACAGACAGGGGTGCCATGTTGTCATTTTCAACAGACTGGGCTGCTGGCTTCAGTAAACTCTCTGGAGATAGGTAATGAGACTCCCACTCCAATTTCAGTTCAATGGACCCATTGGGTCTCCCCACAGGGTTGTTGAGGTTGAAGTTACCTGAAACACATAGGTATGGATAGATATCAAAGTCTGAATGATTCAACGTTATGGCCTTTCCTTCAGGTGTCAATTAATCTAGGTTTTATTGGTAATAAAATGAAGTTCCATCACATAATAATGATGGCTAATGTTATTCAGGAATTACATCACACATTACTGAATTTATAGGGGAGTAAAACTATGTCAGCATTCTAGGGGAATACGGCTTGCCTTCTAGGAGCCCCCACTGAGGGACACCTTTGGTTCAGGTAACTGGTGGTGACTACACAGAAGTATCCTAGTGTTACAGACTTAAAGCTGGACCGGACGTTAGAGCTAATCCCTAACCCCATTTTCAGGTGAGAAATAAGAGACTTAAAGGTAAAGTGATCTTCTCAAGGTCACACAGGTAAATTAACAGAGCTAGAATATGAATGTCTCCAAATCCAGGTAAGCCAAGTTGGTGCTGGCATGTGCTTCCTGATCCTACCACCCCCACCTCCACCTACCCCCTGCTCCTCACCCCTCTTACCCCGCCCCCCTACTTTTCCATATCCATCTTCCCAGAGCTACACTCAGGAAGATTGCTCCTTCTAGTTCATGAGGGAGAGGGAGTTAGGGTTAAGGGATAGGGAGATGAGGGTAGAAAGAAGTGAGATCAGTTCCACTATTTAGGAAAAGAGATAGCTAAGAAATTGAATTTAGGGGAAAAGATATGTATAAGCACAATCATGGCTATTGTCTGGAGTTTTAAAAAATGAAGAAAGCAAAATGAAGGGATGATATAATGCCACAGCTCATTATCATGTAATAAGAAACACTAGGCCTCAAACTGAAAAGTAGAAAGGAACAATCTTAGGTTGGGCTATTATAAAACTTTGGTCATTTTGTGTCAAAGATAAGAATGTGGCACTCAAATTGGTGGCTCTGCCAAGTTGCAGGGACTTTTTTTAATTTATGTTCCTGGTAAGAAACAGAAAAGTCCTGGGTTCTCCTATAAGGGATCCATAGAACACTGAGTTCTTGTGTTCCATTGCTCTTGATGAGATCTCACTTTCTATTTTGCAGCTATTTTTCAGCCTGCATTGTTTCAAGCAAGCAATTCAAAATAGATAGCTTGGGGATTTTTAGAGGACCTCACAGACAGGAGTAAGGAGAATGGTCCAGTAACATTGAGCCCTCACCTTGAATGGCTTTATCTTGTGCAAGAGGCAGCAAAGGTATCTGAACTCTGCCAAGGAACCAGCCTAGTTCGGATTCGTTGTCATCAAACACATATATAGGCAGGACCGTCTGCCTGAGATATCGATCCAGTTCCAAGGTCATGTGCACTGGGAATCTGGCTTGATCACCAAAGTGGGGATGGTTGCTGGCAGGAATTATGGGTGTGTCATGGTCGGAAAAGGTGAAGAATTGGTAGATGACATACGGGCTGGGCTGTGCACCCAGACGTCGGCTCCGGAGGTTGCAGCACCTGACGATTTCCACCCATAACTGATTCCTATGCTTGAAAGTCTCTGATCTGGACTGGAAAGAGGTAGGTCATTGGCTGTGGAAAACCTAGAGGGCTTCTGGAATTGTATTGCCCAACAAAGAACGTGACTTCCTGAATTTTTTCCTGCTAACAATGATGACAACAAACCTAATGACCACTGCCTATTTATGTCTTTATTCATTAAAACTGGCACAGAAAAGCAGCTTTAAGAAGAACTCTACTCTCGGACTTAGTACAAGTTCAATCAAGAAGAGAATCCAAGATAAGTGATTAAGGAGATATCTCATCTAAATTCAAGAGAGCATACTGCATGTATCCTTCTGGCTAGACACAGAGGGAGAAATGAAAACCTTGGATCCATAAAGTATCTTTTTAAAAGTAAGTTCATAGTACTTTTTACATATTTTTTCATCCCTCCTCAGTGTTCCATGCACCAAATGCATTTTTTAAAAATGAAGACTAAAAAGTGGAACTTGTTCTTTCCAATAGGAGCCACAATTGGGAATGAACTCAAACACTTGATTAAAGCTAGGAGAAATTGGATTATTAACTTGCTAGTGCTCTTCTGATAAGCTGTTGGGCAGTAGCTCCTTTGAAATATGTTGGTACATTCTCCTCACCTCCTCTGGTTGAGCCTTCCTGGCCCCAAGCACATTAGCAGACAGGTATGCTTGAGCTTTCAATTGCTTGTTGTATGCCTGTAGGCAGTGTGCTATGGGGTATTTCAGCCTCATCCAGTAATCCAATGTCCCAAAGTCTTTTCCATTATTTCCTAGAGACCAGAAAGTCAGACACGCGTGGAAGAGATAGATGTAATAACATGGTTGAGAAACAAAGGAAGAAATTGTAAAAACAGTTTAAGAGTAGCCAGGGAGTTTGGGAAAAGCTACACTAATACTAGAAGCAGTGGAAAAGCCGGGGAAGGCACTTACCAGTAAGCATGGCAGTACCATGGACCTTCTCCGCTGTCTCTAGCACTCTATCAAAACGAAGCCAGCCAACTGCAAGGGTATTGTGGTCAAGAGCTGCAGTCTGGTGGAGGTTAATTCGGGATGAAGCCCCTTGTAAATAGTTTAGGAAAAGGTAATCTGTTCTCACCACATACTGGGAGGTGAAATCATAGAGAGGCTGGGGCCCCGTAGCCAGTGGGGTGCAGTGAATTTCAAAATCATAGAAGGAATAGGTACAGAAGGAGGCAAGCTGGGAGTCTCCAGCTTGCGACAGGGCTGCAGGTGACAGGTAGGCCTGGTGAATATGCAGTTCAAAAAGGTTTTCTCCCTGATGCAGCTGAAGACAGTCCACCATATTCTCCCCATGGACTGGCATTTCCAGAGGCAATGGAAACCTCAGGGTACCATAAGCCACATCTTTGAGCTGTGCTAAAGGGGAAAGAAAACTATCTTTTCATTCAAGAGCTGAGTAGTAAACTAATTGGTAGAAACAGAAAAGGGCTGAAAGTGGCCATTAGAGCAACAGTGTGATTCTAGGGGCAAAGCATTGTGTCTGAGAGTCTTAGCTTCAAATATGAAATCTTTTACTGACACGTAAATAAAACCGATGCCTTCTTGTGAGAGAATCGACCAAACCGATGACTGCAAAGTTATACGTCAAGCTCAGAAAAACATTTTATGTATTATTTCATCAACCAAATGAGACTGGGATAAATGGGGAGGGAGGTGGAATAAGCACCTATTAGTGCCAGCCGTGTGCTGAGCATTCTACAAACATTATCTCATTTGAACTTCACAGCAACCCTTCTAGCTGGGTGTTATTATTCCTCACTTTACAGTTGAGGAAACTGAGGCAAACAGAGGTTAAGTGACTTACCCAGGATGATATAGCTAATATGTGTCTGAGGCTGGATTTGAACTCATCTTCCTGATTCAATCCAGCTTAGCACTCTATCCACTGTGCCACCTAGTGAGACCATGACAGTCATGGCTTGTTGGAGGATCATATTATAAGAAATTCAGTGTGACTATTCACAACAAGTAGAATAGTCTTGGAATGTTGAATGAAGAAAGAACAAAGTATGTCATATTCCTAAAGAGTTCCTCTATGGTGACTATTGTTGACCTGAAAGTTTGGTTAAAGGAGGCAAACAAGCTAGGTGATATGTAAATTCATATCATGTATTCCCTTAAAGCTAGCAAAGCTACCTTACTTGTACACACTAGGAGCCATAGCTTAAGTTCTATCTGAACAAAAGAATGAGAAAGCTTAAATACATTTTTAGAATGGTCCCAACTCAGCATGTCTGTGTCACTCAAATTTATGATCTCCACATATGTTTAATCACAGTATAAGAAAGGAATTTCTTAATTGGATAGGATTGTAAATACAACAAGATAAAAGAGTTGACAAAGTGTCAATTGAAATTACAATCTAGGACATCTGTATTTTCTTTACCATTAACATACCATAACATACTATATGTCTGTAAAATATTAAGAAAAAGTCCAATTATTCAAGATAGCGTCTTAGGTTAAGGGTCTCATCCTTAATGGCCATGAACAGAGGAAAGAATGCTCTTAAGTCAGCCCCATCTGGGCTTGTTGACATAAGAGGAGGTATTCTCTGAGTTTACTCTGAGACCAAAGAAGCTGTTAGGTCCAGGCTTTTCTCCTGGTTGATTAGTTCAGGCTCTGGCCCTTACTGAAGTTATTAAATTGATACGAAATGATTATCACTATATATCTTATAATCACATGTGACTATACGACATGTATGACTACTGCCATTTGCCTGTTACAGGCATATTTAATTGGAGCCCCACCACCACAGAGGGTCTGTTACAAGATGCCCTGTGGTGCCTGATATCTCCACTTTCACAATGGACCAATGAGAGCCACATGATTTGTTTTCATTCTGTTGAGTGAGGTATTAGGCACAATTTCACTTTAGATGACCTAGAAAGGGAAAAATACAAAGAGGCAAGCAATGCTGATAGGAGATGGGCAGCCACACACAGTCCTTTACCTAATCTGGACCATTATCTTCCACCAGACACCAATCAGAAGGTTCAGCCTATAGTTTGATGTAAAGTAGTGCAAATTCTAAGGGAGAAACCACAAAGACTGGAAGACAGAGCAAGAAGAAAGCAAAGTGACTCTGATCTTCTTAATACCAGAAGCCATTTCCCTCTGACTATATTTCATGTAGCTTAAGGAATGTTAAATTAGAAAGCTACCTTAGAACTCATCTAGTGGAAACCCCTTATTTCACAGTTGAGAAATTGAGCCCCAGAGAGGGTAAGTCACTTCCCATAGCACACAGCAAAATATAATGACAAGATAAATGAGAGAGACAAGCTCTTGTTCTACAGAGCTAATAGTGTGAATAAGATGATGGGATAAATGGCTCTTGACCCAAACCTCTCATTTTATAGATAAAGAAACAAAGGTACATGGGCGGGAGGCGGGGTATTTGCCCAGAGATCTAAAAAGTAGATAACTTCAGAGGCACAATTTGAATCCAAAGCATAAATCTAAAAACCAAGAGAAGAGACTTTTTAGGAAAATCACAGAGGTAGGGTTAGTAAGGAGCCCACAGAAAGAAGTTCCTTTAGTAATGGCTGGGATAAAGAGGAGGAAGCTTTAACTAAGTCTGTGGTTTCCAAAACTACCTTCCAGCTGTTGAATTCGATTGTTCTTGAGGTCCAAGAGTTGATTCAACTTCTCCCACTCCTCCTTGTGCTCTCTCTCATTATTATCAGCTTTTGTCTTCACGATTTCCAGTTCATCCTGAAACAAAATGATTTTTCATCTTTTCTATATTTTTATTACTATGGTTTAGACTCTAAGGCAGGGGCTCTTAACCCTTTCTGTGTCATGTATCTTTATGGCTTTCTAGTGAGGTTGATGAACCCCTTACCAGAATAATGTGTTTAAATGCATAAAATACATAGGATTCTTTTTCTGGAGGCAATTGGGGTTAAGTGAATTATCCAGGGTCACACAGCTAGTTCAGTGTCTGAGGCCGAATTGAATTCAGGTCTTCCCGACTCCAGGTCTGGTGTTCTATCTACCGCACCACCTAGCTGCCTCAAATACATAGGATTTCTAAGGAAACAAAATATACTAAAATATAGTTATTGAAATATTTAAAAAGTTCATGGACTGGGGGGCGGAGCCAAGATGGC
>CM053624.1:139789345-139845666 GCA_028646595.1 Phalanger gymnotis
GGTGACAGAAAGGAGGGCTGACTGGGGAACAGGACAACCAGAATATATACCATCTTGGAGTAGGGGGGAGAGTAGAAATGGGGAGAAAATTTGTAATGCTCTAAATCACTATTGGTTAGAGAAATGCAAATCAGAACAACTCTTAGGTACCACATCTCTCCTGTCAGATTGGCTAACATAGCAAAATAGGAAAATCATAAATGATGGAGAGGATGTGGGAAAATTGGAACATTGTTACATTGTCAATGGAGTTGTGAACTGATTCAGCCTTTCTGGAGAGCAATTTGGAACTATGTCCAAAGGGCCATAAAAATGTACATATCCTTTGACCCAGCAATACCACTTCTGGGGCTGTATCCCAAAGAGATCACACAAGTGGGAAATGGACCAGTATGTTCAAAAATATTTATAGCAGCTCTTTTTGTGGTGGCAAGGAAATTAAGGGGATGTCCATCAATACCACAATTTGTTTAGCCATTCCCCAGTTGATGGACATCCCCTTAATACTATTGTGCTATTAGAAATGAGGAGCAAATGGACTTCACTATAACCTGGAAAGACTTAAGAGAACTGATGCTGAGTGAGGGGAGCAGAACCAGGAGAACACTATACACGATTATAGACAAGCGGTATCTGTAAGAACTAACTTTGATAGACTTGGCTCTTCTCATCAACGCAAGGCTCAAAGACAGCTCCCAAAGACTCATGGTGGAAAAACTATGCACATCCAGAGAAAGGATTACAAAGTCTGAATGCAGATTGAGGCAAACTATTTGCTCTTTTTTTTCCTTCTTTTTTGGTTTCATTTCTCCTCTCTCATGATTAACTCCATTGGTTATGATTCTTCTTTTCAACTTGACTATTATGTAAAAAGTTTAATGCGAAGGTATATGTAGAACCTATGTCTGATTACATGCCTTCTTGGGCGGGGGAAGAGGGAAGAGAGGGAGAGAAAATTTCGAACTCAAAAACTTGTGGAACTGAAGTGTTGTAAACTAAAAATTAAAAATAAATTTAAAAAATTATTATGGGTACAACTGAGCAGTTAGCTTAGGCTAATGAAGGTCCTCGCACAACATGTCTTAACTTTACAACAAAAAGAGTTGTCAGCACTTCTTTTTGTTAATTATGATTAGCTGACAAAGTTAACAGCTGGATGTTTCATTTTGGTGCACAGAGGCATGAGTGTAAGGGGAAATAATGAAATCTACCTGAAGATTAGGTCATTTCCTTGAGAGCACAGCCCCAATTTTATCAGTGTTTTCATTAGGCGGCAGCTAAGCTCAGTGGTTAGTGTGCTAGGCCTGAAGTCAGGAAGATCTGAGTTCCTCAGACACTTACTAGCTATGTGCCCCTAGGCAAGTCACTTAACCTCTGTTTGCCTTAATCCACTGTAAGGAAGGAGAATTTGGTTATTCTTTTTAGATTGTAGTTTCAAGGATCCTAGATATAATTTCCCAGCATCTTGGCGCTAAACAATTCGTACTGCAATTGCGCAGTGAGATATGGGGATGATCACTAGGCTTGTGCTGAATGCTGATATTGCTAAAGTTAACCTGTGAGCTTAATGTTGGCAAAAATTGTCTGTTGCCCTATAAATCAAGGAGGCGCTGGTCAGTGAGTGGCAAACCCACAAGGGAATCTGAATGCACAAGCTGGAATACTGTGCATGGCCTTCATTGACCCCCATCAAGGCTTGCGGGACCTGTAGGAGTTGTAGCACCTACTACATTCTCATCCAACCCTGTGAGAAGAGTGATTAGGGAAGCTCTAGGAGTTGGTGCTCCCATGATCAGCAACCCTTTGTAAGAAGACTAGACTAGAAAAAAGTAAGCTTTTTTATTCCCTCGTTATGACTCTGTTCCTGTCTTCCTGTTTGCCCGGATCAAGAGTGAACCTGTGCTAGAACACCTGGCATAGTCAGTGTTACCTGTGAAACATCCACTGGAGAAAGAAATGGCAAACTACTCCAGTATCTTTGCCAAGAAAAACCTATGGATAGTATGGTCCACGGGGTCATGAAGAGTATGACAGGACTGAGCAACAATATTTGCAGTCCTGGCACCTAGGACTCTGCCTTGTATATGGCAGTCACTTAATGCATATTTATTGAATTGAGTTGAATGACATCAGAAAAAATGAGTTCAGAGTTCTTAGAGCACTAGAAATTGACAGTGGATTCCTACTTCTAATACTACTCTCAGGTTTCTATCTATACCATGAAAAGCAGACTGAGAAGGCCTGGAAAGTGACATGCTTTGAAGTGGCCTCACAAAGATAAGTCCTTCTTGGACTGATGAACCTCCTCCAGAAACTCTCCAGATGAGATTTTTGCCACCAGTCCAAATGGATTGAAAAACAATACCATTTGCTAGAAGAAGGGGACCAAAATTATGTTACTTTCTAAGTCACAGCATCCTAGAATTGCAAGAGACTGTTTAGATCTTCTGGTGCAACCCATCTACAAGTGACTGGGGGCAGTCCGCCCAGCATTTGGCCTAGCTTGCGTACAGTTTACTCACCTCTCTCACTGTAATCTGTAGGACGGACATGTCTGCCAACTGACTTTCCAGACTCACCACCTTCTTGTTCTTTTCCTTCAGTTCTGTATTGAGCTCATCCACTTGAGATAGCAGAGCATTATGGGACGTACTTAACATTCCCTGATTCTGTTGCCATGTGATGAGAAAAAAGGCAAAACAGCAATTCTAAAGGTAGCATTCACAAAGGCTGGTTCCAGAGATAATAGCAACTCTGTTAACCCCTTAATTTACAATGGGGAGTAACTGAGACTTAGAGTGATCAATAATATAATGGTTTTTAACACTAGTATAGCTGACTATCATCACTCACTGGGATCACCTAAAATGCCTAAAGATTTCTTATTGTCATGATAATTGGAGACAAGCTGGACAAATTTGTTTTGTATACCTTATGGCTCCATTGAAAGCAATCCTGTTTGCGTATCTCTGTGTAACCAGGCTTTACTCCATCCACAGAACTGTTTCTGTGGAAACAATAGTGACAGGTATTTGTGAGCCTGGCAGTTTACTCAAAGTTTACAAGATTCCAGGGTCTTGTTCTGGCCTTTGAATGGACTTCTGGGAAGAAGCCAAAAGGGCTGCTTCAGGAGAGTCACCATTCAGAGCTAACAGTGTCTAGGGAAGTAAAAGAGTAAGGACAGGAGAATCAGAAAAGAGGAGGGAGAGTAGATCCACTAGACCTTGAAAGGGGTGGTGAGGACACATCTAGTCCCTGAACACCTTTATTTTCTGGGTCTGTTTCACTGGCCAAGAACTAGTCCAAACTTATTGTAGTGGCAGTGGAGTGCCAGAAACTTAGAAATTCTGGGTAGCTGGTCCAGTTCACCTAGTCCCCATATTTCCATGGCCATGACTCTGTGGGGGTGGCAGAGCTCAGTTAAATACATGTCTACTTATCTTCTGGGTCTATTTCTTTTCTTTCTAGCACGTTTCAACATAAAATTGGAGTGGAGGAGAAAAGTAGAGTGCAGCAAGAGAAAATATCTTTGCAGTTGGGATAGAGCCTGGGACTGTGATTTCACTGGTAATCAGGAACTCCAGGATGAGCAAATACCCTCTACCAGTGCAGGTGGGCACCTTCTCAGAAACTTATAAAGAGTTGCCTAGAGGGGGCAGCTAGGTGGCACAGTGGATAGAGCAATGGCCCTCGAGTCAGGAGGTCCTAAATTCATAATTAGGCCTCGGATACTTACTAGCTGTGTGACCCTGGGCAAGTCATTGTTATTTAACCCCAATTCAAAAGAAAAAAAAAGTCGCCTAGAGCAGAGAAGGTCAAACTCCAGCAGGATTCTAGCAAAACTCCCTAGGATGGTCCAACTAGATTAGAATGTAATTGGGAAATGTTTAACAAGATAAATAAGACTTAAATGTAGATTTGGTTAATTTGTGGTTTTCTAAGTCAACATGCATCCAGCAACAACCTATTTCTATTTGAGTTTCACCTCAAATGTCAGGCTGAACCTGAACTCATTTCTTTTATCTCGAGGCAGCTAGCAGCATCTCTAGAGTCAGAAAGACCTGAATTCAAATCCAACCTCAGACATCTACTAGCCATGGGATCTTAGGCAGGTCAATTAACTTTTGTCTGCCTCAGTTCCCTTAACTGTAAAATGGGGAGAATAGCACCTACCTCCCAGGGTTGTGGTGAGGATCAAATGAGGTGTTATTTGTATAATGCCTTAGCAGGGAGCCTGTTTGCATGGCAGGTACCTAATGAATGCTTGTTTCTTTCATGGCTCCCAGTAAAGTTTCCTATTCACTATAAACCATGCTGCTTCTCACCTTCATAATATCTGCCACAGGCAAATTCTCTTAGTTTGAATTATACTGTAGTTATGATTTTGACAGCAATTTAAAAAGGATTCTTTAAGTTTTCTAGGTAGCTAAGATAGAGTTTACAATAATAAATTCTATGTTCACCCCGTCCTTTTTTTGCACTTAGGAGAGTGCAATCCTGGTGTGGATTACTGTAGAAAACAGTTGGGTGTTTCTCCCAGAAACATGTACTGTTACATTCTGGTTTAATCCTAGTCCAGGGTTTTCTTTTCCTCTGCATTTTCCAGTCATTACAAGTACAGTATCTGGCACATAGTGTATATTTAATAACTTGATGTGGGTATTTAATAACTTTTTTGATTACTTGTTGACCGATTGATTTTCTAGACCATGGAGAAAAACTGGAAGAGTAGAATTGAATTGCCATGGGTATTTAAGTAAACAACAGTTACCTACAGGCCTTTTAAATGTCTTGCTGACATTAAATGACATTAAAGGTCCGGTGCTAGTTGGATACTTAAAAGGACCTTAGGTATATGTAAAGCTTATATCGGATTGCATGCTTCTTGAGTGGTGAGGGGCGAGGAGGAGAGAGAGAAAATTTGAAACTCAAGAACTTGAGGAACTGAATGTTGTAAACTAAAACTAAAACTAAATTAATTCATTGATTATTTCTTTAAAAGGACCTTAGGCAACAGCTTTGCAGTTAAATGCTCCTGGCAATTCAACTCCACCCTTGTCATTTTCCTCTGTTCATCTAGAAATGGAAGGAGAAAGCCAAGAAAAAGATCTCCTTCCCCTACCCCACCCCCAAGTTTGTGGGTGGGAATTAAATAGGAATCTACCTTATTGGCCTGAGAGTATGAAATGTTAGAACAGGAAGGGACATTGGAGAGCCTACAGATCTACATGTCAGGATCCAGATATGATGTATCCTAGCATGTATTTAAGTATCTTTATTTTATAGATGAGGAAACTGAGGCTTAGCAGGCTCATGGGGCTTTATTGTCCAAAGGTCAAATATTCTCCAGTCCAGCTCTCTTTCTTTTATTTCATTCTGTCTCCTAAAATGATGCTGCCTGCCATCTTTTACCTTGCTTGAATGGTAAAGATCCTCCCTACCCGGGAAGGGAATAGGGCTAGAGGCAGTGGAGATGGGATAGTGTTATAAAGTCTGCACCCCTGCTCAAACCATAGAAGAGTAATATGCTGAAGGTGCTCAATCACGTTGGTGCTTCCGAACAAATGCGTGTCCTAGATTTTTTTCTCATTCTAGTTCTAAATATTTCAAATTTCCATGGTGACAGCACCACAGCAGACTTCTTTCAGGAGGTTTGCAGTTACTTTAGCTCCAACTGTCTTAAACAATCTTGTCTGAAAAATTGTCTTCATTTAATTGGCTAATTTTGGGTGCTCTGGCATTCAGAAACATATGAAGTATTTTGGAGAGAGCAGTTACTCTTACTATCTAAGAGTTGTAAATTGAAGAGACCCTTGCATCTTTCTGGAAGAATCATATGCCTAGAAGAGAAAAATCAACAGCATAACATAATAGAAACCTTGGTCTTGGAGTCTGACTGGGATTGTGATTTCGCTGGTAATAGGGAACTCCTGAGTGAGCAAATGCCCTCTACCAGTGCAGGTGGGCACCTTCTCAGAAACTTATAAAGAGTTGCCTAGAGGGGGAAGCTAGATGGCACAGTGCCTTGGCTAGGTGACATGGCTCTCAGTTTGAGACACTAGTAGTATGACTATGGGCAAGTCACTGAACCTCTCCAAGCTTCAGCTTTCTCATCTGTAAAATGGGGATAATAATACCTACACTTACCTCATAGAATTGTTGTGTGAAAAGTGCTTTGTAAATTCTAACATTCTGTCATAAGACATGAACTATTATTATAGGACAGAATAGTACTTGGTCTAGAAATCAGGAAGACCTGAGTTCAAGTCTTTCCTCTGATACATACAGGCTATGTGACCCTAGGCAAGTCACTTAAACTCTAATGCTCTAGGCATCTCTCTAAGACTATAAGTTGCGGAGGTGTTGACTTGCATTGGTAGGATGAATTTCTTCACATGAAATCAGTCTGATCTTTTTTCCTTATTACAAAGATATTTATCTGTCTGAAGGGGCTAAATCTTAAAGTGCAGTCAATAAGCAATATTTAAAGGATTATCATGCACCAAGCACTGTGCTAGTGCTGAAAATAAAAAGGAAAGCAAACATAGTCCCAATTCAAAGAGCTTACGTTCAATTGGATGACACAAGAGAATAGTGACCGGTCAGGGGCAATCTGGCCCAGAAAGTAATAGGGATGGTCAGTGGGGCCATAGGAGACAATGAGCCTCATTCTGGAACAATGGCAGAGTTGAGTTGATCCTGGTTTGTGGTTCCAGAAGTGGAAGTAGTATTGAGCAAGGGCACTCTCTCTCAGGAGAGGCCAGGTCGTTATCAATCAAGAGAGAGAGTCTGCTAATTCTCTTGGATTCACTGCATTCATCTGTTGCCCCTCCCTTTCCTATCAGGTCAAGAAGTACTGATGCTGCTTTTGCAGTTTGACAAGATAAATCATTTTCTAGATTAAAAAGGTCAGTGCACTGGATAAGCTCAGTTAATGATTCATACATGGATGACCTTGCTGCTCTTCCATGAAATGTTTAAAATCTCAAACTGGCTTCCACCTTTCACCAAGTACACTGTTGCCATGTTATGTCATACTTCCCTGTCAGTTGGAGTGAGCTGAGAGTATATAAACTAATTTTCATATCATTTTAGGAAAGATAAAATTATGAAGGGTAATATGTTGGGGAAAAGGAGGGAAACTCATACATAACAATAAGTCATTCTGAAGCCAATATGAACTGATTTTTTGACTACCAATTCTTTTACATCAGCCACACCATCTCTTTCCTCTATTGTCACAGATAAGAGAATTGGCTGTAGTTTTTCAATCCACTTACTTTTTCCTTTAGTGTAACTCATAATTGTAAATGAAAGTTAAAAAAGAATTTGATTCCATAAAAAAATGTCCTTTGCACTCTCCTTTAGGTATGACTGCTAGCCATATCACTAGATTAAGAGAGCAGAGGTGTTGTTTATATCTGTTTACATCTGTTTACAGATGTAAATCTGTAACATCTGTTTACATCAACATAAAACTGAATATTCAGGCAACATAGATTTGGAGAAAGATTTATAAGGATTCCTTAGACACACAGAGAGAAAGAGGACCAGTCTGACTAAATGAGCAAGGAATAATCCAAGAAACTGGGATAGGTAAAAAAAAGAAGCATGTTTAGCTGCAGTTAAGTACTAACAGCCCCAGGTGCTCAACTGTAAGATGGTGATCCACCTAGGCTCCTGGCCCCTTACCTTGCCCTGGGAACTTGACCTTGATTCTACATTATTGCTTTTGGTCTGAACCAGGGCTTCTACCCTGTCTTAAATTAACCTCATTTAATCTCACCTTGGAGAGAAGGGCCTTCAGTGTTTTTACATACCTTTATGGGTTTGTGTGCAAGGATATTGTGCAGTATCACTCAACCCAGGCATTCTTCTGGGCCTGATAGAGGGATCTACACCCAGCTGGTACTTAGTCAACTGGCCAACAAGGGGTAGGTAGGCTGTAATACAGCAACAGATTTCCTTCTAATCCAAGAATAAGATCATACCACCTAGAGCTCAACCACAAACTCTCATGAAAACTTAATCAAATAATGAAAAGAAAAGCAAAATCTATTCCTTTTTAAGGTATAGAATACATATTAAATTGCACGGTTACCTTCCTGAGGAACTAGGACTTCATTATTTCAAGTTGTTGCCTTATTGAAACATGATGAAATTAATCCATTATTATAATTCTATATTTTCCAAAGGCATAAGTTACAAGAATGAACTCAAGATGAAATTTAAAATATAAATGTTAATTTTTAAAAACATCATCAGATTACACATCTAGTATGCATCAGAAGCAGAACCTGAACTAAGTTCTTCCTGTCTTTGAGGTCTGTCTCTATTTTTTGCTTTTGTATCCTCTTGTAATTTGTAGCTCCTTGAGGTCAGGGAGTATTTTATCCTTTGTCTTTACATCCCCAGGCCATATCAGCACACAAACTGGCACACTGTAGCTGCTTGATTAATGAAATTGAGCGATTGATATGTATTGTACTTGAAATGATATGAAATACATACATATGAATATATGTACACATACACATATAAAAACATATGCATGTATGTATATATATACATACATACATACACACACATATGTATATGGTGTCCCAAAAGTCTTAGTGCCATTTTAAGCTACAGTAATGCTAGCTACTAAACTTAAAGTGGCACTAAGACTTTTGGGACACCATATATGTGTATGTGTGGTTTATACCTACATATATACATATACATGTAAAGCTTAAGCTTTAAGCTACCAAAGTTAAAAGAATGCACTAAAACTTTTAGAATATCTTATATCCATTCACATATATACATACATACATACATACACGTATGCACATACACACATTTCTACTTGATATTCAGTGTATTTCTTCAATAAGGGTCTCAGGAATGTTCCCCAGAGCTAGCTATGTCTCTAGCTAGTCAAATAATATTAATGTTAATTCAAATAGAATTGAGCCTAGCTGCAGTAGTACAAGTATTATTAATTTCATGGAGGAGGGCAGGTGTTCAGCATTGTAGGTGACTGTTTCTTCCTTAAAGGGCAAAGTGAGTCGCCCCAGCAGCCCAACAGTGACTCCCTAACTCCTGAGAAGCTGCCGCAAGTTCCAGAGGAGCCTCAGTAATGATTTCCTGGTGGCCCTTCCTTACCTCATGTTTGCATGCTATGATGCACGGCCAAGCCCAAGCTCCTATTTCCCCTCATGCAGCTCTCACTCACCTCTTGCAGATCTGCTAGCTGTGCCTTTGCTGCCACAAGGGCAGAGCTTCTCTCATGCAGGAGTCTCATCACTTGGATCCGTTCCACATTCTCTCTAATGGAAGCTCTGATGACAGAATACATAGTGAGCACACACTGAAAGCCTCAGATGCACACTCCACAAAAGTGGGAGATGTAGGAACACCATCTCCTCCTCATAGCATACCAGTTGAGGACTGGTTGATACTTTTAATCCCATAAACTGGTTTCTACCAGCTTATTCATATTACATCTAGGGGTGCATGGGATGGGGTGAAGAGAAGGCAGAGATGGATGGGAAAATGGATAGACACAGCAATAACTGTTCTAAGATCCTCGCTTTGACCTCCTTCTATGCATCACTCACATGCCCAACTGGCCCTGCCTTAGAGAACCCAGAGGAGGCAAAGAAAAAGGGCATTTTCATTTCTACAAGGGTGTTTGACATATATTTTAACTCAATGAGAATCACCGTACTACTCACTAAGTGCTTTTTGGTCATAAAATAGCATTGGCTCCCTTTCTATGAAGTGAAATTCCCAAATTACCATTATACGTAAGCACCTCCTTCGAGACTTTCACCATGGGCTTTCAGGGTGCTCTACATGGCTAACTTTAATCCTAAACATTCCTAGTAATTCTAAAAGGGAAGAAACATTCTTAGTTTAGTGTAGTTTTATATCACAGAGTGCCACGTTGTCATACCTATACTCTGTGGCCAATTGAGCATGCTCTAAGGAGTTTTTCTCTTCACAGTCTTCATCTTTGGACCACATCTTCTCTGGAGGCTTGGGTGACAATTCTAGTTCATCCACTTTCACAGTATTGTTGGTCATAATCTGGACTCTGCTAGATGTGTACACACTAATGAGGGGATTTGTAATAGTAGAAATTATGTTTTTATTGAAAGAAGATATACCATTTAGAATTAGGAGCATAAAAAGAAAAGAGAAGGGAATAAAAACTGGCTTAATTTGTTGCTCAGACAAGGTTAAGAACTAGGGGTTCACATAAGATGAAAGACACCGGGAATTAGTACCCCAGGGCAGGTGGAAGATGGCCTTATGAATGATAAATCCCAAATAGCAGAAAGAAATGTAAAAGCAATTTCTAGATAGATATAGGTATATAGGGAGATTCCTTAAATGGATCCCAAAGAGATTATATTTTCCCATTTTAAAGACAAGTTTGGAATTTGTCCTGGAATTGATTTTCATCTTCCTGAATCAAGGAAGAAGAAAACTGAAGAGCTAACCCTCATTTTTTTCTCTCAGAAATGACCTTTAAAATAAAACTGCTGAAACAAGGTAAGAAAAAAAAAACTCACGGTTCACTGGACACCTCAGCCCTGATTTCTTCCATCAAAGGCTCTTTGTACATAGGAGGAGCTGTGTAACTTGGTCTGGTAGGTGGTCCTATAAGAGAAAATGCAGGCAGAGGATGAAGCCTGTGGCATGGGCCTTCCCAAAACACCAGGTTCCACTGGGATTTGAGGCCCACAGGGCCATAACTAAACAGTACTGTGGTCTGGTGAAGGACATCTCTCTCTCTTTTTTTTTTTTTTGATAGCAAAATGGTCACTAAGAATTGAAACAGTCAGTGAGACCCCAGAATTTCATGAGTGAGAGGAAGAGAGAAGAGGAAAGGGAATATTTAGAATAACAATTTGCTACTTTCTTAGCTGTAAAGGTTTTAGTTGGCAAAGGTAGGTTAAAACTACAGTATTATATGAGATAATATATTGTATGTGAATTTCATTAATCTATGTTCATGCAGCTCTAATATTTTAACAGGAGAACGTGATCTTTGCCCTTTGGCCAGTTACCTGAACACTCACAGTAGAGTTTCTCCATATTTGGGGAAGGGGCAAACTGAGACATCTAGCCACTTAGAGTGTCATGGCTGAGAAGGAAATCCTGGAGGAATCTGTGTATATGTGTGGGAAGAGTAAGAAATTTAGCTCTCCAGCCCTTATATCCCTAAATTACAGTGAAGAGGCCTTACTAGTCCCTAAAATTTATTCTCAATATAGCCTCTCCTAATTATGAGGTTCAAGGCATAGGTCTCATTGTGAAAACAATCTCCTGTGGACACAGCATAACTATCAAGAAATGCGAAGGCTTTGCCCTATGGCACCAAAATGGAGGTATTATGTTTAATTCCTTTGGGGTCTTCTGATCTGCTTGCCATATTGTTCAGTAATCAGAATTTTAAGGTACCTCCTTCCAGGACTCAGCCACTTTGGTGCCTGCCCATCTCCCATGTCCTGTCTTCCCTAAATGGTATGTCTTTCCCCCAACCCCACCCTGCCCCACCATCCCTACCTGCTGTTTCCCCACTCCCAGCTTCCTTGTAGAGTTTTAGAGGGTCAAGAACTATTGACAGTAAGATGAGAGTTACAGCCCAGACTTTCTGAGGGTTGGGCTATCTCTTCTGAATTTGCCTGGACACAAGAATTCCTAGTCTTGACTCTGCTTCTGGGCTCAGTTGGCAAAGTCACTATTTCCCAGTGTCTGTACCCAACACACACTTTCTCTCCACCATCTCCCATCAGCATAAGATTGAGGTTGTTACTATACCACAGATTCAACTAAGTAAATAGTCTCATTTGTTTAGCTGTTGTTCAAAAGGGAGAAAGGGCACATATGTTATTGTAGTTCCAGTGAGGGAATATGGTTAATAAATTCTTTTTATTTGTGTATATTTTAGCAAAGCTCTGACACTGATGAACTATACTAGGATTTAGTTTTCCCTCACCTCTTTTGAATTTTGCTGGAATTTGAGCATCAGAAGTGTGAAGCTGTTGCCTCCCTGTATTGATTCGATGCTGGACACAGCTATATGGAGAGCGCCCAGAGCTCTGGACTTGCAGCTGCTGTTTATACATCAGAAGACGGTTGTTGAGTCCCTCATTGTGTCGCTTCAACTGCCACACTTGATCCTTCAGGTTTTCGATGGTTTCTTCAGCCTTTAGATTCCTGCTAGACCTGTTGGCATCCCCACTAGTTCTTCCCTCAGCTGTGAGTCTCAACAATTTTGTCCTCATCCTATTTGAAACAATAAGTGAAATCATTATTGCTATTATTATCTTGGACCACTTTGTTATTTTTTAAATTCAATAAAACTCAATTCAAGGTGCAGAGCACTCCTTGAAGAATTCTATTCACCTCTCACCAGAGACATAACAGACTAAATATCCAGAATGAGATACCCATTTTCGGACATGGCCAACATGGACATTCATATTTGTTACAAAGGCTTTTTAAAAATTATTTTCCCCAGGAAGGGAGGAAAGGAAGTGGGACGGAGTGAAAATAAATACTTGTTAAATGAAAAATAAAATTTAATTTTTAAAAAGAACAGTTATCATATCCCCTTTATAACTTCTCTTCTCCTGGCAAAACATCCTCATAATATTCAGCTGATTTATGCATGGTATTGTCCCTACTACCCTCACCAGAGCCATAACCCTAATCAGGGTGATTAGGGATTTGCCCCAGCGTGACAAATTTAGAGCATGCTAACAGCATTTGCAGTACTTCAACTGGGTAGAGACTACAGTTACCACCTACCCAGCAAGATTACTTAACATAGGAAGTTCCTACAGTATGGCACTTTCCCCAATGTGTTACCCCATTATTACCATTATTATTGAATATTGTTATGGAAATGCTGGCTATAACAATAAGAAAAGAAAAAGAAATCGAAGGGATTAGAATAGGCATTGAGGAAATAAAATGATTATTCTTTGCAGATGATATGATGGTATATTTAGAGAATCCTAGAGATTCAACTAAAAAACTAGCTGAAATAATTAACAGCTTAAGCAAAATTGCATGATATAAAATAAACTCACATAAATCATCAGCATTTCTATATATTACCAACAAAGAGATAGAAAGAGAAATTTCATTTAAAGTAACTACAGACAATATAAAATACTTGGAAGTTGACTTGCCAAGACAAACCAGGAACTAAATGAACACAATTACAAGACACTTATTGCACAAATAAAATCAGATCTAAACAAGTGGAGAAATATTAATTGCTCATGAGTAGGCTGAGCGAATATAATAAAAATGACAATTTTATTAATAAATCAATTATTTAACTTTTATTTAATTAATTTTTATTAATGATTAATTTCCTTATTCAGTGCCATACCAATCAAATTACCCCAATTTTTTTTTTTTATAAAGCAAGAAAATTCATTTGGAAGAACAAAAGATCAAGACTATCAAGGGAATTAATGAAAAAAATGTGTGGGAGGCAGTTTATTAGCACCAGATCTCAAAACTATATTACAAAGTGGTCATCATCAAAACAATCTGGTACTGGCTAAGAAATATATTATTAGATCAATGGAATAGATTAGGTATAAAATACACAGTAGTAAGAGACCATAGCAAGCTAGTATTTGACAAACTAAAAGAGCCATGATTTTAGGACAAGAACTCACTATCTGACAAAAATTTCTGGAAAAACTGGAAAAAAATTTGGTAAAAACTAGGAATAGACCAACATGTCACACCATACAGTGAGATAAGGTCAAAATGGGTGCGTGATTTAGGCATAAAGGGTGATATCATAAGCAAATTAGGGGAATATGGAATATTTTACCGGACAGATTTATGGGTAAGGGAAAAATTTATGATCGAACAAGATATGAAGAGCATTATGGGATACAAAATGGATAATTATGATTACATGAAATTAAAGAATTTTCACATAAACAACATGCCAAGATTAGAAGGAAAGCAGAAACTGGTGAAAAAAATTACAGCAAATTTCTCTTATAAGGGCTTCCTTTCTCAAATATATGGAGAACTGAGTCAAATTTATAAAAATACAAGTCCTTCCCCAATTAATAAATGGTCAAAGGATAAGAACAGGCAGTTTTCAGGAGAAAAATAAAAATTATCTATAGCCATGTGAAAAAAATACTCTAAATCACTTTGATTAGAGAAATGAAAATTAAAACAACTCTGAGGTACCACCTCACATTTATCAGATTGGCTAATACAACAGAAAGGAAAATGACAGATATAGGAAGGAATGTGGAAAAACACTGTTGGTGGAGTTGTGACCATTTTGTGACCATCTCCAACCATTTTGGAGAGCAATTTGGAACTATGCCCAAAAGGCTACAAAACTATGCCTACCCTTTGACCCATGCAATATCACTACAAGGTCCATATCTCAAAGAGATCAAAGAAAAAGGAAAGTGATCTTTTTATTAAAAAAAAAATCTATAACAGCTCTTTTTGTGGTGGCAAAGAATTAGAAGCTGAGGGAATACCTATCAATTGGGGAATGGCTGAAAAAATTGTGGCATATAATTGTGATGGAATACTATTGTGCTATAAGAAATAAAAAAAAAAAAAAAGAAATGATGAGCAAGATGCTTTCAGAAAAACCTGAGAAGACTTACATGAATTGATGTAAAGTGAAATGAACAGAACAAGGAAACATTGTACACAGTAACAGCAGCATTGTACAATGATCAACTATGATTGAGTTAGCTCTTCTCAGAAATATGATTCAAGATAATTCGAAAAGACTCATAAGAGAAACTGCTACTACCTCCAAAGAAAGAAATGATGGAGTCTAAATGCAAATTGAAGCATACTTTTTCAACTTTATTATTCTTTTTTTTTCGGTCTATGTTTTCTTCTGCCAGATGGCTAAATATGGAAATGTATTGCATGATTGCAGAAGTATAATCACTCTCAAATTGCTTGCCTTCTTAAGCAGGGCAGAAAAGAGGTATGAACGGAAGGAGAGAAGTTGGAACTCAAAATTTTTTAAAAGAATGTTAAAATATTTTGTTTACATATATTCAATGAAAAAATTAAAATTAAAAGGTTTTTAAAAAAAGACCAACTCACACGAAGTAGGGGCCCTTCAGATTTGGCAAATGTCTCAACACCCAAAAGTAACTAATCCTGCAATATAAATCCATATTGAAGCAGTCCACACCTACCTAAGCTAAATGCTAGAATATCTTTAATAAATATCATTTCTATGCTACAGCTAAGCAAACTTCTTTTTCTTAACTATTGAATGACCTATGAGTGTCTCATTTTGTTCTAGTGTCAGACTTGAACTAGCAGGGTGCCAGAAAGTCAGGTTGTCCTGATAGCACACTTCCTCGACAAGGACTTAGCACACAAGTGAGTTCATTCCTAGCCTTGACTCCTGGAGTGGTTTGTGGTAATTGACCAAGCTCCAAAAATTCAAGGTTACAATCCAATCCCTTATATCATGGTCACTCATCTCTAAAACTCCAGTTTTGGTCAGTGTTCCAAAACTAAGTAAATACTCCAGATATTTGACAAGGCAATCAACCAACAAGCATTTATTAAGCTTTTGCAGAGAGGTCAAGAAGGACTAAAGACTGAGAAAAGACCATTAGATTTGGCAATTAAGAAATTCTTGGAATCTTTGGAGAGTTATTTCAGTTGAATATTGAAGTCAGAAGGTCAGAAACCAAGTTGCTACAGGTGGAGGAGTGAGTGAAAGGAAAGGAAGTAGAAGCAACAAGTGTAGACAGTTTTGTCTAAGAGTTTAGCTGAGAAAGGGAGGAGAGATACCAGACTATAGGAATGGTAGGGTCTAGTAAAGATTTTTCAAGGTTGGGGGAGAATTGGGTTTGTTTTGAAGACAGTAGATTCAAAAGGGAGCTGGGGGAATTATTAAAGAGTCATTCTGCTAGAGAAGATGGAAAGAGAGGGAATGAAGCTCAAAGGGCATATGTAGAAGGACTGGAGGAAAACAAGAGAAATTGGGGTGGTGTCAAGGGGTTTTGAGATAAAGAGAAAAGAATATGGGGAATGGCTTTATTTTTCTCAGCAAGGTAAGAGATAAGCCCCTTACCTGAAAGAATGGGGGCGAGGGTGAGGAATGAGAAAGAATGAGAGACTTAAGGAAAGAAGAAAAGTTTTGGAATAACTTCTGAGGAGAATAAGAGAGTAAGGTAAGGAATTAGGATGGAGTAAAAAGGTTACTTTGCTAGAGTAAGGTCCTATCTGTGGTTGGTTAATAGAAATGTGTTATGTACCTGGTCAGCACAATTGAGTGACTTTATCCAGTTCTGTTCAGCAAAATATAAGTAGGAAGGATTTCTCTCCTTCTTTATACTATGTCTTGCTTAATGTAGCCTGAAATTGTGTTCTCTATTTTTTTGGTTGCTTTGTTGCACTACAGATTCCTAGTGAGTTTGCAATCTTGTAAACATTTAGCTCTCTCTCTCACAGGAAGTTCTTTCAAGATATGCCTCTTTCTGGCATATAAAGGTAGAAAAGTAGTTTCATTCCTGATTGTAGCATGCCTTGAAGATCAGGCAAAGTAATGTGAAGTCTAAAATCTGTAAGAAACCAAAATAAAAAAAAAAAAAGGGCTATGGATTTTTTTAGAGCATAGTAGGTTTTTTAAAAATCTTTTTGGGCAGGGCAATTGGGGTTAAGTGACTTGTCCAAGGTCATACAGCTAGTACACGTGTCAAGTGTCTGAGGTAGGATTTGAATTCAGGTCCTCCTGCCTCCAGGGCGGGTGCTCTACTCACTGCACCATCTAGCTGCCCCTAGAGCATAGTAGTTTTAAGTCAGATTAATAAGCAAAATTATTCTGGCCAACATATAAAAGATAGACTCAGTTGGGGAAGTAGAGGAATAAAGACTCATTAGAAGGCTATTTCAATAGTGCAGGTGGGTGGTAATGATGGCCTATCCTTTGACTGTGGCAATGGGAAAAGAGAGAGAGGGATACGAGATAAACAGCGGTAATACTGATAGGCCTTGGTAACATAGTGCCTCTAGTATATCACCCACCAAAGTGTCTCCACTTAGTAAATAACTGCTGATTTCACTTAAAATTTTATCCTACAACAGCACTGTAAAATGTGTAGGGAAAATGTTATACTTCCTCCTTTACAGATGAAGAATCTGCCACACAAAATTGTTAAGTACCTTGCTTAGATCGACAGTTAGTGGGTCATAGACTAGAACCTAGGGTCTAGAAATGGGATTAGAACACAGATTAGTGTTCTTTCTATTAAGATCACATTGTCACAGCACAATGCACTTATGCAATAGGGCAAATTATAGTTGTATTTTTTGTACATCACATGCTGAACTTCAAGTTCCATGAGAGCAGGACCATATTTGATCTAAGCTTTGTAACCCTCCTAGCACCTAACATAAAGAGTTTCCCCCTTTTTCTGAAGTCCTAATTTTTAAAAACTCAGTCTCTTGAAGGACATTGCTAATAATGAGACTGGGCTAACTTTCTTGTTCAGATCCCAGCCAAGTCGGGGAGCCAATATGTTCTGCTCAGGCTTGGGTGGGACATAAATTCTTTGATTAGATTCCCCAAGGCTGGGGTGGGGAGGACTTAAGTGGATGACATAATCAAAGCTCAGATCCAGCCCCTCATTCATCCTCTCATTAATTGTTAACCAATCAGAGTTATTTGTCATCCTTTTGATCACTACTCTTCCAAAAGAATATATAAGCCTTGAGCCTGCCCACCATGATTGTCTTTGGTCCAAGAGAGATAGCCAAACCACTATCCTTTTATTAATAAACATACTGGCCTTATTAATAAAAGGATTAAATTACCCAGAAATTATGTCTCTTGAACCTTTTTTAATCACCACAGATGCCTGGGGGGAGAAAAAGATCCTCATCGCCTCATGAAACACTAAAATGTGTGAATACTACCATTGGGTGAAACCATGAGGAAAAATATCTTTTGGCCCTTGAAGCTCAATTACCAATTTAGGAGAGAGAGAGAGAGAGACAGAGAGAGAGACAGAGAGAGAGACAGAGACAGAGAGAGACAGAGACAGAGAGAGAGACAGAGACAGAGAGAGTACGCTTTTTAAAAATTTATCTATTTATTTTTTGAGAGAACACTTTAAACCTTAAATTTAGAGCTATATAAATGTTGACTTGTTATTGAGTTATCACATAAAAATTAGATGAAGGAATAGAAAATGCTTATTTGGGAGAAGAGAAGAACGAATAGGAACACCATAGCTGTGTTTAAGTCTGGGGCTTTGAGTGAACTATAATATTATCACAAAGCAGCCATAGTTGCCAATGGCAACTTAGACAGCATTAGAAAATCCCAGAATGAGGGAGGTGGTTATCCTGCTGTCTTCTGTCCTGGTCAGAACATCTGGGGTGTTATGTTCAGTTCTGGACATCACATTTTAAGAATATTGATACCTGAAAAGCATCCAGAAGAGGGTGACCAGGATGGTTATGGCCCTCAAAATCAAGACATATGAGGATCCACTGAAACAAATGAGGATCTTTTTTCTTAAGAAGGGAAGCCTTAGAGGGAAAACAATAGCTATCTTCAAATTTTAGGATGACTGTCATGTGGAAGAAGGATTAGATTTCTTCTACTTGGTCCCAAAGAGCAAACCCTGGAGCAATGGGTAGAGGATGGAGAGAGACAGATTTAGGCCTGATGTGACAAAATATAGTAGGAGGGAGCACCCACACTGATGAAATAACAGATCAACTGGAATTCTGGAGTACAAGAGCAAGAAAAACTCTAACAATTAGACTTCTATATAAAGGGAATACATTGCCTCAGGTAGTAGTAGTTTCTCCCTTGCTGCAGGTCTTCGAGTAAATCATAGATGACCCCTTTTTGGGATGATGCAGAGGGAACTCTTGCTCAGGTACAAGTTTGTCAGGATGTTCTCCAAGGTCCTTTCTAACTCTCAGATTCTGTGGGTCCAAGAACTCTCGTTACCTTGCTTCTCAATCAAGGCTGCCCCTGTACTTCTGTCAAGTTTTGAAATAGGGTTTTAAAGGTAGTGCCATTCCAATCCTTGTCCCATTGCTCTGAGCTAAGCTATTATTTTGTTAAAGACAGTTTCTCCATGGATTTCAAAGGGAGCAATTTAAAGGTGCTTCCTTCTCTGTTTCAAGAGAACTAGTATTGCTGCATGTAGGAAGGGAGGATATTTCTAGGTCAGCTGAGGCTGACACCCAAAGAATTAAAATAAGCCAGGGTTTTCGAGTTACTTTCTGATTTATATCAAAGGGCATCAATGCTTGCTTTTTGCAATAAAGCTACTCTGATGATTTTACCTCAAAAATTACTTTCAAAGTAAGTCATCATTGCTTTTAAGTTATCTTTCCAACCGTAGATACCTCTGTAAATATTTCATCTTTGCCATTTTCGTATTGGCATAATGCATCCAAGTCAATAGGTAAAGTGCTGCTAGCATTAAAAATAATTTCAATATACCTTTTGATCTGATCCTCTTGCTTCCAAGATAACTCCTTCACCAGCAAGCTCTCCTCTTGAAGTCGAGAGAAGCTGTCCTCCAACTCCTTCCTGCTCATCTTACTCAAGTATGTTCCAGATTTTACATTCTTACCTAAAGTTCCATGAAGACAAAGGGAATCATAACATTATAGATCTTAGAGCTGGAAGGAATACTAAAGATACTGAAAACTTTTATTTCATTTTTTTTCATGATCATTTTTAATAAATTTTTGACTAGAAAACTCAGGATTTGGAGTCTGAGTACCCAAATTTGAATTCTGCCTCTGTTACTTATTATTATTACTTTGGTCAAATCATTTAATATAAATGGGCCTTATCTGTAAAATGAGGGGTTTGGATGAAATTTTCAACTCTAAAGCAGTTGAGAGACTAAACCAGGGGTGGGGAACTTGTGGCCTCAAGGCCACATGTGGCCCTCTAGGTCCTCAAGTGCAGCCCTTTAACTGACTCCAAACTTCACAGAACAAATCCCCTTAATAAAAGGATTTGTTCTATAAAACTTAGACTCAGTCCAAAGGCTACACCCAGAGACCTAGAAGGGCACCTATGGCCTTGAGGCCTCAGGTTCTCCATCCCTGGTCTGGACTTAAGAAAGTGGTGGAGAAAATGTTAATAATGCAGATTAAACTTAAAAGTGTGTCCTGCGTTCTACCCACCCACCTCCAGGTGGTTGTTAAACATTTACCAGCACCTCGATGCTGGATATTATGAAGGGTTTTAAATGGCAAACAGAGGGTTTTATGGTTGATCCTGGAAAATATAGGGAGCTATTGGAGATTATTGATTAGAGGAATGATTCGGTCAGATATGCATTTCAGGATGATTTCTTTGGTAGCTAAATGAAGGATGGACAGAAGTAGGAAAACTTGAGACTGGGAGACCAAGAGGCTCTTGCAATAATTTAAGAATGAAGCTTTGAGAGCTTGAACAAGGTTGTAGTAGTGTTAGTGGAGAGGAAGGAGCATATAAGAGAGATGTTACGTAGGTAGACTCAGTAGGACCTAGCAACATATTGGATATGGGGGGGGGGGCGGGGCGCAGTGAGAGATAGTAAAGAGTCAAGAATGACTCCTAGTTTGTGAGTCTGAGTGACTAGGATTATAGTGGTGCCCTTGACAATAATACAGAAGTATGGAAGGGGTTAGGGTTTTGACAGTAAGATACTGAATTCAGTTTTGGATGTGTTGAGTTTAAGATGTCTAAATCAAGATGACCGCTATCTGTTAACTAATTTGTCAGGTATGTGGTAGTAGAATTTTTTTTTTTTGCAATGAGGATTTGACTAAATGATTATTAAGGTTCCTTCCAACCCTAAAATTTTGTGTTTCTGTGATTTGTGATTTTCTTTTATCTATAACAATTCTTCTTAATTGTGGCTTCCTTTGTAGAACTACTCTTTTTCTCAATTTGGCTTCCATGATCTTCTGATGATGGCACAGCTTGTCAGGGTAGCTGTAATTGCTCTGGCCCATTAAATATAGCATAATTAATGACCCACCTTCTGTCCTCAGAAGAAAGGCATTAAGTGTCTTCTCTCAGACTTTATTTTTAAATTATGCTTAAAGACTAAGGAAGTACAGGGAACCATCCCTAGAGGGCATAGTGCCCAGAGTAAATCATACTGTCTCCTTCCTTATGTCTGTGACTGTGCTTTGCTCCAATTCTATCCCCCAAAACTACCAAAACAACAATAACAACAAAAACTCAGCTCTTTTATATCAGTGAAATCAAGTTAAAACTGACATTGTTGGTATGCTTGATGTAGGGGGAAAAAAAGACTGAGAAATATGTGTGGTAGAAGGGTGGCAGAGATGGTTGGTTGGTTGTCCATCATTCTTGAAGAGGACCAAAATGACATCACTATGCTAAAGTTTCAATGTGTCTGACTGTGGCTCATCAGACCAATACAATCTTGGAATGCTCTACCACGGGTTGGGCACAAATAGTTCGTGTGAACATTTGAGGTCGATTCTCTAAATTTGCGCATCCTACATTTCCTTCAAACTGTTTCGATTCTGCTTTTCTCATAGAGCACAGAACCTTCTCTGATGTGGGCACACCATGCTGAGCAATCCTTTGCCAGTGTTTCCCACGTCACACAATCAATCCCAAAGATCCCAAAGTGTCCTTATATCACTTCTTCTGACCACCATATGAACGCTTGCCTTGTGTGAGTTCTCAACAAAATAATCTTTTTGGCAAGCCAGCATTTTGCATTCTAACGAGCCCATCTGAGTTGCACTCTCTGAAACAGAGTTTGAATGCTTGGCAGTTTAGTTTGAGAAAGGACCTCAGTGTCTGGTATCCACCCTGTCAGGTCATCTTCAGAATATTCCTGAGACAATTTAAATGGAAGTGATTCAGTTTCCTGGCATGGTGCTGGTATACTCTCTAGGTTTCACAAGCATACAACAATGAAGTTAGTACAACAGCTCTTTAGACCTAAAGTTTGGTAGTCAGTCTAATACCTCTTCTCTCCCATACTTTCCTGCAGAGACTCCCAAACACTGAGCTAGCTCTGTCAAGGTCAGCTACCACACTGATGCTAATTCTTCAACCTGAAAAGGTTACAAGCCAAGACCAAAGTGGAGGGAGGGTTGGTGCGTGATTTTCAGTTTGCAGATGATTGTGCATTCAATGTAGCCTCTGAAGGTAAGATGCAACAAAGTATATATCAATTCTCTGCTGCTTCTGCTAATTTTGGCCTAACAATTAACACCAAGAACACAGATGCTCCTTCAGCCACCACCACACCATCCATAGGTGGAACCATTGGTTACAGAAAATGGAGAAATTTTGAATGCTGTGGAAAGTGCACTTACCTTGGTAGCGTATACTTTCCAAGGATGTACACATTGATAATGAAGTTGATGCCTGCATTGGCAGAGATACCTACTTTGCTTTGGTAGTGTTGTGGACAGTGTGGAGAATATACATGCATGTATGTATATACATACACACACAGGTATATACATAGATATGTGTACACACATATATGCACACACAGTGCATATATACATATGTGTGTACATGCATGCATACATATACACATACATACATACATCTCATCTATTTATAAAAACATCAGAATTTTGTTCTCATGTAGAAACTGGGGGAGCTACATCCTTGTTCTCCACTAGAGGCCTCCCTAAGTCGCTGACCATGTAGCCCAGGTCACTTCATTCTCCATACCCTAGGGCTAACTCTTTTAAAGATATTTGTTCTTCCCATTGTGCACAGGGCTACAAATAGACAATTCTGCCTCTCCTTTTACCTCATTCCCATTACATAACACAAGTTATCAAGTCCTTTATTTCTCGTAATCAGTGAAAATTAACCCAACTCAGAAACTACTACAAAAGGACAAGGAGAGGGAGAAAGACTCTTAAGAAGTTAAAACTTATACTGAATTCATTATAATAAAAGGCTGAGAGTAGTCTTAATTTTTAAAAATGTATTTTTGATGAATGTCTCAAGCACTGAGTTTACCTTGAGTAGATGTCATCAAGGGCTTAGAGTCACTCTTTCTGGTAGGCATGTCTCCAGCTATATCATCCCCAAGAAGCAATGACCTCTTATAATTCCTACCCTGAAAGAGAACACAGGTAGCAGACTGTTAAACAAAAATGGTCATCCTTGCTTTCATGTGTAACCTAGGCACAGGTACAAGTCCTAGGATATCTACTCCCTTGCTGTCTGCAGTTAAATTGTAACAGGTGTTTCTCAGTCCTCTAGTGACAGCTTCACAGAAATTTCTTTGGTAGGTTTAGATCATTCCAAACTAAAAAATAAAGGCAAAATTTCAATAGTGATGGCATCATTTTAAATGACTGGCATACTTTAGGAATACTGATTCTGTGGAGAGGCTCTTAAATTTGCTATGCTTTTATTAGCCAACGAATATTCTTAGAATTAGAAACAAACACAGCCATGAAAACTCATTAAAAAAATTGTATTTAAAGCTATGCTAGGCACTAAAGTTCATTAAATTACTCTATCTCACCAGCTGAAGGGAAATATTTATTGTACCATTAGGTGGGTGGCCAGATCTGGAGCTGGGATCATTTTAAACACTGCGCTACAGGACAACATTGGAAGGAAAGAGTGTAGTTCTCTAACATTTAGGCACCCATCAAATGGCTCTGCAGAACCCCAGTGTGTACCCATTCCAACACAAAACTGAACCTGGAAGCTACATGGCTTTGACACGTGGACTACACTGGCAGATCAGGTATTTTTTTTTTTATATCAAATCCCCTAAAACCAAGGACTCTCTCTAGGTACAGGTATGTACTTTGATGACTATAAGGAAATGAAATAAGTTAATTTTTTCATTCTTCCAGCTTCCTCTACCTGGTCTCCTTCCCTCCCTACTCCCATTCAGGTACCTCATCTCTCCATCATTTCTCTTTCCTTCCTTCTCTATCAAAAATCTGCTCTCAAGGAAAGTGTAAATGGTGAAGTGGTATGTGACCTTGGGCAAATCCTTCACCTCTCTGAGTCTCATGAAAAACGAGGATATTGAAATAGATGTCTAGGTCCTTTCCAGTCAGTGGTAAGCTGATAAGTGTCTAACAAACAGCTGCAAAGACTCACAACACCTTCTTGTTTAATCTGCATTATTAACATTTTCTCTATTGACTTCCTTAAATCTAGAAAATCAACAAGACAATAAATCAGTACCCACACATACACATATGTATATATATATATACATGTATATATATATGTGTGTGTGTGTGTTTGTGTACATATATATGTATACATAAAATCTATATCAAATTGCTTACCATCTTAGGAAGGGGGAAGGGAGGGGGAGAGATAATTTGGAACTCAAAATTTTATAAAAAATGGATGTTAAAAACTGTCTTTACATGTAATTTAGAAAAATAAAATATTATTTAAAAAAGACAACAAATCAAGCCCTGATTTACAGCATTTGCCTATTTTCCAGATGTAAAAGTTCATCCTAAAAATTTAACAATCTGCTCTGGCAGGTAGGAGCTAGTTCCAGCATACCTCTGCTTCTAGCTATATAACATGTTAAGGCAACAGTCTTTCTCAGAATCAGTATTTCAAAATTAGAAGGAACGTCAGTCCAATCTGTACCTGGCCAAACTACTCCTGACTTTTACTTGTGACATTTATTTTAAACCCAATTATAGGATTTTACATTTATTTTCTACATTAATCTACACAATTACAATAGCATAATTCTGTAGTGAAATCGTAATAAAAATAAATATAACTTTATTAAACTGTATCTTATTAGATTCAGTCCATCATTTTAACCTTTTGAGCTCATATTGGATCCTGACTATTGTTCAACATATTAACTATTTCTCCTAGGTTTGGGCCATCTGCAGATTTGATAAATAGTCTTTCAATATCTTCATTCAAGACATTAATAAAAATGTTGACTTTCACAAGGCCAAAGTCAGATCTTGGAAGCATTCCGATAGAAATCTCTCTCCAAGTTTACATTGAGCCATTAATGATTGTTTTTTGGGTTTAATCATTGAACCAATTTCAAATCCACATAATTATACTATTGTCTGTCTCAGTTCACTATCTTGCCCACTAAGATAGCATGAAACTTTTTCAAATGCTTTGCTGAAATTGAGACAGGCTATGTCTATGTAACTTTATCATTCTAATAACCTTGTCAAAAAAGGAAATTACTTTAGTCTGGCATGACCTGTTCTTGGCAAAACCATGTAATCATTACTTCCTTTTCTAGATGTTCAGAAACCAAACTTTATTAGTGGATTCTAGAATTTTGCCAAAAATTAAAGTTTGTTAACTTGCATTGTTTGTAGGTTAGACTCTTCTTTTTATTTGAGGGGAAGAGATTTTTTTAAAAAAGAATACCCCAAGTCATTTGTCTTCCATTCCTATTCCCCAAGATCTTTCAGAGATCAGAACTGTATTAGCAATTATTCCCACAAGTTCTTTAAATACCCTAGGATGTAATTTATGCTTGAACTCACTTGAGAACACTTTTAAAATCTCCTTACTTATCTTGTGTATTTGTATTTTAATAGGGCTTAGTATCTTAAATCAAAGGAATGAAACTCTGGTTGTAGAAATTTAGAAACTGGTCCACATGGGAATGCCTTATTTTGAGAACCAGGAATACTTTCCAGGAGGCACTGAAATCATCCCATATAGGACTACTTATACCATGACAACATTATAAAGAAAAAAAGTTTTGAAAAACTTTAGAATTCTGATCACTGAAACGACAAATTTCAAAGTATAAGAAGTGAAACACGCACCTGCCTCCTGGCAGCAGAACCCTGGTGGACTCAAAATACAGAATAAGACATGTATGGATTTGGCAAATGAGAGAATTTGTTTTGCTTGACCATGAATATTTTTTATGAGGGTTTTTTCTTTTTCTTTCTTTTTTTTTTTTGTTGTTTAATTAGAGAGGTGAGGGGAGAAGTGGGCAAGATAGAAAAAAATCCTTGTTTTAATTAGAAAAAAATTTAATTTAATTATTTAAATAATTTTTAAAAAATGAGCAAAAGGACATACTCATCATCATGGTCTTAAAAAAAAAAAGGCCACCATTTTTTTCCCTGCATAAAGTCTTTCTAGAGCCTCCAATTGCAAATATCCTCCTTCTCCAAATACCTTGCATTTAATTACTTTGCTTATATTTCAATTTCTTTATTTTATATTTATGTCATATACTTGTATACTCATCTACCCAATTAAAATGTAAGCTGTTTCCAAGCTGGGATTGTTTCATTCATAGTTCTTGTAGCCCCAGCACTTAGTACAATGTCTGGTTTAGAGTAGCCCCTGAAGAAGTACTTATTGGTCGATGCAAATAGAAGACCTTAAGTAATTTAAATGTGTTTGGGATGACACTCTCTCTAAAAATCCTCTTCCCATGACTTATTATGGTGTCAAAGTGACCCTAGCCATTTCTCAAAGGCTTTGTCATCAGAGCAAAAGCTCTCACAAGTCCTACCCAGCTGGAAAGGCTTTTAGGAATGCCCAGTAGTAGACTGGGGTTCCTATTGTTCTAGGACCAATCTATATATGTTCAGAGAGATATCACCAAATACCTATTGACCAGACGATGACTTTTTCCCCTACAATGTCTTATAAAGACTGTGTACTATTATATCAAAGGAATGAAGTCCTTTGGCGGAGTGAGTAGTCACCTATAAACTCACAAATTGTTGAAGAAAAAGATGAAAATAGAAAACTTTCAAACGTCAAGCATGAGCAATTATTCTTAACAAGCAGATTGAGTAAGGGGAATAGGGTTTAGGTCAGCCAGGTGAAGTGATGATTTGGGAAAAAGGAAAAGATAAGTAGTGGGCAAATTGTGAGATAACTAAGAGACTTTTTTTTTCTTTTAAGCAAACTGTGCTTTTGGAAATATAGAAATGAGTTAATGCAGAATGGAGGAACTAGGGTACAGTTCTTATGCCTTTTTGTATTAGACTTCTTTCACAATTTGGGGAAGACTCTGGACCCCTTCTTAGAACAATGTTTTTAAATGTAAAAAAAAAGACACACAAGCTTACAAAAAATACCAATTATAATGATCAAAATATTTTTAAACCATCAGCATTGTCTGTAATGGGGATAGACTAGAAGCTTTCCTAATAAGATCAGGGGTAAAATAAAGATACCCATTATCACCACTATTATTCAATATTGTACTAAAAATATTAGTTAGCTTTAGCAATAAGAGAAGAAAAAGAAATTAAAGGAATTAGAATAGGCAATGAGAAAGCAAAACTATCACTCTTTGCAGATGATATGATGATATACTTAGAGAATCCTAGAGAATCAAGTTAAAAAACTGCCTGAAATGATGAACAACTTCAGCAAAGTTGCAGGATATAAAATAAACCCACATAAATCATTAACATTTCTATATATTACCAGCAAAGCCCAGCAGCAAGAGATAGAAAGAGAAATTTCATTTAAAATAACTATAGACAATATAAAATATTTGGGAGTCCACTTGCCAAGACAAACCCAGGAACTATATGAACACAATTACAAAACACTTTTCACACAAATAAAGTCAGATCTAAATAACTGGAAAAATATCAATTGCTCATGGGTAGGCCAAGCTAATATAATAAAAATGACAATTCTATGAATCCAACCATTCTGGAGAGCAACTGGAACTATGCCCAAAGGGCTATAAAATTGTGCATATCCTTTGACCCAGCAATACCACTTCTAGGTCTGTATCCCAAAGGGATCATAAAATGGGAAAAGGAATCACATGTACAAAAATATTTATAGCAGCTCTTTTTGTGGTGGCAAAGAATTGGAAATTTAAGGGATGTCCATCAACTGGGGGAATGGCTGAACAAGTTGGGGTATATGAATATAATGGAATACTATTGTGCTATAAGAAACGATGAGCAAACAGACTTCAGCAAAACCTGAGAAGACCTATATGAACTTATGCTGAATGAAGTGAGCAGAACCAGGAGAACATTGTACACAGTGACAGTGACACTGTGAGATCACTGACCTTAACAGACTTAACCCTTCTCAGAATTGCAAGGATCTAAGACAACTCCAAAAAACCAATGATGGAAAATGCTATCCACATCCAGAGAACTTTGGAGTCTGAGTGCAATGGAAGCATATTATTTGCTCTCCTTTTGTTTTGTTGTTTTGTTTCTTCCTTCTTGTGGTTTCTCCATATCATGACTAATGTGAAAATATGTTTAAAATGAATGTATAAGTAGAGCTTATATCAGATTGCACACTGCCTTGGGGAGGGGGGAGGAAAAGGTGAGGGAGAAAATTCAAAACTCAAAATCTTATGGAAGTGAATATTAAAAACTAAAATAAATTATTTTAAAAATGACAATTCTACTTAAATTAATTTACTTATTGAGTGCCATACCAAACTACCAAAAATTATTTTATAGAGCTGGAAAAAATAACAAAATTCATCAAAGAACAAAAGGTCCAGAATATCAAGAATTAAAGAAAAAATGCAAAAGAAGGTGATCTAGCCATACCAGATCTAAAACTATGTTATAAAGCAGCAATCATCAAAACTATATGGTACTACTGGCTAAGAAATAAAGTGGTAGAGCAGTGGAATATTGTGTTTGTCCTTCATTTTGGGGTTTCTTGTTTGTTTTTGTCTTTTGTTTTCGAAGAGGAACATGGCATCAAGGAACTGATGACATGACTTGCAGTTGACTTTGATTTGAGTGAGGGAGGACTGTGCAAGGTCACCAGCTTCACTTTCTCCTCCAGAGACATCTGGCTCCAGTGACCAGACAGATATTCATCAGGATGATTGGAGATGACCCAGGGTGCAATTGGAGACCTTGGCTCTTTTATGCTGAGGCCTTTTCATGCTCACTTAGAGTGAGGTAACACCCATCCAGTGAATAGGCCTCTTTAAGAAATGAGTCAAGAGATGGCCCCTTTAATTAGAAAAAAGAGAAAAAGTTGAGCTGGGAGTGGAAGACCCTCAGGGTTGCTGTTCCAAAGAGAAACAGTTGCCATTGACATTTACTCTAAGCCAGAAGGGCCCAAAATAAAGTGGAACTTGGGCAGGGACTTATTGTGGTGCAATCTATGAGCTTCAATAGATTATATACACAAGACACAGTAGTAAATGACTACAGTAATCTACTGTTTCATAAACCCAAAGACTCCAGCTTCTGGGATAAGAACTCATTATTTGACAAAAACTCCTGGGAAAACTGAAAATAGTATGGCTGAAAGTAGACATAGAGCAACATCTCACATTGCATACCAAATAAGGTCAAAATGCATACATGATTTAGACATAAAGAGTGATATCATAAGCAAATTAGGAAAGCAAGGGATAGCTTACCTATCAGATCTGTGGAGAAGGGAAGAATTTATGACCAAACAAGAGATAGAGATCATTATGAAAGCCAAAATGGATAATTTTGATTACATCAAATGAAATTTTTTTTTGCACAAACAAAAACAATGCAACTAAGATTAGGAGGAAAGCAGAAAGATGGGATTATGGCAAGTGTTTCTGATAAAGGCTTCATTTCTCAAATATATAGAAAACTAAGTCATTTATAAGACTACAAAATCATTCTCCAATTGATAAATGGTCAAAGGATATGAACAGGCTGTTTTCAGAAGAAGAAATTAAAGTAATCTATAGTCATATGAGAGAATGCTCTAGATCACTATTGATTAGAGAAATGTAAATTGAAATGGCTCTGAGGTGCCCCCTCACACCTATCAGATTTGCTAATGTGACAGAAAAGGAAAATGATAAATGTTGGAGAAGAGGTGGGAAAATTGGGACACTAATACATTATTGATGGAGCTGATCCAATCATTCTGGAGAGCAATTTGGAATTATGCCCAAGGGGCAATCGAGCTATGCATACCTATTGATCCAGTAGTGCCACTGCTGGGTCTGTATCCCAAAGAGATCATAAAAAGGGGGGAAGGATCTACATGTACAAAGAAATTTACAGAAGCTCTTTTTGTAGTGGCAAAGAATTGGAAGTTGAGGATATACCCATCAATTGAGGAATGGTTGAACAAATTGTGATGCTATTGTGCTATAAGAAATGATGAGCAGTCTGATTTCAGAAGAACCTGGAAAGACTTGTATGAACTGATGCCAAGTGAAGTGAGCAGAACTAGAAAAACATTGTACACAGTAACAGCAACATTGTGCAGCGATCAGCTATAATTGACTTAGCTCTTCTCAGTAATACAATAATCCAAGACAATTCCAAAAGACTCACGATGGAAAATGCTATCCACAACCAGAGAAGGAACTATGGAGTCTGAGTGCAGATCAAAGCATACTATTTTCACTGTTTCTTTGTTTTTCATGGCTTTTCCCTTTTGTTCTGTTTCTTCTTTCACAACATGACTAATGTGCAAATATGTTTAATATGATTACACATGTATAGCCTATATCAAATTGCTTGCCATCTTGGGGAGGGGGGATGAAAGGAGGCAGAAAAATTTAGAACTCAAAATCTTATTTAAAAATGAATGTTAAAAGCTATCTTTACATGAAATTGGAAAAAACAAAATACTATTTACCAAAGAAAAAAAAATTTAAAACAAGCTCACAGACCTTAAATTAAGAACTCCTGTACTAGGAGAATAGCAGGCTAAAAGAATCTAAAACCTGAAAGAAAACAGAATTCATATGGGGGCAAATCTCAGTGGAACTTTATGGAGTTAATGAGGCAGGTGACTACCAGGACAGCAGTTTGAATTAGAAAATAAAGTGAATGGACTTGTTCCCAGTTGGGAAAAGATCTTACTTTTCTAGGGACCAAAAAAACTCACCAGAGGGTGAAATAACAAAATAGACTGAAACCCCGTGGACGATAGAATCTACAGGTTTTAGAAAAGGGAGCTTTGGATAAGAAGGAATGAGTAACAACAAATAGGCAATTCCTGGAAAGAAATGTTTAAATCTTTAAACCTACGGCAAACTAACATAAAAATGTCCTGTTATTTACTACAGTTGTATGTAGTTTGTACCCTGATTTCTGTCATCCTGAGTAATGTTCAGTTGCACATGTATGTTTTGGACTACCAGGAGAGGAAGCATGGTAGAGTGAGAAGGATGCTGGACTTGGAAGAAGATCTGACTCTAGCCCCCAAACTCCGATAATCACCAACTTTGTGACCCGGGGCAAGTCACTTACCTCCTCAGAAACTTAGTTTCCTCATCCTAAAATGGTAATAACAGTAGTGTCTTTCTTGGGTTTGTTGTGAGTCTCAAGTGAGATAATGCATCAAATATTTTATGAACTTGAAAGCCCTATATAGAAGGTAGCTATTATTATGGTTATAAATCTCAGTGTCAGGGCAGCTAGGTGGTGCAGTGTGTAGAGCACCAGCCCTGGAGTCCGAAGGACCTGAGTTCAAATTTGACCTCAGGCACTTGACACACTTACTAGCTGTATGACCTTGGGCAAGTCACTTAACCCCAATTGCCCTCCCTTCCCCCCTCCAAAAAAAAGTAATCTAAATCTAAAAGTGTTCTAAAAATAAGTTGTTATTAATCTTAGTTAAAGTGGGGAAGATGAGGAAAGGAGAATAAGGGAACAGAAAGAGGGAAAGACTGCTTATTCCAAAGGGTAGTCTTTAGAGGAGATTTCTCTACCCTTTTTTTTTCTTGGGTGGTAGCTATGAAAAATTAACTAGAGGGAATTTCCCTCTAAGATAGAGAATCCAGATTTTTTGGCGGGGGCATTCCATTTAAGGGATAACTCAGTGGAGGTATATCCTTTTTCATCACAAAGGCCCCCCACCCTTGATTAGATAATTAGATTTAATATAGATTAACTACAGGTAGATGGGATAGTGTAAGGATAGAAGCAAAAGAAAGGCAAGAATGGCTGTGAATAAGAGCACTAGGTCTGGCCAGAGTTGCTATATGATAATTTTTCATAGCAATGGCTACTACTGTTACAATTTTTATATCATCACTATGGAGGGTTTGTTTTGATCTTTCTCCCAGGAGGACAAAGGATAACCAGACAGCTTTGGCAGACTGCCTTCCTAAGTAATCTGAAGCCATCTGTCACAGAGGGTATTAGCCAATTTTTCCAAAATTTACAATTTTACTAGGTAGGCAAAAAAAAATTAAGAAACTTAGAGTTTGGCCGCTTCCTTCAGCCCCACCATCCAAAATTCACCTGAGAGTTACTTTTCTAAGAGAGGGTCAAGAGATTTACTGGGCTAGCTGGGATAGCTTTGATCAGTGTGCTCCACATTGATGAGGAACTGCTAGCTCAGAAAGTGGAGGAGGGAAGATCCATGACCTTAGGAAAATGGATATATGTTTAGATCAATATTTTCTAAGTTCCTTGGATTATTGCAGTGATAGCCTCCAGTGCTACCCTTCATGCCAGCTTTTTCCTCCTCAAAATGCTAAGTGTTTTTTCTACTGGAATAAATCTCTTTACAAATTATTAAATTGGATATCGTAAATTAGTCTCACGAGTTTAAGCAACAGAAGCCATTCTCTGTAGGGTCTAAACTTGGAGGTGGCTGCAGACTAACAGAGCAAACCATGGTTTAGCAAAGAGAAGTGGAAGTACAGCTGAATGAATGAACAAATGAACAAACCTCTACTTTAGCATTTAAAAACTACAAGGAAGTAAAACGGAAAATTCAAATACAGGTATGCAAATTAGCAACTTACTGCAGGTGTTTGTTCTGCAATCTCTGCTCAGTTGTTTCCTCTGGTTTCTTCCAGCCATCCAAGCTCAAATAGACAAGGGGTTTTGTTGTTTGCCAGGCTCTGGAAGAGGTCATCTGATCTAGTCTCATTTAAGCGCATTAGAAATTAACTCTTTCTAGATCACAATGGAGACTGCACTTCACAAAATGTGCAGATTAAAAGAAAACCTGAAAAAGCTTCTAGCTTTGCCAATAAAGCTACGCAATTCTTTTTTTTTAAGAAGATGCTTATATTTTATTTAACATTTTTAAAGTCATAAGGCATTGCCACGTAACATTATTTCATTTGATCACCTCTTGCCCGGACTATTGGAATAACCTTCTAATTGGTCTCTCTTACCTCAATCTTTTCCCATGTCAATTCATCCTTCACACAGCTACCAAAGTGATTTTTTCTAAAGTACAGATCCAACTGCGTCACTCAGTAAACTTTAACCACTTTCTATTGCCTTCTAGGATTAAATATAAACTCCTGTCTTTGATCTTTAAAGCCCTTTATAACCTGGTCCTACACTATCTTTCTAACCTCATCATATTTCTTCCTTTCCTACCCACCATGGTCTAACAAAATTGATCTTTCTATTCCTTCTACGTGACACTCCTCCATTCCCTGTATCCTGTATAGCCGCTTCCTTCCTTCAAGACTCAGCTCAAGCCCTACTTTCTATATGATTTCTTTCTTGAACCCTTCAGCCTCTAGTGCCCTCCCTCCCCAAACTACCTGGTATTTATTTTGCATCCACTAATATATAGTATGTGTACATGTCATGTTCCCTGACAGAACATAAACTCCTTGAGGTCAGGGAACGTCCTATTTTTGTCTTTGTGTCCTCAGTACCTAGCACATAGTGTGGCACCTACTAGGTTCTTAATAAGGTCTTGTTGATTAATCAATCCTCAAAACAACCCTATGAGGTAGGTAGTGTAAGAATTAAAATTTCTGTTCTACGGATGACAAAATTAAAGTGAAGACTGGTACTGACTTGTCTAGAATCCCATAGCTCCTGGACTTTAACCCTCCTTTTTTTCACTCTGCCATAGTGCTTATCTGAAAAGAAGACTCCAATTATATCTCCCTAAGGGGATTTCTAGGACTCTAAAATTTCTAAGAAGGCAACTCTACATCTTACATAGAAAGGATTTGTTCATAAACATTAGTCTGGCATAGCTTTTGCATATTGTATAGGGCCAAGAACAGAGGTCAACATATGGGTTGCCTTTGACACAAAGCTCCCAAAGGAATGAATGTAGGGTAAGGCTGAGATTCAACAAAAAGATTTCATATGTCCCTTATTATATATTATGGAGAACATATAAAGTTATCCTCTGTGCAGATGGACTAAAATTTCATATTAAATCAGTGCAGAGGGAAAACTCTACTTTATGTACTGTTATTGCCTTGAAGTCAACACCATGACTTTTCAAGGTTACCAGTGCATCTACTTGGTCCTAACTTATATTCACCAAAAAAAAAAAAAGCAGATTATAGATGGAGAGGTTGTGGGGAGGGGTTGGGGAAAAAGGAGGGTGCAAAAGAGAGAATATGGTACATATTTGACAACACATAGATGCCAGTTACATTTCCTGTATTTGTTATGTGAAGTTTTGCATATTCAGTACCTTTTGCAAAGGGCCCTCCTCCACATCCTGACTCTTTGCTTTATAAAAACCTGCTTTCCCTTTATATCTCTCCTCCCACTACTCTGAGGAGCGACAGCATCGTCTCTATTGGGGTTCTACATGGCTTTGTTGACCTCTTTCCAGGTCCTAGAGTATGTCTCTGTGTCTGACTTTGCTGATCTGTATCTCTGCGTTAGTCTGAGTCTTCATCATCGATGCTCTGGAGATGTGTGTACTTTCATAGGTTTTTCTCCAGGGAAGTGAGTCTTGTTTATTTGTATGCTTTCTTTGCAGCTGTTTCTTTTCTTTTAAAGATTCAACCCAAAGAGCAGCTTGGGTGAGTCTTCAAAGTAGTCAACACATGATGTTGAAACACCAACCGAAGCTGTGGACTTAAATCAATGCCAGAACAAAGGGCCATATCAAGAAGACACAGTTCAAGGTAAGTTTGCAATCTGTCAGAGAATTTACTTTATCGAGGGAATTTAATACTTAGTTGAGAAGAAAGGAATGGTAAATAGAGATAATATTTTGTTGGCCGGGGCGGGGGGACTACTTTGAAAAAAGTGCTTCAAAAACCTTAAAGTTCTATGTAAATGAGAGCTATCATTGTTACTGATGTGAATTTATGTTAATCTCCCTAGGAGTATTTGCATTTTAAATTTTAATGTAGCTCTGATCATAGAGTGAAAAGCTTTGTTCCTGTTAGAGAAATTTCAAGAATAAATGGGGAGGAATCGAGAAGATACATGTTGCTGCTGATTTTTTGCTTTTCAGTGAGTTCAGGAGCTGTGTACGTGTGTGTGTTAGAGTCTGGATGAGAGGAAGGCTGTTTTATTTCTTTCTTGAAACTGTATCATGTAGACAGCCCTATTCCATTTATAGGTAACGTCATTACAATTACAGGAACTATCTGAGTTATAGTTATACCCATGATTGACTTTGAGAATTGAGGAATCCCTGCAGGAATCAGTAACATATGTCCTGGGTCTAGTCACCTGATCTAACAAAAATTCTCCTGTTTTGAATGATTTTTTTTCAGTCTCAGAAAGATGTTATATAATCCTACCAGTAAGTACAGTAAGATACTAAAGCATTAAATCATATGCTACATATTACATATATTACAGAGTTTAATACCTGCCATGATCCTGATTTTCCACAGATACAGATTAAAATAAATGTTAAAATATATTCTTCTAGTCTAGCACTGAAATTCATTGCACATCTCTACTTAAGCCTTTTCTTTTCCTTTTATCTTTGTTTTGTCTACTTAGAACTCAGGTGGAAGAAAAAGACCCGTAATGCCCTACCTATTTGTTCCTCCTCACTGGTTTCAAAAATGGACAGTTCTATGATTTACCTCTGTAATCTTATTCCCCAGTTCAGTATTATTTCATATTCTAACAACTTTTCTTGTCACGACCACTACCATGAATTTATCTGATAGACTGAAGCACCCATGATTTTGGGCAAAGATTTTATCCTTTTGTTCTATTTACATTTATTCTGTATATAATTATATATGTTCTTCTCATCTGCCATATTAGAAAATCAACTTGTGAATAGGGATTGGTCAATTTTTTGTATTCCCAGCACCTAGCACACTTCCTGGTAGATAGCAGGTGCTTAATAAGTGCTTATTGATTGACTAATTCACAAAACAAAAAGGTTAGTGGTTTGGGGAGGGGAGAAGAGCAGTTCAAGCAGTCAACCAACAACTATTTATTAATCACCAGTTGTGTGCCAGGCAGCGTGCTAAGAGCTGAGGATTCAAAGAATTGAATGATTCCTATTCACAACAAGCTGATTTTCTAATAAGGCAGATAATAAACACATATAAGTACAAAGAATTAAAAAATCCCTACTTCCAAGGAGCTCACAGATTAATGTGGGAGGCCACAAATACATATATATATACATATATATATATGTATTTATATGTATACATATGTATATGTATACATACATATGTATATAACACAAGCATAAAGCCAATGCATTCAAATATATTTATGCAAAACCAAAAACAAGGTATTTGGGGAGGGAGGGCACTAACAATTGGTAGCATCAGGAAAGGCTTCATATAGAAGATATAATTACCTGAGTTTACTCTTTAAGGAAGAAGGGCTTTGAGGTAAAGATAATGCATTCCAGGAACTGGCAATTGCCTGCACAAAGGCACCTCAGTGGGAGATGGAATGTTGTGAGTGAGGACAGAGAGAAGGTGAGTTTGGCTGGACTGCAGAATTGTGGGAGGGAGAGTCATACCCAAAGAAGATGGAAAGATAGGTTGAGGCCAAGTTGTGTGGGGTTTTACAAGCTCTGAGGCAGACATCAATTAGGTAGCCAACAATAATTTGAGAAAGCAGCAAAGTGATGCAGTGTTCATGGCTTCAATTGGAGAGGAAGACCTGTTCTCGAAGTTACGCTATTTTTTTTAACTTTCACATGTTTACCAATAAGGCTAGCCTGCATCATGATAGTAAGCACCAAAAGAATGTGGCCATAATGGTGAATTGTGAGACTTGTCAAATGAAAACCATTTTGTAAGTAGTTCAGAGAGAGAGAGAACAGAGGGAGAGCGATTAGCTTAATGAAAACCTACTAGAGGATGAAACCTTGTACTTCAGAGCCAGAAGGATAACAGATGGCAACTGCATTAAAGAGGATTTAATCTACAAGAAACCAGATTTAGGCTATTTCTGGGTGGGAAGAGGGAGAAGAGGAGAAAATAAAATGGGAGACAGAGGAAGAATGAAAAGAAGATTGAAAAGCAAGCAAAAGAAGAGAAATGCAAGAAATACTAGGAAGTTTCTTAATAAAGATAGTTAGGTTCTATACTTACTATCCCAACCTCTCCTTAAAATGGCAGAATTTTCCATCCTGCTATTCACCATAAGTTATTAATCTCCTGGTCCTTGACACCTGACATTGGCAAACATTTCTACTAACTCACATGTCATTCAGTACTTTCATCTCCTTTGGGCTTTATCATAGGTACCATTAGATCATGAGCTCCTTTTAAGCAGACTGTCTTTTGCTTTTCTTAGTATCCTCAGCTTAGCATAGTGGAAGGCTCTTAATAAATGCTTATGGATTGACTGACAGGTACTGTTTGCAGACCTGAGGTATCAGCTACTAATTTAAACAACATGGATCAGTTGGTCTATTAACATTTATTAAGTGCCTCCTGTGTGTCAAGCACTGTGCTCAAGGCTAGGGATAAAATAAAAAAAAGCAAAAAAATAATCCCTACCCTTAAGGAGCACACAGTCTAATGGGGGAGACAAAAAAAAAAACCAAACAAATACTATATACAAACGAGCTGTAACAGGGTAAGTAGGAAATAACTAAGATAGGGAAGGAGTTAGAATTAAGAGGGGCTGGGAAAGGATACCTGAAGATAGAATTGTAGTTGGGACTTAAAGGGAACCAGCAAAGTTATGAGTGGAGATAGGAAGGGAGAGCATTCCAAGCATGAGTGAAAGTCAGTGTCAAATGCCTGTTCTCCCTCAGATGACAAGGGTTACTTATTTCTCATAGCGATATGGACCTATGATTTCAAAGGTATAGGGGACTCTGAGGAGAGGCAACTCCCTCTACTAGTGCGAGCTGGTACTTTCTCTGCCACTTAGACTCAGAGAATTGCCTAGAGCAGTTGTGTCAAACTCAAAGAGAAAGGCCACTGATCTGTAGTTGCATACTGGTATTGACTTTAAAATGTAATGCTATCTATGTTTTATTTTTCATTTATTTTGTTAAATATTTCCCAATTACATTTTAAAAGGAGCTATGAGGCATTGCTTGAGGTGAGGAAAAAGTATATTCTAGGCATGAAGTAGTCCATGCAAAGACATAGATTTGGAGATGAAATGTCAAGCACGCAGGAGAGGTATTAAGCAGGCCAGCTTGGCTAGAATAGAGATCATGGAAGGGAGTAATATCAATACATCAAGCAAAAAACATTTGCTATATACCAGGCACTGTGCTACAAAACAATGAATACTCACAAAGAGCTCACATTGTAATGGGGAAAACAACAAGTAAAAATATACGAGTGCATTTTTTATGTGTGTAATATGCATATACACACTCATTCAATATGTGATACTACATTGTGTTGTACGTAACATATAATGTTAATCATTATATTACATGTTCTTATATGTCATACATTGTATAAACAAATGTGTATGTGTATATACATTTGAAAAATACACATATATGCATATATGTACGTGTAAGATACATACACATATATGTGTAAGATACATATATATGTATGTATAATATATATATATATATACATGCCACATATCTAGCATTCAAATCTCTTTAATTCAAATCCCCTTAATAAAAGGATTTGTTCTGTGAAGTTTGGATTCCGTCAAAGGGCTGCATTTGAAGACTTAGAGGACATGTGATCTGGAGGCCACAGGTTCCCCAGCCCTGTCTTCAATAAACTATGGGTTCTGAACCATATCATATGGTGTAGCAACCCATAGCTAAAGAAGCACTGAAGTGGTCGTGAGTGGAAAAAATTTAAGAAGCCCTGTACCTAGAATATGCATGTGTGTGTATGTGTGTGTGTGTGTGTGTGTACATATACATACATACACACATATACATAAGCTGGAAAGTAAGGTAAAGAAGATTGTATTTTATCCTAGAGACATGAAGAAGTCCAGAAGCTGCTTGGAACTCCTGGAGTAAGGGAGTGACATGGTGAGACCTGTGCTTTAGAAATATCACTTTGGGAGCTGTGTGGAGAATGTACTGCAAAAGGATGAGACTACGGGTATGGAAAGCAATTAAGAGTTCAGGAGAAAGACTAGGATAGGAGTAGACATACCTAAAAACATCTGCATAGAGGTGATAGTTGAACCCATTGGAGCTTCATGTTGTTATTGTTGTTTGTCCTTCATTTTTGAAGAGGATCAATGACATCTGGGGTGATATCTTGACTCATGGGTGAATTGGATTTAAATGAGGCAGAGTTGTACAAAGTTGTCAGCCTCACTCTCTTTTCCAGGGTCATCAAAGTCTAGTGGCAGGGCAAAATTTGAGATGACCAGTGATGGCCTGGGATGCAGTGGGTGACCTTGGCATCTCTGATGTCTGACCCAGCTCTAAGAACTCCACAGTGCCTGTTTCACCTGCCTTCATGGCTATTGGAACAAATTATTCTCATTCGCCCATTCTGATGGGGGAAGTTTTCACAAGCTTGGAGTAGACAACCCCTAACTCACTGATGGGTTTGAGGTCTTTCAGTTACCTTCAACCTGGTTTAGCCCCTTTCTCCAGGCCAATGTGTAGCTGCCAGGCACGCTACAGCTTCTTGGAGCCACAGGTGAGAGTTAGGTGAAAGGTGAACACCAAAGGTGGATGAGTAGCCCTGAAAAGGACTTGGCACAAACCCTCACAACAAAGGTGCTAATCCTCTTGGAATACTCTATATATCCCAAGGAACTTCTAACATCACTGATAACATATAGAGAGATAAGGGGCGAGGCGAAGATGAGGATTTGGCAAAGGACTGTGTTATTCACACAGGTAGGAGGAGAACTAGGAAATAAGAATGTCAAGAAACTCAGTGAGTAAAATACTACTGTGCTATAAGAAAGGATGAGCAGGTTGATTTCAGGAAAACAAGGAAAGACTTACATGAAATAATGAAGAGTGAAGTGAGCAGAACCTAGAACATCGTATGCAGCAACAACAATATCGCTCAAAGAGTAAATGTGAATGACTAAGCTATTCTGAGTTATATGAATATTCAAATCAACTACAAAGGACTTGTGAAGGAAGATGCTATCGACCTTCAGAAAAAGAACTGATATATGGAACTTTGTACTGTATAGTTTCACATATATTTATCTGTGTCAAAAGGTGGCCTTTTCTAGTGCAGGACTGAGAGGGAGGGAAGGAACCGGCTTGTAACTCAAATGTTCCCAAAATAAATAAATATTTTAAAAAAAACTTAGGAGAGGGTGATCAAGAGTGTCAAATATTACAGAGATCAAGATAAGACTGAGAAAAATCAATAATAAATAAATTAGTAAAAACTATTAGTTTCCCCAATTGATAAATGGTTAAATGATATGAACAGGCAATTTTCAGATGAAGAAATCAAAGCTATCTATAGTTATAAGAAAAAATGTTCCAAATCACTATTGATTAGAGAAATGCAAATTAAAACAATTCTGAAGTACTCCATTACACCTACGAGACTGGCCAATATGACAGAAAAGGAAAATGATAAATGTTGGAGATAATGTGGGAAAATTGGGACATTAATGCATTGGTGGTGGTTCTGCATTGATCTAACAATTCTAGAGAGCAATTTGGAACTATATCCAAAGGGCAATCAAACTGCATACACACAACAACAATTCAGCAATGCAATACCACTACCATGATCTCAAAGAGATCATAAAGAACCTACATGTACAAAAATATTTATAGTAGCTCTTTTTATGGTGGTAAAGAATTGGAAATTGAGGGGATGCCTGTCAATTGGGGAATGGCTGACCAAGGTTGTGGTATATGAATGAAATGGAATACTATTGTGTTACTAAAAATGATGAGCAGGATGATTTTGGAAAAACCTGGAAAGACTTACATGAACTGATGCAAAATGAAGTGAGAACCAGGAGAACATTGTACACAGTAACAGCAACATTGTGCAATGATCAACTATGAATGACTGAGCTCTTCTCAGCAATATAATGATCCAAGACAATTCCAGAGAAAGAACTGATGGAATCTGAATGCAGATGGAAGCATACTATTTTCACTTTCTTTATTTTTTTCATGTTTTTTTCCCCTTTTGTTCTGTTTCTTATTTCACAACATGATTAATATGGAAATATGTTTTACATGATTACACTTATATAACCTATATGATACTGCTTACCATTTTAGGGAGGGAGAGGAGAGTGAGGGAAAAAACTTGAAACTCAAATTTAAAAAAAAATGAACGTTAAAAATTATCTTTACAGGGCAGCTAGGTGGTACAGTGAGTAGAGCACTGGCCCTGGAGGTAGGAGGAGCTGAGTTCAAATCTGGCCTTAGACACTTGACACATGTACTAGCTGTGTGAACTTGGGCAAGTCACTTAATCCCAATTGCCCTGCCTTCTCCCCTCTAAAAAAATTATCTTTATGTGAAAGTGGAAAAAAATACTATGTAAAAAACAAACAAATGTTAGTTACCTTGGAAAAAGCAGTTTCTGTTGAATGATGAGGTCAAAAGGCAGAGTATAAGTTGTTCAGAAATGAGCACTAGGTGATGTTATAACAGCTATCATTTCAGCTCTAAAATGTCCTCCCTTTTCTCCATTTCAGTAATGAATGACCTCTCCCTCATCTGAAATCACAGGACTTTGTACCTCTTTTTGAAGTTATGCTGTAATTCTGTCTTATTATCTTTATTAGATTGTAAGCATTTTGAGGTCAGAGATAATACCTTCTTTATTTTGTTTCTCCCTTAGCACCTAATTCAGTTTATTGTACCTGGAAGTAGCTTAATAAGTATTTGTTAAATAAAAGAATTAGTGAATGAAATAGAATTAAGGAAAGAGGTATTCAACATAGACTATTTTCCATTATTGTTATTTATATGTTTGTCTTAGCTTTCCTTACTAGACTATGAACTCCAAGAGTGAAAAAGCTATGTCAAATTTAGTTTTCTATACCATAAAACTCTAAGCATTGTGCCTCAATCAATTATTCAATTACTAAGCATTTATTGAGTGCTTGTTGATTGGTTATATCCCTTTTTTATTAAACAGGAATGGTGGTTAGGGTATATATAAAATTCATACAAGGTAATTTTGGAGGAAAAGGACTTGCAGCTGCTAGATTAAGAAACCCTTCATGTAGGGGTTGTGCTTGAGTTGAGTCTTGGAGAAAACTGGGGATTCTCAAAGGTAGAGATAAGGAATGCATGTATATCATCAATAAAGATAATAATCAAAATTCTTTTCATCGAGGAGACATAATCAAAGTTGCAAACAAAGCCCTCATCTTTTAATTTTCTAAATTACATTCCCCGCCCCCTCCATTAACAAGCATTTACTTTCTCTCCCTCCCATATTTTAACACTTAAATTGTTCAGGCTTACCCCTGGTTACACCACTTGGAGTATGATAAGGAGAAAAGATTTGGCATTAAACCAAATGTGACGTGTTGACAAAGGAAAGAGGAGAGAACAGGAAAGAGTAGAAATATGAAAAGACAGGAGATTTTCAGAAGTGAAGAGTAGTCATTTTCATGTTAAACTTTTTTTGAGAGTGAATTTTATCTTTTAAAAATGTATATTTTTTTAGCATTCTTTTTATAAAATTTTGAATTCCAAATTCTCTCCCTCTCCTCCCCATTGAGAAGATAAGAAATGTGATATCAATTATACATATGAAATCATTCAAAACATATGTTCTTTTCAAAAAAGCAAGAAAAATAAATAAAACTTAAAAATTATGCTTTGTTTTGCACTCAGACTCCATCAGTTCTCTCTTTGGAGGTGGATAGAATTTTTCATCATACATCTTTCACCATAAAAATTGTCTTGGATCATTTTATTGACCAGTATAGCTAAATCATTCATTGTTGATCTTTGTATGATATTGCTGTCACTGTGAACACTGTTCTCTTGGTTCTGCTCACTTCACTTTGCATCAATTCACATAAATCTTCCCAGGTTTTCCTGAAAGCATCCTGCTCATCATTTGTTCTATTATGATACAATTCCACCACAATTGTACACCACAACTTGTTCAGCCATTCCCCAATTGAAGGCCACTCCCTTGATTTCCAGTTCTTTGCCACCACAAAATAAAAAGAGCTGCTAGGATATAAACTAAACCCACATAAATCATCAACATTTCTATATATTACTAACCAAGCTCAACAGAAGAGATAGAAAGAGAAATTCCATTTAAAGTTACTGTAGACATTATAAAATATTTGGGAGTCTACCTGCCAAAACAAATCCAGAAACTATATGAACACAATTACAAAACACTTTTCACACAAATAAAGTCAGATCTAAATAATTGGAAAAATATCAGTTGCTCATGGGTAGGCCAAGCTAATACAATAAAAATGACAATTCTACCTAAATTTATTTACTTATTTAGTACCGTATCAATCAAACTACCAAAAATTATTTTATAGAGCTAGAAAAAATAATAACAAAATTCATCTGGAAGAACAAAAGGTCCAGAATACCCAGAGAATTAATGAAAAGAAATGCAAAGGAAAGTGGCCTAGTTGTACTAGATCTTAAATTGTATTATAAAGCAGCAATCAAAACTACTTGGTAATGGCTAAGAATTAGAGTGATGGGTCAGTGGAATAGGTTAGGTACGTAAGACACAATACTCAATGACTATAGTAATCTACTGTTTGATAAATCCAAAGACTCCAGCTTCTTGGATAAAAGCTCACTATTTAACAAAAACTGCTAGGAAAACTAGAAAACAGTATGGCAGACACTAGGCATAGACCAATATCTTACACCCTATTCAGAGATAAAATCAAAATGGGTACATGATTTAGATACTATAAGCATACTAGGAGAGCAAGGAATAGTTTACCTGTCAGATCTATGGAGAAGGGAAGAATTTATGACCAAACAAGAGATAGAGAACATTATGATATGCAAAATGAATGATTCTGTTTACATTAAATTGAAAAGTTTTTGCACAAAGCCAATGCAACCAAGATTAGAAGGGAAGCAGATAGCTGAGAAACAATTTTTACAACTAGTGTCTCTGATAAAGGCCTTATTTCTAAAATATATAGAGAACTGAGTCAAATTTATAAGAATACAACTCATTCCTCAATTGATAAATGGTCAAAGGATATGAACAGGCAGTTTTCAGAGAAAGAAATTAAAGCTATCTATAATCACATGAAAAAATGCTCTAAATCACTATTGATTAGATAAATGCAAATCAAAACAACTCTGAGGTACCATTGGCTAACATGACCAAAAGGAAAATTATAGATGTTGGAGAAGATGTGGGAAAATTGGAACATAAATGTATTGTTGATGGAGTTGCGAACTTATCCAACCATTCTGGAGTACAATTTGGAACTGTGCCCAAAGGGCTATAAAACTGTGCATACCCTTTGACTGAGCAATGACACTTCTAGGCCTATATCCCAAAGAGATTATAAAAATGGGAAAAGGACCCACATGTATTAAAATATTTATAGCAGCTCTTCTTGTAATGGCCAAGAATTGTAAATTGAGGGGGGTGCCCATCTATTGAGGAATGGCTAAACAAGTTGTGATATATGAATGTAATGGAATACTATTGTACCATAAGAAATGATGAGCAGGTAGACTTTAGAAAAACCTGGAAAGAATTATATGAACTGATGCTGAGTGAAGTGAGTAGAACCAGGAAAACATTGTACACAGTAACAGTCATGTTGTACAACGATAAACTATGATTGACTTTGCTCTTCTCAGCAATACAGTGATCCAAGACAATTCCAAAAGACTCATGATGGAAAATGCTGTCCACATCCAGAGAAAGAACTATGGACTCTGAATGCAGATTGAAGAATGCTATTTGCTTTCTTTTTGTTGTTGTTGTTTTCTTTTTTCTTTCTTGTGGTTCTTCCCATTGGTCTTAATTCTTCTTTACAACAAAACTAATGTGAAAATATTTATAATATGCATGTATGTGTAGAGCTTATATCAGATTGCATGCTGTCTTTGGGAGAGGAAGGAGGGGGAGAAAATTTATAACTCAAAAGCTTATGAAAGCGAATGTGGAAAACTAAAAACATATAAATTTTTTTAAAAAGAAAGAGCTGCCATAAACATTTTTGTACATATAGTTCCTTTTCCTTTTCCTTTGATCTCTTTGGGATACAGATTAATAGTAGTATTGCTAGGTCAAAGGGTATGAATTACATGCAGAAATATTTCCTGGAATTTGCTGAAGTACTAAATATTGTTTAGACTTCTGGATCATTTTATCCCTTTTCCAAAGCATTACTCCAATACTTATTATGTGGGTAAATCATTTAACCTCTTTGAATATCCCACAACCTTTTTTTTCAGATTGTCCTATCCCATCTTCCTTAATCATGTCTGAAATGTATGTCTTATTGTGCAACTACAATCTATCACTTTCTGGCAATTCTCTAAGGCCATGTTATAGATGGCATAATTTCATGGAGGGAGTTCCCACATTTGATGTACAGTATTCTCAAACCAATATTAGAGAAACAGAGAAGAGACACTCATTTCCAGGAACATCCCAAAGCCATCCTATTGCTTTTTACTATATATCTATACACATACATACAGTTGGTACTTTACATTCAACTAACATGAAGAGAAAACAGTTATCTTTGTATTGGTTATCTCTTTGATTGGCGTGAAATTAAAATTATACTTCATAAGTTAAAAAACATTGAAAACAAAATTATACTTTATACTGTAATGGAGGAGTATAGAATTATACACCTCCATTAGAACATAAACTCCTTGATTGCATGGATAGTTTCTTTTTTTTTTTTAATTTGTATCTCAAGCTCCTAGCATAGTGCCTGGCATGTTAGACATATCACTGATAAATGGATGAAACATTTATTAAGTGTTAACTAGGTACTGTACTAAGCATCTTGCTAAACATGCTAGGTTAAGGAGTTAAAAACCAGTAAACAGATAGTTTTTGCTTCAAGGAGCTAACATTCTAATGAGGCAAGATCATACATAAAGTAATGATGGAAAGCTGAAGAAAGTCTGGGGTAGAGTCCAAGGTTCCGAGTGGCTACTTAAGAAATCATAGTTAACTGATTAATGTCCTTTTACTCTTTTTAATTCCCAGTTTATTTATATTTACCAAATTGCTATTATGTACTTGTGGCAGCTAAGTGACAAGGTGGATAGAGCTCCAAGCCTAGAATCAGGAAGACGTGAGTTCACCTGAGTTCGGGCAAGTCACTTGATACTGTTTGCCTCAGTTTCCACCATCTGTAAAATGAGCTGGAGGAGGAAATGCCGAACTACTCCAGTATCTCTGCCATGAAAACCCAATGGTGTCACAAAGAGTCAGACCCAACTAAACAACAAATTATGTGCAAAGCTCTGAACTGGGTGGTTTGGCTGACTAAGATGAATAAAATACTTTGTTTGCCCATGTGGGCTTACAATCTAATGAGGGAGAGGAGAAAACGATTGACACATAAACACTTAAGTAGCAAGGATTACTAAATTTCTCTCTCCTTCAATGCCCAGTCTTCTCCTCTGAACTTAACTCTTTTTAACTCACCTTTTTCCCCCTCTTTTAACTTGTTGAATTTGGCTTTCTGTAACACATATTCTGTACTTTCACAATATACGCAATATAAATGAAACAAAGATTATAAAAATTTCTGACTTCTTGAGAGAGACCAATGCTTATTCATTTGGGAGGTTGGGACAGTTATTGTGTAGCTTTTTCCATGTTCTTGAGGTCAATGACACCCTCAATTTCCAGTTCTTGGCCATCACAAAAAGAACCAGGGTTCTATTCCTCCAACTTTCACACAATTTATCAATCAATAGTTATTAAGTGTCTATTATTTGCCAGGCCCAGTGCTAAGCACTGGTGACAACAAAAAGAGGGAAAAGGGTCCCTTCCTTCAAGGAGCTTCCTCTGGTGGGTTTGGGAGCAGCACTTTCTAGAATCCTTCAAATGAGTTTCTATTTTCCACTCCATTCTTGGTCAGCTTTTGGTGAATGTGTAGTCATTTATCTCCTCATTCCCTCCGCAGCACTCAGGCAGAAAGTTTCAGGGTGAAGTCAGTACATCCCACCCCTGGATACTCCCACCTTCCCTCTAACTTCGTTTTCCGGCTTCACTTTTCCTCCAGGCCAGGTAAACTATTATGCAATTTACCTCAGGCCTTTTCTAGGAAGGTCAATAAAAGAAACTAGGAGAAAGGAGAAAGATTGTATCAGCTCCTACACTCTGGGAAAAAGATTTTGCAATCCCTTCCACTATTTATGCTAAGTACAGTGTGAAAGTCCATAACAGGTATACAGCTCTTCACTTGTCTAAGGAAAAGTATGAGTTAACTTGGAGGAGAAAACAGAAGAGGGATAATGTAGAGGAGGACAAATCCAAATAGCAGAAATCTCTTGAATTGGGTCTATAAAAACAGCTATGGAAAACTGCTTTTCACTTCTCTGCAGGGAAATCTTCAGCCAAGAAGAATTGGTTTTGTTTGTATAGCTCCATCTAATAACTAATAGGTGACTGGAAAGGTTTTACACTAGCTAAGCAAATTATGTGAAGTTATTGGGATTTGGAGTTGGAAGGGGCTCTCAGAGGCCATGTAGTAAAACCCTCTCATTTGACAATAGAGGAAACTGAGACCTAGGGAAGTAAAATGTCTTGCCCAAGGTCGGTGGAAAGTATGCACAACTTCCTACTTTGCAAGAGAGCTGTTAACAGAGACTTTTCAATAATTATATCATAAAATGGCAGTGGTATATGATTTTGTCATTTGTCTGGTATTTAGATACTCAAAGTCTATAGCATATTAGCATGGACTCCCTCAAAGCTGTAACTAGGGTAGAAAGCTGGGGCTTTATCCCTGGTGACCTATATTTAAAATAAGGGCTCTAAACATAGGTTCTGTGAACCTATTTTTAAAATTTCAATAACAGCTTTCACAACACAACTAATGCGATAATATGTTTAATATGATTGTACATGTATAGCCTATATTAGATTGCTTGCTGTCTTGGGGAGGAGAGAGGAGAGGGAGAAAAAAATTTAGAACTCAAAATCTTATAAAAGTGCATGTTGAAAACTATCTTTACATGTAACTGGAAAAAATAAAATATTATTAAAAATAAAACAAATTTTTTTAGAAATTTCAATAACTGTTAGTTATGATTGATTTCTTTTGTAAGCCTATGTATTTTACTTATGCATCTAAAAGCATCATTCTGAGTGTGTGTCCATGAGCTTCACCAGACTTTCATTCAAAAAAAAAAAAGATTGAGAACTGTCGGGTCCAAAAATATCTAAAGAAACTGAGGCAGAGCTCCAAGCCCATAGCACTTCATTAAAGGAATCTGGCCTCCTCTAAATGGACCTCAGATCTTTCTCACAATTTGAGATGTCCCCTGGTCCCCAGGGCCTTACTTTTATAAAACTTGGTACCAAACACACAAAAGAGGCCAAATAAAATACAGAATATCTTTGATTGATAAACCTTGCTGCTGAGCCTCTAAGAAGGTCGGAAATGATAGATCAGTTTGGTCTGGGGGTCACAGGTTGGGTGAAGCAGGGGTCATTTCCACTAGGTGATCATAAGACGGATTCCTCCACCTGTTGGGCAAGAGAAAGTGATCCAGAGGCACAAAAATAAATTGGAGGACTTTCCTCATCATGCCGAAGCATCCCACCTAGGCCATTTGGTCACAGTAACTGAACAAGACAGGGTAGAGATATCCTCATTCTGGTTATGCAAATGGACTTTCTAACTAATAAATAAGAAGTGAACGCCGAATTTATAGGTTTTAAAGTTTGTGGCCTATTATGAGAAAAAAAAATCTATCTTACCTGGTTATCCTTATAAAATATACATTAATGTATGTTATTTTTATACTAATATTAGTTGACTAAACTGACTAAATGTTTATTAGTAGATAAGTATATCATTAATACTTGCTTACAGTTATTATCCCTTGTAACAACAATGCTGCTAGCAGCTGCTGTGGAGGTGTAAGACCAACAACAAAACCAGCAACACCAGCACACAGGAGGGATTGATCTGCTTTTCTAAGGCAAGCAACTTTAAGTGGTTTACAATCTCACTCTAATTAAACATACATATATCATTCACTTTGTTCAAGGGAAAAAATCAGCACCCTGAACTTCAAAGAAGACACAAACAGAAATTACAAGCAGATATTATATAAACAGAGCAAATAACACAAATCAGCAGATAGGGCTTCTGTCTGTCCATAGCAATACAAAAATAGCTGCCAGAAAGAGAAGCACCAACAACTGGGTTTTCAAAGACTGAGGGGGCTCCATAATGTGTACCCAGAGTCTTATCTGGCAAAATCACAGGAACTCTTGTCCAATAAGTGAGCCCCCAAAGCAAAATGCTAACCTGCGAGTATATATATACACTTCTTCTTCAGGGTCAGAGGATGTCACAACCATGTGAATCAAACTCACGTAATTTAGGCTTTCTTGTGACTCAAGCAGGTCATCAAAGATTCTTGATTCAATCAAAGACTCAATCAAAGACACTTGATTGCCTTAGTGCTGAGAAGCACTCCAAAAGAAAAAAAAGCGGCGAAAAGTACTACCTTGCTTGCCATTACATCTCTATGGAATCGCACTGATTAATAGTGATTGAAATAAAACAGGGGTCCGATAAAACATTCCAATCAGAACTCCTGATTTAGAGGGCATAAAAAAATTAAAAAGACAAACTTAAAAGAATAAACAATTTAAAATTTTCTTATATTTATGTGTTGATATTATTGTACTCTTTTACTAGCATAGAAATGACTGAGCTTCTAGTTAGTAAGAGTAGTTAAAATAAGCTACCATATGCTTCTATTATTAATGTGATCCTTCTGTGAGCTATAATCTCCTCTCACAAATGAATTTGTTGTCATTATCTGACATTATTTTTACACTATTAATTGCAAAATTGATGTAAGTAAAGTAAGCTTTTCCTGTTACTTGTCCTGACTGCCAGAATAGTTAGCTCTAGATTCCCTTCATATCTTTGATGGAAGAATGTTCTTTTGTCAAAGTCCAGCTCAGGTGTTACCTTCTCCCCTGAAGTTTCCCTCTTTACAATGGCTGGAAGTGATCCTTCCTTCTCTCATACGCTTTATCATATTCTAATGTATATTATAGCTATCTGTTTACATGTCTTATTTCAACTCCTATGATAGACTATCCAGTCATTGAAAACAGGATTTTGTGTTGTTTGTCATTTTTGGATACCTAACACCTAGCACAGTACCATGCACTTAATAGGTAGCAGAGTATAACGGAAAAAGCAATGAACTTGGAGCTGTAGGGCCTGAGTTTGAATGCTGACCCAGCCATTTACTACCTGTGTGACTGTCAAGTTACTTAATCTCTCTGGGTCTCAATTTTCTTATATGTAAAATGAGGATACTGGACTAGATTATCTTTTAAGATTCCTTCCAGCTCTAAGTCTATGGTTTTATGAACACTTAACGGTTTGTTGAATTGAAGCTTGGACTCCTTTCTTTTACAGTATTTCTTTTAGGATTCCTTATATTATCTAGGAGAACATGATCAATAAGTAATTCTATCAAATAAATTGCTAAAGAATTTTCAATAATTCTATGAAAACATTTTCTTTTGTTTTCTATAAAAGTGGAAGTTTTCTTTATAAAAACATTTATGATAGCATTGATATTGAATATCAATATAACTGATTAAACGCACTTCGTGACAGTTTATATTTACTTTAATTTTAACATATAAGATGTCCTGACCTTTTAATCAGATGCTCTATCTTCAATTGAGATACTTTGTCCCTTTAGTCTCTTTTTCTCTTATATACTTGTAGTAAACGGTGTTTTTATTCTTTTGGTTTTGTTTATTTACTTGATGTTATTTCATAAACATGTTTCCAGATATTTTTTATTCTTCATAGAGAGCTAGACGATGCAGTGGAAAGAGAGTTGGGAAGACTTCTGAGTTCAAATCGGGCCTCAGATATTTATCTGATATCTGGGCAAGTCACTTAACCTTTGTCTGCCTCAGTTTCCTCACTTGTAAAATGGGCATCATAATAGCACCTACCTCCTGAGGTTTTGTGAGAATCAAATGAGATGACAATAATTTGTAAAGCACTTAGTACAGTACCTGGCACATGGTACGTACTGCATAAATGTTAGCTATTGTTTATTATTGATTAGAAGAAACACCACCTGCCAACTCCCCATGCTTCAAATGCTCTCCTTCCTCATTGCTGCCTCCTGATTTCTCTGGCTTCCTTCAAGTCTCAACTGAAATGCTACCTTCTGCAAAAATCCTTTCCTGATCCCCCTTAATTCTAGTGCTTTTCTTTCTTGATTATTTCCAGACTATTATATAGACTAGTCTGCATCTTGTTAGTACACAGTTATTCACTCGATCATCGACTGTCTTTTGCCTTTTGTTTTTGTATCCTCAGTGCTTGGAATAGTGCTTGGCACACAGTAGGCTCTTAGTAAATATTCATTATTCATTGCCTATTACATTAATGTGAAGGTGGCAGTTTTCCATAAGCATCTTCAAAACATCAAAATATCTATGATTTCATCAGTGGGAGTGTTGCCTCCATTAATTCAGGTTGAAAATCCTCTACACTTTAGTGGCTACATGATTTCATGTGTTGGTCTTAAAGTGGGGGAAAGATTCAACTCCAAGCCTGCCTATAAACAATCTATTATCCTTGAACTAGCCTAAGTTCAGAGAGGCTCATTGCTAGAAGTTTGGTCACCAGGTGATTTTTTTTTTTTTGTGACGGTGGTAGGGCACAGATAAGCATTTTATTGGAGGGTTGAGTATTTTTTTCTAAAGATTCCTGAAAAAACATGCCCCCATCTCCCTTTACTATGAATTAGGATACATGTACATAAATAAAATAAAAATTTACATTAAAGACTGATATGTATCTCTCATCTTTTTCCCCAGTTATTTACATTTTTAAAACTAGCATTGAAATTTAAAATGGGACTTTATTGTATTTGAAATATTTCACGTACATAGTAAGAGTTTGTTACCTGAGTTCTTCCCGCTAATAATCATTTAATATCAATTTAGTAATTTCAATAGGAGCCACAGCCTGAACTAATCAATCAGAGGAAAAGTTTGGACGTAACAACTTCTTTGTTCTCTGAGCAAACTCAGAGAATACCTCCTCCTATGTCGACAAGCCCAGATGGAGCTGACTTACAAATATTATTCCCTCTGTTCATGGCCATTAAGGATGAGACCCTTAACCTGAAGCACTATTTGGAATAATGGGACTTTTCCTTATCTGACGATTTTATGGACATTTACTCTGTTATGGTAAAGAAAATACAGATGTCCTGGATCATAATTTCAATGGACATTTAGTCAACTCTCTTATCTTATTGTATTTACAACCTATTCAATTAAGAAAAGTCCTTTTCTTGTATGATAGTTAACACAGACGTGCTGAGCTGGGACTAAAAATGTATTTAAACCATCTCATTCCTTTGTTCAGACAGTCGGAACTTATGCTCTGGCTCCTTGTATGTACAAGTAATTTAAGGGAATAAACAATGTGAATTTACATATCACTTAGCCAGTTTGCCTCCTTTAACCAAACTTTCAGGTCATCACCAGAAAACTCCTGCCAGTCAACAAACACTTATTAAGTACTTAGTATGTGCAAAGGACTGTGCTATATATACTATGGTATATAAATATGGTTGATAAAAAGTAATCTTTGTACCCTTCAGATTGAGGTGTTGTTTTCTGCTATAAATGAGCAAAGTATAACGGAAAATAGGAAATATATCATTAGGTCTTCCAGGTCCCCTTTCCTCCCCGCTCCACCCCCCCCCATTAGTCCTGTTATGTGTGCATTTGTTTTTTCTTAAGAATTAAACTGATTCATTCCAGCATTTATGACGACCTGTTGTATGTACTCTGGGAGACATAAAAAACCCAAAGAAGACCGAATCTTCTCCCTGAGGCAGTTTATAATTTAATAGAGGAAACAAGGAGCACTGCACACAATTATATGCAAAACCTCCTGGGTATCACACCAGATAAACAAAGTGCTTTGAGAATTCATTGAAGGGTGAGCCACCCTCAGGATCCTGGCACCTTCCACCTCCGGGTGGGGTAGTCAAAGAAGAAATGCCTGTTTAAGATGGGCTTGGAGCGAGGTCTGGTTTTCCGAAGGCATTTCAGGGAGGTACAGCATGGGCAGAGACCCGTGGCCAAGGAAGCATAGGGTTCCAGGCACTGGGGAGAGGTTAGCGTGGCTAGAGCTGGAGCACACCGAGCAGATGTGGACAGGAGAGCAGCAAGGCCCTGGATTTTGGAAGGCCTTGGATATCCCGGCTACGTAGGAACTTAGAATTCCTTGAGACAATGGGAATGCAGGGAAGGTCTTTGAGCAGAACAAACAGGGACGTATTTGTGAATTAGGAGTATTACTGCTTCACCAGTTTTGAAACGAGCAGGCTGGTGCGGGGGAGGGGAAGACTAGAGGTGGGAAGATAAAGTGGGGAGCCTTGGGAACTCGATTATCACGGTGGTTATACGAGAAGGCATGGAAGCCGACAGCTCTGCCTCCTGGGAAACCCTGCGCTTCTAGATTGCTTGGCCCTTGTCGGCACGTCATTCACAGGAATGCCTTCCTCTACACACGCGGCCCTCGAAGTTTTCCCTCCCTCTGGTTCTTCCCGCCACCTCAAGCCAGCGGTCTGGTTTGGGCATCGGTCGGGAGGCGCGCGCGCATGCTGTGCCAGGGGAGGCGCAGGAGGCGGGGGAGGGAAAGGTCGAGCGTTTCTTGGCGCCTGTTAAAGCTCCTCACAACTGCCCCAGAACGCCGCGGGAATTCTGAGAACGGGGCGGGCCTTCGAACTCGCGCGCTGAGGGGGAAGGGGTCAGGAGGAGCTTTCGCGACCTCCAATCAGAGCTCACTTGTAAAATGGTGAATACCCGGATGTGAAGTCCTGCGCGGATACAAAGGCAAGTCTCTCCGTCGCTTCTTCGTGCCCTCCAGTGACCAATGAACACCTTCTTAAGTACAAGTGACAGTACCTATAACCAATGAAAAGCCAGTTTCTCCCTGTGGTGCGGAATCACTTCAATTATGACTAACCCACCCATGGTTTCTATTGGACAGGGCTGTGAATAGCAGTAGAACGGTCTAATCAGGAGTAGGGACTGAGAGAAGAATTAGCCAATGGAAAGGTCTCTAGGAGTGGGGCGGAGGTCTCGGTTTTCGCGGTGTCGGTGGACGAGACGCGGGGGCCATTTTGTGAGGAGACGGAGACAGGGACGGAGAAGTAGTAGTAACCGTTGAAGACGCTATCTGGAGCAGTAGTCCGTTTCTTTACCGCTGTCGGATCGGGGAGGCGGAGATTCAGAATCCAACCTTTTCTCCCTCTCCCCACCGGGTGAGTGGTGAGAGTCGACCCGGGAGAGACACAGATTCTTGGGGGAAAGCAGGGCGGGGGAGGGAACCTGGGGGAAGAGGCGCAGAACGATTCCTTCCATGATAATAGCGCGGCCCAGACCGACTTTTCACTGGCGCGGCTTGAGTCTTTGAGGGGTGGGGGTAAAGGGATTCGAATTGGCCTCAACTCCATCGTGGTTTGAACATAGTTCTGGAGACCCCACGAGCATGTGCTGTATAACGGCACCCAGGAGAAGAAAACACCGTCTCTCCCCTTATGTTATTCTCTCCCTCCCCTCCCCCTGTGGTAACGGCTGCCGGCCGCCTCCCCTGTATACGACAGTGGCGGCTCCCGGGAGAGACCACGAGACGGAGAAAGAAGTGGGGTGGGAGGGTGGGAAATGCTCATAACATGGATGAACTTGTTAGTGACGTTGATCTTTCCGCTTCCAGTAGCTTTAATCCTCTTCTCATTTTCTGCCTAATTAGAGATTGGAAAGGGGGCGGGTTACCCTGGAGATGCTCGGTTCCATTCAGGTTCCTTAAATTCTGGAGACCTGTAGATGGGTGGGGGTTAGCGGACGTGGTGGAGTGTGCGTGGAGAAAGATCAAAACATATTTTGCCGGTAGTGTGCCTTCTATGCACGTAATCAAAATAGCAGTTGCAGAATACTAACTTAAAATATTTTTTTTTCTCTCCTCTACAACAGAAAAGGTGGCTTTTGCAGTATTGAACTTAAATTGTATTTGTTGGGAAAATATTCAATTAATCGTAATTCTAGCGGATTTACTACTTTTTATCTGCAGGTTACAAATCATAGTTAGTGAAGCTTTGCTGTGAGGTAGGTATTACTGCATTTCCCAGATGAGGAAACTGAGGCTTTTACAGTACGAATTGCCAAGGAAAGAAGTTAAGAATTTCAGTAATGAGATTTTGTTAATGCAGTTAGTACAGTAGAAATGTGCTAGCTCTTACAATCACTTGCAAGAGTCTCCTTTGGAGACCACAAAGGAAACTGGAAACTTTCAAACTATATTTTAGGTATATATATTGTCATGGAGCCTTAAAATTACACGAATTTGGGGTTAATTAGGATTTTTACCTTAGCTTATTTAAAATTTGCAGCTGTAAAAAATTTCCTTAAAATTGACCAATTTTTGGGGATGCATATCTTAAATTTTCAGTTAGGATAAAATAACAGTATAGGAAACAGACCAGAAAATGCTTTTTAGTCTACATCTCACCGAAACTAATAACTGTTAACTTGTAGCCACTGGTGGCAAAATAAATTCAAGGTAAAGGAAATCTTTTAAGTGGAAGTTGGCTTAAGTAATTTTATGCTAAATGTTCCATACTCTCTAGCTGTAATATTAACAGCATTTATATAGTGTCTTAACATTTGCAAAATGCTTTAAATATGTTATAATTTAATCCTCAATCCTGTGAGGTAGGTGCTATTCTTGTTTTACAGATAGGAAGCAGATTAAGTGATTTGATCACATAGTTGGTGTCTGAGACACGATTTGAACTTGGGTCATCCTGATTTCAGGACCAAGATAGTGTCCACTGTGCCCACTAGCTGCCTGTTTCGAACACTAATAAGGATCTTTTGTTCTACTTGATTAACGCAGAAAATAGTGAAGAAGGGCAAGTATTCACAAATATTTGCGACTAAACTTTTTCTAAAAAAGAAAGGGGTAGAGCATGCACTAAACTGTTACAGTAGGAAGTCTTTTATCCATCCTCCATAGGA
>CM053624.1:139846166-139891909 GCA_028646595.1 Phalanger gymnotis
CATGTTTACATATAATCTTTTTTGAGTTTCTTCAAGGTATATCCCTTTGCCCCAATGTATTCTTGATTTATTCTGGTCACCTTCCCATTTAAGAATAATGAATTATGAAAAAGAATAGAAGTAATGGGAGTGATAGAGGCTCATCTCTATTCTATCTATCCAGTTGGATATTTATATTTGCCAAAGTGGGGTTGGAGTTGAATTTAAAACTTCTTTCCAACAGTCAAGTGCTTCTGTCTTGGGGGTTTTAGGGCACAGCATTTCTGAGGAACTTTGACTCAATCTGTCCCTTCTCCTTTCACAGGGCAGCAAGGCGAACCCCATCCCTACTCACTGGAGCTCAGCTTTGATTTTTAACCTCCCCTCCCTGCCCTTTCAAAACACACACACTCCCATCCAAAAGCCTTATTTTGTAAAGAAATTTTAAACATAATGATGCAACTTGGCGCGCACTGCGGCAAACTTGTAGGTGTTTTTTTTTAAAAATTGTTTTCGAAAACGAGACCTGGATTTATGTAATTTTTAAAATTTCTATTTCTATTTTTTTTCTGCAGCAGTTGGGTTAGAGGAGGAGGAGCCTTTTAGCCTCTCATAAACTGACCTCTCTACTTCCTCATGTATTTTTAAGATTGAAATGATGATGTGAAAAGGGCTTTGCTTGTCTGCTACTGAGAACTTTACCCTTGCGGTTTTTGTGGAAACTGCTTTTGGAAAGAGAAAAGAAATAAAACTTTACTGACTTGACATTTTTGCACCTCCCGTTTTTCTAATCTGGGCTATTTTTATTTTTGTTTTTTTACAGTGAGATTTTTTTGATCTTCAGCTACAGTAAGTTATTCCAATTTTTTTTTTCATTTTTCCTGACTTTCCGCTGATTTCCTTTTTATTGTTGTTACTAGTTACTATTATTATTTATTATTATTACTATTATACTTATGATGGTGGTGATGATGATGATGATAATGGCACTGCTGATTTTTAACCGGATTAAATCGAGTTTTTCTGAATGTTCCTGAGCATTTCTCCTACCTCCTGATTGACTTGGGAGTTTTGCAACCTTGGAGAGAGAGCTGAGGCATTAGCATTTTTAAGTGGATTGATCCCATAAACCTTTTCTCTCCCAACCCCACCCTCATCCCCATTCCCTTCCCCACACTCAAAGAATTTGACTGGCTGCTTAAGTCTGTGACCTAATTTTTCCTGATCTATAACTTAACTGTTTTAGAGCATCTCTGGACGTCTGTATTTTTAATTTTTTTTATTTTTATTTTTTATTTTTAATCTTTCATTTGTTACATTTTTAAACTGTGCTGCAATAAAATGTGTGTGGTACTACTGATCACCTATGGTGGTGATGGCATTTTCCCAGAAAGCCATCTTCTTCCTATGCCCCTTGAAATCCCCTCCTGCTCTTCATGTACACTACCCCTCACAAACTACAAGCTGCGACACCATGGATACCCAGTCTGGAGCAGCAGCAGCCAGGATCACCTGGAGCCAAAGGGGTTCTTCGGAACAGATGCAAACCCATCCTGGGTGATGGTAAGAGGTGTGAGGTCCAGTTGGTTTCATTGAAAAGACTAGGAAATACTCCCAAGTTCAAGTATCTTGATGTAGATGTCTTGTGGAAATAACATTTAGGTTATGCCTTCACTTTGGAACTCAAAAGACTTTTCCCGAGGGACCTCCAGTAGCTAATACTTGGGTGTGCACTTAAAATTAAAACAGTTTTAGAGTTGTAAAACACTTTAAAGGTTTTCTAGTCCTTGTATGGGTAGATGAGGAAAACTGCATTTCTTTAACTGTATTAGACCTTAAATTCCTCACTAATTTAGATTTTTTTACCCAAATTAGTTTAAATTATTTTGGCTATATATATACATATATATATATTTTTAGGTTTATAGTGTATCATGAGACATCTGATATGGAATATATCCGATTTTCACCTGTTTTGAATCTTGTGATTTGTTGTGAACTCTATTATAATTTAATTACACAAAATTCAAACAGAAACTTATGCAAAGCTGAGTAGAGTTATAACCAAAATGATTTGTAAATGAAAGTATCTTAAGCATTCGAGTAGCTTTAAATATTCTGCTCAGTCCTTAGAAGTAGGGGGAAAAATTTAGCCTTTATAGCCATTCAGAGGAAGAATCTGTGACTGTTATTTATTCTTTCTGTTTAGGCCCTATTTGAGAATGATGTGGGATAGGCCTTTCTGAGATTAGACATTGATGACATATTTAGAAAGAAGGATTCTGCAAATAGGTACAGTGACTAAGCTGTAGTGTTTTAGACGTTGAAAAGTACAGAAAGATAATTTAAACTGCTTGTAGTGTTAAATAGTCAATAGCAACCAGATTCTCTGACCACTTTCAGTTTTTGTCATTGTTAGAAGCCTATACAACAGGAGGTCATGACACTTAGCAAATTACTACATGGCTCTTTAATAAACTTTGCTTTTCTCCTCCCTTCCAAAAAACCAAAGCAAAACCAATCATAAAGCACTATTAAGCTTATATTAGTGAAATCTGGTTAAAATAAACAGGGCTGAAGGATAAAAGATGAGATGTGACAAATCAGTAAAAGGCAACCTTAAGTCTGATAACTTTGTGATACAGGATTGCGGTATGAGGGAGGTTGATAATCACAAAGACAACAAACCTGTAGTTCTGATAACTATGTATATACATATACATACATACATACACACACATACACACACACACACACCCTCCTTCCTGTAAGTGGCCTCCTTGAGCTCCCTTTAAAGCATGGATCTTGGGACTAGAAATTGAATGTACTGCCTTTGGGTAAGGTGCTGGCATCATCTGGTGTATAAAATTATAGGAAGAAACAGGTTGGCTAGATGACAGTGGCTAACTCTGGGGAATTATTGGTTCATAAACTTGATAAACTCATTGGGAATGCTCAGAGGTAGTAATAGTCCATTTCTGACTTGAAAATAAAGGAAAAGGAAATAGAATCTGAATTAGTTCCTTGCCAAAATCCCCAGAAGCTGTTTTATGGCATTTTATAATATATATGAATTCAGATTAAGTATTAATTTTATCCATGCTAATGGAGGGTAATGGGCGGGTAATCTCAGAAAGCTAAATGGTAAGAAGCAAGTAGCTCATTTGTATAAAGGTATCTCTGATTTAAATATATTTCAGTGGATCTTTCCATTTGGATAAACATCTATCCATCCATGCTTTTTTGCCTTGTGTGTTGTGCTTTAGGATCTCTGCAGTGTCCTAGGAAGCCTTTAAAGATCTTTCAGGCAAGATCTTTTAACATTTTTTTGTATTAGAGTAATACTTAGGCTTTCTATTTGTTAATCCCTTTGATAGTTTAAAAAAGGAATAGACTAAATTTCTTGCCAAGGAAAAAGTTGGGAAGCCATGAATTTTCTTTATCTTTTCTTTGTCTTCTCCAAAGCTACACGTATAGATAAACATCCCCCCCCAGCTTCTGGAGAATTTATGCTTTATGTAGTATAGTTGGTTGTCTTGTTTACATTTTGCCTGAGCTTGGGTATAGTTTTAGTTTAAAATATATCAGCCACCTGGATTCAGTCCTTTGAAGGATAGTTAAACCAGATGGTCATATGAACAAACTTTTAAAGTTTATGTCGATGTAATGAAAAACAGGATTGAAAGCAATTTGCCACAAAATATAGACAATCCAGTTTACTGAGAAGGCATTATTCAGAGGTTTCCAAAGTGTTTGGTAGCTTTAAGGAACCAGTCACATGATCAGTTATAGTTATGAGTCCCATGAGCAGCTCTGTCTAGCCTGAGTGGTTGTTGGGAGAAGGGAGGAAGAAGTAGTTACATGCAACCTGGATCAATGCCGAGTTAAAGCCTTTCTAAAGAAGGCTAGTCTGATTCTGATTAAATGCTTCTGGAAGATTCTCTATGCTCTCTGGGATTAAATTAGTAGTTTAATCTGCTACCCCTTGGTTGAAGTCAGAATTGATCCTAGAAGTTTTTGGGTCAGTGGTAATGTGAGGTTAGACAATCTGGGCTGAATCTTAAGAATGTAGAGGTTTTAACTTAAGGACAGCAATTTAAATTAATAGAATAATGTCAGTATTTTATCAATTCAGGACAAAATTTAATTTTAGAGAAATTGATATGCATGTTATGACAGTTTTTATAACCTTCATGTCATTTTTATATAGATCTCATCCAAGAGTAGAAAGTATTTTATATTGCAAGTAATTGCAGTAATTTGAACATTCTCTTTTTTAAGCAATAGGTAGAAAAATATTCTTGTTAAAAAGATACTTAGTTTCTGTTAATTGCTTTAAGCCTTCATATTTACTTTCTGGGTGAATTCATTGGAACTGCAGAGTACCACTGCATCTTTTAAAAATTTTATCATATGTATTTATAGCCAAAAAGCAGAAGAATGAAATTCCAGCTTTATTAGTTTACTTTAAGCTAGTGCTACATAGTGGTTTTTGAGAGGAATGATTAAAGGAAGGGCTGGGAACATTGTGTGTTGTTGTCCTGGAAAAAAAAAGGCCAGACTTGAATATAGCTCATAGCTCTTTGAGGTTTGTAAAGCACCTTTCCTACATTCTCATTCAGTCCTCATAACTGTACCGTGAAGTAGGTGCTCTCTCCCTCATTTTACATATTTAGAAACTGAACCTTGTCCAGAGACCTAGAGCTAGTAAGAGTCTTGAATTTGTCTTCCTAAAGTTTATTACTTTAGCCACTGTAACAAGCTGAAGTTTTTATTTGGCCTTTTCAGTATAGCTAGGTTAGATCAGTTATAATTAGACAATTTTAGATTTAGAGCTGTAAGGGCCATTAGATGTCATCCAGTCTTAACCCTCCCCCACTCCTGCCCCATTTTTAGTGAGGTGGAAAACTGGGGCCCAGAGATTTGCCCAAGGTAATAAATATCCATGGGTGAGTTAATGATAGACCCCTAAATTCTTTTGTGTTGCCTGACTGACAAAACAGTCTTCATGAGCTAGGGAAATCTCCATTCCTGGAGATGGGGATATCTTTTTAATTTAGTATACAATATTGGTTACAGGGTTTAAAGAGAACATGGTAGAGTGGATGGAAATCAGGAGGCATGTCATAATTTTTTTTTATTTTCGATTGCTGATTAGGCCAAATTATAACTGCAAATAATTATCAAGCTTTTGTTTGGAGCACCATATTAAAAATTGGCAGAGAAGGTCTATATTACTTTGACAAATTTTTCAGTGTTGTAAAATCTTTATATTCTAAATTGCTAGGAGCCAACACTAAGCAGTTTATGATATTTGGTTTTAATTAAATTGTGGAGATTACATCTGAAAGGATAGGGGTGCCCGGGTTTCAGTGGAAGTAGAGATAACCTTGAGGTGAGTGGATTTGCTGAAGTCATAGGATAAATGATACATATGAAAGGAGAAGGGGAAAACAAATTTGAAAGGACTAATTCCTTAACACCAGAAGAATGAATTAGAAAGGGAGATGAACAGTAACCTACTTTAAAAGGTAGGTTTTGTATACCTTGTTCTTTACCCTACACTTGGGGTCCTGTTATATATAGCTTCTTTAACACAAAAGACCTAGATGACATTAAAATTCTTATTTCTACAGGGTGTCCCCAAAGTCTGGACACTTAGGAAAATTGACGGCAATGTGGAGTTATTGCATCGAGTTCACTTGAATCTTAAAAATTGCATCAGCCTTTACATCACAAGTGATGTAAATCATATTGAAGATGTTATTTGTTAATACTCCAATTAAACAAAACGTGGTTGGAAATTTCATTCATTTCTTGAAAATTTGCATTTTTACCTATGCGTCCAGATTTTAGGAACACCCTGTATTTATGTGCAAATCTAGCTCTTAACCAGTACCTTAAGAAATTATCTTTTGATATGCATTATCCAAATATTTTAGAATTGTTTATAAGGTTAATAGTTGGAAGAGACTGGAAAGTATCTGTCTAGGTCCATTTCCTGCCATATTTTATACTGGACCTGCCATATTTTATACTAAGGATCAAAGAGGTCAGTGCCGAAGCATAATCTGACAGGAAAACAGACACCTAAGTTTTATGTTTATGTTAATGATTAGATGTTTTTTCATCAAAGGAGACCATAACTTTGAAGTTTCCCAATAATCATTCAAAACCCATGTCTTTTTCTAATAAGCAATTTGGCATATTTATAGTACTTTATAGTTTTAGGAGCATTAAAGGTACTTCATGTTAACTTTAAATAAAGTTTTCTAATTCGAGATAAAAGAAGGATAAAATATCAAGTTATATAGCAGTCAAATTCAGGACGTCTAGATAGACCATATACAGATTCAGCCATTTTGTCTGCTAGCTTCCTAAGCCTATTAAAATTTACTTTAAAATTTAATAATGTATATATTACAGGTATCTTCCTTACAAATGGTAATAATATAAAGATTACATGCCCTGGATTGTCTTCTACTTTACAATTCTTAAATTGTCCTTTTCTCAGTCTGTAAGTTTTAAGTCAGTTTTTCCTCTTATTCCTGTTATTTGCATTGTGAAAATTATCTTCACTCTAATTCTCTAATAATAGAACAGGCTAGACAGCATGGAACTTGCTCTATCAATTTTTAAACTCATGTCTAAGAACTTAATGTCCTCTGTCACCACTAACTGGTATGTCTAAGCATCTTGGGTAAGATGTACAATGAAGACCAAGTATGTCGTCTTGATTTATAGTTGAAGTAAAAGAAGCTCCTAACGTCGAAGTTCCCTCCTTGTCTAAAGCTGTATCTGAAACCCAGTTCTTGGATTTGAAGCAAGTGTCTGTTGAACACTGGTAAATATAAGTGGATCAATAATATGGGTCTGGAAAATTTAGCCAGCTGAGTCTTTACCATTTACCTGCATTTTGTTTTTCTGTGTCCATCATCATAACAAAAAGAAGGGAAACACATGATTGTGGGGCAAAGGAAGCACTTAAACTGAGCTTTTACTTAGGATTTTTCTTCTTTGAATCCTGAGGAATTTGTTGTGTTGTCATTGTAGTTTACCAGCCCAATTGTCTCTGTGTCACTGGTAGAGCCAAAAATTGAGGAGTGTAAGACCATAATAGTTTTAGCAACCCCAAATCAGTTACAATCTGGATTAGCCAACTCATTCTTAACTCTTTGCTGCCATCTGGTGATAAAGTTGACTACAGAATTACAATTTTAAAAATTCAGGTATGATGATACGGTCAGTGCTCAGAGAATCTAGTAACTTTAAACTCTTCAAGAAAGTATTCTTATTAAACTAGCTTGTGACTCCTGAGAAATCTGTGAATCTCAGGACTTTATTTCCTGATACCTACCTGTATTTTCCAGTGTGGTTATTAATCATTCCATGTGCCTACTTTTGCAATGATGTCATGGAGTGTATCAAGTTATCTTGGCCTACTTAATTTGAAGGTTCGTGTAAAATCTCAATGATATTTCTCTGTTACAACAAATGTAGACGTGTAATCTGCAAATATTTTCAAGGTTGTTTACTTAAGCTCGTTAGAGCATCACAAGTGTTCCAAGGTTTCCATAAAATCCTCTATGTTGCCTTAGGGTACATGATGAAACCAACTCCTTGAGTCATCTTTCAGTTTAGCTACAACTTTTGTCCTCCGGTTTCATCTGTAGTGAAAATGTTGATAGTTTTAGGAAATTCTTGTGTTTGTTTATTGGGCAAAGATTACATAGAATATAGCAGTTAATACTTGTAGACAGTTATAGCATCACCCACTGCCTTTTTTCTTCTTACTAAAGAAAGGGACTAGCCATGATTGGGTCTATTTTGTATTTTTACTTTATTGTGACTCATGTTTTGTCACTTGGTGGCTTTTTGGTGCTGAGCTCTGTACTTAACCACTCTGGTTTGGAAATCAGATAGTTTTTGTTCCCATGATTTTCCAGCTTGGCTTGGCCTTTTAGCACTTGTTTTCCCCTGGCATATAGCATTTAAGAAAACAGGTATTTTCATAACTTTTTCACTGGATAGTATGTGGAAATTACAGCCAAATGGAAGTGGGGGAGGCTTTATGTTAAAGTGATAGAAACAAAGGTATTGGAAGTCCAAGATGAACTACACAAGTTACTGTCTAAGGAAAGTCATTTGTTTTGCAAGTATTTTAATGGTAAAAATTTGTAAAAGCTGTTAGAAATGTTACTGTATATGCTTTCTCTGTTAATTAATTTTCCTGGAATAAGACAAATGAGAAATGATGGCTTGTGGGAATCTAAAGTAAAGAAAGGTGGTGGTCTGGCAATCATAGAAAGGTAGGGGGAGGATATTACTGTCTGTTTTCATCTATTCTCAAAAGAATTGCCAAAGTAGTCCAGGCTAACTCATTATGTAGTTAATATTTTTGATTGGTGTCATGTATAGAACGTGTAATTATACTTAATAAACACAGTATCTATTGCCACAAAATAATTTCTTAACCCATTGCAGATCTTTTGTGAATTTATCTAAATTTTATTTTGAAACTTTTCAGGTTCTGGTATTTAGTGATATCCAAAAATTCACCATCTTTACAGAGTAGCACTTCCATTTTAAAGTAATTCTTTGAAGTCTGATAAGACACTGTGTTTGGAATGTTGACCTTCACTTTTTAAAAAAGGTTTTTAAAAATTAAAAGCTTTTTGTTTTATGTAGCAGTCATTACTGAATGATTACTCTTTGTGTCCTTTCCTTTATCCCCAGCATTTGACTCTTCCTTCTTAAAGACCAAAGTTAAGTGAAAACAGTTGATTTGTGACAGGTCCCTGTCTGCTTTTAAAGACCTGCATAACCTGAACCCTTCCTACTTTTTCCAGTCTTATGCCTTGCTTACTGCTACATGCTGTCTCCATTCCCTTGGCACTGGTTTTGTTGTTCCTCATACAAAACACTCCCATCACTTGCTGACCCATACCTGCAGTTCCCTTCCTAATCTCTGTCTCCTCATTTCCTTTGGCTTACTTTAAGTCTCATATAAAGTTTCATCTTCTACAAGAAACATTTTCCAGTTGACCTTAATGCTACTTGTATTGATATCAGTGCCTTCCTTCTTGATCATCTCCAGCTTAACACTCTGTATTGTCTTGTTTGTACTAGTTAACACGTCGTCTCTTCCATTAGACTGTGAGCTTCCTAGAAAGCAGGATTGTCTTTTGCTGTGCTTTGTATCTCCCATGCTTAGCCTAGTACCTAGAATATAATAGGAACTTAAATGATTGTTACCTGATAGTATATATTTTGCCTTGATAATTTCTCACCTCTTTGAAAAGAGGGAGGAGGTATTTTTCAATCTGCTGCCAAGGACCAAAAATTATAATGGCTCAAAGTTCAACTTATGTGTTTTTTTTTTGGTTTATATTTATATTGTAGACATTATTTATGTTTTCTTCAGGTTCTTTTTACTTTGCATCATTTCATACAAATCTATTTATCAAAATTCTTCATATTTGTAATTTCTTCATAATAATATTGCATTACATTCATATGCTCTCATAGCTGGGCAAGTCATTTTGTTTCTAGTTCTTTGTTAATAGAAAGTTTGATCTGCGCTTTGGCGTTGTAAGAAGTGTTTTTCTACTTTGTTTTTCCAGCCTGAGGACTCCAATAGTGCCATAATTGCCTCTCAGAAGATTTTCCTCAGGCAACAGTGAACAGTCTCTCATGTTCTTATTTTTGTATCCTGTCCTCTTTTCCCATTTCTTGAATACCTTCTTCTTGCCTCATGGAATTAGTTGGGAAAGGAAGCTTTGTTGATAGTCCACATAGTTTAGGTTCACAATTTGTAGATGTTCCAAGGTAGTTTCAAATTGATCCTTGTGAGTCTGGATTTTAGATTTGGGTATTTGTCCTTTTTACCCCCCTAGAGGGGGGTAAACTTGTTCTCAGAAATTTTTTTTTTTCTCAGTGTGGTAATATGTGATGAGCACTGAATTTAAATTGGTTCTAATCTTCTCTGTGCCATCAGTGTTATTACCTCAGTTATCTTACCTGTAAAACGTGAAGGGGTTGTCCTAGATAACCACTTCCTTTCTGCTTTAAAATCCTGATGTTATGATCTGCTATTACTAGCAAGCCTTTTTGGATTCTTTGAGTAGAAAGTAAGCTCCTTGAGGGCAAAGAAACTTGTGTATTTGTATCCTTAACTCCTGGCACACAGGCACTTTAAATGCTTGTTATGTATGGCTTGCCACACATTTCTGCCATGGCATGGCATGGCATGGTAGGAGTAAAAAAAAAAAAAGTTTTACATTAACTAGTCCTTTTTTAAATTTATTTTTTATTTTTAGTTTACAACACTCAGTTCCACAAGTTTTTGAGTTCCAAATTTTCTCCCCTCCTCCACTAACTAATCTCGATAGACAGTATTGTAAATGAAATTATGTAAGAAATACAGTAAGAATAAAATTTTAGTCTGGACAGCCATCTAAATGTTTCAGGAGACTGAACCTTACATTTTTTCTTTTATAAAATCACCTTTTCCTTTGCTGTCAACATTTTTAACCACCTTCTTTATAAGCACTGAGCTTGTGGACACTAATATACTCCTGGGTCCAGTACCAGGAAATGTGTGTGAAATTGGCATGTGAAAACTTTCAAGACATTGTTTCTCTCATACCTCATTAAATTTATAGGATTGTAATCTAACATAAATGCTTTATGCTAATAACTCTTTTGAGATTTGGTTCAATCTCAAAACTTTGCACAGTCAAATAAGAACCTTGTGACTTTGAGAAACTAGAGAATGCTGAGTTGTTTTGGACTTTATAACCGAGTAAAGTTGTACTTTGAGAAGCATGGACTCGTTTGCATCTGATAATTAAGGATATGTTACTTAAAATTTTGAGATTTTTCAGAAGATCATACATTTTGAACTGGAAGAGACCTTAAAAGCAATATAAACATCCAATCTCTTCCATTATACACAAATAAGGAAACTAAGGCCAACAGAAATGACTTGCCTCAGCTCACAAAGAAAATAAGAGACAGATGGGATTTAAACCCACATCCTCAGAGCTCAAAACTTTTCCATTATACTCTTTGAATCTTGTGATTGTCAATATTCAGAATCACTGAATGAGTTAAACTGACAAAGCCCTATTAAAAGACAAATTTGCAGGTTAGAACCACTTAGAACTAGCCATCCTGCCCCTGAAATTTTCTGCCTCTGTCTTTGCTCATTGTATTTCTGGAATTCCCACTTTACCTACCTAATACTCCAACTATCACTTTCTACTGATCCTAGTAATTTTGCATCTCTAGCTGCCTTTATTCAGAACTGGTTCTTAGTCCTCCACTGATCCTGCTATTATTCCCATTCCCTCATTTTAACCCCAGTGTTTCATTTTAAAGCCACCCACCCCCCTAACAATGTTTTTTGGAATGCCTGATGTATATGTAATAAATTAGCTTTCATCTTAAGTGCTTTCTTTTCTCTTGGCATTTTTCATTCATTGAGTGAATACTCCATGCTCCTCATTGCAATGTACATGTTCTCCCTCTACCACTATCACTCAGTAATATTTCTTCCTTGGAAGTTCACTCAGTTCATATTGAGCATTCAGTCAAGATTTTGGTTGCTATTGTCTGTTCATCTCCAGGACACTATCCTTTCTTTCTTCATAAAGTTCAGTTCCTGGCTCATGGTTTTTTTTCTCTTTCCAGCTTATGTTTTCATACTAGAAGATGTCAAAATAAATATTACTTCAAATACGCTTGGCTACCAGTTCCTTAATTTATGCATTTCCCTTGGCCTCCTCCACTCTTACATAATACACAGAGAATGTCCTGTTAATTGTTTTCCTTCCTTTTAGAAGGGGACCATAACATCAGGAAGGTGATGCCATGATGTGCAAGTGAATTGGATTTAAAGGAGGGACAGGGCTGTGCAAAGCTTTAAGTGCCTTTCTTCTCCTTAGCTGTCTGGTTCCAGTGACAAGACATAGATCAGTACTATTGGAAATGGCTCTGAATTCAATGAGAGACTTTGGACTTTTTAAGCTAACATCATTCCCAGGTCTCAGTTTGACTGAGGTAACACTCATTCACTGATTAAGGCTAAAGCTGAAATGAGGCCGAGAATAGCCTCTTTTACCTAGTCCAAAAAAAAAAAAAATTTGGGAGGGGACGACCCTCAGGGTTTCTGGCCAAAACAGAAACAATTGCTATTTACTTTACTGAGCCAGTCAGGGCCCAAACAGTGACCCAGTGGAACTTGGCCGGGAACCTATTGTTGGTCAAATCTCTGAGAACCCTAGTGATTTGGATTTAAGGCTAGGCCTTTTAGAAAAAGGTAGGGCCGGCAGTGTGTAGTAGGATTGCTGTTGCAGTCTTTTTGTCACAATGACACAGGGTAACCAACTGTAGTCAAGTCTGTCTGTAGTCTAACCAGCAGCCCAATGAAGTTTAAAAGTTGTGTAAGTCTGATTTAGCCCATAAATCTCAAGATCTCTTTGGAGGTTTCAGCAATCAAAATTCATATTCCTTTGAGCAGAGCACCTGCTGGTAAGGGTACCTTATGTGGACAGAGGGAAGGAAAAGAAAGAAATGTCTTCTGGTTACAGGCAAAGAGGGTCATACCCTTTAATCTTGCCATCACTCACACAATGGGTTGTCACTCTCCCTTTCCCTTTTCAGCGCCAAACCTCCAATTCTTCCCCCCTTCAGGCCATCCCCTCTGCCCAGGCTATATCTTTGCTTCCCCATGTTAACCCATTTGTAAATCGTTTTCATTCTACATTATTCTCTAATCCATTGCCCCCTTACCCTATCAGAAATGAAGTCTCAGCCTTCAGTTACTGATACCATCTGTTGTCTTTGTTCCTACTTGCTGAATGAAGTTGGAAAAAAATCATAAAACTATGCTACCCTGGTCCATTACAAACTGGGTTGTCACTGCAGCAAGGCAATCTTTTTGCATCTTCCAGATAGACTCCTTAAGACACATGTGAAAGCTTTTTGAAGCCTTTTCATCCCTCCTCAAACTTCCCACGGTCCACACCCCACTTAGCTGAAAACCTTGTCTCATATTTTACTGAAAAAAATGAAAGCTGTTCCCTGAGAATTTGTCTATTCCTCTTCATTCTGTCACTTTCTTCTCCACCTGTCCCACGGAAAGAGGTGGTTCTTGCCAAGGCAAACACTCCATCCTGTTTCCTCTAACACATTGTGTCTACTCATTTATCTTCATTTTCTTCCTTGTTTATCTTCGGTTTACTGTTTACTCCAGGAGTAAACTCCTGTTTACTGACTGCTTTCCTACTGCTCCACTTGATCCATCTATTCCTGCCTAGAACTTGGTTTCCTTTTATGACTAAACTTCTTGAGACAGTTGTATACAGTTGATACCTCCATATGCTTTCATCATTCTTTTCCTAATTCTGCCTCTTACCTTGTCATTCAACTGAGACTGCTCTCTCCAGAATTGCTAAACTAATTGTTAGATTGTCAAATCTAACGGCCTTTTTTTATTCCATATTCTTTTTGATATCTTCAGCCTATTGATACTGTTGATTAGCCTCCTCTCAATGCTTCTCTATGGGTTTTTGTGGCACTCTTCTATCATAGATCTTTTCCTACATTTTTCTTTTTGGAGAGGGGAAGGCAAGGCAGTTGGTGTTAAGTGACTTGCCCAAGGTCACACAGTAAGTGTGTCAAGTGTCTGAAGCTGAATTTAAACTCGGGTCCTCCTGACTCCAGGGCCAGTTCTCTGCTCACTGCGCCATCTAGCTTCCTTTTTCCTATTTCAGACCATTCCTCCTTTAATCTTGGCTGGATCTTTATCTAGGTCACACTAAGTGGGGGTATCCCACAGGGCTGTTCTGGACCCTGTTTTCTTCTGTACTGTCGCACTTCATGATCTTATCAGCTCACATAGATTCAGCTCCCCTCTCTATGCAGGTGATTCTTAGATCTTAGATGTTTGCTCCTGACCTTCACTCTTCTATTTCCGTCTATGGAACGTCTCAAACTGAATGTCTCATAAACATCTTAAACTCAATATGCCAAAAACTGAATTAGTCCCTACCTCTTTCTAACTTCTCTATTATTGTCAAGACTACATCTGTACTCTCAGTCACCTAAGCTTCCAATCTAAGTGTCCTCTTCAATTCCTCAGTCTTTCACTCCTATATCTAATAATTAGCTACATTCTGTCATTTGTTATCTTCATGATATTTCTCACATTTGCCATGCCCTTCTGTCATCTGCACCTCTACCACTCTAGTGTAGGCCCTCATAAATTTAATCCTGGACTGTTGAAGTAGCATTTTGGTTTGTCTTCCTTCCTTCCTTCCTTAAGTACTCCCTACTCCCATTTATGTGTGTCAGTGATCTTCTAAAGTGCAGATCTGATAACCTTATCCTCTTGTTGAGTAAACTCCAGTGACTCCCTTCTACTTCTAGGATCAAATATGAAATCCTCTTTGGCTTTTAAAGCCCTCCATTGGCCTGATTCCCTCATGCCTTTATAATATTCATACACCTCATCCCTGCCCCTTGCACTCTTCAGTCGATTGACACTGTCCTCTTGGATCTTCTCAGCACACTGCATCTAAGGGAATTTTTACTGGCTGGTACCTCTCCTTCATTTTTACCACATACATTCCCTGACTCTGAGTTTCAGCTAAAGTCCACTTTCATCTACAGGAAGCCTTTCCCAGTTGACATTAATACTAGTGCCTTCCCTTTGTTGATAATCTTCAGTTTAACCTGTGTATACCTTGTTTGTATATCGTTGGTTTGATGTTGTCTTCCTCATTATACCATGAACTTCTTGGGAGCTGGAACTGTTGTTTTTTTGCCCTTTTTTGAGGGGAAGGTAGAGGGTATTTCCAGTGCTTAGCATAGTATCATGCACATTGTTGTTCAGTTGTCTCTGACTCTTTGTGAACCTGTGGACAATACTGCCCGTGGGGTTTTCTTGGCAAAGATTTTGGATTGGTTTGCCATTCTTTCTTATGTGGATTAAGGCAAACGGGTTAAATGACTTGCCCAAGGTCACATGGCTAGTGTCTGAGGCTAGATTTGAACTCAGGTCTTCCTGACTCAAGGCCCAGCTCTGTATCCACTGAGCCATCTAGTTGCCCCTACCTTGTACATAGGAAGGGCTTGATAAATGTTCGTTGATTACTTATCGAATACTATATGTTTATTTAAAGTCTTACTCTCATGCTATTTCTGTAATGTCTTTTCCCATTCTTGTAGTTAGTAACCTTGTTTAATCCCTTTGCCAAGGTCACATGAGTTAATCTCTGAGATTGGATGTTGAACCCAGGTCTTCTGACTCCAAATAGTACAGCACTCACTTTGCTGAAGTTTGCATATATTCTGTCCTCCTAAATATTTAAGTCTTTTTAAGGTGACCACTTTTTGAATCCAAGATTTGTGTGATAAAGTAACTCTAAAATGTTCAGATTCTCTCTTGATTCTCTGGGAGAAGGTTCTAGAACCTTTTGGAGACAAGGATAGTAGATTTCAAGCTGCAAGGGAACTCTGAAGTAATTTAGTTCAAACCCTTCTCTCTTCCCTCCTACCTTTAAAGAAAAGGAAACTGAGATTCTTAGGTAGTAAGTAGTAGAGGCAGGAATTGAACCCATTCAGTTCTCTGCAGATTCATTGCTTTATTTTTTTTCTGCCACCCTATCATGTCCCAGGATTTATGATGAAAGATGAGACTACTCATTATTCTCCTTAAGGAAAATAACCCATGAACCTATTGTGAAGTGTACTATAGATTAAGTTTCATGAACATAGTTATGGTAGCACTAAACAGCAGAAGGGATAAACATCATTATGCACATTAGTATAATGGGTTTCCAAAGAAGTGTTTAAAACCTAGTCCTTCATTCATTTTATACCAAAAGAGGATGGTTTAAGCTTAAAGTGATCTTGAAAACAAAAAGTATAAGATTAGAGTTTTAAGAAGAAGAGATATTTATTGAGAGTATTGATTTGGTTATTTGAAGTTAGAGAAGAGAATAGGCTGATTACATGAATTTAAACCTCAGGTCCTTCTAAGCCCCAGTAAGCAGAGCCAGACTGATGCTTCCTCAGGCCCCGTTCAGAATCAGAACACTAGACATGTCATCTCTGCTTTAGATATCGAGTGAATGAAAGGACATCGACGCTGGAAGGAACCTTAAAGAGAGAGTTTTGTCCACTCTCTTCAGCATCTTCATTATCATGACAGCATTTATATAATGCTTTAATGTTTCCCAAGCACACTACAAATATGTCCTCATTGATCCCTACAACAGCTGTATGAGAGAGATGCTATTACCTGCATTTTCGAGATGAAGAAACTGAGGCAAGGGTTTAGTGACTTGCCTAGGGTCACATGGCTAGTAAGAATCTGTGAAGTTCTAGTTGAACCTAGGTCTTCCTGACTTAAGATCCCTCTTCACTGTGCCACCTAGCTGCCTCTTCCAATTTAGATGATATTTGTGCTACATGGTAGGTCACCAAAAGATTTAGCTAATATTCTACAATGCCTGTCTGCCTCTGGGTATAACTGTATATGCTGGACAAGTTTTTTTTTTTTTTAAGACAAGAAAGGACTAAAACTTAGGCAGAAAAAGTTTTTTCATATGGTCCAAACATTCTTGTCATCACCCTTTAATCAGTATGATCCTGTTAGCAACTTTTGGATCTCCATTTGTAATCCATTTGTAGTTTAGATCCCCCTAACTGTAGCTCTTCACAAATAGCTGCTTGGTCAGGAGACTTCTATGGTGAATTTCCATCAGACCTTTTCAAATTATACCCTGTGATTATGTCTTTTAACACCAAAATTGAGCAGGCTGTCCTTGGAACCCACAAATGAATGAGTTCAAGCTCGTTACACAGAAGATCCCTTTGATAGTATTTAATAAAATTTTAGTCATACTTTAGTCTGCTTTTAGCAGATACATAACCTTACTTTCTGCCTCCTTGAATCCCATCTACAATATTCCCTTAACCTCTCTTGAAACACTTCTAATAACAAAGAACTTAGAATCTCATGAGGCAGACCATTCTATTTTTGGTCAGCTCTGATTATAGAAAATAGTAGTTTGCAGAGCTTCTTACTAATTAATGCCTATTGGTATTTATTTTTTTTATTTTTATTTTTAATTTAATTAGTTTAATTAATAAATTAAAAATAAAATCTTTATTTTATTTTTATTTATTTATTTATTTTATTTTTTATCACTTTATAAATTTTTTATTCATTGAAATTTGTTGCACTTCAGGGTTTTATAAAGAACTTTATTGAGCTCTGAGGCAGATAGTAATGTTATACCTATTTATTCATGGAACTAAAGCTTAAAGAAGTAAAACAATTTGGTCAGTGCCCTAGTAGTAACATTGCAGACTTTGATTTGAAACCAGGTGCTGTTACTCCTAACACCAGGTGCATCTGTTTTGCCTTCTAGCTATGCAGAGTTAAATTAAATCCCTATTTCATGTGACAGCCCTTCATATATTTGAAGATAGCTAGTGAAATTTCTTGTCTTCATTAGGCCAAATGTTCCAGTTTGTTTAGTCATCACTTAAATGGCTTTGAAATCTTTTTCCTGTCTTCCCCCTTCTCCCAGCCTTCAATTCTAGATTTGCTCGAGTTAGGTTTTTTTAAGATTAATTGTGACAGTTTAGGAGGAGGTGATATTTTTTCTTTAAGGATAACATTACACCGGGTATAGCCACTTTGCTAGGGGATATAGTAGCTATTATCTATAATTGCATTATGCATGTGGTAGATGAGTACACATGTCCTTAGGTCACACATCTTAAGGTATTATTCCTTGGGTTTTAGTAGTAAACCATTACTCTGTTGGTACTCTAAAAGTTTAATTTAGAACATGATGCAAAAAAACCACCTCTTTTTACTAGTTAACCTGTTCTAGCTAAGCCTTTTGAAATTTATTGTATTATAAAAATAAGACAGAAACATTCAAATATTTCATGTATTGATGGTCTACTAATCTGTGTGGGTGGTGGAAGTTTTATCCATGCCTTCTCATTTTGTAATTCTAGTCCATGTCCTCCCATAAATTAACTTTGGGTATTCACTGTGCTAGTGACTTTAGGGAAAGTCCATTTGTGTATCTTCCTGTTGCTACATGCTTTTCTCAGCTAGCTTTATTTTTCCTGTCCTGTCCTGTTCCTTTGAAGTTCTTATGCTGCTTTTTGCCTACAATTTAGTTTTTGTATATATCCTGTGTAGCCTCTTTATGTTCATTAATCAACTCCATTTTCTTTGAGTGATTCATTGAAATTCCTTTCCATTACTTTGAAATTGTAGCAATTCCATGATTTACAGACATGTACTATAATTGGAATAGTGATAGTATTTAAAAATTTTTTTTTCAAGGAGAAACTTGGAGTCTTCAAAAACAGCACAGTTTTGCAAATGTCTTATATAGAATGATGAAAGTGCTCTATGAGTTCATAGGTATTTTTCATCTACTTTTTTTTCCCTTGGCTAATTAAACTTTTCAATACTGTATCCCACATAGGAGGTGCTGCAGTATCCTAGTCTTAATGCCATAACATCATAGTTATCATTGGCAAATAAGAGTATCTCAAAAAGCTCACAGTCTATAGTCAATCTTTGATTTGGAGATTGCACTGAATTTCCTTCATGAGAATATACCTTTTGCTTACCTGTTTATAGTGTGCGAGACTTTGCATCCTTTACTTTTCAGTCAGCTTGAAGGATTTTAAAGATGTTTCCTGAAGAGTATTATATGTGATGAAAAAAAATGCTGTTAATGACCAGGCTTAGCCTCAGTCAGAAGTTGACAGAATGCTCCTCCTTCCTTGTTTTGCAAAAGTGGGAGATTACTACATATCCTATTGATGTGTTTTGGTTTTCCTGAACTGTTTTTTTTAACTTGTTGCTTTTTTTAATTTTTTGGTTACAAGAGGTGGCTCACAGGTTAGAGGAAAGATATATTTGGAAATATGTATACTTTCAAAACAAAATATTAATGCAAGAATTAAAAAATAACATTTGTGAAAAAAGAATGTTTCCATGTTTTTACTAAGGATTCCTTGCATTCTTTTGTGAATAAACCTTTTTGTAGAGATGAAAAGGGCATATGATGCAGTAATTATTGATGTTTTCTTTACATAGAATTTTGTAATGATTCTTGCTTTTTTTCCAATTGTTTGATATCTCGCTTCTTTAAGATGTTTTGAATGGATCACTCATTGCTCTCCCAAAGTTTTCTTCTGTTTAGTTGCCTGGTCTGTCTGCTGTTAAATCTGTTTTCTTTAAGTGTCATTTCTGCTACTTTAGTGTATTGAGGATGATGGTATTAAGATTATGAGCTCAGATCCAATAAACATAGATACCAATGCCATCATTGATAGAGAAATTGTTTGTTGTAAAATATTAAACTGATTTTTTTCCTTAAGTGTTTACTGTTTGTTAGGCAATATGTTAGTTCTGGGAGTACAAAGAAAAATAAATCATGTTCCAGTGATTGTTGGCTGAGAGTGGTATTTGATTTTAATCTTCCTTCCACTATGAAATTTTGTAAATGAGTTTATATTTTAAGCTAGTGTTGCCCTTAGTTGCCATATTTTTTCACTTTGTCAAGAAAATGAAATGTTACCTGCAGCAGTATTTAGATCTTCCTTTTTGTGCTGTTATACATAGCTTAAATTTGCATGAATTCCTTTATTTCTTATTTTGGAATGGCCATAATTTGTTTAGCCTAATTGGAGAGGTGCCAATGAATTACTGTGTATTCTAATTTTTATTTAGTTTTGAAGTATAAGTTTTGCCCTTAGCTCTAATGCAGGCTTGCACAACCTGCAGCTTGAGAAAAGGGAGAAGAAAATGTAGAGGAACTCCTTTGCCACCTGCTGGCCTCAGGTTGTGCAGGCCTGCTCTCACCCAGTGGTTCTCACATTTTTTGATCTCAGGATCCCTTTATACTCTGAAAAATGATTTAGAATTCCAGTGAGGTTTGGTTTATGTGGGTTTTATCTATTGATATTTACCTTTTTAGAAATTAAATCACCTTATTAGAAATTAAAAATGATAAATTCAATGATTCCTTTAAAATAAGTCCATTATATGTTAATGTAAGTAACAATGAAAAATTACTTTTTTAAAAAACAAAGAAAATTAAGTGAGAAGAATGACATTGTTAAATATATTTTTGCAAATCTCTTAAATGTTTGGTTTATTAGATGACAGCTACTGGATTCAGTCTGTTCTGTTGTTTTGGTTGAAGTATATCAAGAAAATCTGGCCTCAGACATACAGTTGGGAAAGGGAAGATTATAAATTATAAATTCTTAGTATTATTATGAGAATAATTTTGATCTCAGGTATTGATTTTTATAGATGAGGAAACAGACCTGGAAAAGTTAAATGACTTGGCCAAAGTAAATCGTATCTTTGGAGGTGAGATTTGAACCCAGGGCCACCGTAACATTGCCCCTGCTTCTTTGTGGTCATTTTGTTTACTCTTCTCTTGAGTGCTGACACCATGAGATGTTGAAATATCAAATGAAATGATTATTCTAAAATCAACTTGATAATTCCTGTATTTGCTCCTCTAAAAACTTATAAGCCAATCTTCTATTTAGTTGCAATTATAATAATTAGCTTGTTTTTTTGAAAATATTTTTATAATTTTATGTTCCTGTGCTAAGTTATATTAATTCAAATAAAGTCATACATGATTTCATAAGCTAATTTACATAGACTTAAAATGATAGTACCTTTTATGCTCATTTTGATTTTCTTTTGTGTATTATCCAGTTTCATTCATATTAGATTTCTTTCAGTCTCTAGTCAGCACATAATATATTCTGATTCATTTTTCTTTATTTTTTATCACTTTATAAACTTTTTAGGATGTCTTTTAAAAATTCTGCATATCTTTTGATGCCTTCCATATCCTTCTTCTGATTAGCTTTTTACTACTGTGTGCTTTTCACCAGGACTAGGTGTATGGCTTAAGTGGGTCTATTAACATCTAGATACATGTTAATAGCTCTGCCTATGCTGTAGTTAATCATAAAAGGGGCATGGTACTGCTTGAAAGTTTAAAAGAAGAATTTGGCTTTATCATTTTGTGAAAACCAGGAGTGAGTTAATGATAAAAACTGGGTGAAGCTAATCATGAGCATGCTTCTGTTTTTTACTGTATCGTAGGCCTGTTTATAAGTAACGTAATTTAAAAAGGTGGATCCCACATGGTAAAATAACAAAGTTTCATACTTTCAGACAGAAACACAGAAATAACTCAGATAAATCATAAAATAGACCTGTGTGAAAATTGAGACATAGTCTAAATCAAGCTCAGGAATCATGTTGACAAATTCCAAGACAAGAACTGTTTTGGGTAACAACTTTAAAAAATTTTAACAGTAGAAAATGCATTGCATTCTATACGTCTCTATGATAAGCCTGAAAGAAGCTGTGATTCTAGTGAGTGAAGGAGTGAAAGAATTTGTTAAAAGTTTACTGTGTACCCCGTTCTAATACAGGCCACACGTGGAGAGGACTGGCGGCCAGGAAAGAAGTTTAGATCTAGAAAGTCACAAATGGCAAGTGGGAACAAACAGAGAATAAATGACTGGGTTGATACAGAGAAAAATAGTCTCCAAGGAGGGCAGTTAGTTAACCACCATTTATTAAACAAACACCCACTTACCAAATGAGGGCTACTTTGCTAAGCACTGGGGATAGGAAGAGCAGCTTACAGTCTAACGGGGAACATACAAATTCTCTACACACACATAACTCTGTCTCTGTCTCTGAAAAGATATAGGATAACTTTGTTTTAAGATTATCTAGCACATTTCTCTTAAGAGAGAAGTTATGTTCAACGTTCAAGAAAGTGGACTGATTAGAACAAAGTTTCTTTTGCATCCATATGTATAAAGAAAAAAAATAAGTATTAATATACTTTGTTAAACTCTCTTGAAGTTAGGTAACTTTTTTTTAAAGTAGGACTCACTTGGTTTAAGAAACGCCTAAGTCAAAAATAGAGTAAAAATTCCTTTAAATGTAGCAACCCCAGCTATACATACTCAAAGCTACACACTACACAGCTGATAACCAGGAAGGAACAGAGTCTCTTGAAGTGTTACCAATATATCAAAAAATCTATGCCTGTTAAATTTCATTCACTTGTCTCAAAGAAGAGTTCTGTATGTTACTTCTAAAGGGTTAGTATTGTTTTCCCATTCTATACTCTCATAAGAAATGGTAAATTTTATTGGGAGATGCACATGGATGTCACTTTGCCTGACAGTGAAGGAGAAAAAGAGTGAATGAGACACAGCAATTTTCTGGGCAATGATAAATAACCTTATACCTATCCCATAAGGGTTTTGCACAAAAAAATAGTTAATAATGATTGTCCTGAGTCATCAAGAAAATGTTAAACTATATTTGATGTATTGCATTCAAGTCAGCGAGGCAAGATATTTTTGCAATAATTTGTATTAAAGGTGTTATTTATTAATGTTTTAGAACTTAAGCTTTGGTTATCTGAGAATTTCTTACAACACTTTCTTTGAAGATGCTGAGTAATTGAAGTGTTACAGTGTTGTTAATGATACTGTCCTTTTGTTTTTCTTTTCAGTCCCATGATATAATCTTTGCTAAAAAACAGAAATAAGGAGTCTGATTTTTTTTTTAACCTTGTCCTTCATGTATATTTACAGTAACAACAGGGCTGACACAAATTTAAGGGGCTATCCAGTTTTCCTACTTCCAGGCAGAACTACCAAATTACTCTGAGTGCAAAGGTTTCTTTTAGTTAAATACTGTAGATCCAAGGAATACTTTTCCCTCGTGTTAAGTTTATATATGAGGTTGTTGGAATAGATTAACAAGGACTTTGTAAATAAATGATCATCCTACCTTTCCCCCTTTCTATCTTCACACTCCTGTTAAAAAACTTTGAGACTTATATCTAAAAAATGATTGGGAATATTTAAATTAGACTATTTTAATTAGTGTTAGACCCAGAGCCAGCTCTTTTTCTCAACTCTTGAATGTTCGGTGGGCTTACTTTAGACAATAAATGTATTTTTGAATAATGTAAATCAAAATTTATAAATTTGCTCATGCTTCAAAATGCATGAATTTGTAAATAATTCCTTCTGTGAAGTGAATAATTATTGACTTCATAGTTTCAGTTTGATATGTGGTTACGTGTAGACTGTGTCATATTTCATCATGTTGGCCAGTAGTATGTCTTTTCCGTATTACTTCACCCATTCTTATATGTCACTTTGAAGAAGGATAATGCCTCATGATCTATAGGCAGTAGTTGAGAAGAGCCATTTTCTGCTCTAATCTTAAGCTGGTGATTTCCCCATTGCAATTCTAGGGTCTGGAGGATGTAACAGGTTGCCATGATAATTTGTACGGGGCAGCCTTTGAAGGTAATGCATGGCATTAGTTTTGAGGTCCCAGGAATTGTGAAGAGAAAGAGACAAGGGGCAGAGTTGGCGCAGGGAAGATTGGTTACTTTTGGTTCCTGCTTATTTTCTTTAGGGACAATGCACTAATCCTGAAATTCTATCACATTCTTTGACTAGGTTTCTTTTTAAAATGAATTACTACATTGTTGATCTAGTTTGACAGTCATTATAACTTGAATCTTTTACAGTTAGGACTGTTTTATTCTTTAAAGTATTCAGTCTTAAAAGCATTTATTGAGCATTACTCTTATGTGCCAGGTACTATGCTAGCTCTTGGGGATGCAAGCATAATGAAATATCTTTATCTTTCAAGGAGAATACATTCTTTTAAATAGTGTTGCATTTAATGCTTTTTTTCTCATACTGATCAGATTTTTATCAACCATTTTTTTTAGCCCTTGATTTTTGTTAATTACATACTAAACATACCAGTCTGAGTTTATGGTGTTAATAGGATTTAATGGGCTGCTTCTAGGTTACCTTTTTGGAATGCTATCTCATATCTTACCATAGAAAATTTAAAGTTTGGGAAAGAAAGTGAGAGAACCTATTGGTCCTATATTTGTACTCTCCTGAGAAAAGACTTCATTCTTCTGCTTCCATTTCCTCATTCAATTTCTTTTTATATATGAGAGTCATTATGAATTCTTATTGGTGACTTTTTTTTAAGGAAGCTCCTGCCCCCAGTCAGAATGGAATGATAGCATACTAACAAATCTACCTGGCTAGTTAGTAAGGCTTGTACCAAGTTTTTTTTTTTAATGTAGAGGCTTAATTTTATTTCTCTTACACATGTAAAGCCATTAGTAGAAGGCTCTTGACAATCACATTTGACTTAGTGATTCTTTCATAGTTGCATATTAGCTGATAGTCCTCATTATGAGGCAGTGTGGGTACCAGTGGCGATTGCCAGTTTACCCAGGTAGTTGAGCTCCCATTTTTTAGATTGTATGAAGTTCATACTAATGTGCAAGATACTAAATTAGAATGGAGAATGTTTGAATAAGAAAGTTTAGCAAGGAGGGTATAAAGGTTATGAAGCTATTTTGAGTAGTGCTATTAGTATCATGATGGTATCAAAATTATTTAAAATCTGTTGGAACAGCCTTAGCCAGCAAAATTGAGTATATTGTGTAGTTAGTAATTTTCTTGAGTTTTGTGGGTAATCTACTTAACTAATTGACCTTTTCATCACTTCATTTTTTTTTTGTAATGGAGAACAAGAATCATGCATATATTTTGTTGGTCAAGTCTGTTTTAATGATTTGTGGTTTTTTTGAAACATCTAAATTAAGAACTTGTATGTAAAACTGCTGCGTAGAGCAGGATTCATTCATTATAAGGATCTAAAGTGGCTTAGTTAAGAAGTATTGGAAGGGCTTGATTATTCTTAAATGTAATGGAGTCTAAATAATATGTCTATTTCCTCATATACCACAGGACAAGCTCCAGTATATTTATAGACTTGAGTTTCCAAAATTGTACAAAAGCTAACATGTGTGTATAGACTTTTAGTAGCGTGGGCTAATTAATTGAATGAAGTTGACTCTTCTTAAAGGAATAATTAGTTTAAAGGGATTAGTATTTTCTTAGTTTTATTTTCCTTTTAATTTGTGCAGTATTCAGCTAGCTAGTTTATCATCATCATCATCAAATATTTATCAAGTTGTTCTATGCATGTACTAGGCGATTTATAGATAGATTAAGAAATAGTCAATGAAGTTTACAACGAATTGACCTTGATGTGGGCATGCTGATTATTGCATAAGTTATCTATAGTGTGTTATACATCTGATTGCATAGAAATAGAAATAGGTGTTGATAAATAAACAAATGCTACCTTATGACTAGCTTTCAGGTGTGTTATGAGCGTTCATCCCTGGAGAGAGAGCTGGGGCTTCATGGGGTAGGGTGAGAGTTTCTGTATTTAGAAAAGCAGCATATACTAAGATAGAACTATTTGAAACTATAGAGAAGGAGTTAGGTTAGTATTAGTTGGTCAAAGGAAGTACAAAGAGAAATGGATAGTTTAAGGGATACAGACAAGCTGCTAATTTATCTAAAAGAATTAGGGAAACAGACTAGTTTGAGAACTTTAAATTAGAGAAAGAAGCTTACACTTAATGCCCCAAGAGCCAAGAAAGAAATGTATAGTGGTAGGGAGACTGCTGATGTTATTTTCAGTATTGGGATGATGAGGGGCCTGGTATCTAGTTTGATGAATGTTCCTGATCCATTTATTACTATTAGAATAATTTAAGGCAGTACTCATTGGGGTTAGGAGTAAAATATCAAATCCTTTGGGATAAAAAGGATTATTTTAGGTTTTTTTTTAACTGTTCATGTGAATAATTATTTTCCTTCCTGATTTGATAGCTTGTGGCTGTTTGACCCTTGCCATCAAACACCATGGCCAGCAATGTCACCAACAAGACTGACCCCCGTTCCATGAACTCCCGTGTCTTCATTGGGAATCTCAACACTCTGGTTGTTAAGAAGACTGATGTTGAAGCCATTTTCTCCAAGTATGGCAAGATCGTGGGCTGCTCTGTTCATAAGGGTTTTGCCTTTGTTCAGTATGTTAATGAGCGAAATGCCCGTGCTGCTGTGGCAGGAGAGGATGGCAGAATGATTGCTGGCCAAGTGCTAGGTAAGTTTTGATAGGAAGTTTCTAATCAATCTTGGACCTTTTTCATGCCTATAACCATTCTCACTAGTGCAAGTCACTGACAACTATTATGTGTGATAATAGTATGATATACATCATGAATTTAATGCTTTGAGATCATGGGTAGGTCAGTAGAAGGAGGAGGGAAAAGATTACTTTTGTGAAATTTTAAAAATATATAGTAGGTCAAGTAGCAAAATCTCATTTGTTTTTCTTTGTGTAGTAGTGGTTGTGTAGCTTCAAATGGCAAGCCTGGTAAAGAAGAGAAAAGGCCAGGATGTTTCTTGTATTTTGTGAAGTTTGCTCTAATTTCACAATATGCAGACTATTATAAAACTCCTTATAATTGCACCAAATAGACCTCTCTGTTTCTGCTCTCTTGTTTGGAGAATGAATCCCAGTGAAGGGGCTCTATTTCTTAGAAAACTGTTGAATTTTAAATTACTAAGTGGACAGTTGAATTGTACTGTTAAGATTGAGTATGGGTAGTATTGTTGGACAGTGCAAGACTCAAAGTGATAAGAGATATGTAGTGTAGGCTATCTTAAAAAGAAGGCAGCACTGAGAATTGTTGTCCACAGGTATAGAGTTTCTACCGGCATATTAGAGTTTCTATTGTAATGCCTGTTCCTCAAGGAGGTCATTTAAAGTCAGTCTTATTTTCTTTGCCTTGGCCTCAGAAGGTGGACAGCAACTAATTCAGCAATTAACATACTTTCATAAGCATTCAAGCGTGTGTTTAAGGCTCACCCAGTCTCGATAGGGTTTGGCCTTCTAGATAGGCAAAATAGGCAGTTGGTATTTGGAAGAGATTAGGTATTCTTGGCCAAAAATGTTTCTTAAAGATGTTAAATCACTAAAATGTCACATTGATTTTTATCAGATTGTGGGATCACTGAGTGAGGCCTGGGGAAGTGCACAGAGAACGTATGTTTGGCTTTATGACGTATGTTTGCCTTTAAGTACCTCCTATGTGCAGAGCACTATATTGAAGAGTTGAGGGGTGTAGGGATGGAGGAATGTAAAGGGAAAGAAAGATGGTATCTGTTCTGTATACATGTTCAGGCCTTCTATATACTCCTTTCAGTTCAGTACTAATATATTCAGCTGCTTACTAAGTGCCTACCTTTTGAAGACTGCTGTACTATTAAGAAATTTGAAAGTGAGTGGAATATATATGAAAGTGAGTGATACCAAGAAACTTACTGTCTTTTAAGTTTTCCTTAATGTTTTTTTACCCCCTTGATGGAGTTGTCATTCAGATTTATGGTTCTTTTCAGATATTAATCTGGCTGCAGAGCCAAAAGTGAACCGAGGAAAAGCAGGTGTGAAGCGTTCTGCAGCGGAGATGTACGGGTCAGTACCAGAACACCCTTCTCCGTCCCCTCTACTCAGGTCCGGAACTTTATTATTTATAAATGCATTGCGTCCATCCATGGACATTTTCTTCTCTATCTGTTTTCTGGAAGTGGGAGGGCTAAATGAAATTTAATGCTTATTCTATGTACAGATTGGCTTGAATGTATTTTAGGATGTTTTTCCAAGCCTCCTTTATCATTTTTCTCCCAAGAATTATGATTCCTCCAGTCTTTTTCCTTCAGTATTTTAGTGTACGTAGTATAGATGGAAATTACTATTAGGGTAATACTTTAGCTTTTCAGGAAATACTTTAGAAACTGGGAAGGAGTATTTTTAATGTGGAAAGGGGATAAGTACTAGTGAAAGTATTTCATTATGAGTCTTTGGGCCTAATTTATTATCTGGAACACTACACTTGTGGTGTATACCTGAAATTAACATTTTATTAAGCTTTTCCCTATCTAGAGAAGGTATGTTGTAGTCCAGGGTGCTGAGGAACTCATTTGGAGGCAAGGAATTTTGGTTTAAGGGATTGATTGTATGAGTGATATGGGTGTGTGTTGAGCCATTTGCTGTCTTTTGGCCTTATCTCTTCCAGTCTGCTGTTGTGATATTGTGGTAACAGCTCCACACTGACAGTCTTTTTTGGGATTTGTCTTTCAGCTCTTCTTTTGACCTGGATTATGATTTTCAACGAGATTATTATGACAGGTATGGGTTTTATTCTTCTGAAATAAGAAATGAATCAGATTTTTAGATTAGTCTGCCTCTGAGATTCTAAAAAAAAAAAAATTTTAAAAATCATCGCCTAAAATGCGTTATCAAGTGAAAAGCCAAAGCAGTCAATTTAACCGCTTGCTGTAGGGTGTGAGTCCTTGGCTGTGTTTGTGTGGTTCTGTGTGTTCACTTGTAAAAGTTAATGCTGTACTTATTTTACCAACCAAGCTAAGGTAAGGAGACTATAACTCCAGTCATCCAGTGGTAAAAGAGTAGAATATATATCAGTGCCATACCTCTTCACTACTTTTCTCCCCCTCCTTCAACTTTATTTGTTTAAGCACCTGTGTATTTGGTAATTTGCAGTGTCCTGAAATAGTGCCTCACTTGAAAAAGGAACACTTATCTTCTCTGAATGTGCCTCAGGCAACTACCTAAGACTAAGTTACTAAGTCAGAGTCGTTTGAATTGTTATTGTGGAAGAAGCTAAGCATGTCGAGTCTGAATATTTGAGTATGTATTCAGTACTTAACGTTAGACACTAAGAGGTAAGATATAAGGATCTATATCTCATGAGTTCATGGTGTAATGGGTTTGGGGAAGAGACCCATCTGTAATGGACCAAAGTAGAGGATGTAAATTAGGAAACAGTAGAAGATATAAATTTTATCTACGCAGTGTATTTAAAGAATACTTAATAGGTTGAACACGGTATGGCCAAATTATGGAAAGCCTTAAAAGCCATAAAGAGTTAGGTTTGATGAGGTCAGGAATATCCACTGAAGGTATTTGAATGGTGGTCGTACTGAGAATGATATTTGTACTTCCAAGGAGCAACTAAACCTTCTACCATATATGGATCTCTTCTACATAATGGACCGGTGGGAAGAAATTACAAGACTTGTAGGTCTCTGACTAAACATTTATTCTTCACTTACAGAAAAGGAAATTAAACAATAGACTATTGCAATTCTTATAGTTTGTTTAGCTTGTTTTCTAATACCTACACCATTATTCTAATTAACAGATTAATTTCTTTGCTTTAAAAAAAGTCAAAGTTAATAGATTATAAATACTTGTTTGTGCAAATAAGTGTCTTATTTGTATTTCATAACAAAGTTTGCTTTGCCAGCTTGGAATCTAGTTGTTCTAGATCAAATTCATGATCAGTCATCACCTTTTTGACTGCTTAAAAGTAGCATAGCAGTCCAGGGTTCTAAGAACTTGGTGTAGTAACTTCTTTCTTGATGAGATAAACTTTTTGGACTGTTTCGTCTTTTGAATTTTACTCTTTAAAGAATACCTTAGCACCATGCAAATTCATATACCTTACCATAGGGATAGGTATTAGAACTGTTCTTTCATTGATTTTGGAGCCTCCTGATGAGGGAACTTCTAATAATGAAGATCAGTATCTTCTCTCCAATTTAGAACCTTAGAGTTGCCAAGAGCAGTGGTATCAAACTCAAGTTGAAGTGGATTCTTGGGTTCCAGTATTGACTTAGAAAACTGTAGATTAAACATTTCCTAATTACATTTTGATCTGGTTGAGCCAGTTTTGCAATTAAGTCAGGCCAGTTTGTATCAGGTAGTATAGGAACTGACCCAGGGCCCTACTTATATCCATTAAGCCGTACTTTCTCATGCTTTTTCTTAGTCTCAATCCTTTTTCCGTCACTTTTCCATTGACCAATTTTCTTTTTCTTAAATTTTAACTGATATATTTTGCTTTATCACCAGAATTTCTTCTAATATCCCCTTTCCCCATCCCAGAAAGCTGTTCTATAAAATATTTTTTAGAAACAGGAAGAAAACTCCCTAGCAAAGTGATCAGTGTCAATGCGTAATTTCAAATTGCTTTCCAGAATGGTTGTACTGAATCTGTCAACATTGCCCTAGTATGCATAACCCCTCTGACATTGGCTTAGACCAGCATTGTGCAGTATTTTACAATAAATTGAAAATAGACACATGACCTACATATTAAAGATCGTACTATAAAAATTTACAGCTATAGATAGGAATGATGTCTTTTTACCCAAAGGATAGAGACAATTATGAAAGGTAAAATAATTAACTTCAGTTACATGAAACAGAAAAGTTTCTTCAGAAATAAAATAATACATAGTGTATGAAGGAATGCATTTGAGTAATAAAATTGTTTTGTCATATTTTAGATAAGTGTTTGATATCCAAAGTATTCAACGGACAGAAATAGATGTGACCAGATGCCATTCTCCAATAGATAGTCAAAGATTAAGAACAAAAGTTCTAAAACATTAACAACCATGTGAAAGAATCCAAGTCACTAATAAAAGAAATGCAAATCAGAACAACCTAGCTGATCTATTTCTGATGGAATTTAGAAAATTCATAGATAATTATTTGCCTTATATGTTTTTTATGACTTTTTAAAAGTCTAATTGATCTCTGACCCTTTCATTTCTAGCCTAGTGGTTCTTTGATTTTTATAAAAGTCATTCTCTTTATTGGGTTTTATCGTAATTTATAGTTTATTCATAAAATTTCAGGTTTTTATATTTCTGTAAGCTAGAATACTTTCATCTCTAGAAGGAGCAGCTGAATATTTTCTAAAACCCTTAATACTAAGAATTTTGGTTTCATACTAACTAGACAAATAAAGGACCCAGTTTATCTTACTATTCCGAAAACCCTTAATACAAGTCTGGGAGGAGATTGGTTTTTGTTATTTTTCTTATTGATAAGGAGGAGGAACTGATCTTTTTTGATCTTTTACAGTAATGATTACATTTGTAATAAACAAGATGAAACTAACAAGATTTGTATTATAATATGTGTGGGGTGGGGAAGTTAGAACAGGGAACTCAAACATAAAATATGTTCCTCCCTCTTTTCTTTATTGCCTAGTCATTTTCTTAAAGGTCCAAGATACTAATGTTGCTCATAAAGGTGGTAAAGAATGGTAAAGTGAACCCTTAACTGCTCTGCTCTTTGAACTGAACCTCATGAGGTTGTTTGTCCTAAGTAAGGTCACTGGATGTGAGTTCAAAAAAAATTTTATCACTTCACCCAAGGTGATCAAGCTTTGAAAAGCCTAGCATAAACCAGCATCCATTTTTATTATATTTAGAGAATGATCCTGAGAACAGCAACAAAACATTTCCTATCCCGCAAGTAGATAATATCATGGAAATACTATCAATCAAAACTATTGAATTTTACAAGGCCTCTGACCTGGCACTTTCTTTTGCTGTGTATTTTGCTGTATGAGCTTGCTTTAATTGAGACAGAAAAGTAGATCTGACTTTTAAAAGGAAGTGTTTTATGATTTTGTTTCTATTCAGGCAATGTGTGAAGATTTTAAACTCTCCTTCCCTCTCCCCCCAAATTTGTGCATATTTTTCCCTTCTGTTAGGTATGTCCGTTTAAAGTAGATCATATTATCAATTTGAATATTTCTAGGTGAGCCTAGATTTGAGAGAGAAATTATTCTTAAGCAATATTTCTCCCCTCATCCCTTTATCTTATTGTGGTAATTGTGTAAATTGTTTATCCTTGTTCTTGTTTCCCATTATTTTTTAATATCTCTTATTTCTGATAGTTCCACAGTATTCCGTGACATGTGTATCCCTCACAAATAATGCTTCTTGACTTCTTGTTCTTTGCAGTCACAAATTTCCATCAAGCTATTAGTAGTTTGGTGACTTGATCCTATAGATAGTCATGTCAAACTGGTTTTAGGTCATCTTTCTCTGAGTAGACCACGCTTTCACTACACTGCCAACTTCTTGCTATCCAGATGTCTCTTTTTTTTTTCTTAGCAGTTTCCAAGCATATCAATTAAAAAATGATTTAGAAGAAAAACCAAAATAGTGAACATTTTATTAATTGCTTTTTTAGTTAGTAATAGTTGACAGTTTTGGTGCTTTTAAGATTTTAACATATATTATCTCATTTGATTCTTACAACAACTCTGTGCAACAGGCACTCAAAGTATTATTTTCATTTGGCAGAGAAGGGCACTGAGGAAGAGAAGGTAAAATGACTTGTCCGTGTTTGAATTAGGAAGTGTTTGAAGAGGGATTCTGAACCTCAGGCGTCTCTTCTGACCCTGAGTATAGTACTATTAATAGTACACCATGGTACCTTTGCTTTTCCTTGCTAAGGCAATACTTTAGCTGTTGAGTGACATATTTATAGACATTTGCTGGTGCTTTTCACTCAAAAATGAAGATAAGTCCACTGGTTCCATAGGATAATGTAAATGACCCATTTGCAGAAAGATATATGGGGGAGATGTACTTGTTAGAAAGTCATATTTTTTTTTTATTAAGGGATTAAAGAGTATAGAATGATACTTGAGGAGCAGTGAAAAGCGATTTTATTTCCCCATTCTCCTATTATACTATAATTTTAGCAACAAAAATATTCAACAACTAGTTAGTAGCTAGTGAAACATTGCCCTAAATTCCAAGTGTTAAGCTAATAATAATGTTAACATTACATCCCAAATTGATTCTTCTTTCTTAGTATATTAAGTGAAGGATTTAAGAAGTAGAATCTCCTTAAGTAACAATGAGGTCATTTGTATGAGAGAGCAATACTGCATAATCCTACAACAAATGATATTGGTTGGTTGGTTGCAACAAGTAGGAAGAATTTCCTATTTTGAAATGAAGTTTTAAGAGTCAAAAAACAGCAGATCTAGTAGTTTGACAAAATGAGACGTTTTTCATCTGTTGCTTTCTGGTTAAAAAAGGGGTGCCTAAACTCATTCCTGTGAGCCAAATGCTTCACAACACAGTAGTTAGGACAAGGAATCTATATTAGACTTAATCACATTCATCATTTCTTACAGTACAGTATGTTTTATTACATTCATGTACCATGATTTATTTAGCCATTTCCCTAAACAGTAGACATCTACTTCGTTTCCAATTTTTTGCTCTCACAAGAATGTTGCCTATAAATATTTTGTTGTATATTGGGACCTTCTTATCAGGGTCTTCCTTGGTTTCAAAGCCCAGTAACAGAATCTCTAAGTCAAAAGATTTCAACATTTTAGTCCATTTATTGATACCATAGTCAATTAAATGTCAGGAGATACTAGTGTTCATATATATATAAGGATGAAAGTGGAATGAATTTTGAAACCAGAATACTGTTTGACCATAAGAAAGAATTAAAAGGCAATTATGTAAGATAAAAATAGGAACTGGATATAAATCTTTTTGTATGGTTATTATTGAAACCAATTTTCCCTTGCTCATCCTAATTCAAATAGGTGACATACAGTGGCGAAAGATATTTATTGTAACTCCCCAGAAGCCAATCAGTGCCATAATCAATCTCAAACATTTTACTTAGTTCTTGAACTGAGCAGTGTTTAGAAGTAGACTAGGACCTTGTCCTCAAGGTTTACAGGCAAGGTATAGGTGGATATGGGTTAAATAATGACATGAATTAAATATAATAAAAGGGAAGCAACAGGCATTTAACAGATGTCATATGTTTACTACCATTGCACCATAATTAGAATGGATTACTTAATCACATCCAAGCTTAGAGGAATATAATACTCAAGAATCTTATCATCTCATGGGTTTGGGTTAGCTTTTGTTGTCCATTTCCTTGCTGTAATTTCTTGGAAATGGTCCATTCAATATTTTAGGTTCCTTTTTCTTGACAGTGTAGTGAGACCATTGGAGGTCTCAGGACCTATCATCTCTTGCTATGTGACCAGTTCATCTTTTAGCATACATTTCCTTGATGACACCTTAAACTACTTCAGTGTTCCTCATTTTAAAAATAATTGATATATTCTTACATCCATCATAGCTTATTAGTTTATGTGTTAACCTTTGAAAATTTTTTTCGGTTTAGCATTCATTTTTTTTTCCTTCTGGGGTTTCAGGGTGGGGAGGTGAAGGAACTTGACTATAACAGATATACATAGCAAGGCAAAACAAATTTCTATGTTAGCTGTGACCAAAAATGTATGTCTCATTTGATATATTTAGTCCTTCACCTCTCTGTCAGGTGAGTCATGTTCTTCATCATTAGTTCTCTGGAATTGTGGTTGGTCATTCCATTGATCAAAAGTTCTTTAGTCTTCAAAACAGTCTTTTTTTAAATAACTGTTATAGTTAATATCAAACTAGAAAAGGAGCATTCACAACAAATGAAGAAGGATGTTGTTAGAGATTATTATTACCAACTATATGCCAATAAAACTAGCAACTTCAATGAAATGGATAAATATTTATAAAGATAGGAGGTTACAACATTAATAGAACAAGAAATAGAGAATTTAAATACCTAATCTTGGGAGTTGGGGCGGGAATGAACAGGTCATTAATATACTCCCAAAGGGAAAATAAAAGCCCTGGTACTAGATAGATTTAAAGATACAACGGGCAATTCCACGATTATACAAAATTTTTGCAAAAGTAGGAACAGATGGGATCCTACCAAAATCTTCTTACGATATAAATGTGATCTTGATATCTAAATCCAGGAGCGGTAAAAGAGAGGCAAGGTAGGCTAATAATTCCTGATAAAACATTTTTATTAAGAAACTTGTATTCCATATCTTACTCCCACATAAAATACCTGGTGGAATGTTGGCATTGAAAAGATGGGACTTTATTCCATAGGAAAGATTGTGGTCATTAACATTAACGGAACTTTGTGATTTCCCTAAGTAAAACTTCATCCTGTTCAAGTTTAGGTTTGTTTTCTGTTTTCTACCAGATAAAACACATAATTACAGATAAACTCTATAAAAGTTTTCTATCTGTGTCAACCTGAGGAGTAGATCTTATTTATCCTAATTTTCCTTGTGTGGATGGTTGAAAGAGTCTCAAGTTGTAGAGGAATTTCTTGTGGATGTTGAGGTCTTCCATATCTTTCTGTTTGTAGGTGCCATTTTCATTTTTGGTACTGGTAAATTATACTATAACATTGTAAAAATAAACTACTTTTTTGAAAGGCTTAATTCTTATAATTTACAATAACCGTCCATAATTCTGAGGACTGATAATGGATAGAGATGAAAGACTTAAAATGCAGTATGAAGCATATTTTTGGACATGGAGAATGTGGACATTTGTTTTACTTTGCATATTTTTAAAAATGGGTTTTTTTTCTTTATTTTCAGTAGAGTTTGTTTATATGTACGCATGTATACACAGGATGGGTGCAGAGTAGATAAATGATAATTAGTAGATGGTAACTTCAGCGGAAAGGAGAAGTAGCTAGTAGGTCTTAATCAGAAGAAGCTGAACCTGTGGCAGAGATGAGGAGGGAGAGCATTTGAGACGTGGAAGATAGCCATTGTAAAGATCTAGAGATTGGGGGAGTATAGAAGATGAGTAGACAGAAGAAGTTGTGGGGCTGATGCATAATAGCTGTTTGACCATGGAAACAGCCACTCGAATTTCTGTTTGGTATGAAGTTGGGATAACAGTTAATGAACTAGTATTTTCAGGGATGGGTAATCATTCTAGACTGGACTTCTCATGGCACAGCAGTTACTTGTATATGAACTAGTTCAGAGAAATCTTGAAGGACATGAAATACCTTTTAGTTGTCTCCTTCACCTAATGCAGTGGTCAAGATTTCTACTCATCCAAGTAACTAAACTCTAACATATTTGAATTTTTTCTTCAGATGGTTTCAAACTTAGATTATTATATATACTGTTTTAGAGGCTATTCTGATATGAAGTATGGGGTATTTTTTTTTTGAGTAAGGCTTTTTTTTTTGTATCACCATATTTCTGCCTAGTATCCTTGTTCCTCCCAGAGGGCCTTGCCATATAACAAAGAGTATTTTTAAGAGACAAAAAGAGAAAAAGAGGATGGGAATCAGCATAATGAATTAATGTACCATATACATATACAATACTTGTGCACTTTTCACTTTGAAAAGGTTGGTTGGGAGTGTCTTCTCATAACTTTATCAAGCTATGCTTCTTCTTTGCAGCATTAAATTTTGGTGTGTGTGTGTGCATGCATGCATGCATGAGTAGAAGTTCTTAGTTTGTTGTGCTTATTTTATTCTATGTCTTTTTCATGCTTCTGACTTAATCACATTCATCATTTCTTACAGTACAGTATATTCTGTTACATTTGTGTACCATGATTTATTTAGCCATTTCCCTAAACAGTAGGCATCTACTTTGTTTCCAATTTTTTGCTATCACTAGAATGTTGCTTATAAATATTTTGTTGTATATTGGGACCTTCTTATCAGGGTCTTCCTTGGTTTCAAAGCCCAGTAACAGAATCTCTAGGTCAAAAGATTTCAACATTTTAGTCCATTTATTGATATCGTAGTTCTTAAGATTTATAACTTGTGAGTATCTATGTGCCATAGTGGTTTCATTTCTGGGTCTGGAATTGTAAAAATCTGGTTAAAGAAAATTATTAGCTTTGTGACCCTCTGGACAATCTAACCTCTCGACCTCAGTTTTCTCTTTCTAAAATAGAGCACATACTACATAGTTTTTTAGGATCAAATGAGATAAAGCACTTTACACACCTTAAAACACAAATGTTGTTATTATATCTCGGGAAATTCTCTATGCATCTGAGAATCATTCATAGAAGTAGGTAACCTTATTCATAGTAGGTCTAATATTAATATCTTAGTTTACCATGTGATACATTGTCATACACTGACATGAGGTCTACCCTCTAAGTTATTTTAACTTTTGGACTGATGAATATTTCTACAACCCATCTTCCTATACCATCCTCAAATTAATAAAGTTCCTAGTAGCGTATAACTTGTGTACCACTTGACACTGTGTCTGGAAATGTCAAATTTTTTTAGAACAGGAGATCTGTCCAAGATCATGAGCTTTCAACTCTAATTTGACTAGTTGCTTATTTATACATAAAGTCTTGTTTAATGCTACTGTCCCTTGAACTGAGCCATCTTGTAAATATGCCCTTCCCTAGTAGATCAGGAGAAAGAGCATGGGTAATTTGAAACAAACCTACTAATCTTAGGAGTATTATCTTGTATTGCAGTGCAATTCCTAATCTCTATTAACTAATCTAAAAATCTTAGGGAAAGGTAAGAGGAACTTTTAAATATTAAGATTATGCAGTGTGTTAAGCAGAACATCTTTGTTAAATACTCGTTAAACTCTTGTTTGCAGGACACTTGACTCCCTATCATGAAGTTCTCCATTTAATAATGTACAGAAGTCAACTTGTAAAACAAGGTGTAATATGAAAGTACCTTTTAATGTATTCTAAGGTACTGAATGCTTTGGTAGTTCAGAGAAAAGATATTACTTTAGCTGTGGGTATACCCAAAGCCACATGCATGAAGTGGTAATTGAATTCGACTATGAAGGACGTTATGTAGTGAAGATTATGTCAAGCTTTTGAAGGAGTGTTTTACAAAGTATACCTGAACTTTGCAATACTTTGAATAGTTTCATCTTTGGGGGTAAGGAGAGCCATAAACATTTCTGGCAAGTTTTGGAATTTGTCCTTTGAATTCTTTTTTTCATTCTCTGTGAATAGCGGTAGCTTTGCCCACTGTAGTTGAGAATTTGCCCCCTGTGAGAGTCAATTTCTTCAACTGAAGGTGAACTGATTCCAATAATGAAACCAGGATAAGGTAATCACAGAATCCAGATAGTTAAAGGGTCCTATGGAGATAATCTAGCCTATCCTTTTCATTTTTACAGATGAAGGAATAGGACCAGAGAGAATTAGGGAGTGAGTGGTTTATATCATCAGAGAGTAAATAGTAGAGGCAGGATTTAAATCTCAGTTTTCAATGCCTTTGTATCATATTGTTATAAATCACTCTACATCCATTGCATCACATGGCTACTTGACATTATGTAAGTGCCACAACACTAGGTAAACTGACAATATAAATCCAAGAATCATAGGTCCATTTTATAAGAATGCACACTGTCACGTCATTTTTGGTGGAGATTATAGATGGTATTTAGACATTAAAGTCTAAATTTCATGTCTTTTTGAGGAGGGGGATGTAACTAGAGCTGTAATTTCATTAGTGGAAAGAGCTCTCCTCTACCAGTGTAGCCAGGCAACTTTTTGTGATCTTACAGAGTTTCTTGGGGAAACACTTGCCTAGGGTCACATAGCCAGCAGGATTTGAATCCAGGTCTTAACAATTCCATTGGCCTCTTTGTCCCCTAAACTACATAAGTCTTAAGAAAAGATAGAACAGTTGGTTTCCCATTCCCATTTGGGTCAAAAAGAAGAAAATGCTGACCAAATGGGCATTTGGCATTTTAGGAAGGGGGAGAAGATTTTTTTTTTCAGGATAATGTGAAGAAAAGGAAACAATCTAGTCACTGAAGATGAAAATCCCAGAAAGCCTTTTGAATAGTCAGGAAATAGATCAAAATCAGCCATTGAGTACGCAAAATTAGTGTAATAAGGCTGTTTTTTGTTTTTGCCACTTTGCTGCATCTATGACTCTTTGCTAGTGCGATCAGAGCTCAATACAAGCCATGTGATCCGTGTCCATTTTTAGTTTACAACACTCAGTTCCACAAGTTTGAGTTCCAAATTTTCTCTCCCCCTCCTCCTGCCCCCCCCAATGGCATGTAATTGACATAGGTTCTGCATATACCTTTGCATTAAGCTTATTTCCATAATAGATTGTAAAGAAGAATTATTGACATAGGTTCTACATATACCTTTGCATTAAACTTATTTCCATAATAGGTTGTAAAGAAGAATTATAACCAATGGAATGAATCACGAGAAAGAGGAAACAAAACCAAAAAAAGGGGGAAAAGAGAGCAAATAATTTGCCTCAATCTGCATTTAAACTCTGTAATTCTTTTTCTGGATGTGGATAGCTTTTTCCATCATGAGTTTTTTGGAGCTGTCTTTGAACCTTACGTTGCTGAGAATCGTCAAGTCTATCAAAGTTAGTCATCACAGATACCATGTGTCTGTAAGTGTATAATGTTCTCCTGATTCTGCTTCACTCATTCACTCAACATCAGATCATGTAAGTCTTTTCAGGTTATAGTGAAGTCCATCTGCTCCTCACTTCATGGCACAACATTCTTCTATTACATTCATATACCACAACTTTTTTAGCCATTCCCCAATTGATGGGCATCCCCTTGATTTCCAGTGCTTTGCCACCACAAAAAGAGCTGCTATAAATATTTTTGTACATACTGGTCAATTTCCCACTTGTATGATCCCTTTGAGATGTAGCCCTAGAAGTGATATTCATGTATTGTTAATGGACAATATTGGTCTTAAAAGGATAACATGGTAGGGAGCAATTCACAATGATTGAAATCACTTTTTATTATCTTAAATGTAATAGTTTTTGTGTCTTAACACACTAGTTGGATTGTCTATTCAACTGTGTCATAAAATGGACATTGAACAATTTTTTATCCACTAGTCTTTTCTCATGTGGTTTACTCTAGGCTCTTGTTGTATTGAGTAGTCATAGATTTCCTTGAGGTGATTTGGACCTCAGTGGATCCAGAAACAACATCTAGAGAACCTTACTTTCTTTAGGGTATTTTATTTTCTTTTTGATCCTGAGCAAGATGTCTTCATGAAACTGGTATACATGTTTGCTCTAGCATGTCTATTTAACTGATACTTTGGGAGAAAATATTATCATGTGCATAGGAGACACCCTATTTGAAAATCCATAACGTTATTTTGTTTTAATGAAGAAACTTAAGAGTTACCTTCCACTAGTAAAAGACACCAGATTATCCTTTTCTATGAAGAAATACATCTAAAATTTTTCCCATTCCTTTCTAATAATTTTATCAAATAAACTTTTGAGACATGCACAAAGCCTAACTTATATGTGCACTGAGAGTTGCTGATATCTTTTATCACCTTTTAAGTCATTGGACAAGTTTTTATTAAACTCTTACTGTGTGCCAGATTTGGTAAGTGGCGAGCATATTGTTTCTGACCTCAAGGAACATACTTTCAATTTGGGGAATACATAAATAATATACATCAAAATATGTAGAGGGTAGATGGAATGTTATTTTAGAGAGGAAAGCTCTGGAAACTGGAGAAGACTTAGAAAGGCCTCATATAAAAGGTAGTACTTGATCTGTGTCTTGATGAAAGTCAGGGTTTCTTAAGAAGAAAGAGCATTCTAGGCATGGAGGGCAAGCCACTGAATGTCAAGACATGAAGATGGAAGGTATTGTCATTTGAAGGGTGGCAAGTCATCCACTGTATCAGGGTTGTAGAATTGATTGGAGAAGAATGTAAAAAGACTGGAAAAGTAGAAAGGTGTCTGTTGGTGAAAAGCTTTAAGTGGCAACAAGTTATTTGGTTGTTGAGGTGTTAGAGAATCACTAGAGTTGATTATTATTAGTGGGTTATGGGCTGTGATGACATCATGCTTAAAGCTTTAGGAAAACCATTTTTGCAGGAGTGCTAATTATGAGACTTTTAATACTCCAAATGAAAGATGATGATGAGGCCTGAGCTGGTGGCTGTGTGAATGGAGAAAAAAAGGATTTTAAGAGATAGTGAAGATAGGAGTAAGAGTTGGCACTTGATTGGATATGACTGAGTTATAGAACTGTCTGATCTTTACTCTTCTTTGGGATTTTTACTTTTTTATTTAAAAATACTTGCAAATACCATTCTAATCTCACTTTTCTTTAAAAAAAATGAAAAATTAAGAACCTTCGTAAAATAGAAGACATCAGGAAATTGTTTCAGGTCCCTTGATTCACATAATTTTTAGCAACAAACTAAGATTCATCCTGGGATTGTAAGTAGTCTGGCTCCAGAGGATATGTATGCCATTAAACTTTAACATTAGTTTTAATAACTATTATATCGTTAAATTTTTTGTGGGGTTCACATAGAAATGGGCCTTTTGACCTCATCATATTGCCAAATTTTGTTATTTTCACCTTCAAACTATAGATCACCTTTTCTATACTACTAAAACAGCCACAATAGCAGTTCAGGCTCTCATCACCTATCTCTTGCCTTGAAAAAAGAGCAAGAAATATCCCACTTGGTAGAGATGCAGAATCGAATAGTATAGTTCTGGGCTAGTGTCATAGCCTTTTAATGGGTTTTCCTGCCTGAAGATTGTCCCCTACTCCAATCTCCATTTATCTGGTAAGGTAATTTTAATGAAGCATAATTCTGACCATGTCACAGCTAGTCTCTTCCTAATGAGCTTCAGTGGCTCCCTATTATCTCTAGGATCAAATATGAACTCTCCCATCTTCATGCATTTGCCCTTGTACATGGAGCGATCTTTTCCCCACCTTTATCTACTTTGTAGTTTCTCTGGCTTCTTTCAAGAGTCAGCTCAAATCTCTTCTTCCACAAGAGCCTTTTTCTAGGCTCACACCCCTCTGCTTTCCACCCAAAGTTTCTAATGGCTTTTGTTTCAATTTTACTTCCATCTATTCTGGATCTTCTATGTGTCTGTTTATGTGCCTTCCTATTAGCTCATGATTTGGGGGGAAGGGAGGGAAAGGATTGCCATCCTTGCACTGTGTGTGTGTGTGTGTGTGTGTGTGTGTGTGTGTGTGTGTGTGTGTGTAAGTGTAAGGTAGGGCTTAATGAAAGACTTGTTGGTATACTTGGATTTTTGCTATAATTTTTGGCACTTGATATTTGAAAGCTTTTTTTCATGTAGCTTGGAGATTTGAATGTTTGTGATGGTGACATTTAAAGTGTCCTTTGTTTTTATGAATTAGTGTGATGTCCTGGTACTTGGGACCATCACTTTATTGGATGAGTTCTTCAGGATAATTTGAAGTTTGTAGTATGGGAATTTGTTTTGTCAGTTCATATAAGTGCTGATAAGTGATTCTAGATAGCACATCATGTCATCTCTTCTAGGTATTTGATAGGTGCTGAACTACGCCTGTAATGTTGAGTTATAGAGTCTTCATCATTTCTTTACCTAATTACCTAATTTGTATTGGTCGTTAAGTCTGGGATTGTTGAAGGTGATCTTTATGCTCCCTTCTTTATCAGCATATTGTTGGCTAAGTTCCCTTTGCAATGATTTTGTGCCTTTGAAGTTTTGATACTTTTCTTTTTTTCAATAACAAATATGAAGTAATTTCATTATTTTTCCCTTGATAATTGTACTTTTTTACCTTTAATACTTTTTTATTTGAAATATTTGCAAATTGAATAAACTGCTTTTCCCTTTTTTTTTTTAACTGCCATCTCTCTAGTACCTCTTCAAATTAGCTCCAGGTTTGCACATTATATACCCTTTTGATTTGCACATTGAACGTCTTTGCTTTTTGGAATATTTTATTCCATCCATTTTGAATGAGTCTGAAATAATCTGTTACTTGAATTTCCTTTCATTCATATTCAAAAGTCTTTTAGCCCCACTTACAGAAGTTGTCAATGGAGTCGTTTGATTTAGTTACTGTGTATTTTGGAGTTTGAGATGTAGAGTGTTGTTTTTTCCGATGGCAGTCCGGATTCTTGATTCATGCTTTATTTTCTGTATTCAGAAGTTCTAGGTAGTTGAGTTATTTTATTTCCTGCATTTTAGTGTCCTGAATGTTTTAGCTTTGAAAGCTTATACCAGTTCTGACCTTTTGTCTCTTTATTGTATAAATTTCATTTGTTTTGAACTATTCTGGACTTTCTAATTCCATGCTTTCTTAGGATTCCACAGGATTCTGTTTTTCATCAAGGATTGGTTCCATTTCCTCCGTATTATAATATTTAATGGAACTTTTAAAATTCTATTTGAGAATTTAGTACTCGGTTTAGCTTCTTTGTTACCGTATTTCCCCATGTAGAAGATAAACCTTAATTTTGGGCCCTGAAATTTGAAAAAAAATGTATTGCATAAAGTTATTGAACTCAGGTTTTATTCATGTGCTCATAGCTTTCAGGCATCTTTTGGGCAAGTCTGTGTGCATGCATGCTTAGTCCATTCCGTTTCATGAACCTGGAACACTAATTGTGTCCTCAGTAACTTCTTTTTCATCAGCAATTCTTCTTGCCTCATGCTGAACCATCTTTGTGGACATAGGAATTCCAATTGCCCTTTGCTCTTCAATCCATATCTTAGATTCCCTCTCTGAATCAGGCCATTTTGCTGATTTGCCTCTCATGGCCTGCTTCTGCAGTGGTGTTTTCAGTAGGGTTTTTTTTTCCCATAGCCAGTCTCAGATTGTTTTCTCAGTTGTAGGAGGACCAAACTTATGTTCAGCAGCACGATTTCCATTCACTTTGCAGACTGGATACTTTTAACTTGAATTCAGCCCTATATGAAAATCTTTTCTGAGCCATTTCTGGGCAGAACATGGCAAAAAGTAACCTAAGATACCAGTAACAAATGCAAAACAGTGAGCGCAAAGACAGCAAATGCAAAAAAGCAGGAAATGCAAGTAAAAAAATCTACAACCACTGTATAAGGTGCACCCAGTTTTTAGACCCCAAATGTTTCAGAAAAGAGGGCACATTATACATGGGGAAATACGGTATATTTTAAGTTTTATTTTTAAATCTTGCAAATTTGTTTTTTCTTCCCGTTTCTCAAACTTTAATTTTCTTTCTTTGTCCCTTTGACTTTTAACCTCTTACTGTTCACATCCTCTATAACTAGACTACAAAATTGTGTTAGCCTCCTCCCTTTTTGTGAAATTTGTATTTCTCTCGGATTGAATTCTGCTCCTAAGTAGGTTCTTTAGGAACAAGACTGCTCCCCATCTGGGATTTTCCCACATGGCTGGACAAAAACTAGTCCAATGGAATGTGCGTTCTCTGCCGTAGGAGGGGGAAAAATAGGCTTGTGAGGGGTCGGTGCTAAGTAAGAAGATTAATCTCCAATATTATTTTCTAAATTTTATCCCTTGAAGAAGGTATCTTCATTTTTGTCTTGTGCAGTTAGTTATAATTACTCTACTTGTGGCATATCATGCCTCTTTAGTTTTTTTCTTTTTTCATTAAAAACTTTAAAAAAAAATAGCAAAGACTAGAGAAAATACCTAGTGCTGCCTCTTAGGCAAACTGGAAGTTGGGTATTTTTTTCTAATTTGTTTGGGTGTATGTTACATGACTGTACCACTCTCTTCCATATCATTCAAGGCAATGAACCTTTGAAAAGTAACAGCTTGCAGTCTTGTTTTACCTTGTCTATGGCTTTTACTTATAGAAAACGTGAAATCAAATTGACTGGTGCTGTAACTGAGTCACTGTTGAGCCCATTTTCTCTGTTTGAGTTTCTACCTTAACATGCTAAATGCATATGAAATTCTTGTACATAGTTCTGCCTGGCACCTTCTTCTCTTTTCCTTGTGCTCATATTTTTCCCTCCTCTTAGTGATGAATTTTATGGGGTTTTTTTCCTGCTTTTGTGTCACATTTGCTTTTGAATACATGCCCCACTCGTATGAACTTCACCTTTTAAGAAAGACCAAAGAATGGTTTAACAGTAGGAAAACAATTAACATAGTTAATAATTAAAAACCAAAACATTTAAACCTGATTATTTCAAAATTAATTTCAAATTTTCATCATTTCATTTACTAAAAGTCTTTGACAAGATACAGCTTGAAATTACGATAAAAACCCCAAAAACATAACATAGAGAGGGACCTCTTTTAATGTGATAAAAAGTACCTAAAACCCAAAATAAGCATTATGTGCAATGGGATACTCTGCAAGTTTTCCTAATGAATATTGGCATAAAGCAACGATGCCCCCTTTCCTAACTCTTTGATATGGTTTTAGAAAAGCTAGCAAAAGCAATAAGATAAGAGGAAGAAATTAATGGCATGAAAGAAAGGGTAAAGAAGAAATAAGACATTCCCCTTCTTACAGATAACATGATTTACTTGGAAAATCCTAGGGAAAATCAGCAAAGATAGTAATTGAGATGATAGCTTCAACGAAGTTAAAGTCCACAAAATAAACTCAAATCCAGAGTATTTCTACATAACAACTGTCTAAGTGGCAGTGAAAGGAAACCTATTTTCATTAATTTCAAAATGGGTAAAATATTTGGGAATCTTTTTTTACCAAAACACATAAAAAACTTGTATTTTGAGTTACGAAGTGCTGCTTAAATAAAAAAAAGATTCGTTAACAAGTATCAATTACCACCTTGTGCTAGGGATACAATGAATGAAAAAATCCCTACTCGTAAGGAGTTTATATCTAATGAGAGAGACATACACATAAACCTATAACATAAGAAATAAATACGTATACAAAGTGGTTAATGTAGGTAAGTTTGGGTAAGAGCAGTAGCAGTTAGGAAGATCTGGGGAGGACTTCATGCAGAAAATAGTGCTTGAACTTGTCTTAAAGGGAATCTGTGAGGCAAAAGCATGGAGGGGCTGCATTTAGAAAGGAAAAAAAAACAGTTAAGCAAAACAAACTCGTAACTGTTTTACAGTACATTACAGCCTACTTACTACTCCAGTGAAATATGAGGGGTACATTTTCTTAATTTGGTTTTTCTAGTTATACAACATTGAGTTTTGTTTTAATGTTTTTCCTGTTTATAACTAGTGAATAGAACAGTGTGTTATTCAGGTTTTTTTTTT
>CM053624.1:139892409-139912781 GCA_028646595.1 Phalanger gymnotis
ACTGGTAGCTACTTCCACAAGTGAAAAGGCAATCTCATTTAATTCAGTTCCCTGTACCTGAGAACTTTGAGTGTCTTCTCCTACCTAGGATTACAATGTGGGGCTACAAAAATGTAACAATGGTTTTTTTTTGTCAATGACAGTTGTCAGAAATGCATAAAGAGGTACTTTCAGAAGAGGAATTAGTGTGTGCTTATATTTTTTTTAAACAGACTTTGTTTTCTAAAGTTGATATTGTGGGTTATTCATGTGAAACAGCCTGATGTTTGGAACTTTTTTCTCAAAATAAAAAAATATATTAAACCAGGAATTTGAAGAGGAAAAAATGATCCTTAACCCCTGGTTTTTCTTTTTACGAAGTTTTTCACTGTTTTATAATTGTTTGCTTATTGAACATCCGTGAAATTTCTATGAATTTAGCAGGTATTTTTATTAGGAATTAGTACCTAAGGATTTAGCATTTTGGTCATACCGTCCGATTCATATACACATCAGTTTTTTCTTGCTTAAATTGTGTTTCAAAAGGCTGCTTTTGGCCAGAGTTGGGGGTTCTTTGTAGAGTTAACTTAGGGAGTTCATATACCAGCTTATTGTAATTGTAAAAATTCTTTGAATTCTTTTACAGATGGTATCTGTGGTTAGTTACATATTGGAAATTAACTTTGAGTGAAAATAAATTTCATACCAATCAGTAAATGACCAAAAGATACAAAATTGAGACAGGACAATTGAATTTAAGTAAGATTATTATTATGTAATAAAGGAGAAGGGAGAACGTTAAGCTTACTAAGGATTATGAGTGTCTCCTTAATGATTTCTTTAGGGAGAGAGTAATTCCTCCACAGATCAAAGGAGTTGAAACTGATTGTTAGATGAATAAACTAAATAAATGGAGCAAGAAGTGAAGTTAGGGGCCAAAATGGTGTCATTCGATGGGTAGGGAGGTTGAGGTTCTTGGTTAACATTGTTCACTGTTGCAAGTGATCCTATTAAATCAGGGACATTAGTATTCATGTACATCTATCTTTTTCGTTTTTGGATGTTAATATTGGTGACAGGACCAATTTGGCGAGCAAAGGTCAAAATAGACTTGAATTCTTCAAGCATTTTTACCCTTAATTTGGGCTTGAAAGGTTGCCTAATATCTAACATTAGTATTCATAAAAATAGACTGCAGGAAAGTCACATTATGCTATCAGTATTTGTTGGTTTGGCCGTTTTAGTTTGCAGTTAAACATATGAGTCTCAAAATCTTTCCATCTTGTGTGTTTTCTACAACACCATAGGTCCATGTTTTTCCATTAGGAAACAGATATGAAAAGCAATTTGTCAGATTCTTTTATTATCACAAGCCCTTAGTTCAAAGGACATGTTCACCAGGTGTTATTTCCAAATAGTATCATTATCACTTGTTCCAAAGTCATCCAGTTTGTAAGGGTCTCCAGATCACTACTGGGTAATCTTTAATGGTAATTTTTAGCTCTTGTTACTTTATAAGACAGTAAATAATAGTTGGCTTTATATTACGCATAAAACGCTTAATTCATTTCAGCTCATACACTGCTAGTAAATGGTTGGGTTAGTAAGTTTTGGTCTTATGGTTTCACAATTTGGCCTCTCGTTAAATTAAGGTTTTGGGTAAGTCAGTCTATGCTTTCCTTTTTGGCTCATTGGTATTAAGAAGGTGTTCAACTAAATTTCCTTAATCTAAGCCGGAAGGAACCTCTAAAATGGATATGATTGTCCTTGGCACACAGGATGGTTTTGAGGGGGAACCCCCCCCTCCCAAGTTTTTTGCATGATTCCTGTCTCCACTAGTACCCTATGCTTTCTTGCTATCCTTCTGGGTTTGAATGAAAAGTCCCCTAATTTGACCCTTCTTCAGAGTGCCTCATGTTTCAATTTCCCCCTCATTCAAAAAGCCCATTTCTTTAGTTTTATTTACTACATTTGAATGAGGACAATTATCTCATCAAAGTAAATCTTTGCAGAGGATATTTGATTTTTAAAACAGAAACATCTTAATTGAACCTCTTCTTGCTGGCATGTGCCTTGGAAATATGAATATTCCCACTACTTAAAACCTCTACTTAATTGGAGATTGATAAGAAAATACCTTACACATAGCAGGCACTTTGTGAATATTTGTTGAATCGAAAGAAATACTTGTCATGGAGGGATCCCAATGCAAGTGGAAGTATCTGAGCCTGGGGTTTGCCAGGCTGAACTGAGTGTCATGTGAATGAACAGTTTTAATTATCTCTAGTTTTAAAAAAAATTAATTTTTAGTTTTCAACATTTGCTTCCATAAGTTTGACATTTTCTCCACCTTCCTCCCCTCCCCCTTCCTCAAGGTGGTGTGCAATCTGATATAGACTCTACATACACATTCTTATTAAACATTTTCACATTAGTCATGTTGTATAGAAGAATTAGAACAAATGGGAAGAACCATGAGAAAAAAAACAACAAATAGCATATTCAATCTGCATTCAGACACCACATTTCCTTCTGGATGTGTGTGCCATTTTCCATCATCAGTCTTTTGGAGTTATCTTAGGTCCTTGCATTGCTGAGAAGAGCTGAGTTTATCAAAGTCAGTCATCGAACAATGTGGCTGTTAACTGTGTACGATGTTCTGGTTCTGCTCACTTCGCTCAGCATCAGTTCATGTAAGTTTCCAGGTATTTCTGAAGTCTGCCTGCTCATCATTTCTTATAGCACAATAGTATTCCATTACATTCATATACCACAACTTTTTCAGCCATTTCTTAATCGATGGGTATCTCCCTCAATTTCCAGTTCTTGGCTACCACAAAAAGAGCTGCTATAAATATTTTCGTAGATGTAGGTCCTTTTTGCATTTTATGATCACTTTGGGATACAGCCCCAGAAGTGATAGTGCTGGGTCAAAGGGTATGCACATTTTTATAGCCCTTTGGGCATAGTTCCAAACTGCTCTCCAGAAGAGTTGGATCAGTTCACTACTCTACCAACAATGCATTAGTGTTCCAGTTTTCCCCCATCTCCAGCATTTGTAGTTTTCCTGTTTTGTCATGTTAGCCAATCTGATAGGTGTGAACATCTCTAGTTTTAACAAAGGCCCACCAGCTCTAAAAAACAAAACAAAAACATGATGTAAAATGTGTCAGGGTTTTAGGTACATGTTTTCTATAGAACTCCTGGTTAAAATGTACTATTTTTACCCTTCCATTACTGTGGGCTTTTTTTCACCTTTATTTTCAGATTGTCCTACCTATTATGAAGTAGAAGGTAACATTTCTAGGAAGCGTACAATAGATTTTTGTTGGCAGGGGTTGAGTGTCAGGGCAGTTTGGTGGCTCAGTGGATAGAGTGCCAGGTCTGGAGTCATGACTTAAGTTTAAATTGGACCTTACACACTAGGTGTGTGACCGTGGGCAAATCACTGCCTCAGTTTTCACATTTGTAAAATGAGCTGGAGAAGGAAAAGATGAACCATTTAAGTATCTTCGCCAAGAAAACTTAAATTTAGGGTCTGGAAGAGTCAGACATGATTGAAACTGCTAGACAACAGAAGTTAAAAGAAGGGTGAGACTTTGATAAGATACCACACTCATGGCTTTGAGCAGCCAAGGTTCCAGTTTAACCCAACAAGAGGTGTGTGACCAGGGCAGTTTGAGGTTTTTCTGGTGTGCTTTTAATTGAATTACATGGCCATGCATCTAGACACAAATCTGTTTCTCAAGCACCAAAGACAAATACTTCAGTTCTAGAATTGGAATGATTGTTTAGCGATATTCTTCAGTGTTATCTTGCAGATGAAGGTCCAGAGTAACTTTCAGTGTCCCATCTACCTAAGGTCACAGAATTAGTTGATAAAATGCAGGTTTAGGATAAGAACACAGGTCTCCCTTTTTTCATTGCTTCTTCTGCTGGTGATTCCATATTTGTGTGTTGTTGATATCCAAGGGTTTGTATCAGATTTATAATTGCTTTATGATAATGGAAAAGTGAACTAATTTGAAATGCAGAAAAAAAAGGATTGAGATACCATGTCACGTCATCTCGTTTCAAAATTGGTCAAGATAAGGAGTTAACCAAAAAGGAAGATTCCTTGTTATGAAGTACGTAGCTTTATAAAAACAGTTGGCAGTACTAGCAATTTCTAACAATCAAATTATTGGAGCTTCAGTCCTGATTGTTATCCTGCTTCTAGACCTTACTTCAGGTGTTTTGTCACTTGCACTTCTACCACCTGGTGCTGTGGGAAGATGTGTATCGAATTCCCTCTCAGAGTATAGGATCATAGAGAGCTAGAAGGGGCCTTAGAAGTTAAATTTTGGTCCCTTTATAGATGAGAAAGCAATCCCAGACAGATTAAGTAAATTGTCCAAGATTACGTCGGAGGAAGTTCCACGCCTGGCATTTTTGAATACTTGACTCCAAATGCCTTTGCCTCACACTAACCATCCCTGTGGCTTAGCAGACTTAAAACGCCTTTCCATGGTGACTATTATATCTGATGTCTTTGATTTGTCATAGACAATTGTTGAGATGGGCATTCAAAATGGAAGGACCATGGCAGTGGATGTGTATAACGTGTTCCAGAAAAGTAAGGGTGGTAATGTAGCACCACATGTCAAGATAATACAGTAAATACGAAAGGGCCTTTGAAGGCCATCTAGCCCTTTTATTTTGGAAATAAGTTGAAGCCATAGGGAGTATAAATGGTTTGCTCTTACGTTAATATTCAGTCATGTCTGACTCTCTGTGAGCCCATTGTGGGGCAAAGATATTGGTGTGGACTACTGTTTTCTTCTCCAGCTCCTTTTACAGATGAGGAAACTGAGGCAAACGGGGTTAAGTGACTTGTCTGGGGTTACACAGCTGGTAAATGTCTGAGGCCAATTTGAACTCAGATTAAGTTTTCCCAATTCCAAGCCCAATGCTGTATCCACTCTACTGCTTAGCTCTTGGTTGTGGTAGATAACTACATGACATAACTATATGTAACTAAGATACGAATTTCAATCAGTCAGTAAGCAACTATTAAATACCTGCTATTTACCAGGCACTGGCTAACAGCTGGGACTACAGATATGATAACGTCTCTGCCCCCTAGGAGCTCAAAATCAATGGAAGAAGACAAGAAAAGTGAAGTGGAGTAGGGAGGGATGGGAAGGTAGGCCATAGTGAAGAAAAAGTTCGTAATTAGTGCAGTTGGTTGGGAAATGATATCTGAGTTGTCCTGCTCTGTCTCAAATGGAGTGACAAGGCTGATTGAATCTTGCAAGATGATATTTCCCCAAGGATGAGGTTACTGGAGGCATGGTGGAGAAGCCAAAAAAAAAATGCAAAATGAGTGCTGAAAATATGCTTCATATCTTTTGATTTATGGTTCTTAGCCACCTTCCAGCTTCCAGATAGATCAAGCTTTGCAACTTTATTTCACATGAAGACCACATTTCCATAATTGTCCAGCATCACTTCTCTTTAGAGAACTTTCCTGAGAGGGTTCCAGATACCTTCCCACCCTCTTTTGAGTGAAGTATACAGCCACATCCCGAAACGTTATCCAGGACCTAAGAGCTGCAATTATTTGGGCTTACCTAAGCAGAAGAGCAGCTGTCTAGTAAGCAGGCAGAATTGTGAGCTAAAGCCACTTTTTGAAAGTCAAAAGTGCTATACAAATGTCAACAACGTAATCAGGAAGAAGATGAAGAGGCAACAAAGGTGATAGAGGAGCAGTTGATGTATTCAGTGTTGCTGCTGAAGTGAAGGGTGGGGAAAGTAACCGGTAGTTTGGGGGTGGTGAACAGCCTTAAAACCCTCCGCAGTGGTTGGAATGGGTGGAATGAGGGTAGGCAAAGGTTGGGAAGCTATGAATCTGGGCACACTGCTGAATGAAAGAAAACACATTTTTTAAGCTTTCGAACTCAGCAAAAGGATACGAATGGGAAGGGAAGTCTGATCTCTAGGAGACTGTCATGAGTTCACATAGTAATTGGAGAAGACATTTTGTATAGGAAGTGGTAGATTTGGAATTTAAACCTAGTTTCCTTTAACCCTATCACTTTTATTTCAGCAAGTTGTTGATGCATATCTGATTGGAATTCCATTAACCCAATGAAAACAGAGGAAAAGAAAAGCAAAAGCTATTATTGTAAGAGTATACTATGGATCTGACCAGATGGACAATGTTAACGTTTTCCAAATTGAAGTCACAAATCGGCATAGCATAGAGTATCAGATAAGAGTGTTGGTGAGGCACTTGTACGGCCTTAACATCTGGAATATTAATTATTCCGTTCATAGTAGTCTTAGTTCTTGATCTGGAGTTAATTCTAACCAGCAAAGATGTGATCTGTGATGTAGGAGTGATGAAAACATTGGGAGAAAGTGACCATATCTGAGTATAACAAAGGAATGTGTGTTCCACATTTTAGGAACACACGTAACAAATGACCAGAACCTAGATAGTAATTCCAAAGGATGAAGAATGATGGGAGGCTTGAAAATTTGGAATTCTTACCATTATGTCAACAAAGGAAGAAAAAGGAGAGACTTCTAAGTCACATGTGACTGAACACAAAATTTTTTGATGAGTTGACATCTTAACAATATCAAAGATAGTGTCAGGGAGACAGATTTCTAGAATCTGAATCTAAGATTCAGAATGACTTGACAAAATTGCTAAAGAAAACTAATGACTAACCAGAGAAGAGAAATAGGAATACACAGACCCCTTAATTATGATGATAAGATGTTGACTGAGAACAAAAAGAATTGCTGAACTATTTTGCTTCTGTCTTTTAAGAAAATTTTAAACTGGGCAAAGTAAATGTAGACATGAAGCCTCAGAAAGCATCTAGGCAATGAAGTGTCCAGGTCCACACAAATTACATCCCGTGGTCCAATAAGCTTGCTACGGACTCCTGTCAGAATTGTAGAATGCATTTGAAATCGAATGTTATGTGAAGAATTAGGAGCCTTTCAAGGTCAGGGGAAACCTTTGAAATTTCATTTTGATTCCTGCCAAAAATTTGTCAAAGTCTGGATACTTCAGAACTTCAGTGGGCCTAAAAATTACAACTAGCTTAAGTAGTACTTTACCTCGTACATATTGAAATCATTCTACCCCTCTCTCCTGTGCAATGTCCATTCACATTCAATATACTGGATTCGTTCACCAGGGTAAAAGTCTTCAGAGGTTGTGCTAAGGTAAATCTGATCCTGACAGATCAGGCTATCTCTAAGGAACTGAGCTTAACATATCTAGGTATCATGTTATACTCAATATAGTAGATCACTTGGGAGTACCAAATTTGCAATCTTTGAAAGGATTTGGATTCATTGCATGGTTTTGCTACGTCTGTGTGGCTTTAGAGAAGTTATATATAGATAGGTGCCCTTCAGTTTCCTGATCTGCAAAATTTGGCTGTTTAGACGAGATGAATTCTAAGGTCTCTAGTTCTAAATCTATTATTTATTATCTATTAAATATTTGTATTTAATAAATATCCCTAACCTTACATGATTGGGCCACTCTTTTACATCATATGCATCATTGATATGCGACTTCTCACACACAATCTAGCCTTGTTAGTATGTTTCAGTCTGTTTAGTCTGAATTTCCATTCTTTTTTCCAGCAATCATCTATGTTTGTCATTTTTCTGAGATTGTGGTCCTCCATGTAGTCCTCTGGCATCATTGGGGAAGTATGGATGTTAAAAAATCAGTTAAATAGCATTGAAAAGTCTTTGGAAACAGTGGACACTCAAGTATGATCCAGCTCATTCTTCTGTTTAATTCAGTGCCAGCTCGTTTTTCTTTAGTGCTTAAGATATGTGTACAAATGGATCAAATTGGTTGTCGGTGTTCTATGTGACAATCTGGGTGGTGTGTGCTTTTTCTTGATGTGAATTTTCCTGTGTGTATAGCTAGGCAGATCTCTTTCAAGTGGTCTGGGTTATCATTGGGAAATCCTCATAGCATTTTAGAGTGAGGTACAGTCAGCACAATGTCATCCCTAATCAGGAACTTCCATCTGTGTAATCTCTCTGTCAATAAGGGACCAATTTATCTTTGTCATGAACTTTGTCCAGGACGTGAATAAACTAGAGAAATGTAAACCGAGCGGTTGTACAGTTCAGCAGATCCTTGATTTGTTGAACAATGATACTCTGATACTCAAGATTTGATTAATGGATCAATGACATGGAGCAAGGTAATGGCATGCCTTGAGTTCTCATCCTGAACCGTGTGCTAATCAACATTTTATAAAAAAAAATTTCTTTAGAAAGATGTTTTTATTTTGAACTTAAACATCTAAAAAGAGTATTTTCATGCACATAGCAGAACACAGAATACTATATGAAACTCTGAATCATCTCATATCGTTTACTTAGATTTTTTTTTTCCTGTTAACCAACATTTATTTCCCTGCTTAGAGCAGCTAGGTCATGCACTGGATAAATAGTGGGTCCTGGAGTCAGGAAGACTCATCTTCTTGAGTTCAAATCTGGTCTCAGACACTTATTAGCTGTGTGACCCTGGGCAAGGTCAAGTTTCCTCATCTGTAAAATGAACTGGAGAAGAAAATGACGAACTACTCCAGTATTTTTGCCAAGAAAATCCAAAATGGGTTCACATAGAGTTGGACACCACTGAAATGACTGAACAATATGATTTTCCCTGCGTAGTTACTCCTACCCCATTGGAAAACAAAACAAAAAAACCCTTGTGACAGATTGAATAATCAAGTAAAACAAATTCTACGTTGGCCATGTCAAAATGTATGTGTCATTCTGCATCTTGTGTTCAGCTCTTTGTCAGGATGTGGGTGCTTTATCATCAGTCTTCTGGAATCACGATTGCTTCCATCAAGTCTTTCAGAGTTTTGTCCTAGAATGTATCATTTGTTCTCCTGGTCCTGCTCACTTCATTGTGCAACAGTTCTTATAATCTCAGGATTCTCTGAAACTATTACAATCATGTGCCATAATTTGCTCAACCATTCCAGAATTACATTCCTTAATTTCCAGTTCTTCGCCTTTAGAAAAATATCTTTTTTTTTCAACTTTGCCAATCTGATGGGTGTGAGGTTGAACCTCAGAGTTGTTTTAATTTTCATTTCTCCATTAGTCATTTGGAACATTTTTCATATTGCTATTGAGATACTGAATTTTTTTCTTAGAAAACTACTTGTTCCTATCTTTTGCCTATCAGTTGAAGAATAGCTCTTTTTTCATAAATTTGAATAATTTTCTTATATATCTTTGAAATAAGACCTTTATTAGAGAAACTTACTGCAAAAATTTTTTCCCTCAGTTAATAGCAGCATACTACACCATCTTTTTTTTTCGTATACCTTATTGTTTTTACTAATGAAAATCTACTTTTTCCTTCTCTTACCTCTCCCCACCCCTATCCAATAGAAAAAGAAAGAAAAGCAAAACCCTTGTAATACATATGCATAGTTAAGCTAGACAAATTCCTGCTTTGACTATATCCAAAAACTATGTATGTCTCAGTCTGCGCCCTGAGTCTATCACTCCTCTGTCAGGAAGTGGAGTAGCATGTTTCATCATAAATCTTTCCTTCCTATTTCCCTGTTGAGTGAAATGTATTTTTATATCTAACGATTGCATGTTTTCTTCCCTCCTTTAACCAGTTCAGATGAAAATGAGAATCAAGTGTGATCTGCTCACCCCACCCCTTATTTATTTAGTCTTCTACTAGATGCATCCAGATTATATGAGATAATTTCCTCTACCATTTCCCCATATTAGAATGTAAACAGATTATCCTTGTCTCTTTTGATTGCTTGTTCATGTTGACCTTTTATAGTAAACAAAAAGGCTTCTGACTGAGGCTGGATGAGAGATTCTACTGTATTCCTGGTGACAGAGCCACAAAGCTGCTGCTTACTTCTGTCCTTGTTACTTCCCTAGTACATAGCCTTATAGGTATAGATGCCCTCCTGATTCTGCACTGGATTGGTGGCCCAGCATTGGGGTGTGAGCAACGGAGTTGTCAGTTGGCACCTCTTCCTGATTTCTTTGCAAAAGGTCAGGCCCTTTTTGCCGTATCTCTTATTGCCCTGGGGCACTGAAGGCTGGCCCTCATTCAGTCCCCTGCTGGAATATTGCACAGACCTTGTTCCTAGGTAGACTTTCTTCAGATCTCTGTCTCTTTCCCTATGCTGACCAAAGCTAAAAAAAAAACTTACTGTGATTTTTTTGTTTCTTGGATTGCTGTAACAACAATGTGGCTAGCAGCTGCTGCTGAGGTATAAGACCCAACAAGACCAGCAACAAGAGCTTCCAGCACAGGTTCTTGTGATCTCCTTTTCTAAGGAAAGCAACTTTAAGGGGTTAACAATCTCCCTTTAATCAATCATACATATATCATTCACTTAGTTCAGGGGGAAAAGCCAGCACCTTGAACTTCAGAGCAAATACAAACAAATTACAGAGACAATATAAACAGACCAAATCACAATTCGTAGTTACCAGAGAAGAACCAATGGATCTGGGTTAGCAAAGCAGGGGGACAGTTATAACGGCTTGCCCACAGTCTCAACACTCCTACCGTGAGTGAACTCCTAAGGCAAAATGCCAGTTTCTGAGTTTATATACCCTGTTCAGGGTCAAAGAACATCACAACATGTAACTGAAACCCATGTGGCCTAAAAGTGTCACAAATGTGACTCAAACCCATGTAAACTAGCCTTTCCCGTGAGGTAAGCAGGTCATCAAAGACTCCCAATTTAATCAAAGAAACAAAGGCCAGACTCATCAAGGCCACTTGATTAAATAAGTGGTAAAAGAGAAAACAGTAAAAAAAAAAAAATCCCACCTTAATTACCAATGCAATTTCCTGATTACCATGTGATCTGGGGTAGATCTTTACGAAGTAGTTATGGGGGTGAGCTTGGTTATACTACTTCCACTCTGGCACCTTGTTTGGTTCCCACTTTTTAAAAAAAGTATATTATAAATTCTATGTTTTACTTTCAAAACTGTCTTGCTTTTCTATGCTTCGAAACTTCCTTCTGTTCTATTCCATGCGTTTCAAAGAACATTACACTAGCCTCCCTCTCTTTTATTTGCATCATTTTGCAAACTCCAACTCTATTCAGTCCCCCATAATTAAAAACTGAGAGAAGAAAAGGACAAATAAGCATAGTCAAGCAAAATGAATCCATACTGACTGACTCCACGTCCAAAAATGTATGTCTCTGCACTTTGTGTCTATCACTTTTCTGTCAGGAGTTGGGTACCATGCTTCATCATAGGTTGCCTAGAAGGATGGTTGGTCATTGCATTGACTGAGTTCTTATGTCTTTCAGAGTTGTTTTTCTTTACAAATTTTTTTGGTCTTGTGTGAGGAACAGTAAGGAGGCCAGTGTCACAGGATCATACCTCAGCAGGGTGAGGGAGGAGTAGGAGCAGGTTGCAGGAAGACTGGAAAGGAAGGAAAAGAGAAACCCAGGTTCTGAAGAGACTTAAAAGCCCAACAAAGGATTTGATACTTAGGCCTGGAGCTAATAGGGAAATTTATTGAACAGGGAAGACCTGAGTTTTAGGAAAATCAGTTTGACAGTTAAGTGGAGGTAGGACTGAACTGCGGAGAGACTTGAGGGAAGGAGGCTAATCAGAAGTGGTACAGACATGAGTTGATGAAGGATATCTAACAGATTAGATAGAGGGGATGAGAGCTGAGGATGATACCTAGGTTGTGAGACTGGGTGATCAGAGGATGGTAGTGTTCCCAATAATATTTGTTAAGTTAGGAAATGGAGAGGGGTTGGGAGAAAGGATAATGAGTTCAGTATTGGACATGCTGAATCTTTAATCTTAATGTCTACAAGATATCTAGTTCTAGAGATCTGATAGGCAGATGGAGAGGGTGAGACCAGAGGTCAGAAGAAAGGCTAGGACTGGATGAATAGACCTGAGAATCTTCTGCATAGAGATGCTAATTGAATCCATGGGAGCTGATAAGATCATTAAGTGAAAGAGTATAAAAGGAGAAGAGAAAAGGGCACAGGACAGAGCCCTTTGGTGGGGGACATCTACAACTAGTCATGACCTGAATGAAATTTCAGCCAAGGAAACTGAGAAGAAACAGTCAGGTAGAAGGAGAACCAGGTGAGAGCAGTGTTGTCAAACCTAGAGAGAAGAGAATGTCAAGGAAAAAGGGGCATGATCAACAGAATCAAGAAGGATGAGGACTGAGAAAAAGGACATTAGGTTTGGCAATTAGATCACTGGTAACTTTGGAGAGAGCACTTTCAGTTGAATGATGAAATCAGAAGCCAAATTAGAGAGGGTTAAGAAGAGAGTGAGGGGAAAGGAAGTGAAGGAACTTACTATAGACAGTCTTCTTGAGCAATTTAATCATGAAAGGGAAGAGAGATATAGGACAATAGCTAAAAGGGACAAATCAAGGGAAGGTTATTCCTTTTTTGAGGGTGGGGGAAACATGGACTTGTTTGTAGGCAGCAGAGAAGCTTCCAGTAGGCACTGAAGATGTTTGAAGGAGTGTGAATGCTAAAATAGGATCACTTGAGCATGTAAAGGGGCTTGCCTTGGCAAGGTGAGAAGTTACCTTTGAAGGAAAGCATCTGAGTGGTCTGAGATGAGGAGATGGGGAAAAGAGGAAACTCAACAAATGGCCTCTGTTTTTTTGTTTTTGTTTTTGTTTTCACTGGGCCTGGAGTCTGGAAGGCTCATCTTTTTGAGTTCAAAAATCTGGCCCCAGACACTTACTAGCTGTATGATCCTGGGCACTGCAGTATCTTTGCCAAGAAAACCCAAAATGGGGTAATGAAGCATCAGTTACCACTAGAACCACTGAACCAAGGATATTCATTTGACCATCTCTCTTAGACCAAAGACAATCATGGGGAAGGGAGGAAGAGTAGGGTGATTCCCAGGGTGGCAATCTATCCTAATTGGTTAACAATGAGAGAATGCATGTTACAACGAGGGGCTGAGAATGACATCATGTCACCCTTTGATGGAGAGAGACTATCTCTATATCCAGACCACCACCATTCTTGGGCAATTTAAACAAAAGGGTCTGTCTCTATCCAAGCTTGATTGAATAGAATTTACCTTAGACTAGAGATTCCTTGTAAGGTTAGGTGGAAATTGATAGAGAAGTTTAACTTAACCTCGAGACTGAGGTCTTGAAAATGGAAAAAGGGCCAACTCTGAATCTCACCAAATTATTAGTTACTAATAATCATTTCAAGGGGTTTTCACATGGAAGAGGAATTAGATTTGGGTTTTTTGTTTTTTTATTTTTTGGCTAGGGAGAGTAGAAGTAGGAATAATATGAGGAAAATGTGAATGGGAGGATTTGGCTTTATATAAGTTAAAGTATTGTTCTTTCTAACTCTACCCCAGTACAATTTACCACACTAGGCTTAAACTAAAAGCATGAACTATAATAATATTCATGATTTTATTGTATTTGGTAAGGACTATGATGAAATGTCCCTTTATTATTGATGAATGTTTTTTATTGTTATATGTTAACAGTGTTATAATATTGTAAACCTTTTAAAGACAGTTTTGGAGAACTACTTCTCTAAAGTGTGTGAAGGAAAATTGGCAAATGACTCAGGCACCGATTCAATATAGGAATGTGGGTGGAACTGACATCTACTAGAAAGGAAGTAAGCATAGGAAAGGTGTATTGGTTCCAGGACATACCTGTATAGACTTCTGGCTTAGTTGAGTGAAGGTATAGTGGGCCCTGAGGGTAACCAGCTGGTCACAATCATCATCAGCTAAGTGGATGCAAGCGTGTAAATTGCTGTAGTAAAAAGAGAAACATTGGAGGATCAGTTTAATTTGACAAAATGTCAACTTCTTGATTTCTTAATTTTCTATGGATTCTCTCAACTCTGGATTCTCTGATCATTTAACCCATTTGTCTTATGCCTTAGATTTCGGTATTCTGTGTATAGGAATGGGATATACATATATAGGAATATATATCCCCTGGGATTGACCAGCAATTGACCTGGAATGCCTATCCTTCTAATTCAGAGTCTGCCTCTTCTGCCCAGTTGAGGGTTATTGCTCCCCTGCCACCACCAACTACTATTGTTTAGGACATTATTGTTTGACTCTAAATGTAAATGTGACCTTTGTGTAATGGAGACATTGCAATAGCAGCATTGGTTGCTGTATTCCTAGTGCCCAGTAGTAGGCTCCAGAGACCATAGAGATGTGACTACCATTGTTGCAGATGTCAGAAAAACTGGCCATCATACATAATACATTTGAGACTCTGGAGACTATAGATTCCTACCTCAGTTGATGCTTAGAAACAGAGGCGGTGGAATATTTGTCCCTGGGTTTGTAGTCTAGGGTAAATTATTTGTATATCTCTAACTCTAGGGATTTCCTATAGACTGGACCAAAGCAGCCTTTGTGGTAGACTACTTCATGGAGCAGGTTTGACCACTGAGCCATTCACTCATTGATAGATAATAACCCACTATTACTGTGAAAAGGGATTCTATGGCAACTTAAGGAGACTTGATATTCTCTCTTCCCTGAAATACAATCTTGCAAATTAGCAAATTCATGTCTTTTAGACAGGAAAAGGATTGTAATGAAACTTTTTTATTTAACATTCATTTTTTAAATTTTGAGTTCCAAATTCTCTCTGTTCCTCCAGCCCCTTCTCCACTAATTGAGAAGGCAAGAAGTTAGACATATGTAGTCATATAGAACATATTTCTGTATTAGTCATGTTGCCAAAAAATAAGCAAGAAAAAGGAAGTGAAAAAAGATGCTTCGATCTATACTCAGAGTTCATCAGTTTTCTCTTTGGAGGAGATTAGCATTTTTTTATCATGAGTCCTTTGAAACTGTCTTGCATCATTGTATTAGTCAGAGTAGCTAAGTGTTTCATACTTGACCATTGTTACAATATTATTTTTACTGTGTACAATGTTCTCTTGGTTCTTTTCACTTCACTTTGCATCAATTCATATGTGTCTCCAGGTTTTTCTGAAACCATCTCCCTTGTCATTTCTTTTAACACAATAGTATTTCATCACAATCATAAACCACAACTTATTCAGCCATTCCCCAACTGATGGACATTTCAAGTTCCAATTTTTTCTCACTGTAAATAGAGCTGCTATAAATATTTTTGTACACAGAGGTTCTTTTCCTTTTTCTTTGATTTCTTTGGGATGTGATGTTTGCTCTGTTTGACATGCAGGGTGGAATCTTCCATTTCTTTTCATATGCTGTCAGGGCTTGACATAAAATGCTCCTATTCATCTGTATATTATGAACAATAGGAAAGAAATTCCTTTACAAATATCTAATTTCAATGTAAAATATTTGGCATCTAGACACACAGGAACTATATGAACACAATTATAAAACACTGCAATTACAAAACATTTAAATAATTGTAGAAATGTTAATACTCATATATAGACTGAGTCAACATAATAAAAAATGATAATACTACCTAAATTAATATTCTGTGCCATACTAATCAATCTCCCTGAGAATTACTTTATATAATTAGAAAAGTCAGTTTTAAAAAAGTCATCTGGAGGAACATAAGTTTAAGAATATCAAGAGAATCAGTACTACCACATCTTTAAATGACAAACTTATTATTATTAAGAAAATAGTACTGGGTAAGAAAAAAAAATGGTTAGTCAATGGAATAGATTAGGTATACAACATACAGCAGCAAATGAGCAAAGTAACCTAGTGTTTGATAAACCCAAAGATTCCAGCTACTGTGGCAAAGACTTACTATTCAACAAAAACTATTGGGAAAACTAGAAAGAAGTCTGGCAGAAACTAGGTATAGATGAATATCTCACGTCACATATGTGCAAAATGGTTATATGATTTAGACATAAAGGGTAACATAAGCAAATCAGTGGAACATGTAAGAAATTACCTGTGAAATCTATGGATGGGGAACAGTTCATGACTAAACAAAAGATAGAAAGGTTTGCAAGAGGTAAAATGATGATTATATAAAATTAAACAGTTTTACACAAATAAAATGAATGTGGCTAAAATTAGAAGAAAAACAAGAAACTGGTCAAAATCTCTGTGGCGCATTGATAATGGAGTAATTCCTAAGATATATAGGGAACTGAGTCATATTCACAAGAATAAAAGCTATTCCCTAATTAACAAATGGTCAAAGGATATGAATAAGCAGTTTTCAGGGAAAGAAACCTGAGCTACCAAAAGCCATATGAAAAATTGCTCTAAATCACTAATGATTAGAGAAACGCAAATTAAAATAACTCAGAGGAACCACCTCACAACTATCATGTTGGCTAAGATGCCAAAAAAGGAAAATCACAAGTGTTAAAGGGACTGGGGAAATAAATACACTAATATACTTTTAGTGGAGCTGTGAACTAGTCCAACCATTCTGGGAACCGATTTGGAACTGTGCCCCAAAAGCCATTAAGCTGTATAACATGTTGATCCAAAAATATTAGGTTTATGCTCCAAAGAGATCAAAGAAAGAAGAAAAAGAGCCATCTGCACAAAAATATTTATAGTAGCTTTTTGTGGTGGCAAAGAATTTGAAACTATGGAGCTTCTTATCAATTGGGGAATTGCTGAACAAGTTGTGATATAGGAATATGAATACTATTTTGCTATAAGAAAAGGTAAAGGGAATGGTTCAGAAAAACCTGGGACCATGTATATATGAACAGATGGAAAATGAAATGAGCAGACCCAGGAGAACAATTTATACAGTAACAGGAATATTGCAAAGATAATCAACTTTGAAAGACTTAGTAACTGATCAATACAATTCCAAAGGATTTATGATGAAACATTCAGACTGAAGCATATATTCTCTTTTTATTTTTGGGCATGGCTAGTGTAGGAATTTGTTTTGTATGACTATACATATTTATAAGGATTTGCTTTTTCTTGCCTTCTCAATGGGTAGGGAAGTAGGAAAAGGGAGAGGGAGCATTTGGAACCGAAAACAAAATAAAATTGAATTTAAAAAAATGAATGGCTCTTTCCCCGCGGCTTCCCGCCAGATTGGCTTTGGGACTAAACTTTCACTGCTGCCCTCCCTTCTCACGGAGTGAAGATGGCAACCAGCTTCCTGGTGCATGAGAAGATCTGGCTTGACAAATTCAAGTACAATGATGCAGAGAAAAAGTTCTTTGAGCAGATGAATGGTCCTGTGCCTGTCTCTTCCCAACAGAGCGCAAACACCAGCTCTTCCAGCGGTCCCAGTGGGAACCATAGTGAGCTGGTCACCAGAATTTCCAATCTAGAGGCAGAGAACCAGAGCCTTCCAAGTGTGATTCAGGACCTACCACTCACCATCTCCTAGTTTTAAATTAGGCTGTGTACCCTGGAGAAATGTCCCCCCTCCCACTGCTCTCTGGCTCCTCAGACTCAGCATATATTCTCTATGCAGAAGGTGGAGCTACTCGCCACATCACCAGCTAAGAAGACAGTCACCCCAGCAGAGGATAATGGGGAAGATGATGATATTGACTTGTTTGGTAGCAATGATGAGGAAGAAGACAAGTAAGCATCCCAGCTTAGGGAGGAACAGCTTAGATAGTATGCAGAGAAGAAGGAAGGTCAAGAAGCCCGGGCTGAGTGCAGTTTTCCATCCTCCTAGAAGTAAAGCCTTGGGATGATGAAATAGATATGGCAAAGTTGGTGGAGTATGTCCACTCCATACAGCTGGATGGACTGATCTGGGGAGGCTTGAAGCTGGTGCCTGTGGAGTATGGCATTCAGAAGCTGCAAATCCAGTGTGTGGTAGAGGACAACAAGGTGGGTACAGACATCCTGGAGGAGGAGATCACGAAGTTCAAAGATTATGTGCAGAGCATTGAAATCACTGCTTTCAACAAGATCTAAAAGGCCCCTGAATGTGTGTGAATCTATAACCAAAATAAAGGCTGAGATTTGGGAAAAAAATGAATGTGTGTATGAGCACCATCAAACCTTTGTGGGAGACTTGGGGAAGGTTTATCTTCTGTCCCAAGAAGTGCTGGATATTGTCCTTAGTACAGCTATATGCTACCTTTAGCAATAGGCTCCAGATGGATATCATTACCAGTTTTTGGAACCATCCAAGTCCTTGCCCAACACCACCAATAATAAATAGTATTTCATCTTCTATGTTCAGAATTTCTGGGCATTTCTTTTCTATTTCTATTCTCACATTAAGGTGTTAAGGTTTTTTGTTCTGTCCTGTTCTTCTGGGAGACTTATGATCCTTAGGTTGTCTCTACATATCCTATTTCCTTCTAATGTTATTGTTTTTTGATTCCCTTCTTCTAGACTGTCTTTCGCTTCTGTATATTTGCATTCCCAATCTATTGTTCTTTTGTTTCTTTGGTGAGTCTTGCCATTGCAGATATACAGGCCATAAATTCTACTCTTGTAATTCTCGTTTCTCTTTTGAACCACTCGGGAACAGACTGTTGTGGTTCCATGTTTTCACATTCCCCAGGGTTCTCTGTCTTATCAAGTGTTGGATCTTTTTCTTTTGCCTTGCAATATTTATTCATTCATGCCTGAACTCATTTGTTAGATCTGGAGACCATATTTCCTTCTGTTGTTAATGTTTTCCCTGTTGATTTGTCTGCTTATGTTCGAGATCTTTGAATTTTCTTCTTCTTTAGATTTTTGGTAATTCCAATCTTTTCCTCTTCTAATTTTCCCCAGTTGTTCACTTTCTGATTCTATCCCCTCTGATGGTGGTTTCTTTAGGGGCTGGAGCTTGAAGTGTCTCAGCCTCCTTCCATACTGGGCAATTCATGCTTCATTAGCTTATGTCTCTGCCCCAAGCAACTTTTAAGTGTTCAGAACTAGCTCTAGCTGGGAGCAGAGCTCCTTTCCAGACTTAATGGAGTACTCTACAACATCCCTGACAAACGTGTGTACCGTTGTGGTGTCCTATCCCACTCCCTTTATTCCTCAGTTCTCTGGCCCAGCACCAGCAGTTCAGAGAACTAACTACATGGAACTGGCAATTGTGAACTTTTGACAAACTGTTATTATGGGTTTTTTCACCCCAGTACTGGCAGTTCAGAGCTTTGCCGTGCTGGTGCCATCGGGTTGTAACCCCCAACAGGCTTTTGCTTCTGAAGGGCTTCTATGTGCCCCACTCTCTGTCCGTCACTGTTTCTGCAGGCTGGAGCTAGAGTTTCCACTGCACTGAGAAGAGGAAGGGAACTGGGGTGTGGGATTGGTTTTTATTGCAAGCCTAGATCTATGTGTTATGTTCTTGGATCTGCTATTACAGCCTTTACTGCTGGTAGCATGGGAGGTGGTAGAGGAGTGCTGAGTGAGCTCACTGTCAGTGAACATGTTAATGTGTTTTTTTAAACCTTATTTTGAATTCTGGATGTCCGGATCATGGAGACAGATAGAGCTGATTTATTTTTGGCATATAATTTCTGTTTTGGAGAAGTTGTGGGGATCAAAGAAAAAATCCTCTATCTTGTTGCTTACTAACTCAGAATTCCACTAATGGTAAATGAAATGTATGATTCTGTTGTTCAAGATATCCTTGACTCATATAAGTGACAGAGCTACCTCCAAAACATAGTACATTAGAAGAGGTCTGGGTCTATGGAGAAGATATGGAAGCCAGTACATTATATATGCTTTTGATTGGGTCAAGGCCTTCCACTGATGCTATCCCACCTAGTTATAGCCTTGAGATTTGGCAAGACTCTACCTAAGGCAAGTATATTGAAGCAGTCTATGGCTTGATAAGGGTGGCTCACCTAGAAGGAAGAATTGCAAGCTCCATCAATAACCATGGAGGCATGTCAGCTCCAGCCAGGTGTAAAAAGTATCCTAAATTTGGGGAAGCAGATAGAACTGAACGAAGCTTTAACCTTAGGTGCTGACAGGGGGATGGTCAGTTATGGCCATTTCCAGGTATCATGGTGGGTAGCTGTATAGCAGGGCTAAAGCTATACAGCTGTAAAAGTAGCAAGGGCCTTTCCAATACTAATGACAGAATCCTTGAGACAAGCTTCAGGTTAGGGCCAGTGGAAAGAGCATTGGATTTAAAGTCATGTAGGTTTAATTAAAGACACTAGGTGTGTGATCATCTAGAGGAAATCATTTAAGCTTTCAAGGTCTCAACTTCTTCATGTGTAAAATAAGGCTAATACTTGTTTTAATCTGTTTTATAATGCAGTTGTAAGAAGGCTTTGTAATACTCAAAGGGCTATAATCATGTCCAATAAAATTATCATTAAGTAGTCCTATTGCCCTTTTGGTCTGACCAGTTATCTATGGTTAAATTACAAGTAGCTTAAAAATTAGATTTTTTGCTATTCTATTCTGTTCTGTTCTGCTCC
>CM053624.1:139913281-139931650 GCA_028646595.1 Phalanger gymnotis
GTCCGATTCTTTGGGACCCCATTTGGGGTTTTCTTGGCAGAGATACTAGACTGGCTTGCCGTTTCTTTCTCTTGCTATGTGGATTGTTGCCTGTTCTTCTCATTCTCCACTAGGGGGAGCTATAGCAGTAGAATGGAAGGGTTGGGGAGTCAGGGGAGAGAACCAGAACCAGATTCAGGTGAGCAAAAGGAGAGCCTGATGGAAATGGTGAAAGCCCTAGCACAGAGATGTAGTCTTCAGAAGTAATAAAGATTTAGTTTACCTTCGTTTATCTGGAACTCAGTTCTTGTATCTTGGGATACTGGTGAGTTTGTCCAACTTCCTGCCTTTCCTCCAAGTATAACAACAATGATGAACATAGCAGCTTCCCAGGCCTTGCCTGGTAATGTCCAAAACCTAAGAAACCACTCTTTTTCTTCTTAGTTGCCTAAGACGCTTTATGAGATCATTTCTATGCCAACCAGATACGTACAGTGATTAGGAGGAGGTTGCTTTGAAGCTGTGAGCCCAAACCAATCAGACGCAGAGCGGCGAAGCCCAGAAGAGAGCCATGCCTTGCACAGCCCAAGATCAGAAAGAAGACCTTTCAATCGCCTTTAAAGTCCATCAAGGGAGAAGTACTCGTCAGCGTCATTCAGTGCCTTCCCAAGGGCTCTGAGAGGGCCAGGTCTACAGCTTCTCATGTTGCTCTAGTTAATCGGAAGGAAAGAAAGCCCCTAGCTGCTCCCTTCCCTGAGGTTGACAGCAGTAGGATCAACAACCTTAGTCTCATGGGTTGTTTGCTTTCACATCTAGGGAGGAGGATGAATTGGTACAGAGTTGGGGGGTGGCCCAAGGAAGGGGAGGGGAAACCAAGGAAGAAATGGGAATAATTGGTCTTAGCTTAATTCATTAAAGCTTTTGTGCAAAATTAACAGCATCATCAAGAATCTCTTCCCCTAAAGTTACAAGTCACAAGGGGAAAAATGTCCTGGATGCTTAGGAAACTCCATGTGTTGTCTTCTTCTGCCACGAACTCCATTTGATCATACATTGCTGAGAGGATCATTTGTGTGTTCTGTAGCCATTGACATTGCCATGGGATCGACCACACAGGGCTGTCTGGAGATCAAAAAATATTGGCAAAAACATATGTATATCCAATTACCCCTTCCATATCACAGGGGTTAGGGAAGCAGTGTCAGTGAGGGGAGGGCTTCCCCCCAATCCAGAAAATCTGTGTAAAATTTTTTGACCCTCCCTTTGTACCAGAGAAGAAATATGAATTTTTTCTTTTTCTTTTATGGGGTGTTTATAGTTGCCTTGTTGTAAAATTGGGGTTGATATTATACAATTCTATGCATATATTTTATGCATTTCTAAACTTTTTCTGTGTTATCTGCTGGCTTTCACACGTTATCTCCTGCTTCTGCAAAACTCCCTCCAAATTCCCATTTAACTTCTTATGCCAACCTGCAATATATCAAAACCACGATGGGAAAAGTCATAATGTGGAAGGGTTAACTGTAATACATACATATATACAGATAAAATGCTGCTATTGTCTAGAGCAGGGCTTCTTAAACTTTTCCCATTCATGACCCCTTCAGTACTTCTGAAACTGTGGGTTGCAACCCTGTATGCGGTCAATGGTAGAGCACGGGTACATAGTCTTTTATGTGGCCCCTTAGGTAAAGCCTATGGACTTCTCAGAATGATATTTTTAAATGTATAAAACAAAATGCACAAGATTATAAAGGGCACAAGTTACATTGAAATATAATTGTTATCAAAATATTTTGGAAAAACCAAGTTCACGAACTTGTGGTTAAGAAATCCTGATCTAGATCCTCTAGCATTCCCAGGGTTCTACCTGGCAGTGTGTCCTCATGCAAATTGCTTATCAGAATATAAAGGAATCACAGAATTTGATAGTTGGAAGATGCTTCTGCATCCATCTCATATAACCCATACTCAAAAAGGGCCCCCTTTATAACATAGCTGAAAAATGGTCATCTTGCCTCTGCTTGAAAACCCTGAATGAAGAAGGATGTCTTGGGTCCTCCTATTTTACTTTTGAACTTCTCCAGATGTGCTCTGATCAGAGGGGAGAGAAGAAGGTTTATTGCCTCCTTATTCCTGGAGGCTGTGAATTGGTGCAAAAGAGGGACCAGGAAGGAGAGGCCAAGGAGAAAGTCCCACGTCAATCCACTAAAATATTTTTGCAAAGTCAACAACATTGCTAAAAATCTCTGCCCCCATAGGATCAGGCCTCAAGGGGAAAAACACCCTGGTGTTGTCATCTTCTACCTCGGACTCCATTTGATTGTACATTACTCATGTACAATTCTTTCCTATATGTTCCATAACCATTAGTATTACTTTACTATTGTTGAAGACTCTGCCATCTCCAAATCTAGCACTAAGGGGTTGCAAGCTTTTGATAATGGTGCTAGGGAAAGCAAAGTAGTTTAATATATAGTTGTTTAACATTGTTATTCTCTAACAATTGTTATATAGTGAAAGAAATGATTCATTGAGGACCCCTACTCAAACTCTGATCAGTATTAGTCAGTTCATTATGATTTTATAATGGATAATGATTGTTGGTAATTATTTTAATATATTCATCTAGTAATACATATCTAGGCAATCACTTAATAATAGATATAAGAATAAGCAATGTATTAATCTGTACTTTGTATAAGTCACATAGAAATATAGGTTTTAATAGAAGGCCCCTATAATAGGCCTAGAATTTTAGTATAATGTTTATTACTTGTTTACCAGCTATGGAGCTCAATTGCACTCCCACAAGAATGCTGACAAAGATATTTCCATCCTGTTTTGCTCAGATTCCATGACCAAACCAAGAATGGGTGTGGCATGGCACGGAAAATCTCCCAGATTACATAACTTGTACTATCTCCTCCTGCTTAACCTAAGGAAGAGCCCATCCATCTTATGACCACCTCGTCTTTCCTTGCTTCACCCAACTTGTGACCCTGTTGACAGATCATTTTTGCTTATTTTAGCTTATGTGTCGTATGTCAACCAATGGAATTCTTTATTTTACCATGCCTCTACAAATACAAGGTCCTGGAAGAAGGGGGCATCTCAGATTGTGAGGAAGACCTGAGTTCTACTTCATTAGAGAGGACCATGGGCCCTTTAATAAAGTTCCATTGGCTCAGTGCTCTGCCTCAGTCTCTTTTTACTGTAGAATGGACAATTTTAATCCCCACAATAGCTAGGTGGTATATTGAGAGCTAAGTGACATTGGTACTTAGGAAGATTTGAGCTCAGATTTGGCCTCAGCCACTATCTGTATGATCTTGGGTAAATCACTTAACCTCTGTCTGCCTCAGTTTACTCATTTGCAAAATGAGGGTGAAATTAGCACTCACCTCCCAGGGTTATTATGAGAATAAAATGAGATAATGTTTTTGAGGCACATGGCAAACCTTAAAGTATAATATAAATGTTAGATATTACTACCATTTAATTAGCCAATGACAAATGTACCTTTAAGTATGTAACAGAAAGTCACAGGAACATTTCAACTTCCCTTCTTTTTGGTTTCTTTTTTCCTTTCAAAAAATTCTAAAATGAGTAAATACTAAATAAAACAAGTATTTATATATACCTAGTAGAACAAAGATTATATACTCCCTTGTGAATTTCTATTATGTATACCTTGTTTTCTTTTTAAAGTATGTAAAAAATTCAACACAACTTTTAAAAAATATTTTATTTCCCCCCCAGTTACATGGGAAAACAATTTTTAATATTCAGGGTTTTTTTGACTTCCAAATTCTATCCTTCTCTCCTTTCCCTTCCTCCTCCCTGAGATGGTAAGCAATCTAATATAGGTTATACATGTGCAATTATGTAAAACATGTTTCCATATTCCTCATTTTTTGGAAGACAACTTGAACCCCCCAAAATGAAAAAAGGATATAAAGTGAAAAATAGTATGTTTTGGTCTATATTCGAATGCCATTTTTCATAATGAATCCTTGGGGATTGTCTTGGATCATCATATTGCTGAGAACAGTTAAATCATTATGAACTATGTTCATCCTACAATATTACTGTTACTGTGTACTATGTTCTGATTCTGCTCACTTCACTCTGCATCAGTTCATATAAGTCTTTCCAGATTTTTCTGAAGTCACCCTGCTTATCATTTCTTATAGCAGAATAATATTCTATTACAATCATATACCACAACTTGTTCAGCCATTCCCCGATTGATGGGGAGTCCCTCAATTTCCAATTCTTCGCCACCACAAAAAAGCTGCTATAAACATTTTTGTGCAAATAGATCCTTCCCCTTTTTTAAAAATCTCTTTGGGGTGTAGACCTAGTAGTGGTATTGCTGGGTCAAAGGGTATGCACGGTTTTATTGCCCTTTGGGCATCATTCCAAATTGCTCTCTAAAATGGTTGGATCAGTTAACAACTCCATCAAAAATGTATTAGTGTCCCAATTTTCCCATATCCTCTCCAACATTTATCATTTTCCTTTTCTGTCATATTAGCCACTGTGATAGGTGTGGGGTGGTATCTCAGAGTTGTTTTAATTTTCATTTCTCTAATCAATAGTGATTTAGAGCATTTTTTTTATGTGACTACATATAGCTTTGATTTCTTCATTTGAAAACTACCTGTTCATATCCTTTGATATGATTTGTCATTTGGCGAATCAATACAACTTTCAAAGCTGTGTGGCTTCTCTGCGATTTCTTCTTGTCTGTCTTCTGTTTTTTGTCTCTCTCCCTTTTTTTTTGAAAGGGTTGGGGTGGAGGTGAGAGCTTATCTTAAACTCCCTCTCACCCTAACTCAGTCTTTGAAAAAAGAAAGAAAAACAAAATCCTGTAACGAATATGCATAATCAAACAAATAGGTTCCTATGTTGGTCATATAAATACACACACACACACGCACACACACACACACACACACACTTTTTCATCTTGAGTCCATTGCTTCAAAATCTGGAGGTTGGTAGCATGCTTCATCATTGGAACTCTGCAAATTGTGGCTTTTCATTTCATTAATTAGAGTTCATAAATCTTAGAAAGTTGTTTTTCTTTACGTTTTTATTATATAAACTGTTCTCCTGGTTCTCATCCTTTTGTGATGGGTGAGGGTTGGAGGGAAAAGAGAGGATATGCAGAATGTTATAAATATTGTACTGGGAATAGAAGCCTACATTTCCAAGAATGTTGTGGGCTGAAGGTATACAAGGCACCAGGCAAGGGGCTTTTGGGGGAAAGACAAGATGGCAGAAGTTAATGTAAATTTTGTTTGGATGTAATATATTTTCTTTCAAATATTTTTGGGCAATTTTCTTTTATGATTTTTTATGATATTGTGGTCAGAATCTTGTGTCTTTACAGTTTGAAGAGTCCTGATAATTCTTTTAAAAATTTTTTAAAAATATTTTGTTTCAGTTACTGAAAATATGGTTTCATATCATCTAATTCTCCTCTCCCCTTTCCCTCCTATTTCCCTGTTTAGTGAAGTGTATTTCTGTACAAAACTCTTTGTCTGTCTGTTTTCTTTCTTCTTTTGACCTTTTCAGATGAGAGTAAGGTTTCAAGTGTCAGCTGCTTTCCCCCACCCCTCCTCCTTGTTTGTATAGATGTTATTTGTATATCTTGATTATGTGAAATAATTTTCCTTAACCTTCCTTTCCTTTTCTTATACCCCTCACTCCCACTGCCTCTAGTGAATTTGTCTTCTCTTCTTTTTCCATTTGTGTCTTAACATCATCAACACATAAGAGGACCACTTTCAGGCCTTGCTAATTAGACTCTCTCTCTATCACCCCCGATGATAGTGTTCAGAGGAAACATCATCTACTCATGTTTGAATGTAAGCAGTTTATCCTTCTTTCTCCTTTTCTCATTGTTCATTCATGTTTACCTTTTTTTCTCTTCACTTCTGTATTTGAACTTCACAGTTTCTACACAGCTGTTTTTTTCCCCACCAAGAATGCTTAGAAGACCTCTATTTCATTAAATATCCATTTCCCCCTGTGGCATTATATTCATTTTCCCTGCGTAAGTAAGTCTTTTGAAATATTGTATTCCAAGCTATCAACTCCTTCATAGTGGTGGCTGCTAAATCATGTGTGATTCTCTTTGTGGCTCCTCGGGACTTGAATTCTTTATTTTTTGCTGCTTGTAGTATTTTTTCCTTGAACTGGAAACTCTAGATTTTGGCTATGTATCTGAGAATTTTCTGGATTTCTTTCAGGAAGTGACCAGAAGATACTTTTTATCTCTACTTTACTCGCAGGCCTAAGAGATCTAGGGAGTTTGCTTTTTAAGATTTCTTGCAATATGATGCTAGTCTTTCTCTCTCTTTCTGTCTTTGGTCGTGGCATTCAGATAGTTGAATGATTTTAAATTCTTTTCCTTGAATGTTTTATTTTTTTATTTTTGCCATGAGACACCTTCTATTTTCTTCTCTTTTTTCCATCTTTTGACTTTGTTTCAATATTTCTCGTTGCCTCATGGAATCATTGACTTCTACTTGATCCATTCTAATTTTCGGGGAGTTTATTGCTTAGGCAAGGTTTTGTACCTCTTATGCCAATTTTTTTATTCCATAGCCTTCATTTCTTTTCCAATTTTTTAGGTGCTCTCATTTCATTTATAAAAATATTTTTAACTCTTAAAAAACCTTTTGCTTCATATCTTTAGGAATTCTAGTTGAATTTTTGCCCAAGTTGTGTTTTCTGTTGGGCTTGTAGATGTTTTGGGATCATTCTCTTCTTCTGAGTTTGCCTTGAGCTTCCCTGACCCCACAATAGCTCTTGATGATGGGATTCTTTTAAAAATTCTTTATTTGTTTGCTCATTTTGTCCTGGGTATATTTCTATCTATCCCTTTGCTCCCTTCCCCACCTTTCATGTACCCTTCCGCATTGTATTGTAGTCCTACAAAAAATATTGATTCACCGCAGGCAAGTTGTCACCAGCTTCTTTCCTAATGCCCTAGGCCTACCTCTTCACTGTTATCTTCAATGGACTTCTTCTGCCTTCACTCCTGTCTCCTTGTATACATTTAGAAAGAAGTCTTTTAGTGGTCTGTCTGTTGTCATGCTATTGCTTTTGTCTTTGATATATTTATTCACTCTTACTGTATTTGTATTGTTTTGGGTATTTGATAAGCAAATAATCTCTTTAGTTCTGGTTTTCTTTCTAAAAATATTTCAATTTTTTTTTTTAGTTTTTGAATTACTAAATTTATTTATTGTTATTTCCCCGCTTATTTATGATTAAGATCAGATTTTCAGGGTAGGTCATCTTGGGTGCATCCTGAGCTCCATTGCTCTTTGGAATACATTATTCTATTCCCTCCTACATTTTATGGTGGGTGTAGAATAGCCTTGCACTATTTGAATTTCCTTTTCTTTGTATTTGAAGGTCTTTCTCCAGATTGCTTGCACAACTTGTTTCTGAATTAAATTGTTAAATTTAACCACTAAATGTCTTGGAGTTTGCAACTTTGGTTTTTTTTTTTCCTGGAGAAGATCTATGAATTTTTTCAATTGTTATTTCACATTTTTTATTCAGAAGTTCTGGACAGTTCTGTAATTTCCTGCATCATGGTTTCAAGGTTTTTTGTCCTTTTGTGTTCTGGGAGACTTAGTATCCTTAGGTTGTCTCTGCACATCTTGTGTTTGAGATCAGTATGTTTTGCTTACATAATGAGCACATTTTCTTTTAATATTATGGATTTTTGCTTCTCTTCTTTAGAACATCTTTCACTTCTGTATATATGTATTCTCAATCTATTGTCCTCTCTTTTGTTTCTTTGCTGAGACTTGCCATCACAGATTCCAGTTTTCCTATTCTGCCTATTATCTTGCTGTGCGGGTCATAAATTCTACTCTCATAATTCTCGTTTCTCTTTTGAACCACTCAGGAACAGGGTGTTGTGATTCTATGTTCTCTTTACATTCTACGGGGTCCTCTGTCTCATCAAGTGTTGGATCATTTTATAAGATGTATCTGCCATATTTCCATCTGTTGCTAATGTTTTCCCTATTGACTTACATGGTTATATTCAAGGTTTTTGTGTTTTCTTCTTCTTTAGATATTTGATCATTTCAATATTCACTCCCCCCCCAACTTTCCTTTATTGTTGACTTTCTGACTCCCCTCTGATCATAGTTTCCTTAGAATCTGGATCTTAAAGAGTCTCAGCTTTCTCCCATGCTGGGCAAATCATGGTTCGCCAGCCTAGGTTTCTTCCCCAAGAGACTTTTGGGTGGTCAGAACTGACCCCAGTTGAGTCCTGAGCTCTTTTTCTCAGGCTTAATGTAGTGCTGCATACACCTCTTCCTCCCTTCCTCTTCCCAACTCCCCTGACAGCATACTGTCTTGGTGTCCTATCTTGCTTCCTCTGTTCCTCATTTCTCTGGCCTGGCACCCATAGTTCAGAGAGCTGCTGTACTGGTCCCGTGGGGTTATCTACTCTGACACCTGCAGTTCAGAGTTTTGTAGCGTCAGTGGTACAGGGCTGTCTGCTCTAGCATCAGTAGTTCAGAGTTTTGGATTGCTGGCACTCTGGAGTTATCTGCCACTGTGCTGGCTGTCTGTTGTGCCCAAGCAAACTTTGGAAGCCTGGAACCAAGATCTCCACAGCACTGGAAAGAGGGAAGGGTGGCTGGAGTGTGGGTTGGGTTTTGTTGCAAGCCTGCATGTCAAATCCTTGGGTCTGTTAGTGCATCTTTGCTGCTGGTAGTGTGGACTGTGGGGGAGGGTCAGCGTCAACTTTTTCTTTTTTAAAATCTTCTTTTGGATTCAGGGTATCCTAGACACATGGAGACAGCTGAAGTTGCTTTATCGTTCAGGCATAATTTCTATTTTGGAGAAGTTTGAGAGGTCATGGACATCAGAAAACCTCTGTTTAGTCTTCCTTCTTGTTGCTCATGTCACCTAGAAGTACTTTCCCATTTCTTTTAGTGCCACCACTATTTTTCTAGTTACTCAGGCTTACAATGTTGATGTCATCCTTATTCTCACTCCATAACTCCAATCGGTTCATAAACCTGGTTAAGATCTCCATGACCTCTCTCACACATGTCCCCTCTCCGCTCCCATAGACAACATCCTAGTTCAGACCCTCAACACCTTATATCTAGATTATTGTAAAAGGCTCCTATTTGGTCTCTCTCCCTCAAATCTCTCTATAAATCCAATCTCTATAATAAACTGCTAATGGCCGCCCTCATGATGATTAGAACTGAACAGGCTGACTTAGCTGTACTGTGAGTTTGTTTAGGGGAAGATCCCAGCAGGGGGTTAGAGAGGTTTTGGGATAGTGAGGCTCCAGGCTGTGATATGGTGTTTTAAGTTCCTTGCTGTTATGATAAAGTGGGCTAACTGGCTGTGGGAGATGAACATTTGGTTATGGAATATGATTCTCTGGTGTCTGAATAAATGTTATATTTCTTTTACCTTCTATAGAGAGTATCTCTCATACTTTGTGATACAGAACTACCGTATTTTCCCATGTATAAGACTCACCTTAATTTTGGGGCCTGAAATTTGAAAAAAAAAAACATATTACATAACGTTATTGAACTCAAGTTTTATTCATCGGCTCATAGCTTTCAGGCATCTTTTGGGCAAGTCTGGCGGGTGTACGCATGCTTAGTCCATTCCGTTTCATGAACCTGAAGCACTAATTGTGTCCTTCTTTGAAATCAGTAACTTCTTTTTCATCAGCAATTCTTCTTGCTTTATGCTGAACCATCTTTGTGGACGTAGGAATTCCAATTGCCCTTTGCACTTCAATCCATATTTTCAATTCCCTCTCTAAATCAGGCCATTTTGCTGACTTTCCTCTCATGGCCTTCTTCTGCTGTGGCATTTTCAGTGGGGTTTCTTCTTCCCGTAGCCAGTCTCAGATTGTTTTCTCAGTTGGAGGAGGACCAAACTTACTTTCAGCAGCACGATTTCCATTCACTTTTGCAAACTGGATCACTTTTAACTTGAATTCAGCACTGTATAAAAATCTTTTCTGAGCCATTTCTGGGCAGAACGTGGCAAAAAGTAACCTAATATACTGGTAACAAATGCGAAACAATGAGCACAAGGACAACAAGCGTGAAAAAGCGGGAAATGCAAGTAAAAAAATCTACAACGACTGTATAAGATGCACCCAGTTTTTAGACCCCAAATTTTTCAAAAAAGGGTGCGTCTTATACATGGGGAAATATGGTACATAGGCATATTCACGATTATCATTGGTGTTGTGTTTATTCCCTTACTGATATACCATTCTCCCAGAAGCCACATCTGTGACAAATTAATGCCACCCTAGGAAGGAGAAGGGCTCTTATATCCAACAGCTTTGGAATCCAGTCTCCAGGAAAACTTACTGGATAAGAATGGACTGTTTTTGGACATAGTTCTAGCTGCTGACCCTTTCTGATCCTTCCTTATTCTTTCCTCAGTACAGAGCTGCCTTAATCTTAAGGTATCTTGCTTCCTTGCTTTCTAAAGCATGGGAATCAAACTGTTACTATCTAACTATAGTGAAGGTATATTTACTTGGAATGTATATATTCGCTCTGGAATTGATTGCATGACATGGGAGACATTGGTACAGGACTACCCAGCATGGCATGCCCACATCAGAAAAGGTGCTGTGCTCTGTGAGCAAAGCAGAATTGAAGTAGCTCAAAAAAACACCCAAAAAAACCCCCAAAACATGACACAAGCAAATTTAGAGAATCCACCCCAAATGTTCACATGGACTATTTGTGCCCCAACCTGTGGCAGAGCATTCCAAGTTTGTATTGGTCTGATCAGCCACAGCTGGACACACTGTAACTTGACTCTAACCTAGTGATGCCATTTTGGTCCTCTTTAAGCATAAAGGACAACCACCACCAACCAAATTGGAAGGAAGGGGATCCCCTAGCTGACTTGGTAGCAATTCTGAGTCTTTGGATGGAGGTGATAGAGAATCCTTATTTAGTAACTGTGGCAGAAGAGGACAGCCTCTCCACAGAGGCCTCTAAGATGACAAAGATTTTATATCGTTCTTTTGATAAAATGTCCTCTATTAGATTCTTTGGACCTTGCCACCATGGAATGGTATGTGATAGGATTAGTATCCAGTAGGGTTCCTCCCTTCCCGCTCAATGTAGATTAGGCTAGATCTCCTCTAAAAGTCACCTGGTCACCTAGAAGCATAAAAGGGGATAGGGAAAGGGACCCTTCAGATTTGGCGTATGTCAAGTCACACTATGCCCTCACCTGCTGATCAGATGTTTTTCTATATGGAGACAAGTTGGGCCATGACTATTTGGTATAGTATATCTTTGCTGTGTTAAGATTAAGAAAATCTCTTTTTGTTAACTGTTCAATAATGTCTGTGGCCTTACTTTGTCTCAGTATCAAACCTGAACTAATAGGTTACTAGTGTCAGGCCTGACCCTAACAAGCTCAGAGGGAATAAAGCACTGTTTTTGTGTTTTTTTTTTAATTCTTGCTTCCCTGGGTTGGGTTTTTTTTTTGTCTTATGTCCAATTCATTAATCTCATTTCATTCTGTTGTTGTTGAAAGTGTTTAGAGATATACATTTTCTTCTGGAGTCTGTTTTGGCTGTATCTGAAAAGTTTCAGTATGTGGCAGTATTGTTATTTTTTAAAATAAAATTATTCATTGTTTCTATGATTTGTTCTTTGACCCACTCGCTATTTAAGACCTCATTTAGTTACATTTAAGTCTGAATCCTTTCTTTGAATAACTATATTATAATTTTGTTGCATTATGGTTTATAAAAGATTCATTTCATATTTGTACTTCTCTGCCTTTATGAACTTTATATAATGCAAAACAGCAAATTTTTGTTAAAGGTACAATACAAAGCTGATAAATATGTATTTGTACTCCTTACAATTCCAGTTCTGTTATTACCAGAAGTCTAGTTTATCTCATTTTTCTAAGATCCTGTTCAAATCCTTAAATTCTTTATCTTTTCTTTTAGATTTGTCTAAATTTGATAGTTGGCACATTAAAATCTCCTCAAATTATTATTTTACTGCCTATTTTCTTATGTAATTAAGTTAGCTTTCCCTTTAAATAGTTATTTACATATATACATACAGTACAGTATTGATATTGTTTCATTATCTGGGGTGCATTTAACCACAAAGTAGTTTTCTTCTTGCTGTTGTTCAATTGTATCCAATTTTTTGTGACCCCATTTGGGGTTTTCTTGGCAAAGATACTGGAGTGGTTTGCCATTTCCTTCTCCAGATCATTTTACAGATGAGGAAACTGAGGCAGACAGTGACTTGCCCAAGGTTGCACAGCTACTAAGTGTCTGAGGCCAGATTTTTGAACTTAGGAAGATGAGTCTTCCTGAATTCAGGCCTGGTGCTTTTTTCCTCCTTTATATTCTCTTGATGTGGCTTTCAGGGAGGGGGAGTTTTTATTCTTAAAACTTTGGAGCTTTCTTGCTTATCTTTTAATCATATCTGTTTTTAATATTGTCTTGTCTGAGACCATGACTACTATGCAGACTACTAGCATGACTACTATTTTTTGTGGGGGTTCATATGAGATATAATAGATTTGACACCAACCTATCATTTTTAATTTGTTTCACTCCTTATATTTCAAGTGTGCTTTTTGTTGCCTTTTGAGTTTGCTTTTCTTTGCTTCTCTTTTGGACCTTGAAGGTGTAGCAACAGTCCGGCTAGCAGCTGCTGTAGGGGCGTAAGACCCAACAAGGCCAACAACAAGAGCTGCTGCTAGCACAGGGTCTTTTGATCTGCTTTACTAAGGAAAGTAACTTTAAGGGGTTAACAATCTTACTTTAATCCAACATACAAATATCATTCACTCAGTTCAGGAAGAAAAGTCAGCACCCTGAACTTCAGAGCAAAATACAAACAAATTACAAACATGCACAATATCAACAGACCAAATCACAATTCATAGTTACCGGAAAGCATCAACATCTGGGTTTACAAGCTTAAGGCCCTTAACAGTGGCTGCCCAGAGTCTCCATGTCAACACTCCTCCATGAGTGAGAGCCCCAGACAAAATACTAACCTTTGAGTTTTTATACTCTGTTCAGGGCTGGAAGGACTTACACCTAGTTAGCAAAAGGGTGTGTGCCTGGAGCTTTGCACCTAGTAAGACTCAATCAAAGACACTTAATTAATTTAGCATTCTAAAACAGTAAAAAAAAGTCCCACCTTAATTACCAATACAGAAGGGAAAATGGTTTCTTTCTTCCTCATTAAGATCTAAGTATTTGATTATCATTAAAACATCTTGAAGTTTGTCAAATGCATTTATCTTTCTTGGTTTCTTTTATCTTCTATGTTTTCATTTCAAAGATGTAACTCTGGTCTTCTCAACAGGAATACTGGACATAATCTATTCTATTAAAAGTCCATTTTTGCCCTTATAATATTGTATGCACATTTACATGATACATTATTATTGGTCGTGAGCCTTTTTGCCTTTTGATTTATCATTGTTCAAATTTTCTTTTACCTTCAAAATAATTCTAGCCTAAATTTGTGGTCCTAAATGTGGTTCCTTGAAAGTTTTTTTTCCTTCTTCTTGGCTGTTAGTAGTATTTTTTTCTTTGACTGAAGAGCTCTGGGTTTTGGCTATGTCATTTCTAGGTGTGATCAATTTAGAGTTTCCTTCAGGTGGTGACTTGTATATTCTGTCTATTTTCACTTTGTCCTCTGGTTTTAATAGCTTTTTTTTTTTTTGGCGGGGCAGCTTTCTTTTATTATTTCTGAGATGGTGTACAGATTTTTACGTTTGGTTATAGTTTTTAAGGAATATAATGATTCTTAAATTATCTTTCCTTATCTTATTTTCAGGGTTATTTGTTTTTGAGAGTGGAGTTATTTTAATTTTTCAGTTTTTGTACTTTGTTTTAATATTCTTGTTATATCATTAAACCACTGAGTTTGATGAATGGCATTCTACTTTTCAGAGTGTCCACTACTTGGGTAAGGTTTTCTACCTTCTATTATTAGCCATTATTTTTCTTCCAAGTGTTCTAATTTATTTCTCTATATCTTGTTTCAGCTCTTCCATAATTTTTTCCCACCCATTTTTGGAGTGCTTATGATTGATCTATTTTTTTTCTGAGATTCTGCTGTAATTATTGTGGAGCTGTCTTTTTTTCTGGTGTGTTATATTGGATTCCCTTAATCTATGAAACTTATTTATTATTAGGAACTTTCTTCTGTTTACTCATATCTTTAGCCCATGTTATTGGATTTGGGCTTTTTGTCAAGGACAGGACATATTCCCTCCCACAGTTGTGGATGTGATGGCTAATCACAGGTTCTATGTCCCACTCCATTTTCAAAGTGAGATGCTGCTGAATAGAAAGTTTGAAATGCCCATGTACATGACAAGAGAAACCTAGAAAAGTAAATACATTAGTGCAACTTGAGATGACTAAATCATGCTGGTCTGAGGACACTTACAGCCATCATATAGTATCAACCAGCTCAGGTATAGGTGAAGAAGAGACAAATTCATAAAGAAGCTAGAACTATCTGACCCATGACCTAACTTATTTTTCTCTTTAAATTTTTTCCTTTCTTCATTTTTTCTTTACTTCCTCCTCCAGATTAACAAGTTATTGCTGGAAAATTGGTAGAAGAGATCACACAAATTTCCAGACAACATTACTGCTTCTACATACTATATATGGCCCTATAAAAGATATTTTTTGTGGCGGGGCATGACTTGGCCCTAACACAAAGTCCAAATCCAGTAACTCAAGCTGAAGACATGATTAAAGAGAAAAATTCTAATATTACAAAAATCATTATGGGCTAAGTGAATCCCAATATCAAATATTAGAAGAAGAAACTAGTTCCACAATACTTACTTTCACAGTAAAGTTAGGCATGTATCATTTCTATATAGGTATATCAGCTATGTTTTATTTGCTCATGTATTAAAGGTATGCATGCACCGTTGCTATTTATTTATGTAATATGTCCTGCATGTAATTTAAACAATGAAGCAATTTGAAGAAGTGGACAATGCATATCAATTAATGTTTTATATTTTGCTATGTTTATTGCATAGTATGTGTTTTTATCTTTATTTTTATTTTTATTTAAGTAACAAGTGTTTTTTTTTAATTAGTTTGTCTCTCCACCTGTTTCCCTCACTGCCCTGTTAATCTCTCAATACATATCTAGTCTGGCAAACCAAATTCAAACATAAACCATATCCAAAAATGTATATCTCTCTCTTTATTCTAAGCCCATCATGTAAGTGACATGTTCCATCTCATTCTTTTGGAATTGTGATATATCATTGCATTTTATGTTCTTTCATAGTTGTTTTATCTATAATGTTATCACTGAATAAATTGTTGTCCTACTGCCACTCATTTCTCTCTGTGTCAATTCATAAAAATCTCAGTTTCCTCTGAAATTTGCATTTCACCATTTGTTATGGCACAATAATATTCCATCATATCCATATGCTACCATTTGTTTAGCTATTCTCTAATAAGAGGGCATCCCCATGGTTTTCAATTTTTGGTTAACATGAAAAGAGTTGCTATGAATATTTTTGTACATACAAATTATTTTCTTCTGTCTTTGATTCTTTTAGGGTATAGGTCTTGTAGTGACATTTCTGGAGAAAAGGATATGTACACTTTGTTAATCTTCTGAGTATAGTTCAAAATTGTTTTTCATAGTGGTTGCTATATAATATATATGTACATATATATTTATATAAAATGGTTGTTAACGTGGTTGTTGTATAAATGGTAAAATGGTTTGAGTACCTGTGATGCTGGGATAATTATTCTGAATGAACGGGAAGTTGATGCTTATTATGATGTATAACATATATACTTCTATATGTCTAAGTATGCCTTGAGTGATTTTGTATGGACTGCAAAATGTTTGGCTGAGTGAGTTATGTAACCAGTATTCATACCACACGCTTCTAACTCTAAAAAAACATCTAAGACCTAGAGTAATGGGAATTTGGGGAACATAAAGTGGAATAACAGGGTGCTTCTAGGGATCATCACTCTTCCCTTACCACTCACTGGGAAACATTGAGACTGCCCCAAGTGCATATTCACAAAAGACAGAAAGTTTCATGAGGGGAGGAGGCAGCCAGAATTGTTTTTTCTCCCCTGTTTCCTTTGTGTCCTTGCGAGGAACTTCCTTTTGGCAATGCCAGAGTGTGAAATTGATTGTTGATTATTGATTGTTTAATAGCTAAGAGTTTTAGTTTATAATTGTAACTAATAGCTATGGATTGCATTTGAATCAAATACTGCAGGCCTTAGCAGTAGAGTTTGTAAGAAGCTTATGTACCCAAAAGGTCCTGTCTTTGAGATAAAGAAGATGAGTGATGGATGAGTTGACCTGGTCAGAAGATGTTTTGTCCTGAAATGGGTCTCTCTGGTGCTGAGTGGTATCTGTCACTTGTCTTTCAAAAAGATGTTGACTAACTCTGCGTTTTCCCTGTTACTATGGACTTTGGTGACCCTCTATTGCAAGTCAGCAAAATGTAAGCTCACCCTTGCCTCTAATATAGACCAACCACAGTCTTAGTTCAGTTTGTGTCATTGGACCTTATGTAACCACTAAACTGTATAAAAAGCCACTCTGATTGTAAGGTGTGTCTTTGGTCATCGAGTGACCACTGGCCTCTGTTACTGGCAACTGCTAACTTCATTAATACATAGATTGTACTCAGACTTTTGTGCCTCAGATTCTCTTCATTGCAGATCATGATAGGAGAGAGAAAGCAAACAGCCACAGGATTCTAACTTACTCTGTGGTCATGGCTGTCATTGCTTCTGTCATGACTTCAGATGCTATTTGTGAGGAACCAAAACTGCCTGATGCCACCTTGTGGAAATGATTCAGGGCTGATTCCAAGGTCAGAGTCTCAACTAACCCAATATAAACAGGGACAGAGATACTAGCTGTTGCTATGACTCTTTTCAGGCTGAAATTGATATTCATCCCTCTAGTGCCCATGTTTTTTTCTTCTTACTTAAATAGTTGAGTATGAGGCAAAGTTCTAGACATGAGACCCTTCTCATAACCCTTTGAGAGCCAAATGCTTTGGGACTGTTCTTTTGGCACCCCAGAAAAGAAAACTGAGAGAGTAAGCTGAAGGACATTGGGGAAATGATTGTGTTGAGTTCCATGAAGGAGTACTTAATAATTCTCTATGTGTTTTTATTATGTTCAATAAACTACGAAATAGTAAATGGCTGATTTCTTTGAGAATGATCATCTAGGAAAGGGAATTCAAGAAGGGAGTGGAATGAGGTCAGCAATTTTCCTATAACTTTTGAATAAATTATGACATGCCGCATTATCTATCCCGCAAATCTCATCATCTATCCTAGCTAACTTCTGAATCCAGCCAGCCAGGGTTAAAAGCACAGGTACCCACACAGAGACACACACACTGCTGAGCACTACTGACCAAAGATATGAGGACTGATGTAAGTGAGATTCATTATGAACATGTGACAGAGGGGTACAGGGGAGACTAGTTGTTTGCTAGGTGGAGTAGAGTGCCACCTGGTGGAAAAATTGTACATTCCTTTGATTGTTAATTCAGTGACAGAGGCCTTCCTGCATGCTTGAGGAAAACAGCACGTGGCCACTAGAATAATAGTAGTACCCAAAGTGTCACATGGAGTAGCCACCAAAGATGACATGCAGCCTCTATCCATGTTACATAATGATCCCAAGTATTCCTTGTAATGTGATTGATTTTAATTCCATTTAATTTCATATTTCCCACAAGTTCAAAGCCACAGTAGTTCCAAGGCTGCCATTTTATAAGATACCACTTTGGCTTTCCATTTCTCTTTTGGTCGTTTGTTTTAATAAATAGGGAATTTGTGTCTGGGAGCCAGATGACCTAAGTTCAAATCATAATTTTGAAATATTGTCAGGGAGAAAATCAATGAAAGACAATAAAACATTGTATAATATATAACATTGATTGTTTTGGAGTTTTTGGAGTTTGAAATATAGCAAGGGATGATATAGAGACCACTAATACTGATTTCAGAAGACTTGAGTTAATATCCTTGTTTCTAGATTTTCAAGCTACATGATTATATAAAAGTTACAATCTTCCTGAGACTCAGTGCCCTCATTTTTCTTTTCTTTTATTATTATTATATTTATTTAATTTATTTAATATATTTAGTTTGCAGCATTGATTTTCACAAGAGTTTGAATTACAAATTTTCTTCCCATTTCTACCCTCCCCCCTACTCCAAGATGGCGTATATTCGGGTTACCCTGTTCCCCAGTCAGCCCTCCCTTCTGTCACTCCACTCCCCTCCCATCTCCT
>CM053624.1:139932150-139958017 GCA_028646595.1 Phalanger gymnotis
CCAGCCAACTTACTTGACCCTTGAGTTTTTCAGCAGGGTATGACTGCTTGTAAAGAGTTCTATGCTCCAAGCTTGGGCGGATGTGCTGTTGATTCCAGAGCTATTGCAGCCAGCTCTGCCACACCAGCACTCTTCCTTCCCCAAGAACCCCCAACCTGAACTGGACTTAGATCTTCAGCAGGCTCTGCACTCCTGCTCTGATCTGCCACTTAATTCCTCCCACAAGGTGGGCCTGGGGCCAGAAGCAACTGCAGCTGTAGTTCTATAGCTGCCCCACCTCTGCTGCCCCCAGGATGGTGGCTGAACAGCAAACTCCTTCCACTCCCCACAGCTTTTCCTACTAAACTTGTCTGTTGTCATTTGTGTTTGTGGGTTGCGAAGTCTGGTAACTGCCACAGCTCACTGATTCAGGGTGCTAGGACCTGCTCCGCCCGGCTCCTGGTCTGGTTGGTCTGCACCGCCCATGCTGGGCTCTGCTCTGCTCCCCTCCACTCCCAGCTCCGTGTGGGATAGACCTTACCTGGAGACCATCCAGGCTGTCCTGGGCTAGAGCCCTGCTTCCCTATGCTATTTTGTGGGTTCTGCAATTCTTCTGTGTTGTCTTTGGTGTTTGTGGGTTGAGAAGTCTGGCAACTGCTACAGCTCACTGATTCAGGGCGCTAGGGTCCAGTCTGCCCAGCTCCTGGTCTAGTGCCCTCATTTTTTTTTCAAATGAAGATAATACGTACCTTATGTGAATGGGGGTATTCCAGTGCCAAAAATATTACACCTAGAAGAAAAAACAAGAAATAACTTTTATGAAATACCTAATTAAAAAAGGAGACTATGAAAAGGAGTTTTGAGAGTATTTCTGTATTAACAAAGTCTTCTTCAATTCAATCATAGGGCTATATTTATTACAAAAATAGAGGTCTTTTCTTAAAGAATGCAAAATGTTCAAAATATGGAAAAATGGTTGAACCTTTTTTCATTTGAAACACTGTCAATCAGTACAGTTAGATCACATGCAAATCCTCTTCAGATAAGCCCTGTCTTTAGTGAAAGTCCCCTAAAACCTCCATTTATCATAGTAGTTGGCAGTTGGAAAGCTACAAGGAGACCCATTATATTGATAATGGAGTCATATAGAAATGGACCAATCCTGAAGGCATCAACAAAATTTTCTTGGTTTGTCTACTACATCTCTGAAAATTAGAGAGATTTTCATCACATTTTAATTATGTGTTATAATGCAATGATATTGTCTTAACTATGCTTGTTTCCCTCTCCAGACCTTCTAAAGGGGCAGCTAGGTGGAGCAGTGGATATAGCACTGGCCCTGGAGTCAGGAGGACTTGGGTTCAAATCCAGTCTCAGACACTTGACACTAGCTATGTGACCCTGGGCAAGTCACTTAAACATATTTGCCTCACACACAAAACAACCTTCCATAGAGCCTTCTTCACATCTTTGCTCCTCAGAGAACAGATCAGGAGATTCAGTATTGGGATGACCATTGTGTATATCACAGCAACCATATGATCTTGGTTCATGGAATAACTGGAAGCAGGCTGAAGGTACAAGAACAGACTTGTCCCACAGAAGAGACAGACAGCTATGAGATGGAAGGCACATGTGGAACAAGCTTTAAACCTACCTTCAGTATAATTCATTCTTATGATAGTGAGGAAGATGAAGAGGTAGGAAACCAAGATGGTGAAGGTTGAACTCAGAAGGTTGAAGCCTACAAAGATGAATAACAAGATCTTACAAAGGTGTCTTCAGAAGACATGGACAGGGTTGAGGGTCCATCACAGAAAAAATGAGTGATTACATGGGCCCCAAAGAAATTTAAGTTGAACATACCACTGGTATGAATGAGAGAATTGAGAAAACCAACACCAAAAAAGCCAACAACTAAAGAGACCCAGAGTTGGACATGGTGACATGATAGAGGAGTGGGTTATGGATGGTAGCATTACGATTATAGGCTATGGCAGCTATGAGGTACCACTCCACTGTTGCAAACCCAACATAAAAAAAACCCTCCAAGCCCTGGGCTAGGTAGGAAATCACCTTTTTCTCAACTAAAAAGTTCACCAAGGTCTGGGGAATGATAATTGAGGAATACCAGAAATCTAAAATGGAGAGGCTCTTCAGGAAAAAATACATGGAACTGTGCAGATTTGAACTCACATGGATCAAGAAGAACATATTCTCCACCAGAGTGATTACATACATGACCAAAAATGTCCCCCAAAGGTGAGGGTCATTGGTGAGACCCAATAATTCAAATTCCATTTTTTCATTTTTTTTAATTTTTAAAATTAATTTATTTAATTTTAGTTTTCAAATTCACTTCCATAACCTTTTGAGTTTTAAATTTTCTCTGCTTTCTTCCCCTCACCCCTCCGCAAGACAGCATGCAATTTCATAAAGTCTTTACATATACATTTTTATTAAACATATTTTCACATTAGTCATGTTGTAAAGAAGAATTAGAATGAATGAGAGAAACCATGAGAAAGAAAAAACAAAACAAAAAAAGAGAGAGCAAATAGTATGCTTCAATCTGAATTTGGACTCTATAGTTCTTTCCCTGGATGTGGCAGTTTCCATCATGAGTCTTTTGGAGTTGTCTCAGATCTTTGCATTGCTGACAATAGCTGTCTATGAAAGTGAGTCACCACATAATGTGGCTGTTACCGTGTACAGTGTTCTCTTGTTTCTGCTCACTTCACTCAGCATCAATTCATTCAAGTCTTTCTAGGTTTTTATAAAATCCGTCTGCTCATCATTTCTTATAGCACAATAGTATTCCATTACATCCATGTACCACAACTTGTTCAGCCATTCCCCAATTGATGGGCATCCCCTCAATTTCCAATTCTGGGCCACCACAAAAAGAGCTGCTATAAATATTTTTGTACATGTGGGTCCTTCAGATTCCATTGGTATGCTTAAGTTCACTCCAATCATTTCCTTTCAGGCCTTGGGTGCCTCTAAACTAAATGGGTTCAGAAAGGAAAAGGTAAACAGTTTGACTGGGTCAGATAACTGCCTAAGGAGAGCACGTTTCAGATCAGGCCGAGTCTCATCTGGAGACTTTGGCTTTGCCAGTGGAACCAATCATGAGGAGGTTTTTTTCTCGGTGATTAGTTACTTAACGAGGGTTTGTTAAATAGCTCCATTCACAAAGCAGTGGCTTGGCCATTGAGGGAAGATACAAAGGGAATTTTAAAACATGAAATGAAACCCAAAAGTGCCTGCCCTGGAGCATTTACAGTCTGACAAGAAAAGCTAATAAGTCAATCAATAATTTTTTGCATGTCTTCTCTGTGTCTTGCACAGTGAAAGATGATCTCTGCTTTTCAGGAGCTTACCATTTATTTAGAGAGGTGTAGCTGAAACATCCACAAATGAAATTATGCAAATGCAGTTACGAAACATTATGTCACCAAATTCTTCCCAAATTTTAGTAAGGAAGTTGATCTGGTACTAAGGAATGAGAGTAGGGCATAGGATTGGCCAGTGCGAGAGCCTGGATGATCCTAAATATCCCAGTGGAACTTAGTGTGGACTCATTGGTTAATCTTTACAAGAGCCAATGTGTTGTCAGAGTCTGTGGGTAAAAGAAAAATGAAAAGTCACTATCTATGATAAAACCGTAACCCCTAACAACCACAATGAAGATCGGGATGGGCATATCATCAAAAATAGTTACTTAGTTGCTCAAACTTGCTGGGATCTTCTAGCCCATTTTTTTTTCTGGACTTAGGAGAGTAATAATGGCTTGGGAGTAGGCATACAAAAAGTTGCAAAGTTGGTACCAGGTGGATATTAGAAGGTGGAAGGTGGAGCAAAGGGAAGAATCAGAGAGAAGGGAGAGCAGGCACTGGTAAGATAGGGAGGACTCCAGAAGTTTTCTTCTTATCTGGCACAGCAGACATGGTTGACAGTGAAAGATAGGTTCTTAGAGGCTTGCCTTGTCTGAGGAACTATATGGATGGTTTACTCTGGAAGCAAAAGAGAAGTATGGTAGGAAAGAAGAAGAAGAAGAAGAAGAAGAAGAAGAAGAAGAAGAAGAAGAAGAAGAAGAAGAAGAGGAAGAAGGAGGAGGAGGAGGAGGAGGAGGAGAAAGAGAGAGAGAGACAGAGAGAGAAGACACACAAAGAGACAGAGACAGACAGAGACAGAGAGACAGAGTGAGACAGACAGAAACAGACAGAGAGGCAGAGAGTCAGCATATTGGAAACACTTTCTAGTCCTGTGACCAGCAAAAAACACAATGGGAAGACAAAACTTGGAATAATCTCATATTGGGGACTTAAGAACTTTGGTTATTTGGTCTGGAGTCTTTGTATTGTTTTCTTCCATATTTTAACAAAATATTCTCCGGCAGTATTTTTAGATAGATTTTTCAATGGGAAAGTGAATCTCAATATTGTGTTTAAAACTCATTTAACATCTCTATTTGAAGACAACAATGAGGAAAGAGTAGAAAACACCAAGTTAGCTTCAGTCATTGGCATTCTCTCAGTGGAAAATAAGTTGAGTAGAGTTTCTGCAAATCATCAGGACAGGAAAAAGGTTCTGAAAGTGGCAACAGACTATTTGATAATACTTGTCACATGTCACACCTTAATGGCTGGTGGTAAGAGACTCTGGATAAAGAAAAAACAAGGAAAATAGCCTAATAAGTGAAACAGCTTAAATCTGGCAGAAGTTTTAGAATAACCTTACATTACATAGCATAATAAGCTCCAAATGGACAAATAACTTAGACACTAAAAGTTATATAATAAAAAAAAGGAGCAAGGAAGAAAATAACTTTGACACTGTGGATAGGTTCATGACTAAACAAGGGCTAGAGAGGATCACAGAAGATAAAATGAACAATTTTGATTACATAAAATGAAAAAAAAATTTTGTGCAAACAAAACTGATGTGGTTAAAATTAGAAGGGAATTGGGGAAATTGGGGGAAAATCTTTTCAGCAAATTTCTCTGATAAAGGTCTCCTATTCAAGATATATAAAAGAACTGACTTGAATACATCAGACCAAGAGCTAGTTTCCAACGGATAATTTTTTTTTAAATATAATGAGTTAGTTCTCAAAGAAATTCAAGTTGTCTGTATCCGTATGAAAAAACGTGCCAAATAATTTATGATTAAAGAAATTAAAATTAAAATAGCTCATACACATCAAATTATTAAAGATGACAAAAACTGAAAAAAGACAGTTGCTGGAGGGACCATAGGAAAACAGATATGCTAATGCACTTTGGGGAGAACTGTGATTGGTCCAACAATTCTGGAAAGTAATCCAGAAGTGTGACCCCCCCAAATTACTAAACTGTATAGACATCAAAGAGAGAAGAAAGGGACTCATGTAAAAGAACTGGACTCGTAGCAAAGAACTGGAGACTAAGAGGTGCCCATCATTTAGGGGAATGGCTGAACAAGCTGTGGTATATGAATGTTATGGAATATTGTTGTACCATAAGAAATAACCAAAGGTAAATTTTTTAGGGAAACCTAGAAAGAACTGTATGAACTGATACAGAGTTTAGTGACCAGAATCCAGAGAATAATCTATGTAATTACAACATTGTAAAGAAAAACTATGAAAGATTTAAGAATGGTGTTCAGTGCAACGACCAATCACTATTCCTGACAACTCTCCGACAGAGAGGTGTTGGACAAAGGGTACAGAATGAGGCATGCATTTTGAGACATGCCAATGTGGGAATCTGTTTTACTTAGCTATGCATATTTCAACACCCCCAAAACAGGAGAAATGAAAGAAAAGAGGGTCATTGAAACATTTTTTTAAAATACACAGAAGAGAACAGATGGAATGCTAAAGGGAAACACAGGCAAGCAAGACAGCTTTGGAAAGTACATGTTGATTATATGCTTAAAAGTACAACAAGATACTGAAACAGATTTAGTTTCATGTACAATTTTCATTTTCTTTTCTTTCTATATGGAAATACTATTTTTTGTGTTTGTTGAGTTCAGAATAAAAATGCAGTCTAATAAGAAAAGAGGAAAATGGTATAACCTAGTACGTTAACTTTGTAAATATAGACAAATAGCATTTGTAACTGCTATGAGGGCTTCTGGGAATTATTTCAGGCAATTATGGCTCTCACAAGATTTCAAAACTCAACTCACCATTTTTTAGTCCAAGAATTACTTCCTTTTCAGTAAAAGCAGATGGGGAGAGCACATTAGGTTTAGACAACAAACATTATATCCCCAGTGGATTTCAAAGGAAGCATATGGCTTCAAGACAAAGAGGTGAAGACGTGAACAGTCCAAGATGAGGAACTAGAGAAGTGATTTCCAAATGGTCTCCAAAATAAAACTTCTCTGAGGTTGTCCTCTAATCTCTTTTTTTCTTAGAGTAGATCAACATCAATGTTGGAAAAAAGATAAGCCGAAGAATTTGGGGATGTGATGGATACCAGGATAGTATACAAATGAGAGTCAAGAAGCCTAAATGTGGACAAATGAAAAAACACCTTTATGGTGGTGTTTTGCTTTCAAAGCTTAAAAACAGACTTGGCATTCCTCTCTTTTTCCCTTTCTAGGTGTTCTTTCTGATCTGTGATGCTGTCAAGTCACTTTGATCTTGCCGAGCCTTGATTTCCTCATCTGTAAATGGGAATAATGACAATGCCAATTACATAGGGTTGTTGAGGGTATCAAATGAGATAATATATGTAAAAGCCTTTGAAAAAACTTAAAGAACCACATATAATATATGTTAGCTATTTGTTATTATATTGGCTCTAGGATTTCAGGGTTCTTATAGGAAGAATGGTATTAAGACAGCTCTTCAAAGGATTCTTGGCTCTCCCAAAATGTCTCTTCTAGTTCTAAATCCTAGGTGTTTAAAAACTAGCATTGGTGCCACAGGCAAAGTCACTTAACATGTACAGACCTTAGCTGTGACTGCATCTATCTGCTTGGATATCTATCATTTCCATATATTACGATTTACAGCAATAAATGGAATTGAGGAGGAGCAGGAAAAAGTGGGATGTAACTGGAAGAAATGAGTTAGGAAGGTGAAGGTGTTCACTATCTAGCACCAAGAAGGTGATTCCTGCATTGGCAAAAGCAAGAATCTATAGTAGGTCAAGGGCTGCTATGTGGATTCCTGGGCATCTCAGAAATCAGGGAGAAGTGTAACAGTAGAACTAGGCTCTAGGGTGGCCAAGGGAGAGATCAGAGACAGATTTGGATGAGCAATAGCAAGGATGGGTAGTTGGTGGTGGGTGGGAGGTACTGGAATTGGAGGGAGATCTAGCTCTATCTTACTGAGGGCCATCACCAGTTGTCCCGATCCACATCTTGCCACTGGACCCAGATGGTGTATCAGCAAGGCAATAATCACAATATAGATGATAATTGTCAAAATGCCTATGTGGTTCTATATTGCAAAATATACTAGTCTTTCCACACAGAAGGTAGAAGAAGGAAACCATTTATTCAGACACCTAATAAGCAGATCCCATAACAAATAAGTCCACAACATCACCACAGAGAACCACTCCATCCTACAACCTCCCACCCCCTTCTGGGGCCTTTCCACAATACAATCACTCACAGCCACCACATGTCTGCTCTCTCTCCCTCAGCTCTAACTGTTGTAACTACTCTCTCAGCATTTCTTGTAATAGAATTTCCTTTTCCTCTCAGCAAACTTATTCTACTACATGTGACTTAGGCTTCCTGTGATGTAAGCAGGTCACATGGCCTATTAATGGGTGGGAAAGATCTTCAAATCTAAATTGCTATTACAGATGGCTCTGGAGGAGAAAGTTAGGCTGGTGACTTTGCACAGCCCTCCCTCACTTAAATTCAATTCACTTGCAAGTCATGACATCACCTTCTTGATGTCATGGTCCTCTTCGAGAATGAAGGACAAACAACAACAACACAACAACAACAACAACAAGAAGCTACATCTTACTTAATGAAACCCAAGAAGGCATTTGCTTTATGGGCTGCCCCATCACATTGCTGACCCATTTTGAGTTTGCAGTCCATTGAAATCCCCAGGCATCTTTTTAGACAAACTGCATCCACTATGTGCTAGACACTATAGATAACAAGAATAGCTAACATTTATATAGTGCTTGCTATGTGCTAAATGCTTTACGAATATCTCATTTTATCTTCACAATAAAACTAGAAGGTAAGGGCTATTCCATTCCCTTCCCTACCCCCCCCCCCATTTTACAGATAAGAAAACTGAGGCAGACAGAGGTTTAATGACTTGCCCAAGGTCATATGGTGAGTAAATGTCTGAGGATAGATTGGAGCTTAGGTCTTCCTGATTTCAGGCTTAGTGTTCTATCTACTGCACCATCTAGCATTTGTTAAGGCACTTGTGCTAGGGATTGTGTGTATGAAAAACGCGACCTAGACATGTTTGGGCGGCTTAGATTCCACTGAGGTTGTGCGTAAGGAGATGGAGGTGAGGAGGTTTTAAGGGTATGAAGTCTAAGCAAATAAGTAGAATTCAAGGTATTGAATGATAGGGGCAAAGGAAGGATCCAGATGAAGCGCTCTTGGAAAATTTAGGGAAGGGGAAAATGATTTCAGTTGGACAGATCAGAGAATACCAATCAGAAGAAGTGGCCCCTCAGGAAAGAATGATTCTAAAAGGCAAAATAGAAGTGGGAATGAGATTCTAGGTATTAAGGATGTCCTGAGTCACATTCACTTCTAGCTTGAGGAAGAGCTAGCAGTAAACTCTGGATAGGTTCAATGATGTTACAGGCAATTTTGGCATCTGACCCAAACAGAAGGAAAAATACTCTTGAATCAACTTTGTAATTCATGGTGTGAAAAAATACTTTAAACTTCAATATGTTTGTGATTGCATTAAAAAGGACACTGAAGTCAATTAACAAATTCATTAATTGCCATTTATTTCTGCTTGCACTTCTATTCCCCAAAATTGTTTAAGCAAATCACTTCATCCTTGAGCCTATCCATTAGTAAGTGAAAGTGTTTCTCAACTAGATGTGAATTTGCCATTTTTTTTGTTTTCATACACAGAGCCCTTGCTCAGAATGGTTTTTGGTAAATTTGATGAGCACTTGAAGTTCTTTCTCCAATACTTCACCAAATCCATGATCTCGTTGATAATGGAGTTTAATTATGAGAACACCCCTAATTTGCTGGACTGGAGCATTTCCAGTGGAACTGAGTCTGTATCCTGGCCCATCCCAGTAGGCCCCATGTCCAGATCATTTTTGGGGACACATGTGTTCTGGTTTATTGCTAAAAGGTATATGCAACTAGAGGCTACTGCAGAGGTTCCCAAACTTATTTGGCCTACCACCCCCTTTTAAAAAATTTATTTAGCATCCCCCTGGGGTTAGGTTAGAGTAACCCTTATTTATATTTAATACCTGCCAATTGCACCTGAGGCCCGCTACTGACCTCGCCTGGATCATTCCAGCGCCCCACAGGGGGCAGATTTCCACCCACTTTGGGAACCTATGATGGTTGGCCCCTTCGTCTCTGTGATGAGGAAAGGGAACTATTCCGAAGAGCTCTGGTAACTGAGTCAGGAAGAATCTACAGGCAGCTCAGTGGTACAATGGATAGAACGCTGGACCTGGAGTCAGGAGACCTTAATTCAAATCCAATCTTGGACACTTAACTGGCTGTGTGACCCTAGGCAAATCAATTAACCCCTGTCTACCTTAGTTTTCTCATCTATAAAATGGCAACAGAAATAGCCCCAACTTTACAGAGTTGTTGTTATGATCAAAGGAGCTAATATTTGTAAAGGATTTAGCACAGTATCTGGCACATAAGAAGCAGCTTAATAAATGCTTGTTTCCTTCTTTTCTTCCTTCTTTAAAAGAACTTCCAAAGTCTTTGCTCCCTTTTCTCTTCCTTTCCTTGGAGAGTGTTTGAGACTGGGCAGCCTCTCTTGTAGTTCCTGTGAAGAGAATCTCTCTTTCTCCTTTAGATTTCTTAGCAATAGTTATGGCAGGTATGTGTACTTGTCAGTAAGAGCACATTCTCGTCTAAGTAAATCTGAGACTGGATGTCAAATTCCTAGCTTCCACTTCTGCTTTGTGGTGGTATTTCCTGAGCACAAGTGAACAAACAGCAATATTCAGATAGATGGTTCTTGGTGGCTACTTCATGAGATCCAAAGGTCCAAGCATTGAATGGATTGGGTTCTGGCTGGCTAGTGGAAAATGTTTCCTGGAGTAACATACTTCTCAAAAGAGAAGATAACCAGCAGATGTGTAACTGGCTGGACACATATGGACATTCAGTGAGTTGCTCAGGCAGAATAGATCTGAGGTACAAGTGAAATACCTGCTCAGCAGTGATCCAAAATTTCCTGTTTTAAAGAATTTTCTTTTTCCTGTTTTCCTGTTTTAAAAATCAAACTCCTGCAATAGTAGATGGGTTGTGGCTTATATTTAAGCATTTGTTAATGTATGATTATGAGTCTTCTGTGTTTTATACACTTACTTTGGGTTGGAAGAAACAAATAGCTGTGTTATAACATTTACTGCTTTGTACTATAACTTTTCTTTTCTTTTTTGGTTATATTTTGAGTTCTGAGTTGTTTCTCTCCCTCCTTCTTAACCCCACATTAGAGAGGGCCAACATTTGATATAGATATGTATGTGGAATCATACAATACAAACTTCTATACATCAGTTCTTTCTCTGGAGGTGGATAGCATCTTCCTTTAAAAGTCCTTTTTTAGTTGATTTGAATGATCATATTTCTCAGGATACTTAGTCATTCACAGTTACCCTTTGAACAATATTGCTCTTATTTTATACATTATTCTCTTGATTCTGCTTATTTTATTCTTCATTATTTCATGTAAGTCTTTCTATGTTTTTAAAAAAATTAAATTAAATTAATTTTTTCTCATGTTTTAAGTTCTAAACTATCTCCCTCCCTCCCTACCCATCCCACACTAGAGAAGGCCACCATTTCACACACACATACACACACACACATGTGCACACACACACACACATATTTATGTATATAAAACCGTACTATGCATACTTCTATTTATCAGTTCTTTCTCTGGAAGTGGATAGCATCTTCCTTCATAAGTCCTTTGTAGTTGATTTGAATATTTATAATCCTCAGAAGAGTTTAGTCATTCACACTTGTTCTTCAAACAATATCGTCATAGCTATATACAATGTTGCTGTTGGTTCTGCTCATTTCACCCTATGTTATTTCGTGCAATTCTTTTCCATGTTTTTCTAAAATCAACTAGCTCATCATGTCTTACAGCACGAGAATATTCCATTTCAATAATATACCACAACTAATGAGCATTCCCTCAATTTCCAGTTGTAACCATAAAGAGAGCTGCTACAAATATTTTAGAATATTTAGGTTCTTTTCCTCTTTCTTTCATCATGTTGGGAAACAGACATAATTAGAGTATTGCTGGATCAAGGGGTATACACACAGTTTTAGAACTCTCTGGGCATAATTCCAGATTGCTCTTCAAAATGGTTGAATCAGTTCACAATTCACCAACAGTGTATTAGTGTCCCAATTTTTCTATATCCTCTCCAATATTTGTCATTTATACTTCTATCATTTTAGCCAATCTGATTGATAGGTATGAGATAATATCTCAAAGTTGTTTTTAATTTGCATTTCTCTAATCAATAATGATTTAAAGCATTTTTTCATATGACTATATGTAGTTTTGATTTCTTCATTGGAAAACTGCCTTTGACCACTTATCATTTAGGAGATGAGTCATGTTCTTGTAAATTTGACAAAATTTTTTATATATGTGAGATATGAGGCCTTTGTTTGAGAAACTCTATAATTTTTTCCCCAGATTTTTTGCTTTCCTTATAATCTTGTCTAAATTAGTTTTGTCAGTACAAAAGCTTTTCAATTTAATGCAAAATTATCCATTTTACATCTCGCAATGCTCTCTATCTCTTATTTATTCATAAATTTTTCTCCTATCCATAAGTCTGATAGGTAATATGTTTCATGTTCTTCTAATTATGATATTTCCCTTTATGTTGAGGTCATGTATCCATTTTGACCTTCTCCTGGTAAATGATACAAGATATTGGTCCATACCTAGTTTCTGCCAGATTGCTTTCCAGTTTTCCCAGCAATTTTTTTTTTTTACCAAATAGTAAATTCTTATCTCAAAAGCTTAAATCTTTACATTTGTCAAACATAACATTACTATAATAATTCACAACTGTGTATTGTATGCCTACTCTATCCCACTGATCCACTTTTCTATTTCTTAGCCAGTACCAGATAGTTTTGATAATTACTATCTTATATTATGGTTCAAGATCTGGTACTGCTGAACCTCCTTCCTTTATACTTTTTTTGAATTCCTTTGATATTCTTGACCTTTTGTTCTTTCAAATGAATTTTTAAATTATTTTTCTAGCTTAAAATAATTTTTTGGTAACTTAATTGGGTTGGCATTGAATAAGTAGATTAGTTTAGGTAGAACTGTCATTTTTATTATATTGGCTCTGCCCACCCATAAACAATTAATATTTTTACAGTTATTTAAATCTGACTTTATTTGTATAAAAAGTGTTTTATGATTATGTTCATGTAGTTCTTGGGTTTGTCTTGGCAGGCATAATCCCAGGTATTTTATGCTATTTATGGTTATCTTAAATAGGGCTTCTCTTGCTATCTCCTGCAGGATTTTGCAGGTGATATATAAAAATGCTGATGATTTATATGGGTTTATTTTATATCCTGCTACTTTGCTGAAATCATTAATTGTTTGAACTAGATTTTTAGTTGAATCTCTAGGATTTTCCAAGTATATCATCTATCATCTGGAAAAAGAGATAGCTTTATTACTTTATTGTCATTCTGATTCCTTCAATTTCTTTTCCTCCTCTTATTGCTATTGCTAGCATTTTTAATTCAATATTGAATAATATTGGTGATAATAAGCATCCTTGTTTCATTCCTAATCTTATTGGGAAGGCTTCTAGCTTATCCCTATTACAAATAATGTTTGCTGATGGTTTCAGGTAGATATTTCTTATCATTTTAAGGAAGAATCTATTTATCAAGTGTTTTTTAATATGAATGTCCATTGTATTTTGTCAAAAGCTTTTTTTTGCATCGGTCGATATAATCATATGATTTTTGTTACTTTCATTATTGATATAATCAATTATGTTAATAGTCTTCCTTATGTGAAACTATCTGTGCATTCCTAGTATAAGTCCCATTTGGTCCCAATGTATAATCTTTGTGATATATTGCTGTAGTCTCCTAGCTAGTATTTTATTTAGGATTTTTGAATCCATATTTATTAGCGAAAATGGTGTATAATTTTGTTTCTCTGCTTTTGCTCTGCTGGTTTAGGTATCATCACATATTTGTTTTATAAAAGGAGTTTGGCAGGACTCCTTTGCCTGTTATTCCAAATAACTTATTTAACATTGGCCTTACTTGATCTTTAAATGTTTGGTAGCATTCATTGGTAGTAAATCCATCTGGTTCTGATGCTTTTTTCCTAGGAAGCTTATTTATAGCCTGTTCAATTTCTTTTGCTAAACTAGGTTTATTTAGATATTTTCTTTTCCTTTTCTGTTAATCTAGGCAGCTTATATTTTTGGTAGTTATTCTTCCATTTCATTTAAGTTGTTAAATTTGTTGACATTTAATTGAGCAAAGTAACTCCTAATAATTGCTTTAATTTCGTCTTCATTAGTAATATGCACACCATTTTCATTTTTGATACTAATGATTTGGTTTTCTTCTCTCTTTTTAAAAATCATATTAACCAAATGGTTTATCTATTTTATTGTTTTTTTTTTCATAAAACCAACTCTTAGTTTTACTTACTAATTCAATGGTTTTTTTTACATTCAATTTTATTAATCTCACCTTTAATTTTTAGGATTAGGTCATCTGAAAACTTCTCCCCTTTGTCTAATCAGGATAATGTGATTGCTATTAGATGGCACAAATTTTTCTCTCCCTCTAATTTCTCCACCTGGAGAAGTAATGTCCCTATGTTTGAGAATGATCCAGAAGCAGTGATAAATCATTTTAATACTATATTTAAAGGTTACAATCCTGCTTGGAAAGATGTAATTGATTTAATGGTAACTTTGCTGTCTCTGAGTGAAAGCAACAATCAAAGAGGCAGCTAATAGGTTAACCCCAGTAGAAGGGGGAATCCTCAACCTTAAAGGTCTCCTCAGTTGGCCTTTACAGGACTTTGGGACCCAATAAAAGCTGATGGTTGTAACAGACTACAGCAGGCCAAGCAATCTTTGCTTGAGGATATGAATATTTGTGCAGCATGTCCAATGAACTAGAAAAAGTTTCAATAGACATTGCAAAAAGAAGTTGTGAATCCTAATCAATCATTTTTATTTTTTTAATTTTTAGGATTTTTTTTAAAATTTATTTTTTTTGGTGGGGAGAAGACAAGGTAATTGGGGTTAAGTGACTTGCCCAAGGTCACACAGCTAGTGAGTGTGTCAAGTGGCTGAAGCTGGATTTGAACTCAGGTCCTCCTGACTCCAGAGCCGATGGTCTACTCACTGTGCCACCTAGCTGCCCCATCCATCATTTTTATAATAGGTTATGCAAAAGTGCTAAACTATATGCAAGGCTGGATCCCTTTAGTCCACAAGGTGCTTATATTATCTGCACCCATTTTGTTAATCAATCTCTGCCAGAAACATGAAGACATTTGAACTGATACCCTAGTTGGTATAATTTGCCTGTTGAGCTCATCAAATATGTTGCTTTATATACTTTCTATGAGGAAAAGGAAAGACAAGAGGAAGAAAAAGAAGACAGGAATTGAAGAAAGATCAGGCTGACCTTTCAGTATAGGAACTCTCAGTGCAGATTGTCAAAGGTATCTTGCCTGCTGTCTCACAGGCCTTACACAGGCAGTGTAGCAAGTAAAGTCTACATCTCAAGATCCACATAAGTGGAAAAAAGGGTCATATTAACCAAAACTGTAGAGAGAAAAAAAGGGGCCCCCAAAGAAGAAAGGAAATAGCAGCAGTAGGTTCCCTAAGGAGCAGTAACGCATGAAAGGGTAAGGGCTGTGGATCTTAAAGACCCTAGTGTCCAAGATCCTAGCCTTGGCTTTTCTCCAGATGTTCCCTTCTCCTTTCCACCCCCCTCCCCAATTTTAGAAGTTGATTAACTACTCTTTCTATTGATAAGGTATCTAGTAGAAACTTAACAAATGCTAACTGACTTATTGAAGCTAAATGTGGAAAGGAATTTTATTAAGGGTAAATTTTCTTCCTGCTTTTGAGAACACTCTTTTCTCTTTATGCCTAAATCCTCCTGTGAGGGCAAGATCTTCTGGGCAAACTTATCTAGGCAGTTTATATTTTTATAAGTATTCTTCCATTTCATTTAAATTGTTGAATTTCTTGGCATAGAATTGGGCAAATAACTTTCAATAATTGCTTTAATTTCATCTTCATTAGTGGTGTGTTTACCCTTTTAATTTTTGATATTAGTGATTTTTTGTCTTTCTTTTTTTAATCATATTAACCAATGTTTCATCTTTTTATTGTTTTTTCCTCATAAAACCAGATCTTGATTTTATTTATTAATTCAATATTTCTCTTACATTCAATTTTATTAATCTCATTTTTAGTTTTAGGATTTCCAATCTGGTGTTTAATTGGGGATCTTAGTTTGTTCCTTTTCTAGTTTTTTTAGTTGCATGCCCAATTTGTTGACCTGCTCTTTCTCTATTTTGTTGATGTAAGAATTTAAAGATATATATTTTTTAAAATGAGTGACTTTTCCAGGTGGGATTTGATTTACCCCTTTGGGGGAGAACCTAGACATGAACCAAAACTAAACTTTAAGAGATTTTCCCTTAAATTCTACTCGGGATTGTGGGCGCAATGAGTCAGAGTAAGAGAAAAAGTCTGACTCCTCTATTTGGAAGTGAGGCTTTCCAGAGCTAAATGTGGGTTTTCTAGAGCCCGGAGTTATCTTTCTGTGAGAGTTATGCACCCTGGTATACAGGTAACACATTAATAAGTACACTCCCATCAAAGATGTAGATACTAGCCCACCCATGCTTGGCCATCTTGTATAATCTTTGTTCACATCTACTCAAAGGCAGCTATGTGGCACAGTGGCTAGGGCACTGGGTTTGAAGTCAGGAATATTTGAGTTCAAATCTGGCCTAGGATATGTACTAAGGGGCAAGTCACTTAACCTGTCTGCTTTAGTTTCCTAATCTGTAAACATACTTCTCTAGGTTGTTGAGGGTTAAATGAGATATTTGTAAAGCACTTGACATAGTGCCTGGCACATAGTAAGGTACTTGGTAAGTCCTTCCTTCCTTTCTTCCTCCATTACCATAAATTCTCCACTGGAGGTCCATGCACAAAAGGAGTCTTCTAATCCATTAATCAAAAAGCATTTATTAAGAACCCACTCTGCTTTCAGGCACTGTGCTAGGTACTAGAAATAGAGATTAAAAAATAAAATTATGTACAATGTGTACATTTTGTCAGAGGAAACATGTATATATTGAGGCAATACAAAAACATACAAGGCAATTTGAGTTATTTCTAGATCTTTTGAAATCGTGGAGGTGTCAGTGAAGCAAGCAATACTGGCTCTCACCTATTTCTCCACTTTCATACGACTAGTCCACTTTCTGTTCTGGTTATATATCTTGCCCTTTCTTCTACAGCACTCTTGGTAGATAATACATTATATCCTACTCTCACATATCTTGTACATCTTTATTACTCTTTGAGAGACCATCACCTTTAACTATTCTCAGATTTGCTACTTCGTGATTTTCAGAGATGCAGCATCATAGGAAGACTATTGCTGTTATAAACATGGACCTTTATTTCTGGGGAAAACTTGGGATCATTAAAAACACTTACACTATTTCCCAAAGGCAACTAAGCTCTCCTGTTCAACTTTGGGCATAATTCATTGTGTATTCCTATTGTCTATCCAAAATACGTGTAGTGATGGGCCAGCTCCGTAAGTTCTCCATCCAACTGCCTATTAGTTTGGATAATAGACTTTCTTTATCTACTTAGTTTTTCCTGTGTGTATAGTTAAAACAAAATCTTTTGAGTAAGTTTAGAGCATATTTGGGAGGCTCTTATGTCACCTGCAAATGAGAGCATTTGGTAGTTTTGTTGCTCTTGTCTTCCAAGAAGACCAGGTGTGTCTGGCTGAAGTGATTCCTAGGCTTTTTGGTTTTCTTCTTATGGTGTTTGATTTATATCAGCTAAGCTTTCTTTTTAAAATAAATTTACATTGAAACCTTTTGTTTTTACAGAACCAAAATTTCTCCCAGTATTCTTTCTTCTCCCTCTCTCAGTGAGCCATCCCATATAACAAACTTTTTTTGAAGAAAAAAATTAAAAATAGGAAGAGGTAAAACCAGCAGGACATATCAATGCATCAAAAAGTTGAAAATATATGCAATGCTCCATATCCACAGATCTCCTACTTCTTTTTTTTTTAAGGTTTTTTTTTGGTAAATAGTATTTTTTCCCAATCACATGTAAAGATAATTTTCAACATCTGGAGTCTCAAATTTTTCTCCTCCCCAAGACAGCAAGCAATCTGATATAGGTTATAAATGTGCAATCATGTTAAACATATTTCTATATTAGTCATTTTGTGAAAGAAAAAAAAGAACAAAAAGAGGAAAAAACAAAAAGTGAAAATAGTATGTTTCTTTTTTTTTATTAGGTTTTTTATTTTTGGTTTACAACACTCAGTTCTACATGTTCTTGAGTTTCAAATTTTCTTCCCTTCCCTCCCCCCCCAAGACGGCATGTAGTCTGATACGGATTCTGTATAAACCTTTGAATTAAACTTATTTACACAATATCCAAGTTGTAAAGAAGAATTATGACCAATGGAATGAATCATGAGAGAGAAGAAATGAAACCAAAAAAGAAGAGAAAAAAAGAGAGATCAAATAGTTTGCCTCCATCTGCATTCAAACTCCACAGTTCTTTCTCTGGATGTAGATAGCTTTTTCCATCATGAGTCCTTTGGAGCTGTCTTTGAGCCTTGTATTGTTGAGAAGAGTCAAGTCTATTAAAGTTAGTCATCACAGAATCAATGTCTGTGGTTGTGTACAATGTTCTCCTGGTTCTGCTCCTCTCACTCAGCAACAGATCATGTAGGTCTTTCCAGGTTATTATGAAGTCTGTATCTTCCCCATTTCTTATAGCACAATGGTATTCCATTACATTCATATACCACAACTTGTTCAGCCATTCCCCAATTGATGGGCATCCCTTTGATTTCCAATTCTTTGCTACCACAAAAAGAGCTGCTATAAATATTTTTGTACATATGGGTCCCTTTCTCACTTGTATGATCTCTTTGGGATATAGCCCTAGAAGTGGTATTGCTGGATCAAAGGGTATGCACATTTTTACAGCCCTTGGGGTATAGTTCCAAATTGTTCTCCAAAATGACTGGATCTGTTCACAACTCCACCGACAATGTATTAGTGTTCCAATTTTCCCACATCCTCTCCAGCATTTATCATCTTCCTGTTTTGTCATGTTAGCCAATCTGACAGGAGAGATGTGGTACCTAAGAGTTGTTCTGATTTGCATTTCTCTAATCAATAGTGATTTAGAGCATTTTTTCATATGCCTATAGATATCTTTAATTTCTTGCTCTGAAAACTGCCTGTTCATATTCTTTGACCATTTCTTAACTGGGGAATGGCTTTTATTCCCATAAATTTGGCTCAGTTCCCTGTATATTTTACATATGAGACCTTTATCAGAGACACTAGTTGTAAAGATTTTCTGCTTCCCTCCTAATCTTTGTTGCATTGGCTTTGTCTATACAAAAACTTTTCAGGGGCAGCTAAGTAGCGTAATGAGTAGAGTCAGGAGGACCTGAGTTCAAATCTGGCCTCAGACACTTGACACGCTAGCTGTGTGACCTTGGGCAAGTCACTTAACCCCAATTGCCCTGCCTTTCCCCGCTCAAAAAAAAAAAACCTTAAAAAAAGAAAAGTATAAAAAAAACTTTTCAGTTTAACATAATCAAAATTATCTATTTTGCATTTTGTAATGCTTTCTATCTCTTGTTGGGTCATGAGTTCTTCTCTTTCCCATAGATCTGATAGGTAAACTATTCCATGCTCTCCCAAATTCCTTATAGTATCAGGCTTTATTCCTAAATCATGAACCCATTTTGACTTTATTTTAGTATACAGTATAAGATATTGGTCTATGTCCAGTTTCTGCCATACCATTTTCTAATTTTCCCAGGAGTTTTTGTGGAATAGTGAATTCTTAGCCCAGAAGCTGGATTCTTTGGGTTTATCAAAGAGTCGATTGCTATAGCTGTTGACTTCTGTGTTTTGTGTACCTAACCTATTCCACTGATCCACCACTCTGTCTTAGCCAGCACCAGGTAGTTTTGATGACTGCTGCTTTATAGTATAGTTTGATATGTAGTATGGCTAGGCCACCTTCCCTAGCATTTCTTTTCATTAATTCCCTTGATATTCTGGACCTTTTGTTCTTCCAGATGAATTTTGTTATTATTTTATCCAGCTCCATAAAATAATTTTTGGTAGTTCGATTGGTATGGCGCTGAATAAGTAAATTAATTTAGGCAAAATTGTCATTTTTATTATATTAGCTCGGCCTAACCACGAGCAACTGATGTTATTCCATTTATTTAGATCTGACTTTATTTGTGTGAGAAGTGTTTCGTAATTGTGTTCATATAGGCCCTGGATTTGTCTTGGCAGGTAGACTCCCAAATATTTTATAGTGTCTACAGTGACTTTAAATGAGATTGCTCTTTCTATTTCTTGCTTTTGGGCTTCGTTAGTAATGTATAGGAATGCCAAGGATTTATGTGGCTTTATTTCATATCCTGTAACTTTACTAAAGTTTTTTTGTTATTTCAAGTGGTTTTTTACTTGATTGAAAATAGTATGTTTCAATCTTCATTCAGACTCCACTGTTCTTTCTCTGGATGTAGATAGCATTTTCAATCATGACAGATGTACTTCTAAAAAGAAACATGATAGGGTCTCTTCTCATAGCTCTTCTTTGGGGTTTTGCTTGCTATTTGTAATTTTTCAGCATTCAATTTCACTTGTTTTGTGGTTGTTCTTTCCATTTATGTTGTTGTAATAATTTTCTATATTGTTAAATTATCTGTTTATGTCACTCTGCAACAGTTTATGTAAATCTTGTTATACCTCTCCGTATTCATCATTTCGTTGGTTTTTTTTAGGATACGATAATATTTCATTACGTTCATGTACCACAGCTTGTTAGGTATTCCCCAATTATTGGCATCTACTTTGTTTCTAGTTCTTTGCTACAACAGAAAATGCTGCAGCATTGGTATATATTGGTATTTTGGCAAGTGCTTCCCAGAAGCTTCGTAATGCAAATTTACATAAAATGAGAATTGTCTGTAGTATGGAAGAGTTCCGCAATTTCATATATTTTTAAAAAATGACCCCCATATCTGTAACTAGTTATTTCTTGGCTGTTGAGAGAAATTATTTTTTATTACATTAATAACCCATTATTAATTATGATACAGGCTTTTTATTTCCTTATTCAGGAACCAGCCCATATAGGTAAGTCAGTCAGTTTCAGAAGGGCATGGCTGATAGATGAGAATGCCCTAATCCCTAAGGGAAACATGTCCCTTGCTGTTGGACAGGTCTCCACCCAACTAGGAGACTTTACTTCTATTTAGAATATAAAAAGAATCTAATCTAGGTAAATTCCTTCCCCAAGGCAATGAGCCCATGCTCTTGCACCCTTCCATTGGAGTTTAGAGTGACCCATCTCATGAAGAAGAGAACTAACCAGAGTGGTCTGGGTAGAGATGAATTCTCCTGTCCACATTGCTGGAGGCAGCTGAGTCCCTTGGTGAAGCCATGTTCTCAGCAGGAGGAGCTGAAGACTTTTAGCCCATCTCTTCATTTAAATGTCCACCAATCAGGGTTGATTTCTCCTGTCAGGGGCATGCCCTTTCAAAAAAATATTTCAGGTATTCAGTATCACCATTGGGTGTCTTTGGTTACTGAGAGAAACCAGGAGGGGGGAAGGCAGGGCAATTGGGGTTAAATGACTTGCCCAAGGTCACACACCTGGTAAGTGTGTCAAGTGTCTGAGGCCAAATTTGAACTCAGGTCCTCCTGACTCCAGGGCTGATGCTCTACTCACCGTGCCACCTACAGGCACCCTGATAAATTATTGACTACCCAGAAACTATCTCTTGGGTTTTTCATTCATCACAACATGTTATTACCCAGATGCTGCTGCTGAACAAGGCATACTGAACTGCCAAACAGCCTTAAACTTCATCTGGGGAAGAGCTCCCTCCCCTCTCCCTATATATAGGGAGTTTCCCAGAAACTCATCCCCTCCGCCCTCACTCCCATCCCTTTGTGAGAGTGGGAATTTCTTAGTAGATCACTCATTTTCAGGGGTATAGCTTTCCTTTTAAACCCAGAGAGCCAAAATGTCCACTCTGGCTGTGCTCACCTATTCAACCACTCCCAGGCCAGTATTCTTTTTACTGGCTTGCATCTCAGAAGAATTTGGCCCTAACTATTGTTTGCTTTTCTTTCTCTAATGCGTTTTCATTTCAGTTAAATATGTGGATCTTGAATCCTCAGCCAGATTGCTCTGGTAGCTCCAACTTTAATTTACAAATCTTTGATAATTTAAATCTGTTTCCCTTCTGGGTTGTTCTCTCTCCTTTCTTAATCTAACTACACTCATTTAAGAAAGCATACTTGGCATAGATTTGAATAGCTTTTAATATATAGTGTTACATGCTTTCTCAGAAAACTTAAGACAATACTGCTTCAAGAGATAGTTCTAAATGTGGCCATGCTGTTTACAACTGCAAGGGAAGGAGAAGAAGGACTGACTTCCCCTTCATCCCACTCTTTTTTTGGGAACTGGTGAAAACAAGGAAATAGATGAGGTAGATGAACAAGTGAATGAAAAATAGAATTTGCTGTACTGAGTGCTGGGGATACAAATAGAAAAGTAAGACAGGCCACCTTCTCTCAAGTTGCTCACAAATGGAAAGGTCCTGTGGTCCTTAAGGTACAACAACAAATCAGATGATAATTCTTCTTTAATGTCATTTCCATTGATAAAAATCATATTAGTTTTGATGTTGTCATTTGATTGTGCCTAGGACTTTGGTGGCCAAAACTTTCTTTTTGGGCTCTTTAGTAGTTGGGGCTATAGGACAATTTGCCAGGCTGCATCTCCACTGTGGGTGCTTCTCAGGATGATAGCAGAGGACTCAGGTCAGGAATCATTGCTATTCCAAAGGTTCTTATGTTCAGAGTCCTGGGCTATTTCTCTTAGTGTCTGAGGGGAAATGGTGGTGGTGGTTCAATTTGCCTGGCACATGCTGTCTCCTATCAAGGTGCTCTGCTGCCTCTGTTGATGGTAAAAGGGGAGTGTATCTCCACCTTCAGAAGAGAACAGTGAGGGGAGAGGAGGGGAATCTTTAATTCAATCTCACCAGCGGAAACTCCCTTTTTCTGCATGCCAAATGAGCACTGTCCAGCTTTGAGCTGTTTCTCCTTTCGTTACAATAACCCTAGCTTGTAGGGCTCTTCTTTGATGTCCTAGTCATGGGTAGCTGTGTGCCAGCTGGCACACAATTCAATATACAATGGAAAAGTTCAGCATACAGGATCCTCCTGGGACACTATCCTGAATCCAGTTCTACCTTTAGCCATTGTCCTTAAGGGCAAAACTTTAGTCTGCCACATTCCTCCAGGGGGCAGAATTTTATCATGTTTCCCAAAGCCAACATGAACCCGGAAGTCAATCTCGACTAGTTACATGTGCTTGTCTGGTTCTCAGGTTCAACATTCTCATTGGTCTCTGGGTCACTACAAAAATATAATTAATCTTTTGTTATGTTACTTAGTGCATAGAATATCTATGACCTGACTCTTTTCTTAAAAAAGTATTTTTAAAAACTTTTTTGGATAGGTATTTCTTTTCTTTCCTTCCCACCTCCTTTTCCCCAATTGAAAAAAAGGAAAAAGAATCCATCAAAACCCTTGGAACAAACACATATATAGTCAAGCAAAGCAAATATTCACATTGACCATTTCAAAAAAATGCATACCCAAATATATGGAATCGAGCATTAGCTATGGATCTTTCCCACCAGATCACCAGACAGTTCTGGGCAGATCAACTGATAGAGTTTGAGGTGGAGATTTTGGCATCTCTAAGAGCTTTCCAGAAAAATAGGTCTGTCCTTACAAAATATGTTCTGGGGATATTGGTAGAAGGTACTGTGCTTGCCACAATGTTCCATAGCACAGGATGGTGACACTCTTTCCCATAAGGAGCTTTGTGCTTGGCTTTTGAAATACGGTTGACAAGATGATTGATTGCCAACTATTGAGGGTGCTACAAAAATTGTATTGGTACATCTGAGACCAAGGCAGTATGGGTCTTTCTTCCCTGCCCAAATTTAGGACGTTTCTGAAAGCCCACATTCCATTTGGTCACTTCTCGCTTCCCACCTGGTTGTTTCAAGCCACTGAAGTCTTTATAAACAGATATGAGGTACTATTGGGATGAGTTCTTCTAGAGTGAAGGTTGAAATTTCCTCCCGATGCTCAGACTTTTTAACTGGAGGACCTCAGGCGGCCTAGAGGTCATATACCAAGATCACTGGGCATGAAAAAAGATGGAGGGTCAAATATAAAAGAGATTGCTAGATACTGGCATCCAGGTTATTTTTACATTAAGGGATCCTCAATGGGTCCATAAGGTTTCTGTAGTTTCCATAGGGCTTGTAGATGGAAGACGACTGAGGAAAAGAGAACCTTTGCTCAAGTAGAGGTGGGTAAAAGACCTGCTCTTTAGATCACAGTTGTAGTGGGTAGCCAGGGGAAGTGTATTGTAGGCATGGATATTGTGAATTCTTGATTGTTAAGACCTGTACTGCTTATTATGCTAGCTTCTATGCCAGTTATGGTGAGCAGGACTAAATAGAAGCTCTTGGAGTTACCTAACAATTCCACGTAGTTAATATTAAATAATAACAGGTCCTAGGGGAGGAAGGGAAGAGTTTAAGATAGTTCCTCCCTGGTAATGGAGATAGAAGAAGTTGGAGTTCTTTGAGATAAAAATTTCCTGTATAATAAAGCAAAGAATTAGGGTGGTCCCTGGGGACTTAAAATAGATTATCAGAAGTAGAATAAAATTGTGATGCCAATTGCTATGGATGTTCCTGACCTTGACGGAACAGGTAGGTGAAGGCCTGGGTAAATGGTAAGGGGTTATTGATCTCACTAATGCCTTTCCCCTCCCCATTTCCATTGCTGTGATTAGACAGGAACAGTTTGTTTTGCCTGAGGAGCGCAGTATACCTTCATTGTCCTTCCTCAGGACACCGATATCCACCACTATGTGGATGAAATAATATTGGGTCAGATGAGGCTACAGTGGCAGGGAGCCTAGCTTGGAGGGTAGCTCATGTAACAGTCAAAAGGAGAGAGAATAACTAAGAAAATTGCAGGTCCAGAACATTCAGTTAAATTTTGGGAAATATACCAAACGGGGAGAACCCAGATGATCCTAGATGTTTTCTGAAATAAGTTACTGATGTTCCTTCCTCAACAATCTAAGAAGGAATTTCAGATTATTATTGGACTTTGGGTTCTGAAGAATCCATATTCCCTAGCTATGTATTTTGATGCCCCCATTTACCAAGCTGCTTCTAAGTCTGCTTCTTTCAAGTGGAGCTTGGGATAGACTAAAGCCATGGAAAATATGAAGTTCACTATCTGGCTTTCTTTACCCCAGGCCCTTTTCCCCAGGCCTGTTTTGGAGGTCTTTCCCCTTAAGAATTAGGTTAACTGGAACCTTTGTAATGCACCAAGAAGTGGCCATATTAAATGAACCTTAGGCTTCTGAAAAACAAGCTTCTTGAGGCAGTCACTCAATATACCACTTTAAAACTCATTTTATTTTAATTCTGAAACTTAACAAACTCCAAATTATATGGACATTTCCATGAACACAAAAGGACAGAAAAAGAATATTGTACATGAAAATGCAGAGCTATTTTTTAAAATTAAAATTTAATTTTTTTCATTAATAAATTTATTTTTTATTTTTAGTTTACAACACTCAGTTCCTCAAGTTTTTGGGTTCTATATCTTCTCTCCCTCCCTCTCCTTTCCCCTCCCCCTGCAAGACAACATGTAATCCAGTGTAAGTTCTACACATACCTTCACGTTGAACTTATTTACATAATAGTCCAGTTGTAAAGAAGAATTATAACCAATGGAATGAATCACGAGAGGGGAGAAATGAAACTAAAAAAGAAGGAAAAAAAGAAGAAAAAGAGAGAGCAAAAAGTTTGCCTCAATCTGCATTCGTACTCCATAATTCTTTTTCTAGATGTGCATAGCTTTTTCCATCTTGAGTGTTTTGGAGCTGTTTTTGCACCTTGCATTGATGGGAGGAGTCAAGTCTATCAAAGTTAGTCCTTACACATACTGTGTGTCTGTAATTGTGTATAATGATCTCCTGGTTCTGCTCCCCTCACTCAGCATCAGTTCATATAAGTCATTCCAGGTTATAATGAAGTCCATCTGCTCCTCATTTCTTATAGCACAATACATTCATATACCACAATTTGTTTAGCCACTCCCCAATTGATGGGCATCTCCTTGATTTCCAATTCTTTGTCATCATGAAAAGAACTGCTATAAATATTTTTGTACATACAGGTCCCTTTCTCACTTATATGATCTCTTTGGGATATAGCCCTAGAAATGGTATTGCTGGGTGTA
>CM053624.1:139958517-140041922 GCA_028646595.1 Phalanger gymnotis
AGGGAGGGCTGACTGGGGAACAGGACAACCAGAATATATACCATCTTGGAGTGGGGGGCAGGGTAGAAATGGGGAGAAAACGTGTAATTCAAACTCTTGTGAAAATCAATGCTGAAAACTAAATATATTAAATAATAATAATAAAAAAAGGAAATAGTTTTTTCTTGCCTCTTTCTTTTGTTTTCAAAGCTTGATTTTATTCGTCACAAATTTTCCAAGGACCACTTGTTCACTCTTGTTATCTCTCTAAGCTAAAAGTCATTCTGATTTTAGGCCTTTTCTCTAAACATTGTTTGAATTCTTCTTGATATTTAAATAACCATCTTTTTTTTTTCTCTAAAAGAATGCATGCTTTTGTTTAGAAATTGACTGTGGGATCCAAGTGCATATTTAAGAATTTTACATATGTCATAGTTTAGATTCTTTTACCCTTTTATGTTCTTGTCAAAAATATTTTTAGATTCAAAGTTATGGTATTTTTTTGATAAGTAATGTTTTTCTTTTGGAGGTTCTGAATGATTTTTTTGTCATTATAATTTTGAAATTTGACAGTGATGTTCCTGGGTTAGTTGAATTTAAGGTTCTTCTTTGCTGGGGTTTTATGAATTACCCTTAAACAGAATATGTCTTCAAAACTTCTGGGAAGTTTTCCTGTATAATTTTTCTGAGATATAGTTGTCATATTTTATTCTCCATTGAAATTCTCAGTGCCCAAACAGTTGCTACCCAATTTTTTCCTCTTATTTTCTGATCTGCTCCCCCCATTTTAACTGTCTTCTGCAATTCTCTCATTCACTGTTTTAGTAATTCTCTTGTTAATTGCCTATATTGATGTTTTTATACTTTCGTGCTCATTTACAAAGTGCTAAGTTCTATAATTATCTTGTTTCATGCTTCCTTAGCTTTGCCCAGTCCCTTTCTTAATTAAATTTATGGGGTTTTATGGGCTGATTTAATGGCTCCCTCTAATTTCTTCAGTGTGTCTATCACTGCTTTTATTGTATCTTTAGAAGTTTCTTGTATGGTTTCTAATACGGCTATTGATGCCGCTTCTGTATGCCTTTCTTCTGAGGTTCTTTGCCTAATTTCTTAATTATTTTCATTATACTATTACTTTTGTTTCAGTTTGCTTATTTGAAAAAAAAATAGCTAACATTGATAGAGTGCTTACTATGTGCCAGGAACTGTGCTAAGCACTTTACAAATAACATTTCATTTGACCCTCACAACAACTCTGGGAGGTAGGGTCTATTATTATCCCCATTTTACAGATAAGGAAACTGAGGCAAACAGAGGTTAAATGACTTGCCCAGGGTGACAGTGTCAGAGGTAGGACTTGAATTTAAGTCTTCCTGACACCAGGCCAAAAAGGTTTTTAAAAATTTTTAATTTCTATTTTTAAAAACTTAAATACAAAATCAGAAAGGAAAAAAGAAACAAACTTAAGTACTAAAATTTAAATACAAAATAAGAAAAGAAAAAACATTGCCATATGCACAGCAGAGCTTAAGAGAGGATTCAAAATATAAAGCAATAAACTTCCATTTCAAGAAAGCCCATAATAAATATTTATTGTGTTCAGAACTATCCATCTTTTCTTTAATTCCTTGTAGGTTTTATTTTATTGTCTGCTGTACATTTTTTACTTTGATCTTTTTTTTTTACCCCTTCCTCCACCTCCTCTCCCAGGAAGGCTACAGTTAAGCACATTATCCACCAACTCATCATTTCCTACACCACAGCAACGTTCTAATCTTATACTGTCTAGTTATTTTAAATAGTCTAAAGCAACATTGATTAATATGGCTGACATATAGTTTCCTTATTTTTCTCTTTTGATTAAATCTATTTTAGTTTTAACTTTGTCTGAGATCATGATTACTAACCCTGCTTTTTTAATCTAATAAATTCTACTCCTGATCTTTATTTTATGTTTGTGTGTATCTCTTATTTCCTATCCCTCCTGACACCTTTACTTCTACCATTTCTTTGCCTCCTATTACTTAACCTACCCCTTTCCTAGGATCCCTCACTTATCCTCTCCACCCCCCCTTTCCCCTTGCCCATTTGTTTCTATTTGAATTTAGAAGACTTTCATAGCCTTCCATATATACATGTATGTATGTATGTATGTATGTATGTATGTATGTATGTATGCACACATTGTTCCCTCTTTATCCCATTATCATTAATCTAGACACCCTTCTATACCCTCCCATCCTGTTCCTTCACTTTCTTGTTTATAAATTTAGAAGACTTTTATTCCCTTCTAAATGTATATATTTTTCTCTCTTTAACCCAGATTTAATGTGAGTAGGGTTCCCTCTAAAAACCCCTCCCTATCATCTTTCTATCTGAATTTAGAAGACTTCTATACATACATACACACATACATATACATACATATGTATGTGTGTACGTATGTATACATATGTATGTATAAATATTGTTCCCTCTTACACCCATTCCTGATGAAAGGAGGGTTCCAGAACTACCAGCCCTCCTCTCCCATCTATTTCCTCTGTGTCAGTTCTTCCTCTCACACCTTCTTTGTATAATATAATTGCTCTTTTTGCATTTTCATAGATGGTATTACTTTTAAGAATCACACCATACTCAGCTCTATCCCAATCTTCCTTTCGAACTACCCAATTAGTAATTACGATCTTAGAGATACAGTTTATATTTCCTTGTATAGAAAGTAAACGGCCTATTCTTATTGAGTCTCTTGTAATTAGTCTGTTGTTTGCCTTATACTTCTCTTGGATCTTGCATGTCAAATTTTCTATTAAATTTAGGTCTTTTTGCAATAAAATCCTGAAAGTCTGGCAATTCGTTGAATATTCTTTTATTTTCTGTTCAAGATTATGCTTAAGTTTGCTGAGTATGACAAAAAGTTCTTATTGATATTTTCCTATGTCCATGATTTCCCCTAGGATTGTGGCATATCCTTTTTTCCCAACAAGAAAATAACATTTTTATTCCTAGAATGCCACCTATATCCCAATTCTTTTAAAATTGGCCTAGTTCTAGTTCATTTATCTATTTTATTATTATCTATTTTATAATGTCATGCTCACCTGAATAATCATGAAGTGGATTTTTGGTGCTCCAACCAAACCTTGTTGTTTAATCCATGTCTAAGTAACCACAAACTTACACATTCACAGGCCCTGGCTAATTAGGCTATCACCATGTCCCTTTCCCAGAAAAGTACATCACATAGCACCAAGATGCATCACTTTAGATATAGTAAAAATTGGTCTCTCTCTCTCTCTCTCTCTCTCTCTCTCTCTCTCAAAAAAAAAGAAAATATTATAAGTACTCCCCTTTAATACCCCACATAACTTAGGATACCTGGTTCCCCCAACAACTCCAGACAGGCCAGTAGAGGGCTCACTATCTCCTCCATATGAACCAGAGCCAGGGAGTACTGAGCCACATTTTCCTTTTTAGTTCTGTAAGCAGTCATGTCTCTGACTAAAGAAAGTTACTAAGGTGAGGAGTAAGATCAAAACACATACTCACAAGACAACAAAGTCAAAGCTTCTACATCCAAAGCCTCCAAGAAAAATATGAATTGATCTCAGGCAATGAAAGAGTTCAAAAAGCATTTTGAAAATCAAGTAAGAGAGGTAGAGGAAAAATTGGGAAGAGAAATGACATTGATGCAAGAAAATTACAAAAAATGAGTCAACAGCTTGATAAAGAAGACACACAAAAAATACTGAAGAAATAACATCTTAAAAAACAGACTAGACCAAATGGTAAAAGAGGTCCAAAAAGCAAATAAGGAGAAGAATGCCTTAAAAAAGCAGAATTGGCCAAGTGGAAAAGGAGGTCCAAAGGCTCACTGAAGAAAATTATTCCTTAAAAATTAGAATAGAGCAAGTGGAAACTAATGGCTCTATGAGAAATCAAGAAACAATAAAAGAAAACCAAAAAATGAAAAAAAATGGAAGATGTGAAATATCTCATTGGAAAAACAACTGACCTGGAAAATAGATCTAGGAGAGATAATTTAAAAATTATCAGACTACTTTAAAGCCATAATTTAAAAAAATAGAGCCTAGACATCATCTTTCAAGAAATTATCAGTGAAAACTGCCCCAATATTCTACAACCAGAGGGTAAAATAGAAATGGAGAGAATCCACCCATCACTTCCTGAAAGAGATCCCAAAATGAAAACTCCCAGGAATATTATAGGTAAATTCTAGAGTTCCCAAGGTCAAGAAGAAAATATTGCAAACAGCCAGAAAGAAACAATTCAAATATGCTAGAGCCACAGTCAGTATAACACAAGCTTCTACATTAAAGGATCGAAGCACTTGGAACATGGTATTCTGGAGGGCAAAGGAGCTAGGATTACAACCAAGGATCACCTACCCAGCAAATCTGAGTATAATCTTTCCAGGGGAAAATGGATATTCAGTGAGATAGAGGACTTTCAAGCATTCTTAATAAAAAGACCAGAACTGCATAGAAAATTTGACTTTCAAGTAAATCAAAACTCAAGAGAAGCATAAAAAGGTAAACAGGAAAGGGAAATCATAAAGAACTCAGTAAGTTCAAACTGTTTACATTCCTACATGGGAAGATTATATTTGTAGAAGGAGTAAGGAGTAACAAGTATGTATATATATATATATATATATATATATATATGCATATATATATGTATATAGACAGAGAGAACAGGTGTGAGTAGAATACAAAAAGACAATATCTAAAAAAATAATTTGCCCGTGTCATAATCCTAATTGGAGTATAAACAACTTGAGCCCTGTTTTTGTCCTTGTGTCCACAGAATTTAGCATAGAGCCTGACACCTAGCAGGCACCTAATCAATGCTTATTTGTTGATTGTTGTGTCATTTCAGTTACATCTGACTCTTTATGATCCCATTTGGGATTTTCTTGGCAAAGATACTAGAGTGGTTTGCCATTTTCTTCTCAGCTCATTTTACAGGTGAGGAAACCGAGGCAAAAAGCATTAAGTGACTTGCCCAGGGTCATACAGATAGTAAAGTTCTGAGACTAGATTAGAACTCAGATCCTCCTGACTCCAGGGACTATACTCTAACCACTGTACCACCTAATTGCCTTCATTGATTATAAGCAAAAAACAAAACAATATAGTTAGATTAGGAAAAGCATGGTAATATTAAGCATCAGAAAGAGGTAATGCTGAGAAATAAGGAGTCACATACTGTTGCTTCTGCACAGATTTGAAGGGAGGAGAGAGATGTAAGGCTCCCTTTCAAGGTTAGCAAAGCCACAGTCAGAGCAGAGTTTGCTAGCAAGAAACATTAAGATTTCTTTATTCTTGTCTTCTTCCTAGTTTTTATTTAGAAAACATTACTACTGTGTGTTTACATATTCAGAGTCTATGTGCCCCAGATGTCAGGAAAGATAAACAAAACTATATATGTGAAGGTGTAAGCAATGTACTAAGATACTTCTCTTTACATTTCCATAAAAGTCTTCTCACAGTGTATTGATGAGAACTTACTGTGTCGAAGGGGAAACAACAATGAATTTGGATTTAGCAGACCTGGATCCAAATTTTGACTATGCCATTTATTAGCTCCATGCCCATGTGCTAGTCAGTTTGACATGCTGTGCCTTAGTTTCCAAATCTCTAAAATTGGGATAATAATACCTATACAACTTACTACCAGGGTAAAAATCAACTGAACTACTGAGCATGTTGGGCACCTAGAAGACTCAATCCCCATATGTCATTTCTAGTGCAATCATACAATGGTATCTAAGAACCATGCCATAGGCTTCATCCTATACCTACTAATGTTTGAACGAAAGCCGTATTTATCTATTGATTTGTGCTTCAGAATCTTAGAAGACAGAGAAGTTTGAAGCACTCACAACCAGTATGTCTCTCAACTGAAAAATCAGCTGCAGGAAGCCCATCAGTTATTTATGGTTTCAACTCAGAAAAGCTTGGGGAAGAAAAGGTGATGTCAAAGGTTTGAGTTCACTGTCAGAAACTCTAGCAACAGCATTCTCTTAAGAAACCTTAGTGTTTGATTCTTGAAAATACTATCCATTCCTAATGATTCTGTTTGTGAACTATGAGTGAAAAGAATGTTGGACTTGAAACCCAAAGACCTGAATTCAAATCATGCCTCTGATGCTTCCTGTGACCATGTGACCTCGACCCTATGTGACCATGGGGAAATCATGTAACCTCTCTTAGCTTTAGTTCCTTCATCTGTAAGGTGGGAATGATATTCCACTACTGGTCTCACAGGTTGTAAGAAAATTGCTTTTTAAACTTTAAAGGAGGAAATACTATTATTATTTAAACTGGTAAGGCATGAGAAAAGGGGTAATTTGTTTTACAGCAATCCAAGGATTTCTTAGCCAAAGTCCTGAAATAGCTTAAAACCAGCTTCAATGGCCATTCCCACTGAGATTATAGATAGATAGTGTGTCTTTAAAAAGACAACAGAGTATTGAGGGACTGGTTGTAACTGTTATTCTAGAGAAATTTTGAACTATTATGGCTAAAGAGATATTGAGAGAAATGTGGAAAAAAAGAGGATGAAGAGAACTTCTTTCCTGAGAGAAAACTGTTTTAACTTTTCACTTCTCAGGTTCTGTGCCTGCTATCAAATATATGTAACATTTTTGCATGATTCAATAAATTAAGTAATTCACAGAATGCTAAGCGGTCTCCCCAAACTGATCTTACTATGGATTACCTTGGCATTTTCCAATTCTTTGACATTTCTTTTCATATTTTTATAATATCTTTATTTTGTTTTCTGGCTCCACTCCTAAATTCAGTAAATCTTATTAGTTTCCAGTTCTAAAATATCATAACACATATTAAACAAATCAGCCTATGTGTTTTCCACAACCAGAAACTCAAATTAAAACAGTTATCTACTAATGTCATATAGCATGTGGAGCTTATGAAATTAGTAGATAACTGTTTTAATTTATATACCTTTATATCCCAGGCCTAAGGAATTTTCACACCTTTAGATTTCCAGCTCCTTGAGAGCAGGGACTGTTTGCTTTTTGCCTTCTTTGTTTGTTTGTTTCCCCAGCATTTAGCACAGTGCCTTGCACATAGTAGGTATTTAATAAATTCCAGGCGAGTGCTAATTGACCACATTACAGGCATATCTTGGAGATGCTAGAGGTTCAGTTTCAGACCACTGCAATAAGGTGACCATCTCAATAAAGCAAATCACACAAATTTTCTGGTTTCCCAGTGCATATAAAAATTATGTTTACACTATACTATAGTATACTAAGTGTGCAATAGTATGTCTAAAAATGTACATATCTTAATTAAAAATACTTTATTGCTACAATGATCCAAGACAATTCCAAAAGACTCCTCATGGAAAATGCTATCTACATCCAGAAACAGAACTGATGGAGTCTGAATGCAGATCGAAGCATACTGTTTTCACTTTATTTTTTTCATAGTTTTCCTCTTGCTTTGTTTCCTCTTTCACAACATGACTTATATGGAAATATGTTTTACATGATTCCACATATACAGCCTATATCAAATTGCTTACCAACTTAGGGAGAAGGGAGGGGAGGGAAAGAGGGAAAAAATTTAGAATTCAAAATTTTATTTTAAAAAAGAATGTTAAAAATTCTCTTTACATGTAATTGGAAAAGAAAAGAAAATACTATTAGAATACTTTATTGCTAAAAAGTGCTAACCAGTGAGTCATAATCTTTTTTGCTGGTAGAGGGTCTTACCATCATGTTGATGGCTGCTGACTGATCAGGGTGGTGGTTGCTGAAAGTTGGCATGACTATGGCAATTGTTTAAAATAAGACAACAATGAAGTTCCCAACATCAATTAACTCTTCCTTTCACTCGAACACTTAGTGGCCATTGTAGGATTATTAACCGGCCTAATTTCAATACTGTGTCTCAGGGAATAGGGAGGCCTGAAGAGAGAGAGACAGGGAATACTAATTGGTGGAGCAGTCAGAACACACATATCATGTATTGATTAAATTCACTAGCTTATAAGGGTGTGGTTCATGATGCCCAAAACAATTATGATAGTAACATAAAAGATCACTGTTCACAGACAACCACAATAGGTATAATAATAATAATAATGAAAAAGCCTGAATGTCGTGAGAATTACTAAAATGTGACAGAGACATGATATGAGCACATGCTGTTGGGAAAATGGTGCCAGCAGACTTGCTCAATGCAGGGTTGCCACGAATCTTTAATTTGTGAAAAAAAAAAAAGCACAGTATCTATAAAAGGCAATAAAGCAAAGTGCAGTAAAAGGAGGTATGCCTGTACATCATGTGTTGAATGCTAACCTTTCTGTTAATGAACTGTGATTCTGTAGTCTAGCTTTGTTATATGTTATGAATATCCAAACAAAAGGAAGGGGAAAGGTACAAAATCCTCAGGTCTATGAATTACAGTGGTTTTGTGTTTAAGGTTTATTGGCACCTTTTGTTCTGTACCAGTGATTAATGTAATAGATGTCCTGACTCCCACAGAATCTTCCCTTATAACAATAATAATGGTAAGAATAGCTAGCATTTATTTATATAACTCTTGCTAACATTTATATAGCTCTAAATATATAAAACACTGCACACATACACAGATATATATGTGTGTGTATACATATATACACATATTATATAGAAAGAATCGCATGAAATAATGAAGAGTAAAATGAGCAGAACCAAGAGAACATTGTATACTGTAACAGAAATGTTGTTCAAAGAACAACTGTGAATGACTAAGTTATTTTGAATATTATAAATACTCAAATCAACTACAAAAGACCTGTGAAGGAAGATGCTATCCACCTCCAGAGAAAGAACTGATAAACAGAAGTATGTATAATATAGTTTAACACACACACACAGCACACATCAGTGTTTAATGGTGGCCTTCTCTAGTGTGTGGAAGGAAGAGAGAGAGAGAAAAAATTTAAAGTGATGGCAGAGAACAAAAGAAAACTCAGAAGGAAGCACAGAAAAGCAGAGTAACTTTGAAAATGATTTATTAAATAGTTTTGTTTTTAAAAAGTAAACAGTGTGAAATGGAGATTCATGGTTTCATACCGAATCCTCTTTTTGTGTTGTGCTGTGTACATGGGAATTTCTTTTGTCCTTTTGTATTTAAGTTCAAAATGAATAAAAATAAAATTAAAAATAAAAGTATATGCATAATAAATTCCAAATATTGCTTTTAAAGCTGTTCTGTTACTCTGTGCTTTCTTCTAAGTTTCTTTCCATTCTTTTCTATGGATTAAAAAATACTTCAATGATCCATTTTTGATCATTGTTACTAACCTCCTTTTCTTTTACTAGTCCCTCTTCCCAATGAAAAAACTGAAAAAAAAAAACCCTAACCTTTATAACAAAAAAAGCATCATCAAACAAAATGAATCCACATAGAGTCTATATCCAAAAACATGTCTATTTCTGTATCTTGTGTTCGTTATCTCTCTATCAAAAAGCAAGCAACATATTTCATCATAGATCCTCTGGAAACATGATTGACTATTGCATTGATCAGTCTTTTAAGTTTTCAAAGTTTTTTTTTTTAAACCATGTTATCCTTGTGTAAATTGTTTTCCTGATTCTGCTGACCTCAGTCTGCATCAGTTCATACAAGCTGGGATTCTCTGCAATTATCTCTTTCATAATTCCTACCAGCAAAAATAATATTCCATCATATTACATATCAGAATTTATTACCATTCTCCAAATAATGGGCATTCCCTTAGATTCTAGTTCTTTTCTTTTTCCTCTTACTTCTACCTTCAAGATTAAGGAATTTGTTTTGCTTGTGACTATTCCCTTTCCAGTATTATCCTCCCTCTTGAACTTCCTCCACCCCATTTGTTTTCCTGTTGAATCTGATGTATTTTTACATCATGAGGGTTGTGTTTGTGTCCTTCCTACAAATGACCTCATCTTAGGTTAGAAGCCAAATTCTCCTCTTCTGTTCGTAATCATATAAATGACATTTGTTCTATAACGTACAACGGTCCTTGTGTCCATATTTCTCCAGTATACTACAGTTTATCACATTCAAAATTAGCAATAACTATCTTAGAATTCTGAGTAAGAGTAACTGTTTCTCTTAGAACTCTGAACATACCAATAACTGTCTACCCCTGCCAAAGTATGCTTAAATCAGCAACTGTTTTTCTCAGAAACAAAATTCTGCCCCATACAAGTGAGCTGTCACTCACTTAAAAGGTCATTCTCTTACAATAGGATGATAGATTTAAAGCTGGAAGGGACCTTCAAGGACACTGAATCCAACCCCCTAATTTTATAGATGAGGAAACTGAGGCACAGAGTGGTAAAATGATCTTTCTAGGGAAAACATCTACTAAGTGTTCAAGGTAGGATCAGGACTCAATTCTTCCTAAATTGAAGGCCATCACTTTATTCACTATTTAAATCCAGATTTTTCCGCCTGCCTCAAGAGGCTCTCCATCATCTGATACTAACCTAAATTTCTGGCTTTTATTATGTTATTCTCCTCCATGCACTCTACCCTCCAGTCAAACTGATCTAGAACTCATACTCCATAACTTACACCTCCATACTTACTTATGCCTCGAATGTCCTATCTTCTCTTATGGAACTCCTACATTCACTTATTCACTCATTTATTTATTTATCATTCATTCATTCATTCATGTATTTATTTATTCTTAGAACCTTTAACTTCCATGTCTTTCATCTGTTGAGTAAAGCCAAAATATATGACCAAGTTTAAGTTACAAATTAATACCTTTGTTTAAAAACAATTTTTTTTTTTTGCAGGGGGGAAGGCAGGGCAATTGGGGTTAAGTGAAAAAATAATTTTTTTTTGTAACGTAAATGAACATTGTGGCAATAAGGGGCCAGTCTCCACTCTGGAGGGAGGTGTAGAACTCCTACATATCTTTTAAAGTTAAACCCAAATGCCTTTTTTAATACAAAGTCTTCCCTGACCTTCTCCATTGAACTTCACATGTCACTTTGTTTGGTAGCCCTATAATATATCTATCATGTAATGTATATTACAGGTGTCAATTTTAATTCTATGGTCCTTTTGATATGATACTATAAGCTCCATGAGGACAGGAACCACCTCTTAACTAAACTTTGTATCTCCCATAATGCCTAGCAAAGTGTTCCGCCTACATACTCTCTCTGTCTCTTTCTCTGTCATTCTGTCCTTTCTCTGTCTCTGTCTTTTTCTGTATTTCTTTCTCTCTCTCTGATCTCTGTATCTTTCATCTCTGTTTCTCTCTTCTCTCTTTTGATATTGGGTCTCCCCACCTCACCTAAGTTAGAAGTGTAGTGGACATTCGTGGGCTGTATCCCATTGCTGCTGGCATAGAAACTTTGACCTCCTGCAAATCTGACCTGAGCCTGTTGGTTCCTCCTTAGGCAGCCTGGCTGAGGGGCTTACCATATTTATGCTGGACAGTGTGGACTGATTGACTTTAGCCCTATTATACAGCTCAGAACTCCCCATCTATCTTAGTCTCTCCAGCAGTAGGGATCAAGGACATGTACCGCCATGCCCAATTCTGCATACATTCAACATTTAATCAATGTTTATTGAATATTGATGGATTGACCAACTTGAGATCAGACTACTATAGAATCAATAATGCATTTTTTATTTGAGGCAACTAGTAAATTGTGTAGGAAGTTTCAATTTGCATAGGAGGAAGAAACACCAAATGAAATTCATCTTTCAAAGTAAACAAAGAGTAAAATAAAGTCCTCAACCTATAACAATGGCAGAACAAGCCTTAGCACTCAACTATTGACTGGCTATTGTCATTGGTTGGCACCGTTTCCTAATCCAGACTAGTCATATCTGGATCCCTATTTGAGTGGCTTGGGCCCCAAAAGGCTTGACTGCCACCTTTTGCTGGAAGAAATACCACATGTCCCTCTTTCCTTCCTAACTGGATCTCTCCCTTTTTGAAAAATAATTTCCTAGGAAACATGGATGACAGCTTCATCTGCTTAACATGTTCTACCTCATCTATTAGTCATTTATTATGGAATAAAAATTACAGGTGTATATTACTTGTCATCATATAATTCCTTTACCTGCAATAATCCATAAGTTCATAGCACTATCAAGAGTTTGGCTATGACTATTTTGTTGTGTTTTAGACATTTTTTCCAGACTTTGTTCTTTTGAGGAGAATATGCCATGGAAGTATAGTGGCAAAAGCAATGGATTTGGAGTCAAAGGCCCTGGGTTTATATCCTAGTTCTTCCATTTACATCCTGTATGAAAGAAGGAAAGTACCTTCCTTTTGTGTGGGCCTCAGTTTCTTTATTTTGTTTTAATTTTATTTTTTAAGTCATGGGAATTTATTATATAAGAGAATATCAGATATTTACCTTTTGTTTCATAGCATTAACAATTCATGATAACAATCAGAAAATATACACTTAAATGACAGTCAAAAGAAAAGAATAATTATACATAGTACAGATTACAGAACTGTGATTTGTATTTAAGCAAAGCAGCATTAAAAAGCTGTTTTCCTACATTCACAATCAGTGAACGTGGCATTTTCTGTGTAAAATAGCGGCAAAGGAAATCTTCTAATCAAATACCTTACAATAAAAGAGAAGAATATGAGAAATTATATTTGGGTGGATACCATGTCTGGTTATAAACCTATTTTAAAATCTTTCCCCTTCCCCCACCCCACACTTACATACACTTATAACATGTATATATTTTATTGCTATTATATCTCTCCTGGTTTAACATAATATACTAAACACTTATCTGCGTTTATTTTGGTTTCTAAAAATATATAAAATGAATTGAAACAGCTACCGCAGCTTTCAAGCAATCACTGCATTAGCATTGAAAGCTTCATTCTGAAAACATAGAGTAGAAATACTGAATAAATAGTGATTATTTTGTCTTCTCCATACAGCTGATGGCCTTTATCCAAAATGTTAAAATACAATGTTAAATGTTAAAATAGCAAATAGTATAAATGTGCAATGTTTCTTTTTTTTAAAGGACATAATATAAAAGCAATACTTCTTTGCTATCTCAATACAACATAGGCTATCATAAACAACTGGGGGAGAGATATAAAAATCGTTTTATTTACATAGGTAATTAAGGCCTAATTATGTAAAAAAAAGGAACACTAGAAATTTGTCCATTGTCCTACTTCCCTCTGCACCCTCTGAAATCAAAAGTTTTAGATTATTTCAGATCAGTCACAGTTCTAAAACCGGAATGATGTTCATATCATTTTTATCTAAAGACCATTTGTTGTTATTCACACAAAAAATTAGTTTTTAAAGCAGGTACCATATTTAGTTATCAAATGGTCCCAATTTTTGCTCCTTTTCAAACACATTTCTAATTTTACCCCACCAGTCCAATTATTCCTTTTGTTAGTCTTTTTTCACTTTAAAGAATGACTCATATGACCTACTGATTATCAGTACTGATAAACAAGGGATTTGTATAGGCAACTTCTATTAATAGTAGGCCTCAGTTTCTTTATCTGTAGAATGGAAAGGTTTGACTCTACCCTTCCAATTCTAATCTGTTTTCTTACAGTCACTTCATTATTGCTAAATCATAGTTCTGCTTCCTCTAAAAAGAGGGGTCTTCAAAAGCATGGAAGTATAGAGCATCTGGATGTAGGGGAAGTGAGAAGAGAGAAAGGTTACTGAAAGGAGGGTTTAAAGATTTGGAAGACAAATTTCCTAATTTTGCCAACTCACCAGGGGACACTGGGAATGACTTTATGTAACCCAGTGACACTGTCCAGAAACCTAGCCAAAGTATTTTTTTAAAACCTACCCAAGACTTGGTTGGTATAGGGAATTCCAGATGAGGAAATTCCCTCTACCAATGTAGATTAGTACCTGTCGTGCAACTTATGGTCTTACAGATCTGAGAAACTGAGAAGTAAGTGATTTGCCTAGGGTCACACAGCCTGTATGAAATAGGACTTGAACACAAATCTTTCTGATTATAAGCTTAGCTCCCTATAGAACACTGCCTCGCAGATCTAAGGCATGTGTCTCCCTGATGGTAATCTAACAACATGATTTCAATGATTTTTTGATACCTTTTCTGGAGCTTTTCCCAGTACTAGTACCTCAGTGTGAGGCAGCTAGATAGCTCAGTGGATAGAGTGCTGGGCCTGGAGTCAGGAAGACCTGAGTTCAAATCCAGTTTCAGACACTTACTAGCTGTGTAACCCTGGGCAAGCCACTTAACCTTTGTTTGCCTTAATTCACTGGAAAAGGAAAGGTCAAGCTACTCCAATATCTTTGCCAAGAAAACCCTGTGGACAGCATGGTCCATAGCATCATGATTAGATATGACTGAACAACAAGTGCTTGAGAGTAGGGCTTGAGAATATGGTATGGTATTGACTGGAATGACTTGCCTGTGAGCCAAAATTTTGTTCCTGGCCACCAATCTACTTGTGGCCTGACTATCCTAGTTTTTGTTCTTAAGTTATTTTCACTTGTGTCTGACTCTTCATGACCCCATTTGGAGTTTTCTTGGCAAAGGTACTGGAGTGGTTTATCATTTCCTTCTCCAGCTCATTTTATGGATGAGGAAGCTGAGGCAAACAAGGTTGAGCAATTTGCCCAAGGTCACACAACTACTGTCTGGGGTTGATTTGAATTCCAGTCTTCCTAACTCCAGGCCTGGCGTTCTATCCACTGTGCCACCTAACTGCTCCAACTATTCTAGAGCTAGGGTCTAATTCTCTCCAGCACCTAATAATACAGACATATGAATAGGCCCTGCCCTTCTAGATGGCAGCAAAAGAGAGATAAAGAAGGAGAAGGGGGAAATTAACTTTGGGATTTAACTAAGAAAGGTGTTTCCATGCTGGAGGATGTTCCTTCACAACCTTTATTAATTCTTAAAGTTTATTTATGTTAGTTCTGGGCACTCAGAACACATGCATAGAATGATAAGGCAGAGTTTCAGAATAGTGAACATGAGACCCTTTCATGTCATAAACTATATCCTTACCAGAGCCCTAAACAGAGGTAATACCTGGTCCTGGTGCAAAACAAAAGATACCTAGGAAGGAACACATGGACAGATACATAATTTAGATGCTACCCTGGTAGTTAGTAGATAAGGTAAGAGATACAGAAACATGTCCACATGGGGAATGTTTTCCTCTAGAAACCCAGAAAGCTTAGTTAAGGGTGGGCTCAAAAATCTCAAAAGGTTTTGCTGTTTCATATGCATAGGAAAGACCAGGAACACAGCTTGGCAGGAGATGATGATTGACTGCGGGGCTTAGTTTTATTTGATGCTTTTCCACCTCACACTCATCTTCATGGAAGAACAGAAGAGTTTCAGAGTTGAGAAATCTGCAACCTTAAACTCTGAAATCCCTTGGCAGTTTGTTCCAGGGAAACTTCTACTGGCTATAGTTTGGCCATCTGAAATTAAACAGGGACCTACAAGGAATTTCTACCCTAAGCTAGAATACCATCTCTGACCAAGACACAGCATTGGTGATCAAGAAATATAGTTCAGGAACAAATAAAACCAAGAGCTAGTTTTATGAAAACAACAACAACAACAATAAAATAGACAAACCATTAGTTAATTTGATTTTTTAAAAAAGAAGAAAACCAAATTACCAGTATCAAAAATGGAAAAGGTGAATTATCACCAATGAAGAAGAAATTAAACTATTTTGCCCAATTATATGCCAATAAATCTGACAATCTAAGTGAAATGGATGAATATTTATAAAAATATAAATTGCCCAGATTTAACAGAAGAGGAAATGGAATACTTAAATAATTTCATTTTAGAAAAAGAAATTGAACAAGCTAACAATGGACTCCCTAAGAAAAAATCCCCAGGGCCAGATGGATTCACAAGTGAATTCTACTAGATATTTAAAGAACATTTAATTCCAATACTATATAAACTATTTGGGAAAACAGGTGAAGGAGTCCTACCAAATTTCTTTCATGAGAAAAATATGGTGCTGATGCCTAAGCCAGGAAGAGCCAAAACAGAGAAAGGAAACTACAGACTGATTTCCCTAATGAATATTGATGCAAAAATTTTAAATAAAATACTAGCAAGGAGATTACAGTAATATGTCACAAGGATCATACACTATGACTAGAAGAGATTTATACCAGAATTGTAGTGCTGGTTCACTATTAGGAAAATTATCAACGTAATTGACCATATCAATAACAAAACCAGCAAAAATCGTATGATTATCTCAACAGATACAGAAAAAGCTCTTAACAAAATACAGCACCCATTTCTATTAAAAACATTAGAGTTTAGGAATAAATGGAGCTTTCTTTAAAATGATAGGTAGTATTTAAGACTATCAGCAAGCACTATCTGTTGTGGAGATACACTAGAAGCCTTCCCAGTAAGATCAGGAGTGAAGCAAGGATGCCCATTATCATCACTATTATTCAATATTGTATTAGAAATGTTAGCAATAGCAATAAGAGAAGAAAAAGATATTGAGGAATTAGAATAGGCAATAAGGAAACAAAACTATTACTCTTTGCAGATGATATGATGATATACTTAAAGAATCCTAGAAAATCAACTAAAAAACTCCTTGAAATAATTAACAATTTCAGCAAAATTGCAGGATATAAAATAAACCCACATAAATCATCAATATTTCTATATATTACCCACAAAGCCCAGCAGGAAGAGATAGAAAAAGAAATTCCATTTAAAATAACTTTAGACCACAGGTGGGGAACCTGTGGCCTTAAGGCCACATGTGGCCTTCTAGGTCCTTAAGTGCAGCCTTTGGACTGAATCCAAATTTTACAGAACAAATCCTTTTATTTTTATTAATACATTTTTATTCATCTTTTACGTTTATATTTTATTTTTAAAATGAACATATTTAAAATACCAAAGAATGAAATAAGTTTCAATGAAATAAACCTCCCAGATTGACTAGCATAGTTAGAACATTAGTAAACCATAAGGGCTAAATTGATGGCAGCTATGCTCATTATTTAGTTCTAACTTCCACTGTCTGACTGGCACCACTACCACACGAGGCTAGTTGGCGAGAGTTTACGAGGGTTAAATATACTAGTCTGCTATCAGCTTTCGACAACGGTGCACTGTGTTTCTGCTGTGAATAGTTGCACAGCTTGGCAGTGTTTTAAAATCTGTCTGCTTAACAGCCCATCATATCAAAGAAGACCAAGAGAACACTTAATGATGAAAAGAGGTTTTTTAAAATGAGGATTGGGAATTGCAATATTATCTTGTTTCTGCTAAAAATAAGATGAATTGCTTGCTTTGTGATATCAATGTCAACAATTAAGGATATCAATATCAAAATTAAGGAAATTCAATGCTCATCAGCATTATAACATTCATAAGGACCACAAATATTATAAATTAGAGAAAGAGGAATGAAATGTTGTACTGCAGACATTAAAAGATGAAAAGCAAAAGCAAAAGACAATTCTTTCAGGCAGCAATGTGACCTGAAAATAATACTATTGAAACAACTTATAAATTAGCTTATATATTTGGGGAACAGGGAAGCTATTCAATGATGTAGAAATTGCAAAAGGATGCATTGTCAAAGTTGTAGGGTACTTAGACCCTGATAACATTTCAAAGTGCAAACAACCAAGGAGAACCTACACCGATTGGCAACATGAATTAGCCTTCAACTTAACAGAAGTTATCCCTTCATGCAATACTTCAAAAGGAAAATATATATTATTCAATTGCTTTGGATGAATCAATTGATACTACTGACTTAGCATAGGTTTTATACTTCATTTGGGTCATAACAGAAGATTTTCTTTGCTACAAAGAGTTATTTGCTTTGGGCATGCTTGTGAACAGAACATGGGGAATAGAGCTTCAACAACTTTCAAGATAAATGTCATGAAATTGGGTTGTGCACATTTTGTAGGGATTGCATAACAAGTGGGCCCAATGGGGGACAAGCCCAGATGGAGCAGTGCATTGACATCACAGAAAGCATTAGCCACCCGGCAGCATAGGAGGTAAGAACTGCTTATGCTATATTGGGCAAAGATCTACTATAATACTTCATTGTTTGTAGCATTAAGGTGACCCTTGGTTCTTGAAGACTATGTTAGCTCAGAACAAACTTTGGCAGGACCTTCCAGAGTAGAACAACTTCAAATGCAGGCCTAGAGATGGAACATTTTTCTATTATCCGAGGACCAGCCTAGCTGAGCACAAATAGGTGCATCACTAAATTGACCACCAGGTGATAATTGAGGGGCAAGGAAAGCAATTAATGAAGACTGTGTACTAAGGTATATAGGATATGTGATCTACATGAGAGGAGGGATCATCCATACCAAAGAATCATGGGTCCTTGGAGCATTAAAGTATTAAAATGTAAACATAGCCAGTAAATAACTGCCTAGCCGTAGATGGTAGGAAGACTTTGGGAAATGGAAGCTAGAACCTAGTATGAAACTACACTTGAGTATCAAGTTTCTGGCCACCTTATAACTATGTCACAAACATACTGCTAGAGTGCCTCATGGTATGGGGAACAGCACTTCCTATTGATGGATAGAGGAAGGTAAAAGAGTGAGCTACTGAACACCTATACCTGGACTGAAGACCCCTTGGATACACCTGGCTCTGGACAGCCCAGAGGCCACAAGATGGCAGCAGAGGACACAGCCTGGAGATGGGAGGCAATGAAATTGTGAACCATGCTTTTCTGAAGTGAGCAAGCTGTTTCTAGTAGAATCCTTTCCCAGAAAACAATAGGACTGCCCTTAGTCTATGAAACAAGCTTTGAGAACTGATTTTCCATAGTTCAGATGTGTTCATTAAAGTCAGGAAAGGTTAATGAACGCATAATAAATGAGTAGTATTAATCAATGGGAAAATTCCTAAAAATGTAGGACCTTATGAGACCTTAGAGGTTCTCTAGTCCAATCCTCTCATCTAAGGCTCAGAGAATTTAGGTGGCTTGTCCAGATTTGCACAGGTAGGTAGTGACACTGGGACCAGAGCCTCAGTCTCCTCATTCTAGAGTTCTCTCTACTATACCACATTGTTATTGAATCCAAATCAAATCTGGACTTGTATAAGCTCTTGATCATATGTCATTTCTTGGAAATCTTCCCAGCGGTTGGAGCAAGAGAAAGAAGTTAGTGAAGATAAATATCTGACATCATTGAGGCCTTCATTCACAGTCATTCCTTCCAGTGAGATCCCAGTTGGTCAGCAAATAGAACAAAATATCAGTGATCTCCAGATAGCCTACTACTGTATTAAGAAGGTTGTTGCATTGGATGGTGGGAAGGAACATAAGACGGAGACGGTAGAAGACCATGAAAAATAAGGCACCAAGGAGTTCTTTAAAGGTCAGGGTTTTCTAGGGAAGGAAAGGAACAATGCGATATGTGGAAGCAAAAAAAGGGATGCAGCTGAACTGTTCAGAACGTGGTAGAGAGGCCAAGATGAACTTAGGGAAGTCCTGCAGCTAGCGCAGAGCTGTCAAGGCCAAAGCACCCAGTTTTTCACATCCCTTGTAGTTTCCAGTGCCCACAATACAATTGTATTTTAGAAGTACTTTCATATATATTTTCTCATTTCATCATCACAGAACCCCACTGTGGTTGAAAGGGAAAGTATTATTAACACCATAACTCAGCATGTCTAAAACCAAACTAAGTATCTTTTCCCCTAAGTCCTTCCTTCTTTTCAACTTTCCTATTATTATTGAGGGCACCACCATCCTCTCATTCACCCAGGATCACAGCCTAGACGTCATCCTTGATTTCTACCTCTCTCTCCTCTGACCCCCAGGCCCTGCCCAATCTGTTGGTAAGTCCTGTTGGTCCTATCTTTCCCATATCTCTTATTTAGTCCCCCTTCTCTCCTCTGACACCGCCACCACCCTGGTACACAATCTCATCACCTTATGCCTTGACCATTACAATAACCTCTTGGTTGCTGTATCCACTTCAAGTGTCTCTTCACTCCAATCCATCTTCCACTCAGCTGTCAAAGTGATCTCCCTAAAGTGCAATTCTGACCATTTTGGTGTTGTTGTTCAGTCATGTCTGACTCTTCATGACCCCATTTGGAATTTTCTTGGCAAAGATACTGGAGTGGTTTGTCATTTCCTTCTCCAGTTCATTTTACAGATAAGGAAACTGAGGCAAACAGGGTCAAGTGACTTGCCCAGGGGTCATACAGCTACTGAGTGTCTGAGGCTATATTTGAATTCAGTTCTTCAAAACTCCAGGCCCAGAGGCACTCTATCCACTTTGACACCTATCTGCCCTAGTTCTGACCATGTTATCCAGTTATTCAGGCCACTCCAGTGGTTCCCTATTATCTCTAGGATCAAATATGAAATCCTCTGTGGTTCTAAGCCCTTCATAACCTAGCCATCCTACCTTTCCAGTCCTATGCCTTACTCCATCTGTTAACAGTGACCTCCTTGTTGTTCCTTTCACAAGACACTCAATCTTTCAGCTCAGGCATTTTCACTGGTTGTCCCCATACCTGGAACTCTCTCCTTTCTCATTAATACCTCCTGAGCTCCCTGGCTTCATTCAAGTCTCAGTCAAAATCCCACCTTTAACAAGAAGCATTTCCTGATAGCCCTTCCCTCTGTTGACTATCTCCAATTTTTCTTGTACATATCTTGTTTGTATATAGTTTTCAGGTTGTCTCCCACATTAGACATTAGAAAAAAAAAAGGGAGTTTTTTATTGACCTTTCAACTGAGCAGTGCAGTGGATAGAGTGCTAGGCCTGCACTTAAGAAAACCTGAGTTCAAATCTGCCCTGGATACAACGTCTATGCTTAATAAATGTTTGTTGACTGATCAACATCATTTGCCATATGAGGAAACCAAGATCAAGCATGTGACCTGATAGTGATGAAATCTTGACCATCAGTCAATCAGTAGGCATTCATTAAGTATAGACAATGTGCCAAGCACTTTGTGAAGTGATAGGCATGAAAAGTCGAAAATGCGTCCCTGCTCTTACGGGAGCTTGTATTCTTTGAAGGAAATAATATACTATACAGAATGAATCTAAAGTAATTTTTCCCTGGGGTTGTAGGGAGGGGCACAACAGATGTGGGGATGAGGAAAGATGGGTTGTGATACTTAAGCTGAGCTTTGAAGGTAGGTTGAGATTCTAATAGGCAGAGTGAAGAATGAGTTCACTCCAGGAATGGGGGATTAGGGTAAAGGCATAAGACGAGAGGCCGAACGCTATATATGAGGAACAGTGAGCAGTTTGGTCTAGATGGAATGTAGTTTGTGAAAAGGAGCAATGTGTAATAGAAGCCAAGAAAGATGAGCTGCAGCCAGACTGTGAAGGGCTTTGAATGTCCAACAGAGGACCTATGTCTAAGTGACTCCCAGATCAGTGCTCCTTTAATAGGTATGGGCAAAGTATCTTTCTAAAATTTAATTCAGTGGTTCATGTGACTAAACCACAACTAAACCACAGTAGAAGCAGATGGGGGTATAACCATAAGAATGAATGAGCTCCAATTGCTCATCTGCTCACAGCAAGTGATTAACTCTTTGTCTGCCCTGAAGTACATTTGGAATTCCCCTTATCCCAGTATTGTGATGGTCATGGTGCATTTTCCTGGCTCGAGTCTGAGTTTTTCTAATTTTTTATCTAATCAAGAGCTCTAGTTTAAGAGAATTTTCTGCACTATCATTTTTGGTTTTCTTGGCCACCATTTAATAGAGCAGAAATTATCTTTTCCAGATCTTTTTTTTTTTTGCTGACGGCATAGCCCTATACAGACAGGATCTCTCTAGACTTCCAGCGCCAGAGATCTCAGAAAACAAACTATTTTCTCTATATCCAAGCTTGGCCTTAAGGGCTTGCCCTCTGCTCTCCACCCCCCTCCCCAGCTTTTCTTATTCACCATCCTTCCGGTAAAAGGGATATGTACATGCTGTGTATCACTCAGCAGAATATAAGCTCCTTGGGTTCAGAAATGGTTTTGTTTTTGTCTTTGTGCCCCTAGCAGTCTAGCAAGGTGTCTTCCAAATAGGAAGTACTCAATTGTTTGTTGTGTAATGGAACTGAATGAAGATTATTCCAAAATTGGCCAGGGGAGCACTGCTACTACCCAGATGCCATGAAAGGGGAGTCTCAACTGGTGTACCATTGGAATTCTGGCACATATGACATAGGGCTGGGTTTTAGCTATTTTCTTGGTAAGGAAACAATACTCAGAGAATTCTGTTCTGACTCTCTTTTAATAATTAATGAGACATTGTGAGGGTAATTCTGTGATCATCTGAGCACTGTGTAAATTTGGATATGACTCTCCCCAGTTGTTCCTGTACTGATTGCCACACTACCCAAAATGTTACCTGGGTTAGTGATTGGACCTGGCTGAAATTTACAAGGATTAAATGAGTTAACTTTTGTAATGCATTTGTTATGAAAACAAAGTACTATGTGAACTTTTATTCGAGTTCTGTTTTCTCCAGAGTTTAATCGCATTGTGAACTTTATATTTTCCAAAATTCATCTTTGCCCCCTGATTGCTTGCTTATCGGCTTTATCTTTACATGTATCTTTACAACATCCTGTTCTAAATTTGACATTTATTCAGGGCCTACTACGTGCAAAGCAGAATTGGGTCTAAAGACAAAAACGGAAATAACTGATCTCAAGAATGAAGGAATGAATAAAACACTTATTAAGCTCTTACCATGTGCAAAGCACTGTGTTAAATGCAGCGGGTACAAATAGGAAGATAAGTTCCCATTCTCAAGGAGCTCACATTCTAATAGGGTTAACAATACATACGGGAAGTTCAAACGGCAAGTCAAATCGAAAAGTCCTATGGCCCCCGGGATGCAGAGGTGAAACAGAGGGTAAAGCGTCACGATCCCCAGGGTTTTGGGGTTTAGGGTTCTGAGCTGAGCCAATCAGGTTTACTTTTCATGGGTAGGGCAGTGCAGGCGAGATGTATCTTTTCGTTCAGTCATTTCGGTCGCTCCGACCCTTCTTGAACCCATTTGGGGTTTTCGTGGCAAAGAGACTGGAGCGGCTTGCCATTTCCTTGTCTAGGAGATACACGTACAAAGTTAAAAATATAAGACAAGGTAGAGATGAGGGTAGGGGTAGAAATCAGTGTTTAAAGAGCCTTCGAGCAGGGAGACAACACTCAAAGCTGGGGGGGGGGGGCCGCAGGGTGTCAAGAAAAGTAAGATAAGAGGGTGGCATCTGAGCTGAACCAAGAAGGAAGATAACAAATCTGGAAAGCAGAGATGAGGGAATGCATTCCAGAGTAGGGATGACGGCCTTCCTTGAACGCAGGGAGGCGGGAGATGGGAGTGTGCTTTGACTGTGATAGGCACAGGGGATTCAAAAGCCTGGCGCTTGGAACGTCTGGATCAAAGGTCGATTAAGGCGGCCAACCAGAGCCAGGCGTAATTTCGTTCATGCAGGAGTGGGGGAGGGGAAAAGGCTGGAAAGAGAAGTGCATGGGGGAGGTGTTAAGCTTTAGATAAGAGTGTCCTAGGAGCTTAGCAGCAAACGTTTTTCCTTTTTCTCATCTGTAAAAATAAAGAAAATATCTCTACTACCTGCCTTACAGGGTTGTGAAGAAAGTGTTTTTATTATCAGATATGTGGGGCTATAAGGTTGCTCCCCTTGTCTCGCCCCATCCATTCCCTCCTCCTTGCTCCAAGGCAGCCCCATTTTGAGCCAGGTACGCTGCTTGAGACATCTTCAACCCCTTTTCCTCCCGCACCTGGGAGGGGGGGCGGCGGCGGTGCTTTATGTCTTGCAAATGGAAGGGGGTACGGGTGGGGTAGGGGTGACTCTGCAAGGGAAACCCCAGTTCCGTTGCCCGGGCGAAAAAGCCCCTCCTCCCGCCGCTTCGCGTGCAGACGTGCTCCCGGCGCCTTGGCGGCCTCCCTGCCTCTGGTTGCAGCGCCCCTTTGGGATGCGGCCACTTCTCCGCCCAGATGCAGGTCGGATCCACGTCAGCTCCTCCTCGCCCCACACCTCTTACCTCCCTCCCCCCGCCTCGCCCAGCTTCTTCCGGCCTATTGGTTGCCTGGACCCGAGCGAAGTCTGAGCGAACCAAGTGGATGGACCGCGATGGGCAGATCTGTAGCGCTGCGCGTCACTCAAGGTATCCATATCGCCCCCAGTTGCACTGAGAAGGACCTTTATTTCCCAGCATGCAAAGCGGTAAGGGCATCTGCTGGGATTTGTAGTTCGTTGCCTCCTTATTTCTTAGCAAAGGGTTGGGCAAGTTGCGGCTGATGGGGGAAGGTATTGAATTGTGAAGGGTTGGAATGTGATGCAGGGGATAATGGAGCCCGATGGGAGGAACTAGGTGGAAGAATGGATGAGGATGGAAGGGAATGAATGGAAGGAGAGGGATAGATTGAGAGCTGGATGAATCAGACTATGGCTAGGGGAGGAATAGATACATAAAATGGAATAGCAACAGGTGTCAGGGGAATTCAGGATGCAATAGGAGGGCTTTCACAGTATTGTGAATTGGGGCAGTTAGTATCCTTCTGAGGGAGGAGGTCTCAGTCCCAAGCACAAAGCTGCCTGGGCAGGGGAAAGGGAAAATCCCATGTCCATGGTTGAGCCAAATTGAAGAAGTGGTCACCTCCCTAGTTGGCATTCCTGTATATCTGGTTGGATTCCAACCTCCCAGGCAATAGAGGTTGCTGGAGGAGAAAGCAGAGAGCAAGCATCCCAGCTGTGGGGGATAGGGGAGTCATTCCTACTCCCTTCCCCTGGGCATCAGTGTCTGCACAGGGTGATACTGGGACCATTGGGTCCATCCTCAACAAGCATTCTAGGAGTACTCCTCTGTTCCCGTTTCCTTGCTTATTTATTTGCTTCGCAAGGCTCAGAGGGAATATTTTCAGTACCTTTAATTTCTTCCATTTCTGAGAGGCTCTGAAAGGCAGACACAATTGTGAATGGTCAGGATAGAGCAGCTTGTGAGGGGAGAAGGCTGGATTAAGAAGTGGGAATGAGAGGCCCTCCTGCTTCCTCAGAACTGCTGGCTTCTCCCAACCCTCTCCCTTCCCACCTTCCTGAGTTAGAGGAGCTGGAACTAGATTGCCAAACATTAGGACTGGGGGCCCCAGATTTCCCCTGGCCCAGGCTTTGCTACCCTTCATCAAGGCTGTTTCAAGGTGCCTACCCTCTCCCCTTAAGTGTCTCTGAATAGGAAAAGCATTTGGCTACCACATCCTCTTCCCCCACTCTAGTACCTCCTGTAGCTCCTGATAGCGTAGACTCCGAGCACCACAGCATCCTGGTTTTCTTTGGCTCAGCAGGAGGAGGGCAAAGGCAGAGACCAGAGCTCCGCCTAGAATGAAGGCCTCTGCACTCAATTCCAGGACCAGCAAGCCAACCCACTGCAGGCAAATGGAGGCTGGGATGGGACCTGCAGTCTCCCCTTTCCACTGAATGACTTTCCCTGTCCCTACTCCAGCCTCTCTTCTAATCACTCTCCCTCATTCCCTTTCCCCTTTCATGGTACCTGGTAGGAGGTTGACTGTGCCGGACGCAAGGCCAGCTTCACTCCCTGGATCACAACAACGACAAGGCCCAGGATCATCCCAAATAAGTTGAATATCATCATGGCTCTCACCTGCCGGAGAGTGGATTTGATCCCATCCTGCCCAAGACAAAAGGCAGACCACCCAGCCCACACTGTCTGTCCCACCAGTTTCTCCCCACCTTTAACCTTAAGCCTTCACCCCAGCGATCTGTCCCATTCTTCTCTCTTAGTCACCCCTACCAAGAAGTGGAAAAACTGATTCCATGGATCTTGTCAGCTTAGTCATCAGCCCAGTGGTGTCTGGGGAATTCTGAGTTCAGGACCCCTACTCACCTTCCAGAGGCGGGGTGTTCTTCGAAGTTCTAGTGTCAGGATTCCAGTAAGCAGACCCTGAAGGTTAAGAGAGGTTATTGTTGGGTTGTTGTCTAGTGGGTGGAAGGGATGACTCCCTGAATTCTCCCCGCATACTCCCTGGGTCTCACCGAAGCTCCTGGCCAGAGGGGTAGTGCTATATTCATGTGGCAGTCTGATTCCAGGCAAGAAATGCTAACAGCAAAGGGTACAGAAGCCACTGCTATCCAGAGCTGGCTCACCTGATTTGAGAGGGCGAGAAGAGGTAGAACAGACAGGGTGGTAACAGGCGGTAGTTCTCACTTTTGTCTTCTTTCATGCTCTTCATAATAACAGCTCATATTTATACTGTAGTTAAGGTTTGCCAAGCACTTTACTTAAATATTACTGTGAAATAAGTGGTTCAAGTATTTTTGTCTCCATTTTATAGATGAGGGAGCTGAAGCTCTAGGAGGGAAAGTGACATGCTCAGTGTCACACCTGTGTTGGAACCAGGCTTTGAACACACATCTCTTAATTACTAATCTAGGGCTTGCCACTGTACCAAGCCCAGCCCCTCCTCTCATTTCTGAGGTGCAGGTAGAAAGAGGGAAAGGGTATGGTGGGGAAGGTAACAGGGAGAAAGGGAAAAGAGGGGTGGAAATGATTCCCTGGGGGAGGGGACACTATGCTGGGTGTAGTGGAGGGGATCTAGGGGTTTGGGAAGTCCAATCTCACCGCTAACACCAGGAGACGCCCACTTTCTCTGTGTTGGGCCCAACGCCTCAACTTGTCTTCCCGGACTGCCTGCCCCTCTTCCACACGCTGGATCTTTCTTTCTTCCATGATTTTGTTGGAATCTAGAGGGACTTCACAGCTTTAGCCCCAGGGACGTGACACTCTCCCATTCTAGAGAGCCCAGGGTCATCTAGATCAGAGAAGTTACCCTTTTTCTAGGCTTACCTTTGAGAGGTACATGCTTTGCTGTCCCTATCCTTAGCCTACCACCTCAGCCACCCATCTACTTACCCCGAACCTCTACTCCCTCCTGGGAACTTAAGTTCTCTGACATACCGAATCTCTGGTGACTTCTTCAGATGGGCGGGAAATGGGTGGCTATTCTGGTACTGTGGATCCCAGAGAACGAAAAGCTTGAAGGATACTCTTGTTCCTTCGAGAGAGCTTCGTAAAAGGTAGGGTGGGGCCAGGGCAAAAGTCCTGGTGACTTGCTGGGTTGAAGGGAGATAACCAGGGATCGGAAGTCACCAGTATTCCAACAGACTTCCTTGGCCCTGGAGGTCTCAAATGCTTCTATTTTTATTTTCTATATATTTACTTCCCTAATCACAGTCTCTCTTCGTCTTGATTTCCGCAGTTCCCATTTTCCCAGATCTCCAGATATATGACCACCTATCTCTACAAAGTCTCCTCTCCATGAACCAGACTAGAATTCCATCTCACAAATAATATACTTGTTCTCTCCCTCTTCCCCACTATTTTCTGGCCTTCTATCTACCTCACTGAAGTAAGTGGGAAAAGAAGTAGTTTTCTTCGCACTCCAGATTCTTTCAGGAACATGACTTTAGTAGGTGCCCCATATTAGTGTCAAGCTAGTCTGCTCAAACCCAGATTTTGTATTTGTGTACTCAATGTTCCTACCTTTTCTAGTACTTAGTAGTCTGAGCTGAAAAGAGAGGAAATGATTTTCCAGTTGGTAACCTCATCTCTCTGCATAGTGGAGTGGAATGAGCACTAGATTTGGAGTCAGGAAGATCTTGGTTCAGATTATCATTCTACCACTTGTGACCTGTATGACCCTAAATAAAATTACTTGACCTCTCCAGCCCGGAGCTTGCTCATCTGCAAAATAAGGGGGAATGACTTGAAAGATTCCCAGGCTCCTCCCAGCTCCAAAATCCTATTACAATAAAATGTTAGAGCTGAAATAGACCTTAAAGGTCATCTAATTCAACTGCCTACCCACCCCCTCTAATTCTGCAGATAAAACAATCTGAGGGCCAGAAGGGTTAATTCAGTTTCCCAAAACCACATAGAAAGGAAGTAGCAGAGTAAAAACTAGAACCCAGTACTCCTGGCTCCCAGTACAATGCTGTTTATTTCTACTACAACCGGCTTCTTCTATCGTCTCTTCTCCCCATTGCCATCTCTCCCCAATCTAACCTTTCCTTGTTTATCTCCAGTGCTTTACTTCTTACTCCCATCTGTTTTCACCTGCTGAATCTCACCACTTCCAGGCTGTGAAAACAGAAGCCAAAAGCAGTATCCACATTATGGCCTAGGTCTGTCCTTTCTCATCTGTTCTTTCCATCAGGTGCTTTCTCTTCTCTCTCCTCCTCTTCCCTGCTTTCTCTTTTCCCCCTTGCCGTCCCCCTAGCACTGGAACAACCACCTCCTTATACCCCACCTTATTCTCAGGCTTTCCTAAGGTTTCTGTAGCTCAGTGTAATGTTTTCCTGGTAGTCCAACATGCTGGAAAGATTATGATCGGGAGCAGGCACCTGCTTGTGGGGCTGTATATGGGGATGTTGGGGGGTGGGTAGATGGAGAAGGGATGCACAGGTGCCTGCAGGGTAGCATGTAAGGTTTGATGGCTGTGTACGGTTCCTCAACGGCCTAGAATGGTGATATAAAGGGGGAATCACACTGGGGCCAGTGCCGGGACGACTGCCATCATTACAGCATTTAATAATAGCTTTATAAATATAACCGAAAACTACCTATTATATTCTTTAACTTTGAAGATGATACTAAGGTGTGGGTTGGAGGTGGGTGACGGGTACAAAATACAACTAAAACGCAGTTTAAGAGGGACTAGATTAGACACACGCGCGCGCACACACGCACACACACACACACACACACTTATACACTATGCAGATAAATGATGAGAAACTAAATGCCTGGTAAGGGGCAGGCATGCCGAGATATAGGGAGGAGCGGGGGTTGGGGGGGGTGGGAAGGGAGACGGTGGGGGGGAAGTAAGAGGCTGATGACCTTTTAAAAAAAAACCTCGTCTTCCGAACCTTATCACCTGGTCCCTCCCCAGAAAGGCGCCCCCATCTTCCAACCTCATTCCATCTCGTTCGCTCCTGGCTCTCTTTGCCCAGCACCGAGGTGCCTAGCCCCGTCTCCCCAGTCCCTGGGACCCCGCTCTTATTCCCGCTCGGCTCCCAGCTCGGCCGCGCCGCCCCCCGCATGTTAATGGCCGGGGCCGCCTCCTGCCCCACACAATGCGGGCCAGGGGCGGGGGCGGGGGGACCGAGGGAGGGGGAGGGGGCGGGGGCCGGGCCCGGCCGGGGGCGGGGGGGCCGGGGCCCAGCGCATCTCCCCCGGCCCCACGTAACGCTGACGCCCGCGCCGCCGGCCCGCCGCCCGCCCGCCCGCTCTGCCGCCGCCCCGGGCTCGTGAGTAGCCTCTCCCCCCTTCCCGTTCTCACTCTCCCCCCCCCTCATCCGCCATCCCGGCTCCCGCCCCAGGCCCCCTCCTTACCCCCCAGCCCCGAGGGGGGGGCGCTCCCCGCGCCCAGCGCGGAGCAGGTGCAGGGGGCGGGGGCGGGGGAGGGGCGCCGGCTCGGCCCCGAGCAAACTTCGCCCAGAGCTCCCAGAGCGGGGGCCGGCCGGGGAGGCCCGGGAAGCTGGGGGCCCAGAGAGAGGTGGGGTCCAGGTCCGGGCGGCGCGGGGAGCGGGGACCCAGGAGGAAGGGCCAGGCGAGGGGGAGCGAGCGTCTTTGTAGGGGCCCGGAGGGGCGGGGAGGGAAGAAGAGTGAAGAGCCGGGGGCGCGGGGCTGGCGAGGTTGGGGACCCGGGGGTTGGTGGGCGATCCGGGGCACAGGTAGGTAGGGCCTGGGGTTAGGGAGGGGGTGAGGATCCGACCTCTCCGCTCCGGGATCTGGGGGTGGGAGGGAAGAGATGGGGGTGGGGGAAGGACTGTTTCTCTCTGAGTCCCAAACAAAGTGTCACAAAGAGCTCGGCCCGCCGGCAGCCGAGGCAGCGGCTGAAGCTCCGCTTTTGTTCTCCTGAGATGGGGTAGTCGAGCCCCTAGCTGCTCCCTCCAGGACTCTGTTCCCAATCATTTCGCCCATCTCTTCTCATCCATATCGGTTTGGGGCAAGGGGAGGAGGGGGAAAACCCTATGTAAGTCCACCCTAATTTGCCAATCTAAGTACCGGCAGGACAGCAAGGGGGCTCTTCCCCCCAAACGTTGTTCGGACTCCCATCCAGCAATAGGGGGGCTTCCTTCTAGTGGAGGGATTCCAACCTGGGTATAGTCAGCTTTGGCTGTAGGAACCTGGGGGTTTCACCAGTTTCATGCCTTAAATGATCAGGAGGCCTTGTGAAACCACCAGAAGAGGGTCAAGTTGGGGTTTGGGTGAAGGCCAAGACCTTGGGGCAATTCCACTGATGGTGGCCCGAAATTGGTTGGGCCAGTAAATATACCTTACTCCGTCCTGTGCTGTTTAAGTCTGAGAATGAGGGCCAATCCCAGAGCAGTGAATCTGGAAAGAGAGTAGCTTTACTTTATGCCTGGGGATACTGAAACTGAGTACCTCTACCATGAACCCTTGGTTCATTGGGTCCCTTTAGCCATGCATATTTAGATAGTCTTGAGGGGGAACCATGGTATCTGAGCTGCTGGTGGACTGGGGTAGTCCGTAGGGCCCTCGGCTGATACTTCCTCCACTCCTCCTTCCTTATAAGCCCTATTGTGAGCCATTTAGCCTCAGCAATGCCTCTCAGGCAAATTTGGGGTCTGGAGTCTCTACAGAGTTCAAGTTTATAACATGAAGAGTTTGAATTATATATGTTACTAGACCCTAAAAGTACTAACTTAGAGTGCACTTTGATCCTAGGTTGCTGGTTGGCAATCCATAGCCCAAATACTACAGGATGGCATGAGGGCCAATCTCGAGTGGCACTACAGTTGGTTATTGCCTCTACCTGCCATCTCCCTATATCTGCCCCTTTCTACCCACTTATAGTTGGAGGTCCCTGCCCTTCTAAATCTCTAATTCTCCCACTATATTAGACTTGAGGGCCAGTAGTATGGCACGCAATTTAAGTTATTGATTCTTGTCTTAAGTCATATGCCCTCTTTAGAATTATATGAGTGAAAAAAAAACATTTATGGGTTGTCAGGGACTGAAAAGGTATATGTATGTATATGGGGAAAGGGGTGGGGAGTGGGAATGGAAAGTTGCTTTTCTAGATAAGCATTGTATCAGTCATGACCTTTGAACCTTGAACTAGTCCATACTTTATGGGAAATACACTGCTTTGTTATACCTAGGGGATACATCCATGAACCTTCTTCAGGCCCTATTTCAAAGAATCTAGGACTCCTCTAATAGTTTTAGACTGGGATAAATCCAGAGGACCAGAGTACATTGATAACTCATGGTAACAAAATGGACCTAGGTTGGCCTCCGAGGTTCTTTCCAGGTCACTATTTTCTAGGAGAATTTGATCTACTTAGGAAAATCCTTAGTGAGTTCTGATTTTAGATCATTTAGGTGTTTATTTAGGGCCTTTTCACACGGGCTCTTGAAATATTTTTATACTTGTAGATTTTATGCCCCACACCACCTTGAAGACTACCTTCTGGTATAGTTTCTGCTTCTTAAAAGTGAACTTCTTCCAGGCCTGTTGAACACTGGTCCTGCTTTTCTTGGACCTTGACAAGAACTCTAGAACCCTTTCAGGGCCTAGGAGGCATGGGAGGGAAGTTCATAGTTAATGGGTTCTGGACATTCAGGGTCCACTCCCCCAAAATCTGGTTTCTCTGAATACACAAGATTGGTTGAATATGAGGATGTTCTGGAATCCCCAAGAGAGCTCCAGAATGTGACAGCTTTAAGAAATAGATTCTTCAGTTACTCATTCTAGGATGTGCAAACTGTAATTGACGGGACCATTGCTCTTCATATCTACTAAATTAATCCAGTTTCATTTATTTTCCATGATATTTTTTTAAATTTTCAATGACATTTAGAAGTACCAAACAGCCCTCTACTATGTCACTTTTTCTTTGTTGTATAGGTGAGAAATTGTCCTCTTTCCGGTTCCTAGTGCCCTCTCTTGGTATTGAGAAGACAAACATGGCCACTCTGATGTATACCATTTTCTTTTCTGTGGTGCTGAGGTGGCCACAGATACCCCTCTGGTAGTCCATTGTACTCTCCATGGTACTGAATCTTGCAATCACTTGGTCTGCTTGCTCTCCCAAACCCAAGAGATATTAACCATAACTCTCTTTGGGTTCTTTCAGGTTCTTGGTCCCAAGGAAAAAAAAATATTTTTCTCCTGGTGGTTCCAGAATAGGATGAGGGAAGAGATGTTAATGTTAGGAATGAGCCACATTTATCTGTGGGCTCAGTGACCCACAGACTGGGACTCCTTTGTCCCACATTACACTAATAATAAAGCTCCCACAGCCTAAAGGATCATAGATCCCAGATAATAGACGAAGGCTCAGCATATTCCATATAGAATCTCTGGACATGCGGGGTCCTCCAGAGATCATTGTATCTCTCCCTCAAAGCAAGAATGATCTTCCCCTGGCTCAGATAGTCTTTCCTGTTATTAAAGGTCAAAGGGAAGGACATGGCCCAGTCTTCATTGGTAACACATTTCAGATTCACAACCTTCACTGTAAGGAAGTTTTTTATAATGTGTCTTAGGTTAAGTACAGTTCTGTGTAAAGGCAGGAAGACAGAGTGATTTCAGGTTATCTCTTCTACCTGTTTGGGTAATTCTATATTTTAGTGTGGTCAGTCAGCATGATGTAGCAGAGAGAGATTTGGCCTAGGAATATAGAGCTGGGCTCTAAATATTAATTTTGTGACCTTAGACAAATCCCTTTACCTCCCTGAGACTCAGTTTCCCTATCTGTAAAATAAGGAGGTTGGACTAGTTGATCTTTAGGTTACCCTTCAGCTTGGAGATTCTGTGTTCAATCTCTGATCCCTAACGCTGACCTCCTTTGTAGGCTAGAGCGTGCCCTGACTTTTCCTTTCTGTGCAGAGAGCTTCCCTGAACACTCTAGCAAGGATGACCAGGCCTTGAAGTCTTATCCTGGAAAACTTTAACCCTTTCCTTTCCAGACCATGTGCTGGGCCTCTTGTCTGTGCAGATGGCTCTAGCCCCGCCTCTCTGCCCCACACTCCAGGCTGTGGAGCTCAGAGCCAGTGTAATCCTCCTCTTGTGTGGGGGAACCTCTCCCCTGCAGAGATAAGGAAAGCCTGGCTTGGAGCAGCTCTGGACAAAGGGGCTGTAAGGTACCATCAGGTCTCAGTCCCCAGGGTGCTAAAAGCAAGGGAATGGTTTTTATCAGGATTTTCCACTTTTGATTCCTTTTCCCAGGCCAAAAGAACCTCTTTGCTCTCATTCTTCCCCAACTGTTTTCCCATCCCTTCTCTGTTTCTGTCTTTCCCCCCTCATGCCCCTCCCCCTCTGTCTGTCTCCAGACTTGCTGCTACTGCTGCTGGGAGGTGTTTCTCTCCCATGCATGAATGAGTCTCTGTAATGAATGGAAATGAATGGAGCAGGAATCCAGGCAGAGGGAGGGGGAATGAGGGGGAAAGGCAGAAAGACAGGGTTCAGGAAAAAGGAAGGGTAGACTTGGCCAGCATGATAGGCAGTGGCTAAAGGGAGGGAATGGATAACCAGGAAGCTAGGTAATTCCACTTGACTGAGAGAGGAATATGCCCAGCCCACCTTGGAAGATATTGGGGAATCATCAGATCCACTCCCTCCCCATCCACAATAGAAGAATTGATACATGGGATAGACTCCAGGATAACTGGCAAAAGTCAGCAACGGAGGGGTCCTGAGTTTGAAAATTCTCACGTATTGCTTGATGGGACTGGAGGATCGAGGGTTTCAATTTCTGAGAAATTAGAGAAAATCTTTTGCCCCCCTTCTTTCGCCTTACCTCTCCCCTCCCCCCGCAGTTTAGGAGAAAAGAAAAGACATCTGTATTGAGTTTTGGAGTGGGAAGAGTCCCTTTCATTGTGGGTGATCAAGGTTCATCTCTTCCACATGGAAACCTATGATCTTATTGGGAATCTGGCTTTCTCCTCTAGCCCCCTTGCCCCAGACGGTTCCACCAGAGGCTTTCCCTCCTCCCTACAATCCCTGGCACCAAAGAATGTGAAGTGAGTCCATGGAGGTGAGTGATGCTGTTGCCCCCTCCCAGAGCTCTCCACCATCCTTTGCCCCCATTGCCTGCCTGCCTGAGGCAGGAAGCAGAGTGGGGGTTGGGGGTGTGTGTGGAGGCCGAGGTTGGTTGGTTTTGGGCGGGGGAAGGTGTGTTACTTTGCTTCTCTAATTCCTAACACTCTCTTCTCCCCTTGGGGCTCTTCTGTCCCTTGATCCTCCCTTTTCCCGCCCCCATAGTTCTTATCTTCCGGTTCCCCACTTCCCTCTTCCTTGTATCCTCTCTTGACCCGACTCCTCCGCTCCTGTCTTGGCAGGGCTCACGTCCTCGCTCCCCGGGCGGCCCCCTTGCCCTGCCAGCCTTCGACGGCGAGCTGGACCTGCAGCGTTACTCCAACGGGCCGGGCGTAAGCGGGGGGCCGGCGGGAATGGGAGCAGCTGGCTGGCCCGAGAGCCGAGGGAGCGGGCGGCGCTTCCCGTGCCCAGTATGCGGGAAGCGCTTTCGCTTCAATTCGATCCTGGCGCTGCATCTGCGGGCCCACCCGGGCGCCCAGCCCTTCCAGTGCCCGCACTGCGGCCACCGCACGGCCCAAAGGGCCTTGCTGCGCTTGCACTTGCGCACGCACCAGCCAGAGCGCCCGCGCAGCCCCGCCGCGCGCTTGCTGTTGGAGCTGGAGGAGCGCGCCCTGTTGCGGGAGGCCCGGCTGGGCAGTGCGCCTGGGGCGCTCCTGCAATCTACGCCCTCCACAGATCTCCCCACTCCGGCTCCGGCCCCGGCCCCTGTCCCAACTCTACCTGCCTTCCGTTGTCCCTTCTGCAAAGGCAAGTTCCGCACGGCTGCGGAGCGTGAACGCCACCTGCACATCCTCCACCGGCCTTGGAAATGCAACCTGTGCAGCTTCGGGTCCAGCCAGGAGGAGGAGCTGCTGCGCCACAGCCTGACAGCTCATGGCGCTCCCGAGCGCCCCCTGGCGGCCGCTTCGGCTGGGCCTCAGCCCCTGCCCTTGCCCCTGCCCCTACCCCTACCCCTACCCTTGCCCCAGCCAGAATCCGAGTCGGCCCCGGAGCTCGAACCCGAGCCGGAGCCGGAGCCGGAGCCTGCCCCAGCTCCAGCCACCGCACCCGAGGAGCCTCCAGCGCCCCCAGAGTTCCGTTGTCAAGTCTGCGGCCAGAGTTTCACTCAGTCCTGGTTCCTCAAAGGCCACATGCGCAAGCATAAGGCCTCTTTCGACCACGCGTGCCCCGTCTGTGGCCGCTGCTTCAAGGAACCCTGGTTCCTCAAAAACCACATGAAGGTGCACGCCAGCAAGCTGGGGGCCCTGCGTGCGCCTGGGCCTGGCTCGGGCCCTCCTCGGGCCCCTCCCCCTCCTGACCTGGGCTTGCTGGCTTACGAGCCCCTGGGCCCCGCGCTACTGTTGGCCCCAGCGCCGCCGCAGGGGGATCGAGGCGAGCCCCCGGGCCTACTGGGCTACCTGAGCTTGCGAGCTGGGAAAGCTAGGCCCAACGGGGAGGGCACTGAGTCCGGGGCTGGCCGGGGCTTCGGGGGGTTCCGGCCGCTCCCGGCTCGAGAGCGTCGTCCCCGCCTGGAGGAGCAAGAGGAAGACGAGGAGGAGGTGGTGGTGGAAGCAGAGGAGGACAGCTGGACTCGGAGCAGGGCCCTCGGAGCGCTGGCTTCACTTCATAGACGGCCAGGGGAGGGAGCGGGTCATCCGGCCCCTTCTGCAGGGGGCCAACCACGGCCTGCAGCCTCCCAGGGTATGTATATGTAACCAGCAGTGCGTGTGTAACACCTCCTCTGCCGGTGCTTCGTCCTCCTTTCTCCTGCATTTCAGATCCTTCATTGTCCCGTACTCTATTTCCCATTTGCCCATTTATCTTCCTACGGAAGGCTTTGATTCTCCACTGTCTGCCCCCGTGCCCTGCCACTCCCCTTCCACTTTTGGTCTTGTAGAGCCCCAGTTTACAGTTTAGTGGGAGAGTAGGGAGGACACAGCTGGGATATTAGCCTCTTAACGATTCTTTAACGTGTGTTGCAGAAGAGAACGGGCTCTTAGTAGGGGGAACACGGCCTGAAGGGGGCCGGGGAGCCTCGGGCAAGGACTGCCCCTTCTGTGGGAAATCCTTCCGTTCTGCACACCACCTCAAAGTGCATCTGCGGGTGCATACAGGTGAGATGGAGGGGGAGGGAAGGGCGGAGGGCTGCAAAGGGTTGGAAGTAATGTAGGTTTTCAGAAGGAAGAGGAAAGCATGTGAGGTTGGGAGGATGAGGGGCATTTCTTCCCCGGAACTGGAGATGTGCCTGGCAGACATTTTGTGAGGGATTTACAGGTCGTGGAAGGATCTTCAGTAATGGGTGGGAGTCACTGGTTTGGGGGCAATCCTGAATCTTTAAGCCTTATAACTCAGAAGAGTCGCCCCTCCCCCCCGCACATTTTCTGTGAAAGGGGTAGGGAGTTAAGGGGTGGATAAGGGACTCCAGTGAGCATTGCATGTCTCCCCAACTGAGTTCTCTGCTCTCCGCAGGTGAGCGCCCCTACAAGTGTCCCCACTGTGATTACGCGGGTACCCAGTCGGGCTCCCTCAAATATCACCTGCAGCGTCACCATCGAGAGCAAAGGAGCGGAGCCGGACCGGGGCCGCCCCCGGAGCCTCCGCCCCCACCTCAGCGGGGCTCAGCTCCATCCCAAGGGGCCAAACCTAATCCTGCGCCTCCAACCTGGGCGGAGGGCGCCATGGGCTCCCGCCTCCCTTCCAGCGCCACTGCCCCCTCCCGTCGTAAACCTGTGAGCCCTGGGAGGACCCTGCGCAATGGGCGAGGTGGCGAAGCCGAGCCTCTGGACCTGTCCCTGCGGGCGGGGACCGGAGGTGAGGCCGGGGCCGGGGGCTCCCTGCACCGCTGCCTCTTCTGCCCGTTTGCCACCGGAGCTCCCGAGCTCATGGCTTTGCATCTCCAAGTGCATCACAGCCGTCGGGCTCGGGGTCGCAGGCCACCCCAGTCTGCTCCCTCCCCTCCCTCCTCCGCTTGCGTCCTGTCAGGGGAGTTGACCCCCAGCCCTCCGCAGGATGGGGATGGGAGCCCTGGGCTGTCCCGAGCGGGGGAGACGGCAGGGGCTGGGGTGGGAGGGCAGGAACGGTAGGGAGCCCATTTAGGGGCAGGTAGCATAGAGAGAGCGCTCGCCTCAAGGGAGCGGGAAATCACTAGAGGTAGTTGGGTAGGGCAGCCAGCAGGGGGCAGCTCGGAACCCACATCCAGTCCTCAGGCAGATCTGGGCAGAGCCGGGAGAAGTCAGCCTGGGATGTGTGGGTTGGAGGGCGGTGTCCACCCTGTCCTGGGGAGAGTCACAGTGCCTTAGAGTGGCGGAGGTGGGGGCAGAGAGCAGAGTCCTAGGGCGGGAAAGGGGGCCCGGTAGAGGGGGCACCCCACCAGTCCTTGCTGGTCCATAGCCGTGAGAGTTTATTTTTGTACGAGGGGGACCGTCCCACCCTCCTCCTGTCCCTAGCAGGGGTCCTGTAGACGTCGCTATTTTTGGTACGATCCCCGCAGACCCGGTTTACCCCAATAAACAGGTGTCTTAAGGCACTGGGCACTGTGTCCTTCTGTCGGCCTACGTCCTACTGTTAACTTTGTCAGTCAACTCCATAAGGCAGCAGTTTCCTCAGACACTGTCCATTGGACCTAGAGCACGTTGGAAGCAGCCAGGACCCCCAGCAGAGGTGGGTGGGTAGAAGGGGACGTAAGAGGTAGCATCTCACCCTTGGCCTCACTACCAGTCTATGAGAAGTTTCAGAAAGGATGTTGAATGGAAGGCACCTGAGGAATCAGGTTTCTTGCACCAGCAGCTTTTGACTTGTGATGAAGTGTGGATGGCACCTGGCATACTTAAATAATTCAAAAGAGCTGTGATTCCTTGTGGGTAGTACCTTCACAGGGAATTTGTAATCATTTCTATGCTTTAGTAAGTAGGTACATCATGAGTTGTAGTGAACCCCCCCCAAAATCATTACCCCATAGCCAATTTTCATGTGATGAGCCGCCCTAAATTTAGGTGGCCTCATTTTGACATGCAGTTCATCATGGGAACAAAGCTTTGGTCATAGATTTAGACTGTAGAGGTCTTGTAGTTCAAGCCCTTCATTTTCCAGATTAGAAGAATGAAGTCCAAAGTCACATAAAAGGCCTTTTTACTTAAAATTCAGGTTTTTTAAATCCATTCTGGCCATGGGACTAGTTCTGGGGAAGTATCCAAATTAAAGTGTTGTCTCAATCACTCTGAGGGACTAAGGAGACTTCCTATTTCCAGGAGATGACTCCAGTAAATACATTTAATATGGCAATAGTAATTACAATAACAGTAATTACATAGAAGATGCCTTCAGGTTCCCCAACCCCTCCCTCCCACAGCAATTTGCATAGTTCCATCTCCTGTGATGGTCCAGTTCCCAGAAAACTCCAGTTTGCCCGGCAGAGATGAGCTCCTTTAGGGAGGAGTAAGGGGTCAAGAGAAATGAAAGTTGTGGGTAGGGGAGTACTGCGCATGAGCAGTGATTATTTCCTAGGGGATGATGGGTTAGGATTAGGGAAGAAACGGAAGAGGGAGAATTTCTCCTATTGCAGGGTTTCAGTGGTGAGCAGTTATGGTCACCTTGGGTCCTGCAGGCAAAGGCACTAAGCTAGGAAGAGCAGGGGATGGGGTGGCAGTATAATAATGCACTGGTCCCTTGACCCCTCTTCCAGAAAATAAAAGGAAAGGAAGAAGCATGACATTCTCTCATGCCTCTATTATGCCTCCACCCTAACCCATCATGTGCTTCAAAGGTGGTGCTCCTGTTGAGTGCTGGACCTACTCTGTAAGAGAGAAGAGTGAGAGGAGTTGAGTAGTGATTCCTGGGAGTTGGGGAAGGGAGTTGGGGACATCTACATCTAAGTGGAGGGAAATGTTGGGTGAGAAAGAGGATATCGGGACTCACCCTAGAGCTCCAGGGTCACAGAGGGGTGGTAGGGTCACTTGGGGCTCGAATATGGCTCTGAGGAGAGAAACTACAATGAGCTAGAAAGATAATCACTACTTCTTTTTACTTGTTCCCCCATCAACCCTGTACTTCTTTAATTACAATAATAGTAGCTGACCTTTAAGATAGTTCTTTGTAGCTATAGAACCCTTCCTATATATGATCTCAGTTGAACGTCACAATATTTTTATGAAGTAGCTAGATGTCACCACCCCATTTTATAAATTAAGAACTGAGACTGAAGGAGGATTAAGTGTTGCCTAAGGTAACGGCAACAGCTTGTAAATGGCAGTCCAAACCACCCTGAGAGGTAGCCTGGACTTCAACATAGTTCTTCTAACTGGAAGTCTGTTAGTTATTGTATTCCACCAAAGATGTTTCCCTAACATTTCTGGATTTTGTCGGTTTAGTTTAAGCCCTATCCTATCTGTCATCCCCTCTTTTTTCCATCATAATATTCCATTGCTTATTAAATGTTCTCCCCTACCTTAGGGATATTTTGATCCCTGGCTTAAATTGGTAAGGATAGCATTCCTGATTAATGGACTCTATGAATAGAAGAAATCACATATAAAATAGTCAAAGAGATCATTCCCTGACCTGGCCCCATTATAGGAACTCACCGGACGGGCATACCCCAAGATCCCTCCGCTAGGCAGGATAGGAGTGCTGCTCCCAAGGTTGGGGGGCTGTAGGCTGGGGCTGCTCCTCGCTCCTGGGGACACTTCTCCAGAAGAGTCAGGTGATTCAGGTGCTGGAGGGGAAGCTGGGATGAGAGCAGTGTATAGAACCCCTCCAGATTACCTTAAGCAACCAGGCTGCAGGAGCATAGAGGAAAACCTCCCTAGCAACAGAAAGCTGTGAGTCACCATAGCAACCCAGTTGCAGGGGAGCTCCCCCCCCCCCCCAGTAAGAGGCAGGAAATTGTCAGCAGCATCATTAGAACAACCAGGGAAGAAGCAACAGGAAGCTGCAAGTATTGCCTTGGTGAGCCAGGAGGGCACAACAGGAAGCTGAGGTAGTTTCCATAGCGACCAAGGGAGAGCTAGAGAGAGGGGCATAGAGGAAATGCTCCTTAAAAACAGTCGGCTGTAAGCATCACCCTAACAATGGGGTGGAAAGTGCTTCAGGATTGGAAAGGTGTACAAAATCATCATGGCAACAAGGTTACTTGGCTAAGGCAGGAAAAATTTCCCAGTTCCAGGCAGCCCTAAGCATTGCCATGGTGAACTAGCTGTTAAGAGCATCCAGTTAGGGGCATCACCAGGGTGCAGGGCCACTGCCACTCATGGTGCCTCACCCAGGGAGATCTGCTTGATGTCCAGGTCCCAGGCCTCCTCCTCGACGCGGGCAGGCAGGGAGCAGGCTCCCGGGGAGAGACAGGGTAGGGAGGGGCCGACATGCTCAAAAGAAGAGACAGCCACGGAGGCCCGGGTTCGGGCAGCTGTAGAAAGTGGGGTGTGTGGGAGGGAGGGGCGGATATTGTCATGGGAAAGCTCTTCTACCTCCCCATAATGTTCCTTGGTCCCATGGAATGTCCCCTAGTCCCACAATTCCTAAAAAGAGTTTACCACTCCTCTTTATCTCTACTTACCCACCAACCCACATCCTCAAACTGTTTCCTCATCTTTAAGGTTCTGAGCACTTCTTGGGGAAGGGGGCAGGGTGGAAAACTTTCCATACCATAATCCTCACCTCTCCCCGTGAGCAGGGCACTCAGGGTCCTCTCCCCAAGGGCTTTGATGTCCAAAAAGGGTTTGTTCCCAATGCCCATAGATACCATCTGCTGCACACGAAGCTCTGGGGAAACAGAGACATTGTCACTTGCCCCTCTCCCTTCTTACCTCTGCTCTTGCCTGAACACCAGCTTGTTGTCCACCCCTCTTTTTGTTGTTTTTCCACCAATGCCACCCCTCCTTCAGTCTGCTCAAACTCCTAAACTCTCTTCCTGTACCCTTGTTGTGAGCTGCCTGTCTCCAAAGCAGCTGGGCAATGGAGCTTGTCCACTTGTGTTTAATCTCAGATGAGGTGGCCTGAAGTGTGTATGCTTCCCGGGAACGCCGTCTTCGGAACCACAGCTCAAAGCAGAGCCCGCTGTCCCCGATGTTCTCTGTCAGCCCCATGTCAGCAGTCTGTGAGGAAAAAAAGAAAGGGAGAAGGGTGGAGAGTAAATAAATAAGCCGGTGGTTCATCCCCAAGATCCGGAATATAGACTAAGAATAAATACTGGAGTCATAGTCTACTGATCCAGGTCTTGGAACAAAACTATTGGCTGTGGAAAATAGGAATCCTGTAGCAGCTGGTACCAAGGTACAGGCAAGTCTTTTGGGTCATTCCCTTTGGTTATTCATTCTGGTCCAGAAGTATTTGCAATGCCTGTGTATTCTAGATCAGAGGTGTCAAACTCCCCACGGGCAAAACTGAGTGAACCAAACCAAGTTAAGATGTTAATTGGTAAATGTTTAAAAAAATAAATAAAAATATAACACAACATAGATAATGTTAATTTGTGGTTTTCTAAGGCTTGCAGAGATATCTTTCTACCTGAATTTGATCCCAAAGTTCTAGATCACATACTACCACTCCCATTTTATCCCTGGATTGTCTGGTTGTGGCTACTGCACTAGAGAAAAGGAAAGCTGAGCCTGGTTCATGTTGAGCAATTGAGATTTTGAACCATTGGTTGACTCCAGGCCAAGGCCTGTTTCTAGATTACCCAAGTCTTTGGACTAGGGTGAGGTTTCAGAGCACTCTGAATATCTGAGGAAGCAAAGATGCCCCCATGGGGATGTACCTTAAAGGCCTGCTTGTAAACAAAAACCTCAGGCCCACCCTCTGGGCTCTTGAGCTTGCTGAAGAGGAGGAGATGTTCAAAGAGGAAGACATGACGAAGGCATTTCCTCCTCCCACAGAAGACAGTGAAAGGATCTCGGTGTAGTAGCTGCCCTTGCTCCCTCAGATCCACCTGATGAAAGACAAAGGGGAAAGGTTGGCCTGTTCTTATGACCCCATGCTTCCTTTCCTATTCCTTCTTGACTTTTCAATTGCGTGCCTGTTTTCCATATGCCTTAGTAGCCCTACCTTACTTAGTTCCATCCCAAAAGCCCCTTCTATTTGCCTCTTCCTTTTTCTTTTTTTCTACCTGGAGATGAAGGTTGACTGGCCTTGCAGGAGGAAGCAGGAAAACATCAGCAGGATGAACTGGAAGCTCAGGGAGACTTTTGGGGGGGGGGGCATTGTGTTGGGTTCTTTAGGTGGAGCCTAGGAAGCAGTGAAGCTTTTGGCTTAGAACCCCCAAACTTGGGTTCAGGACTGCTTTGAAAAATCATGGACTATGTATTTCTACAGGCAATGCTCTGACCCAGCCTTGGGAGGAGGAAGGCATTGGCACGCTGCAAACTGCAGTTGGTAGCCTCTGGGAGATGCCACTGCATTCTGAGAACTCTAGCACTCTAAATGGCCATTCTTGTAAGAAAGGGGGCAGAGAATTAGAAGGAGCTGTTCCCCAAAGGATAAAGCAGGGTTGAAATTGGGGTGGAACTTGATCTCAGGGTGGAGAAAAGAGAAAAAGGAAGAGAAAAATTGAATGGGCATAGGCTAGTGAGGTAGATGGGGAAAAGGCATGGAACTGGAAAGAAAGAATAGGAAAGAAGTCATAGGGTCATAGGATTTTGGTCCAGAAGAGGTCTTAGAAATGATTTAAGTCTAATTCTTTCATCTTACAGCTGAAGAAACTGAGAACTAAGGAGGTGACTTGGCTAAGGTCAGACAGCTAACTAGCAGCAGAACTGAGACTAGAACCCATCATCTGTCTCAGAGGTAGTGGTGCCAAGTGGATGGCATTGGTTGCTTTTACCTCACAGCCACGTACAGCCTCCACAGCCAGTAGATCCTGGCCTCTGTCCTCTTGGTCCCTTAGCAGCTGCAAGGCAGCTGCCAGAGCCTGACGTTCAGAACCCAGTTCAGGGCCTGTCTCTTTCAGCATCTCCTCCAAGAGTTTCCCGTATCGAGCTAACTGTTCCAGAGGTTGCTGTAGGAATTGGGGCAGGTAGGGGCCACCTTCGGTAGAACCCTTGGGTCGGAGAGGAGACAGAAGGGGTTCATGGTGAGGGTTTGAGGCATTCATTCAATGAGCACGTGGCAGTTATATTCTGGAGAGCTGAGGGGTGCCAACCAAGGACAACATGTGTAGATGGGACCAGAGGACTCTCCCTGCCTCCCCAGGAATGGGCTTCTCCATATAATGTCCCAGAGAAAGGTTAGAGGGAGAGGACATTTAGAAGATTATTTCACCTTCCTTAATCTGAGGCAAAAAGGATGAGGAATGGAATAAATTATAATGATAGCCTGCTATATTTCTATAGCATTTATACTTTTTAAAGGTGATTTCATGTCTGTGATTTTATTTGATGCTGGCTATAGCCCTATGAGATAGGTAATCTCCCTAAAACAGGAATCCTCCCATATACCCTATGAGGAAATGGAATAAGAGAAGTAGCTTATTTATGTTCACATAGCCAATTAATTATTCAGTAGGAGACCTGGGGCTAGAACACAGATTTCCCTACTTCTGTCTGCCCGGTGCCAGCACTGGCCTTGTGGACTTGTTTCATCCCCCAGAAACTCTTGAGCCCTCTCTAACTCCAGGCATTGGGCATGGCAGCCGCCCCATGCTTGGAGTGCTGCCAGGCTGCCCAGTTCCAGTGTCCTTTCCACTTGGCCATGTGACTCGGACAAGTTACAGACACCCTACACATCTATCTGTCACTAGAAAGATTCCATTTCCCCCTCCCACTATGGGACAGGGATAGAGGGTGGAAGTGCTAGGTGTGTTCTGCATCTCTCTATCCCATTCTCTGTTGTCTGTCTAAAAGGAGACCTCTTACTTTGTTAGGGGGGTTGAGTGCAGCCAGGCCAGCTTCTAGTTTGTGCCGGTGTTTCAAATACTGAGCGTACAGATGGAACTGGTCCCCCTGTATCAAGAAGAAAGTGGGTAATGACTGAACTGGCCTCCCTGCATCAGGAGGAAGGTGGTTAACACAAGTCCATGAAGAACTGGGTGTTACAGAATGAGATGCTCTCTACTCCTGACTGCCCCAAAAGGACAGTGGGGAAGATCAGGAGACAATTGGTCAAAAGAAAGGAAATAAGATTATGGAGAGACTCCCCACAAAATACAAATACAGTATCTCACTGGAGATGTTACTTTTTACATAGCACTCCAGAAAAGGATGAAGAAATAGCTTGAGGGAGATGTGAGAGGTATCTTTAGAGGCTCTTGGGGATTGAGAGTTTTAGAGGATGGGGCACTGTGCAAAATGGTTTAGGAGGACAGGGCTTGGGAGAAAATAAAGGTAAGGGAAATGAGGCTTATAGCAGCAGAGGCCAGTGAGAAGGGACTCTGGGAAGGAAAAGGCCCTGGTTGGTTACTTACATGCCTCAGGAAACAAGCCCCTACTCGAAGAGGGTGTGCAGCACAGCCCTGCAGGTCCCGAAGGAAATGCACGCGATGGAAGCTTCTCAGTCGCTCACGAGCAGCCAGGACTGCAGCCCAGTCTGCCCGAAGCTCTGCTGTCAGCTCAGGGCCTGGTGGGGGCACTGGTTCACCCAATACTGTTACATACTCTTGCTCACAAGAGATCAACTCTGACACCAACCGCTGCTGGGCACTGGAAACACAGGACAGAGGGCAGGGGATGTCACTCCAGAGCATGGGAAAGCAGGGCCCTGAGAGGGTGTGATGGGGAACCCCTCCCTCCCTTGTCCTCTCTCTAACCTGGTGTGTACTAACTTCACTGGGGTTAGAAGGGGTGGGGAAGAGAGCACTGATGGATAGGGTTGCGTTCCTTAGTATCTAAGGGTGATTTCAGCACTGACCTGATGCTTCTCTTGCGCTCCATCCTAGGGGTGCCAACCCCCCAGGGCCCATCAGGGACTCCAGCTCGGCCTAGCAGTACATGTTCTCTGGGGCTGCAGGTCCTGTCTACCACTTCAGTGCTGCTGACCTCTAGGCCACGGATCAATACAGCTCGTGTGGTCCCAGGCCGTGGCTTGCCCTGGGACTCAGGAGCAAGTTCTTGTGTTTCTTCCTCACTGTCTTCCCCACAGGGTGCCAGGGAACAGTGGGAAGGTGCCGGTCGGGGCCCAGGGCTGTTGGGGAGCAGCAACAAGCTGAGACTTCGAGAGGGGCTGAGTGGATCTTGTTTGCCTCTTCCGCTGCTGGCACTGTCTGCCCGACGCCGGCACCGGCCTTGTGGACTTGTTTCATCCCCCAGAAACTCTTGAACCCTTCTTTCTAGCTCCAGGCACCGAGCGTGACAACGGCTCCATTCTCGGAGTGCTGCTGGGCTGCCTAGTTCCAGGGCAAGAGCCCGCATTTCTTGGAAGGTGCCTGCACTAGGCATTGGGGCCAAGGCTGCTAGTACAGCCTCCTGACCTGGTGCTGCTCCTGCTAATTTTGCTGTTCCTTCATCTACCCAGTCGTGTGCCTGTAAGGGCAATGGAAGAGACAAGGAAGAGGAGGAACCAATGAAAGACAGAGAAAAGGGGGTGAGAGGTTAGGCTCTTGTCCTTCTTACAACAGTTTATTTCTTCTTTCCTTAATGCCCCTCCACCTCCACCCCAGGGCTCTAGCAAGAATGTTGCCCAAGGAAAAGCACCCCCTGGGAACACTTTACCCCAGAGTCCCCCTACCAGTGCTCTTCTTTCATATCTCCAGGGTAAGGGCCCCCAGAGATATAAAGAAAATTAATTAATAGTTTACACTTACATAGAATTTTAGGGTTTACAAAATGTTTTACACACATTGTCTGATTTGGATACATTATCTCAGAGACACAGCAAGGGATAGTGGAAAGAGTACTGGTCTTGGCATTACGAGACCTGGGTTCAAATCCCTGTTCCGACACTTACTATCTGAGTGGTCAGTGCAAAGTCTCTTAATTTCTCTGTGTCCCTTATCTCAAAAAGAAAAGAGGGAACACTGCCTCACAGAGTTGCTTTGAGACAAGCGCTTTGCAAACCTTAAAACTCCATAAAAGGAGGAGCTAATATTCTCCTATTTGACCCAACCAACAATTCTATAAGGTAGAGATGCAAGGATTATGATCTCCATCTCTCCCCAAATGAAATGACACTCAGAAGTGAAATGACTCCTCCACAGTCACAAGGCTTGTAAGATATGAACAGTCAGTCCTCTTTTTATTCTTCAATTGCTCCTTATCTACTGCCTATAAACATGCTCAGGTCTACCTCCTTGCTTATTTGACCTTACTGTCACCTCAAGTTACCATCCTATAGATTTCCTTTATGGCCAAACTCATTTCCTCTCACTTCTCAGCCTCTTTTTTTTTTTTAAAGGCAATCAGAGTTAAGTGACTTGCCCAGTGTCACATAGCTAGTAAGTGTCTGAGGCTGGATTTGAACTCAGATCTTCCTGACTTGAGGTCCAGTGCTCTAACCACTGCACCACTTCGCTGCCCCTCTCACCCTCTTTCAATCTGCCTTTTGACCTCATTATTCAACCGAAACTACTCTCTTCAAAGTCAGTAAAGATCTCTTAATTACTAAATCCCAATAACTTTTTCTTAGGTGCTATTTTTCTTGACATCGTTTGGTATGGTCTACCACCATCTCTTGAATTTGGGTGAAACTGCTCTCTCCTTATTCTCCTTCTACCAGTCTGACCATGCCTCAGGGCTCCTTTTCCAGATCATCGCCCCTCTAACTGTGGGTGTGTCCCAATACTTTGTCCTGGACCTTCTTATCTTTCTCTACAACCTCTCACTTGGTGACTTCCTCAGCTCCCACGACTTCAATCACAATCTTTGTGCAGATGATTCCCATATCTATATATCCAGACCCCATCTGTCTTCTAGGCTTCAGTGTAGCATCATGCAGTGCTTATTGAACATCTCCAAGTAGATGTCCCATAGATGTTTTAAACTCAATATGCTCAAAATGGAACACATTCTCTTTCTAACCAAAGCTACCCATCTTCCAAACTTCCCTCTTTTCTGTTGAGAGCACCACTGTCCTTCCAGTCATCCAGGCTCATAACCTTGGAGTCATGCTAGATTCTTCACTCACCCTTGCCCCACCATACCCAATCAATTGTCAAGTCTTATTATATATATATATATATATATATATATATATATTATATATCTCCAAAACACCTCTCTCATCTGCCTTCTTCTCTCCACTCACATGACCACTACTTTAGTTCTGGCTCTTCTTACTTCTTTTCTTAGCTATTGTAGTAACCTTCTAATTGGTCTTCTAGCCTCTGGTCTCTTCCCTCTCCAATTCATAGTGCCTGCCACATAGTAGGTGCTTAATAAATGCTTGCTAACTGACAGATCCTACATTCCAGTCAAGCTGGCCTATTTTTCATTTTGGTGTGACATTCAATCTCTTATCTCCGACTTTGTATAAACTATCTTCTATCTAGCCCATAATTCACATCCTCCTTATGCTGGGTTATTGGGTTCTCTGGTTCTTTTCAAGACTCAGCTCAAACAGCACCCCCTATAAGGGGCCTTTTGTGGTACCTCAGTTGTTAGTACCCTCTTGAAATTAACCTTTGTATATATTTTGTATTGACTTGTCTGTGTACATTACATTGTTTACCCTCTAGAGAACATAAGCTCCCTGAGGGCAGGAACTGTTGTATATGTATCTTTACATAGTAGACACTTAATATGAACCTAGGTTTCCTGACCCCCAATTCAACCCGCTTTCCTCCAGAGGGGATATAGGAAAACAAGAAAGACAATGAGAAGAAGTGAGAGGGGAAGGGGAAGGAGCAAGGGGACCTGCTGAAAGAAACGGTGTAGCCGGAGGGCCCGATGGAGGCTACTCTCAACTTGTTCCAGTCGCTGCTCAAAGTCATCCAGGGGTTGCTGGGTGGTAGAATCCTCCTCTAGGGTCAAGGCCTCCCGAGCCTGGGCCAGCTGCTCCTGCAGAAGGTTGAGGGGGAGCGATCCACGGTTTCAGCCCTGGCCTTTCAAGAGCTTTTCCCGTTTCCTCCTCTACCAGATCTTCCCTTCTCCTCCGTTGTCCCGTATTTTTATTTGCCTCAATCGGTCCCCCATGCTGTACCTGAGCTTCAGTACTGAAGGCTTGGAAGCGCATCTCTGTCTCCTGCAGGGCAGGGAGGGAGTCTCCAAGCTCAGTAAAGCTCGTCAGCTTCTCTTCTCCTGGGCCAGAAAGCCACTGCAACACCTGGAGGCAAAGAGATTGGGGAGAGGAGATACCAGTAAAAGAAAGAGTGTGTCATTATGGAAAGAACGCTGAATCCAGAAGTAAGGAGGGTTGGGTTCTGATTGATTCTGGCTGTGCCACTAGACAGCTAGGAGATCTTGGATATCTCCCCAATGCCCAGTTTCCTCATCTGTAAAATGGGGATAACATAATCATAATTAAAGGATTGTAAGAATCAGATAAGAAACTGGACATGAAAACAATCTGAAAAGTATTATACAAAATTCCAGGGTTATTAAGAAGACCAGGGATAGGCAGGATACATAACTGGGGCTGAGAGGACCTTGGTGTTCATTAAGGAGAGACAACAGGAGAGTGAGAAGGGAAGCCTGATAGGATCTGGAGGCAGGCTGAGCTGAGGGTTGTTGGGGTGGAGGGGGATAAGAGGAAACCAGAATGAAGCTCTTTAGAGAAGCGTCATCTGGGAGAAAGCAACGCAAAAGGTGATGCTGAGGGCTTGGCTGGAAATAGCTGACTCGTCAATAACTGAAGAGAGCCTGAGGGGAGGTGGAGGAAAGGTGGGAGGTAGAGCTGTGGTTAGAGCATGCACATGTGGGCATAGGTGGTTTGAGTATTGTTTTTAAGAAAAAGAAAAGCTGAGATTGACCAAAAAGGTAAATAATAGCTTACATGCACAAAATTCTTATAAATATATAAAGCATTGAGCAAAGTGCTTTAGAGTTATCTTACTTAATCCGCAAAACAACCCATGGAGGTAGGGGCTATTATTATCCTCATTTCATGGATAAGGAAACTGAGGCAAATAGGTTAAGTGACTTGCCCAGGGTCACACAGCTAGTAAGAGCCTAAAGTCAAACTTGAACTCAGCTCTTCCTGACTCCCAGCCCAGTACTGGATCTACTGTGCTAACTAGCTGCCCCAATGAAAGGTAGTAGAACTATATTTTATTTTAAAAAAAGAAGACTAATAGAGAAGAAGGAGGAGGAGGAGGAGGAGGGAGAGAGAGAGAGAGAGAGAGAGAGAGAGAGACAGAGAGAGAGAGTGTATGTGTGAGAGTGCTGAATAGTTTGGAGGCATAACCCTCTAGATCCTAGTATACATGGACCCTGTATGTCAAGAGGACAATAAATAGATACCCTAATAATAATATAAATTAGAATAATACCAGCACAGTATAATGGAATAAGTTTTGGACAGAGAACTGAGATTTAAGATTCTACTCTTATCACTTAATAACTATGAGACCCTGGGTGGGTTACTTAACATCATCTGTAAAATAGATTTCTTATCTCACAGGGTTGTTGCAAAGGAAAGCACTTTGTAAACATTAAAGCACTATGTAAATGTGGTATTATTATTGGTATTATTATTATATCTATATTATTATATTTATTATATTATATATATCATATAACACTTCATGCTTACAAAATGCTTTACATAAATTAATTTCATTTGATCCAGACAACTCTGGGAAATAAGTAATACAAGGATTATTATTCTTATTTTCAAATAAGGAAATGGGAAGTGACTTGCTTAATGTCCCCAAGTTAGTCAGTGAGTGGAAATTAGATTTCAACTTTGGCACATACAGAGCCCAGGGTCACTTTCTCGGTATTAATCACAAAAAGTTCCTTAGCATCCTTGCCCTACCTGGGCTGCAGAGAGTTACTTCCATGCTAGGTCTAGGTGGCTATTCAGCCATTAGGCCTGGGACTATGGAATGAAAACCAAGTCTAAGAGTCCAAGCTTGTTGTAGCCTCCCTTCAATAGTACAGCTAGGGTTCTCTGCAGGGCTCCTGGCCCCAGAAGGTTAATGTCCAGGGAAGGAAGAAAGCATTTCTGAAGAGTCCTTTTAAAAAGAAGATGAATATTTTTCAAGACCCTTTGCCCTCTTAGATCTTCATGCCTTCTTCCTTTGAGGATTGAGGTACTACTATTTTTTATGGCTTCTAGGTTTGGAGTTGACATTAGGTAGAAGAAGGTAGTAGCTGGGAAGTTTTCAGACATCAGCAGGGTTTCCATTGAGTACATAGGGTCTCTCAAATCTACCAGAATCTATTAGGATGTCTGACTCTCAGACCACATGAGACAGTTTGGTAGAGTTGAAAGTTCACTGGACTTCAATTTGAGTCACAATTCGTATTGCATTCCTGGCTCTTCTCTTTCTTCTAGCTGTGGAACTATGAATAAATCACCTAATCTCCACGTGTGTGTTTCTTGAATAATATATAGATAATAAAAATTTCACTGCCTACCTTACTGAGTTGTGAGAAAGGCATTTTGTAAAACATAAAGAACTATATAAATATGAGCTGATAATAGCATTATTATCAGGATCATCCAAGATCTCAGATTCAGCCTAGGTGGAAGGAAGGTGGAAGGGGAGAGGGATGGGACTGATGTTCCCATCCAACATCAGGGAGGGGAAGACTTGGTTCCGCAATGCCAAGAAACCTAGAGAGAGGGGGAGGAGGGAGTTTTGAAACGGCCCCTTGGTATTGGAAGGCAAGTCAAGGTAGAAGAGAATCTGCCAATATCAGAGGGGAACACGTTTTCTCTCTATGGGAGGCGAGGATTAGACTTTGTGAGTTGGCTTCTGAAATACAGAAATGAAAGGCTATCCTTGGGGAGCAATTTAGGGACAAGTTGGGTAGGGTGTGGGAGGGGAACTCCATGGGAACTCCACCAGAGATGCCTCAGGTTTGCTTATAAGGAAAACAAGGACATAGATTTCAACTTGGAAAGTACCTCAGAGGTCATTGAGTCCAACTCCCTTATTTTAAAGAGGAAGAAACTGATTCCCAGAGAGAATAAGTGATTAGCCAAGGGTCATTTAACTAGTAAATGTCTACAGCTGAATATGAACCTATGTCTTCCCATTTCCAAGCCTCACACTTTCTCCATTACACCATGTTGCTTCTTCTGCCTTTTGTAAATTCTGGGAATGTTTTATGTATTAGGATAATTCCAGTGGTGTGTTGGTAAGTGTTTAACAACTACATCTCCAAAAAAAAATGTTCACAGGACACATTTTTAAATTTAATCTGCATTGTTAACATTTCCTCTATTATTCTCTCAAGTCTAAACAATTAACAAAACAAGTCAAACTCTGTTTTGTGGTATTTAGTGATTTCTGAGGTGCAAATGCTCACACTGAAAATGTAACAATCAATTGTCCCAGACTGATCTGAGTGGCTCTGGCACACCCCTAGCTGAATCATTCCGATTTGTGATGTGGTCAGAAAAATGTGTGGTAGTTCTGTTTCCCTCCTTACTTTGGGTAAAGGGAAGGTAAATTTGCTGTCTAAGTGATTACAACTTGTGTAACCTGAGACAAATCACTTAACCTTTCTGGGCCTCAGTTTCCTCATTTGAGGTCATCTGAAGTGACCTCTAAGGCCTTTTCCAGCTTGAAATCTAGGATCCTGTGATAACAAAGCAGTAAGGGCAGAACATAAAAATAGCTAAATGTATGTAATACTACTATGTACCAGGCACTATCCTAAGCATTTATAAGTATTGTCTCATTTTATCCTTTTGATAATTCTGGGAGGTGGGTGCTATTATTATCCTCCTTTTATAGAGGAGGAGACTGAGGTTAAGTTACTTGCCCAGGATCACACATCTAGTAAGCATCTGAGGCCAGATTTGAATTTAGCTTTTCCTGACTCCAAGCCAACCACTCAATCCACTGTACCATGTAGCTGCCCCATGAAGAACCTGACTTTTAATCAGCTTCAATCAGGTTTACTCAGAAATTCCTGGGCAAACTTGATTCACAGGGTCCAGGTGGCAAATCCCAAAGTCAGAATGGAGGTGTTCTGGGATAGAAGGTGACATTCTCATTTAGAATCATGAAAGATCCGGCTGCCGTGTCATGAGTCTCCCAACCAAAAAGGAACGTGGCTTGGCCTGGGAAATTGTGGTCAAGAATTAGGATAGAAAACTGAGGTGTATCTCAGTCTGGGAATATACAGATTTCTTTTGTGTGTAATTCTATACCTTGTTATATTATTCTTGGATATATGTATTTCTATATACATATATGTAAATATATGCATATATTCAGAAGCATATGTACATGAAAACACATATATACATACACATACATATATGCATACACATATACATACATATACACACATTCTCTTTCGTCTTGGAAATAAACCCTAAAAAACGAGCTACTCTTGTCTGAAGTATGTGGTGATTAGGGGTATTAGGGAAGAGGGAAATGCATGCTAGGATATTCTTAAAGTGCAGTCTGACCATGTCATTCTTCAGGAAGCTCTCTGCTGCCTCTAGGACAGAAATTCTTAAGTCTTTTTTCGGGGGGGGGGCGGGTCATGGACCCCTTTAGCAATTTAACGAAGCCCCACACTACTGTGGTTTGTTGCCGATGCTCCTAATTGAAGGAAGTGATGAATTTCATTTAGAGGATAGTGAAAATATACAATTATCCCTTCCACATTCTAAGTTTCCTTATTGTGATTTCGATATAATCTTGGGCTGGCATAAGAAATTAAATGGGAATTTTTTGGGAGTTTTGTGGAAGCCGTAGATGACACTTGAAGACCAGTAGATCATACAGAAAAAAGTTTAGAAACTCAGAAATACATAAAATGTATGTATAGTATTGTAAATAGCAACCCAAAGTTTACAATAAGGTACCATAAACACTGAACAAAAGAAAAAGAAAAAAATTCAGATTTCTTCTCTGATCTGAAGGGAGGGCCAAAAAATTTTATGTGGATTTTCCAGATCATTGGTATAGAGTGCAATGGTGGGGGGTGCCATGCCCCTGACGCCTTTGAAGTGGAAGGGATAACTGTAGATGTCATTTTCCCCCCATCCAAGTTCACAGATACCCTATAATCTATCCATTAGATCCCTTTGGGGGGGTCAGTGGACCCCAGGTTAAGAACCCCTACCCTAGGTTCAACTATAAACGCTTCTGTTCATCATTTGAAGCCTTTCACAATCTGATGTCAACCTACCTTTCAAGGCTTATTACATGACTCCTCTTTGTGTTCTCTGTAGTCCAGTCAAATTGGCCTGTTTGCTGATCCTCACAACAAAATATCACATTTCCTGTCTATTTGCCTTTCCATAGGCAATCCCCTATGCCCTTCATGCACTCCCTACTCTTCTACACCTCTGAGCAAACCTAATTTGTTCAAAGCTCAGCTCAAGGGCCACCTCTTGTGATTTAGCCTTTGCCGATTCTCCCAGTTGTTAGTGCCTCCCCTTTGAAGTTTCTTGGTGTTTACCTTGTCTTTATTTCATGTATGTTTATTATAGGGCTAGAACTGGAAAAGGCCTTCAGCTGCCATCTAGTGTGGTTCACTTTTATACACGTTTTTTCCTATAGAATTCAAACTCTTTGAGGGCAGGGATGGTTTCATTTTTGTTTTTATAACCCCAGAAGGTAGCCTGGGGCCTGGCACATAATAGGTTCTTAACGATCCTTGTTAATTAATTGATAGAATCAGGAGTCTCCAAACAAGGTTCATAGTGGAAGGAGGGGAGCAAGTAGTTAGAGCGGTGGCAAAGCAGATCTCAGAACTTAGGGAGCCAAGTCCACTCAAGCTCCCCAACTCCCACCCCCCAGGCTCAGTGCCTTGAGCTGAGTTTCAATTATTAAGGAGATTTAGAAAGTGAGGAAAAGGGAAAGTCCTGGGGGCCAAAGGCAAAATCTCCAATTAGCTAGGTGTTTCATATCAGTGTCAAGAGCTAGGGGCGGTTGGAGATATAAGGACTCTGGCTCACCTGGAGGAGCCTGTGCTGACGTCGCTGATTCTCCTGCCTCTGTAGGTAGAGGTTGGATAAGCGCACAAGCTGGTGAATGGCTTCATCCACTTCCTGGTACAGAATGGCAGGGCCAGGGCCCTCCAACCTGAGAGTAAAAGTGGGAATGTGAGGAGGACACTACCCTTGGCCAGACTCTAGCTTTGACCCACACATACCTCCTTAGTCCCATTCATTCAAGATCCCATGGGGTCTACTTCATAGGGATGTACCTGCCACCCCTGGCAGCCCATCTGCCTACCTCGTCTCCTGTCTTTTGTAATCCTCAATCAATTCCATTCCTTTCCTCAGTTCTCTAGCCTGGTCCTGCTTAGTCCATTTCTCTCACCTGCTGCTATGGGCTATACGAAGTCTCATGAGAATGGCTCCTCCATCCCTCTGCAGTTCTGCCAGTCGGGGATCTGCTAGCACCTTCCGCAGGGGCTCCGGAGTTCCCACCTCCACCTGTGGAGATTGGGACCCTTGAAAGAACACCAGCCCAGCCCCCTTTCTTTTCCACCCCAGTCCCACAAGCTTCCCTTCTCCCCTGTGCTAAGGTCCCACCCATTCTTCTGCCCTGGGATTCTTGCCTGTCTCCCCTCTTCTTTTCACCCAATCCTTACCTCTCCCGCAGCCTCTGCAGCCCCTTGGAGCTCCTCAATGGCCTCCCGTACAGAGCATAGAACATCATGGCACAACTGGCCCAGTCTTGCTACTTCCTGGAAACACACACACACACACACACAAAACACAGAAGGGACAGAGACATTTGCAGACAGGTGGCATTTGTGATGAAGAACCCAAAAGCTAAGATAGGGTAGCGCAATCCCAAGAAATATCTTCTTCTAACTCCCACAGGGGGATCTGAACATCAGAATATCAGAAATAGAGGAAAGTTCAACTGAGGCCAAAGAGGTGAATTAATTGGCCCAAGGTCACACAGCCAGTTACTGATAGAGCAAGGTCTCAGACCCAACCTTCCTCAGTCCAGGGCTTTGGCACATAGTCCCTTCACCTAGAACACTCTTCCTCTCTACCCACTCAACTCTCACCCATCTTTCAAGGCCCAGATCAAATCCTACAACTGCCAAGGGGGGATCCTCCCCAATAATTGTAGGGTACACTCCCCTTTTTAACCGTTAGTGTAGAACCATTTGCATCACTGAGAGTCACAGAAATATTCGATCACAAGACAGACCTTAGAGACAGTAGAAGTTAACCCTGCCCTCCCCTGCTCCCCAGGAAATTCACATCCAGATAAATGAAATGACTCATCTGACATCACCTACCTAGGTAGTGATGGAGCCTAGATTACAAACCACTCAGTCTCCTTTCACTGTCCCATACTGCCTCTTTCTCTTCATTCTTTTTGGAACTTGGTATTTAACACAGAACTTTTTTGCACTATTTTTCATTATCCTCTAATTGTTTTTAGGTGTATCTATCTCATCCTCCCCAGTATCATAACCTTTTTGAATGAGAACAGCTCACATTGACACAGTTATTAAGGGTTTACAAGGCACTTTCATCATAACAACTTTGTAAAGTAGGTCATGCAAATGTTACCCTCATTTTACAGTTAAAGAAACTAATATTTAGAGTGATCAAGTAACTTGATTAGGGTTCTATAGTTTGGTAGCATCAGAGCCAGGACCTGAATCCAGTTCGTCTGACTCAAAGTCCAATTCTCCTTCTGTTGTACCATACTTGGTCATATCAAGAGCTTTAGATTGCCTTGAAACACCTTAGTTAAGTGGTCAGAAAATACTATTGAATTGAATTGAATTGAATTGAAAGCACCATCTCTCACAGTCTTGCGGTCATGGCTTAGATCTGGCCTTCTACTCCAGGCTGCACCTAATGTGGATTTCCTGGTCAGGGGCTTGTGCCTATAGTGCCTTTCTTTGGCTGAGGTAAAGGGAAAAGGTGACCTCACCTGATGTGTTTCTGTCCAGCGTTGTGGAGAAAGGACCCTGTGACCTCCTAGGTCTTTCTGTAGTTCTTCAGGCTTGGCCACAGTTGGTAGGTCACTCTCTGATATCAACTCAGCACCCTGTGGACATGCTGGGATCAGGCAGAGTTCTGGCCATATACATAGCCAGCCAAGTGAACCAGTGTGAGACTTAGACATCTCTCTTGTCTTTCACCCACAGGTAGGGCTTTAATAGATCATACCTGAAGATCACCGAGCTCATTGTGAGGCTCATTCTGAGTTAGAATCATCAGTCGCTGTATCACAGGGTGTTCTTTGGGATCCTAAGGGGAGAGGTGGATCAGGTCAGGGGAGTCGGGGAGTATAGGAAGGGCATAATGGAATTATAGGTCTAGATAATGGGTACCTGAAGGTCATTTAGAACAGGAATTAGTCCTGGGGGAAGCAAGGGAGCACACCGGAGGTCAAGAAGGACAGACAACCCCAACGTCTTCAGGTCAGACCTGCGTGGGGAGGGAAGGTTAATAAGGTCTCATCTTGAGGTTAGGACACAGCGGAGTCTGAGGCTCTGGTTTTAGTCCATGGCAAAAAGCTACAAATCCTTGTAGCTCAGGGAGACAGTGCAAATAACCAGTATGTGGGGTGGAAAATTTGCCTCTAGGGGACAATGTCTTCAAGATCATGAAGTCAAGTTTCTTGAGAGTCTGGGGAGGTTCATAGTCCCTATGGTGAAGGAGCCAAAGTATGAAAAATTTAATCAGTGTCCTACATATAATGTCAGTGTTCTCAGAATTCAGATGGGCCATTGAGCTAAAAGTCAGTGGGGTGAGGATGGGGGGTGGGATTGTGTCGTTGTCCTCGAAGGCATGAGGTGATCATCTTAAGGACTCAGGGAGGTCAGCGCTTGGCCCACATTTACCTGAGCAGTGAATGGAGATAACAAAGAACGGTGCTCATCTCTGCTTGCGTGGGTGGAGGCTCAATAGCAGGGCATGGTGGAGCGATGGTCAGCAAGGCCCGGCCACTCTGGTCCACCCCACCTGTGGACATGAGGTGGCTATGAAAAGGGGTCAGGGATGATTGCTCATTCAGGTGAAGGTGCGATTGGTCTTTAAACCCCTTGGCTCTCCCCAGCAATGTGACGTCCTTTTACCTTACTTTTTACCTCCTCCCATTTTTTGTTATTCCCTCCTATTGCTCCACTCCAAGCACTCACCAGTCAGCATGAAAAATCCAGATGCCATCAAATCCCAAGTCATATTAGAATCATCATCAACCAAAGCTGGGGCACACCCTTCAGGGCTACTGCCTTCCTTGTCCTTCTTCCCAGCTTTAGGTGGTGGTATTAGGGGGCTAGATGGGAACTCCTCTGGGTCTGTGGGTGCTAAGGAGGACAGGAAGAGGGGTTGGACTGGGATCTGGACTAGAGGCTGCTCCCCAGATTGAGACCACTACCACAATCCTTTATCTACTGCTGAGCCACTCCCACCTTTGCTCCCCACTGGCCTCCAAGTACTCCTACCTTCTGTAGCAGCCACGCTCTGCCCTGATGGCTCTGCTTTTCCTGTTCCCTCCTCTGTGGACTCATAGGTAGAAGAGGATATGGGTTCTCTTTCCTTTTCTTGCTCTGGCTCCGGCTCCAGCTCTGACTCTGTCTTTCCTGTAGAGCTGGGTTCTTCTTCTTGCACCAGGTTGACTCCCAAGAGCTCATTGTCACTTGGGAGGGCCAAACCAGCAAGGGCCTCAGGACGACTGGTCTCTTCTTTGCTCTTGGGGCTTGATGGTACACTTTCTGCTCCCTGCCCAGCAGTTCCTCTGCCTCCCCCACGCTTCTTCCTTCTGTTTCCTTTGCCTAATTTCCGGGGTGTCCCAGCCAGTCCCTCTTCCCCTTGGCCTGGCCCATCCCCACCCTCATTTGGTTTTAGAGGAAGAGAACCAGGCTCCTCTCCCACTGTCTCAGGGGGGAACTCAGGAACATCAAGTGTTCCTTCTTCTTGAGGGGATTCAGCTTGTGGGGGAGAGCCAGTATTGATTCCAGTACTGCTCCCTTCGCCAGGGGGCCGAGTCCCATCTTGACCCCGGGGCACTGTTCCTTTCTGGTGCAGCCACGCCCTGTGTCGTCGGTGTCGTCCCTTCCCTCCTGCACCTTTCCTGGCGGGTACAGTTTGAGTCCTGGAGAGGCCAGAGGAGCATGTCGCATCCCCTGGACACCCTCGGGATGGTAGGGTCACCTCTAACAGCTCCACATACTCGCCCTCGGGGGCTTCTGCTGGGGCATTGTGCCCATCCCCAGGGCTTCTGGTGCCCAGGGCCTCCTCAGGCACTGGGGGGCTAGAGAGCCCAGAGGGTCCTGGGGGGAGCTCTTGGGGCAGAGAAACTGGACTCTGTCCTACCATGAGACTGCCTTTGTGCACAAAACGTGGGCAGATGAGTTCAGCCCAAGGCAATCGCTGGATGCCTGTGGGTGATGCCAGGAGGCACGTGGTGAGGCGCCCCGCTGGACGGTCTTTGTTGATACCCTGCAGCCACTCAGGAGTGAAAAGGTAGGCACAGGCTTCTGTGGATACTGGAAGTTCCTGCACTCGTCCACCCCCTGGGGCTAGGCACTTGAGTGCCAGGTGAGGAGAGCGGGCCACCGAGGGCACTACTTGTAGGTAGAAGTCTCCAGGGCGAAGCAGCTGCCAGGGCAGTGCGGCCAGCTGTATTACTACCTGCTCATGCAGACACAGTGGCCAGCCCTCATGAAGAAAGAGAAAGCCGCTGTACTGGGCCTGGAGAGAGAGGGGGAGCCAGAAGTCAAGGGGCTCCAAGCCTGGTCAGCAGGCTGTGGAGGCGGAGTACATGAGGACAGGGACAGTCAGGGTAAGGACAGTCAGGACAAGGGCAGTCCCTGTCTCTTGATTGGTCATCATTGCAAAATGTAGACTGAGCCTTAGATAGGTAATGGCCAGGTAGCAGGTGTGAGTACTGTCAAGTAGTTAATGTATTCGGGCAAGGTCAGTACTGAGGGCTCATGGAGATGGCTACTATAACAATCATAGAACCTTAGCCTTGGAGGGAAATTCTGAGACCATAGAGTCCAATCTCCTCATTATATAGATGAAAAAAGACAGCTAACTGCTCTCTTTGGGGAGTCAGTCTTTGAAGGGGTAAATGTCTCTGAAGGGGACGTCGGTTTTTTCTGGGGGGGTGTCCTTTTCTGGGAGTTCATTCTGTAGGGGCTGGTCCCTGGGATGAAGCAATCGGGCAATCAGTTTAGGGCCCAGTGAGTAGGCATGCACGCATGCAGGCAGGCTAGTAACTCACACAGGCCTCCTGTTGGACCCGGGCAAGAAGGTGTTTAGCAGGCACCAGGAAATCCAGAGCATAGCGCAGTGCATCTTCTCGGTAGGTACGCTCTACCACCTGGAACACTTGGCCCAGCAGCGTGGGTGCAGTTGCCTCAAAAGGTGGATACAGTGCAGCCAAGGTGCTCTGCACACAATCTTCTACTGGCTCTGGCTCCTGGAAGAAGAAAGGGGAAATCAGAGGAGACGTCAAGGGGACAGGTCTAGAGATGAGAGGACACTGGGTAGAGTTGGGGGAAGGGGAAAGACGTCTGGGTAGGTCGATGATCCGTCCACAGGCCTGTCTGTTGGCTCTGAATTGAAGGAGCAGATTCATCTGGTCAGACTTATTGCTAGAGTACAGGGAAATCAGATCAATGGCTCTAAGGGACCAAGCAGTGGCTGGTCAGCGGAGAGAAGAATGTGACAGAAATAAATAAGACCTTCAGTACCTACACATATAATCAGTGAAGGGGTATAAACTAGAACAGATTATGTTTTTTCCCAGTCCTCTGCCTTCTTCACAAATGAAACACATTTTAGGTAGGTGAAATTAGATTAAAACGAACATTTGGGGGCTACTTTGTAGGGGGAAAGAGGTCACTTTGGGTATGAGGGAAAGGAAATCAGGAAAGGGCTTTACCTTGCTGGAGTGTGTGTAGGATGCTCATGAGTTGAGCCTGGTGACTTTTTAAGTCCCTTTCTCCTCCTAGCCATAGCCCCTTCTTGGCCTCCTCTGCCTCTTGACCTCCCCACACATCAGTGACATCGTGGATAACTCTGATTGCAGCTAGAAGTAGCTCTTCTTACCTCCATCATCAAGACCTTCCCATAGGCCCCGCTTTCCTTTCCTTGAAGTTCCAAGTACACAGATTTAATGTTTTAAAAAGTGTGTGTGTGTGTGTGTGTGTGTGTGTGTGTGTGTGTGTGTGTAAAGGAGCAAGAGTTTACAGTGTGATTGAAATGTCCCTCCAACCCCCAAATAACCCTAGTCCAGAGGAAGAAGGCACATATAGCCATGGAGTACCACGGATTTTTGGCATTTACATACTGACAGATGGATTGGGAACAGACAGAGGATAGCTAGACCTGACAAAGAGGGGCACCTGGACAGACCTGGGCCTGCGGGCATGTAGAAGAACTAACTCCAGTGTCTAGTAGAATGAATAGGTGTGTGGAGGGGAAGGGGTGGTTGTGGTTGAGAATAGAGTGGGGGTGGGGCCAAGTGGGCGATAGGCTCAGAGGCCAGGAGGGGAGGGGGGAGCAGAAGCCCAGTCTGGGAGGCAGCTGCAACCCATTAGGGGCGGTGAGCTCATGGCTGTGTGAGAGTCCCAGCCACAGGAAGCAGCAGCAGAGGGAGGGGGGAGGAGCAGGCTGAAGAGAGGGGACTGGGAGTGGAGAGTTTGGGAGGGAAGCGACAGGGCTGGGACAAGAGAGGAGACTAAGGGGACTGAGTCTACGACCCCCGGCAAGGCATTCCTCTTCGCTCCTTGACAGTTTATGCCCTTCTTCTGCGGAGTGTGAGCTTCCCCAATGGCAGTACCCCCCCTTCTTCCTTGAAGTTCACTCTCCTTCTGGCAGGACCCCTCCCCCATTCCTGCAGTAGGAGCTCCCCCTGGCAGTGCCTTTTTTCTCTCAGCAGTGAAGTCTCCCTCTGAAGGTATTCCTGCAGTGAGTTTTTCAGGGGGCAATGGCCATTAGGCACCTCTCTCCTCCCCTGTAGTGTGTGCCTGTCTCACTTCTCCAAATGCCCTCATCCTGCCTGCAGTGTCAACTCAAACTTCCCTTAAGGCAGTGCCACCTTCTCTACTGCAGTGTGAGCTCCCCTGGCAGAGTCCCTTTCTCCCTATGCCATTCACCTCACCAAACATAACAATCTCCTACAGTGTGCACAGCCCCATACAACATATTAGGATAAATACAAAGTTTAAATCAGGTATAATCCCTCCTCTTGGAGCTTTCAGTTTTGGAGAGAGAACTGACATAAGCACAGAGAACTATAATATACAGTATTAAACGATAAAAGCAGTTAGCGGTATGGAACAAAGGGCTGTGTGAGCTTCCCCAGGTGATGCTTCCTTCTTCTCTCTGGTATGCCACCTGAGTTAGTAACTCCCTGCAGTCTTAGTTCCTTTGCATCTTTTCTTCCCTGTTTACTCTTCCATGCCCCTGCCCCAGCTACAGCTGTGACTGGTCCTCTTGGGACCGGATGGGTGGGCCTCCCCTCACAGGACCGGGGACTGAGATGGAAAATGGTGATTTCAGGCAGGTCTGTTCTCACGGCCTGGCCGACCCCTTCCAGGGCCATTGCCAGGACCTGCTCCCAGGGGTCCTGGGTGGGATAAGCGGAGTAATTGGGAAGGGAAGGGGCGCTGCACAAGTAGGCTAAGTCAGAGGCAAGGAGAACAGAGAGTACGAAAGGGGAGGAAGAGGAGAAGGCAAGGGATATGGAAAGCACAAATTTGAGAATAGAAGAAAGGAGGATGGGGGTGGGGTGGCAGAGTCCAGATAAAGGGATAAAAAATAAGAAAAGGAGTGAGGAGGCTAAATAGAGGGAAGAGAACCAACAGGGAGAGCCAGGCAGCTCCAGACTCTGAGACAGACAGACAGGAGAGGAAAGGAAGAGCGTTCCGTTCTTTTCCGAGGTGGGGAACTAGAGTCAAAGTAGAAGCGAGATCAAGGACGGTCAGAGGAGGCGGCTGGGCTGGGGCTGGGGCTTGGGATCCAGAGGCCCGGAGGAGAGGGTGGGGGCCAGAGGCAAAGAGCTGTGAGAGGGAAAACATTTAGGCTGAGGAGTGTACTTACCATGGCTCAGGGGTGCCAGGGCCCTAGTCCGCGGCTGCGTCCAGGCGGGGCCGGAGCGCACCGCTTCCCTCCCTCGGGCGGCTCTCACTTCGTCTGGCTTGGGGACAGCTCCGGCCCCGGCGGCAGTAGCAGAAGCTAAGCCCGGGCTCTGGCTCCCAGGCCGCGGGGCTCCACCAAGGGGGACCGAGACGGCCGCCCCGCCCCTAAGCGCACACCCCCACCTCCCCCCAGCTCCCCAGACTCCCTTCTCTGCGACTTGGTCTAACGGGAGATGCACACCTCCTTGGGACACTCCACCCTCACCCCGCCCATCCACCCAGAACATCCACTTACGTACCCTAGATTCTCACCCATCCCAGACCCCAGTTAATTTACTCAAGACCTTGACCCATCGGACAACCAGGCTCTCCCAGGGATTCCCCTCTTGCCTGATGACTGGTCTCCTTCCCTCGGGATCTGTCTGGGATCTGACCCTCAAATGAATTTTTCTGGGACTTGGGGTGAATCTTTCTCGATCCCTCTTCTCCAGGCAGGCTCGCGGCTAAAGACCGCCTACCTCGAAACTCTACCCTGGGCCATGTTTTTTTTTTCCCTCATTTGGACCTCGAGTTCTGACGTCCAGACTTGGGCGAAGGGCCTCCTTCTCATCAACTGAACATCTCGTGGTGATAGAGGGAAATTAGAGGGCTCGACAGCCACTGTCCGGACAATTCCAACTCCCCCATCCCCCTTCTCTCCCGCCCACCATGCTCAGGCCTCTAGCAGCACAGCTTGGACAATGAGGTTCCTGTGTCCGAGAATGACGAGGTGCGTGGGTGTGGATCAGGGGAGAAGGGAGGGCTAAAGGGTTGGGATAGGGGCTGTGGTTAAGGGGGGGCTGGGGACTCTAGTTCAAGGTTTCTTCTGTAGTCACTTCTAATTCTTCTAAGGCTGCCTCTATCCATTATTCACCTTACATTCCTCCATGTCACTTTGGTCCTTTGCCCGGAGGGGCCACCAGTCAGGGCTGAATGAAGCTCTGGGAAGAAGGAGCTGGTACAGAATTCTTAGGACTTTGCACACTCCTTGCTTACTTCAAGAGAAGGCAGGAAGTAGGAAATATTCTATCTTGAAATTCTATCCTGGGCCAAATTTTCCCCTCATTTGGACATCTTTCTGATTTCCAGGCTTGGGCTGAAGGAGCTCCTCCAGAATGAATGTTTTATGGTGGTGGAAGGGAGGGAAATCCAGGATACAGCAGATATCTGATATCTACAAGGGCAGTCCAGATTTGGTTTGGGGATGGGAGGGTGAGTAGAGGAGGGAGAAAGCTAAAGGATGTTTTGTCACCAACCCGACTGTCCCACATCATCCTTTGGTCTTTTCAGCCAGGTGTTCTCTTTATAAGGTGAGGGACTAGGGGTGGGGGTGGAATGAGAAAGTCACAGAATATTTTGCCTGATGGAGACATTTAGAGAAGCATTGACTATATCATCCTCTCATCTATTCAGGAAGAGGGCAGATCTCTGGGAATCTTCTGCTGGATTCTAAGTTTTAGGGAGGAGGGGCATGGGAGAAAGAGGGAGATGTGCAGGCTTCCCTGGGGGAAGCAAACTGTCCACCTCCACTGAGGCCCAAGAATGGAAGTTATGCTGCTCTCTGACCTAATAAACCAGTTCCAGATTTTTTAGTTACTGGAGGCAGAGGAATTCCCTCATCCCCTCCCTTGGTTTAGTCCCTGGACCTCTCCCTCCAGCTGTGGATAAAGGGGTCCAAGTATAAGTAGCTATCATTTTCCTTTTCACATTTATAGAACCCAGGTACTCCAAGTGCTAGGTTTCAGAAATCCTGGTTCCCTATGCCCCATAGGAGAAATGGTCATGGGGACATTTATTTTATCTTAGAAAATAAATAGCTTTTTTCCTTTGTATTCTATAAGATTAATGTAGAGGCAGAATCCTTAGGTTTCCCTTTACAATGACTGACTCCTGATAGGATTTAGATTCCTTTCCAATAACCAGTGGTCTTTGGAGACTCTGATTGTCAGTCATCCTCTAATGCTAGGAGATGCACAGGCCTCCAACGCACTCCAGACTGCCAAGGTTGCCCAGAAAAGAAATATCTTGCTGCCCCCTGGTGGCCATTCTGTTAATGCCACTATCTTGCCATTTCATGCCTTGAGAAGTCTTATTTCTAAAAATCAAGTTTTTTCTCCTATTAGTTTCCTTCATGTATCTTTCAAGTAAGCTCCACTTCACCACCTATTCTTAGCTTGCTTGCCCCTAACAAAGTGTCTGTACTCTGAGAAAGACTCCTCTCCCACCTAGTTCGTTCAAGTTTCCTGCAATGCCCAACTCGAGAGAGTACAAAACCTAAAATGAAACAGATCCTGCTCTCAGGGGTTTCTCTCTTATATTCTATCACAGGAGAAATCAAATATAGAAATTATATATCAAGAAAACCTCAAAATAAATACATGACTGAGATATAAAGGTCATATCATAAACAAATTAGAAGAGCAAGGAAGAAAATACCTTTCACAACTATGGATAGGGGATGATTTAATTAACAAAAAGGAATAGAGAAGATCAGAGAAGATGATATAGACAATCTCAACTACATAAAGTAAAAATATTTTGAATAAATAAAACAAATGCAGTTAATATTAGTAAGGAAACAGCTACCTGGAAGAAAAAAAATCTTTGTTGAAAGATTTTCTGATAAATGCTTCATTTCCAAGATACATAAAAACTAGCTAAAATGCCTAAGAACAACAGCTCCCTAATATGTAAATGGTAAAAGGATATGAACAAGAAGTTTTCAAAGGAAGAAATCCAAGCTCGCAAGAACCGTATGAAAAAAATCCTCCAAGTTATTAATAATTAGAAAAATGCAAATTAAAGTAGCCCAAAATTTCTCTTTCATACTCAACAGATTGTAGAAGATGAAAAAAAAGGAAAATGACAATTGCTGGAAAGGATGACAAACAACAAGATATGCTAATACATTGTTGTTGGAGGTATGGATAGGCCCAGCCATTCTGGAAAGCCATTTGGAACCATGCCTCAAAGTTACTAAGCTGTGTATACATACCCATTGGCCCAGCGATATCATTATCAGGCCTTTACCTCCAAAGAAATCAAAGAATGAGGAAAAGGGCCCATAGTTATAAAAATATTTATAGCATCTTTTTTTTTGTTATTACAAAGACTTAGAAACAAAAGGTTACCCATCAATTGAGGAAAGGTTGACCATATTATAGTATATGATGAAAAGTATGTTTAGAGAAAAGATCTGGGAAAACTTGTGTGAAGTGATACAGAGTGAAGTGAACAGAACCAGGAGGAAAATTTTTGTGACAACTCTGTGAAGAAAAATGAGTTTGAAAGACTTATGACCTCTGATCAAACTGTTAGTGGTCCAACTATTCTGGAAAACAATTTGCAATTATGCTAAAAATGTGTCTAAAATGTCCAAGCCCTTTGATCTACTATCTCACTGCTAGGCGCATACTCAAAACAAGCCAAAGACAGAAAAAAGTCCCATTATATGCCAAAATATTCCATATTTGTACTTTGTACAAAGAACTAGAAACAAAATAGGTGCCCATTGACTGGAAAATGTACAGACTGTGGTACGTAAATAAATGAAATGGAACGTTACTGAAGCATAAGGAATTACAAATACGAAGAATTTAGGAAAACTTGGGAAGCATACTAACTAATATGAAATGAAATAAACAGAATCATGGAAACTATGCACGATGATTTTAACAGGGGAAATGGAAAGAAAAATAAAACAAAACGGAAAACCATATAATTATAATGGCTGAGCTTGGCCCCAAAGAAGAGAGAGGAAATATGCCTTTCTTCTTTCACTGGAGAAGTGGGGAATGTTGCATATGTTGTTAGACACTGTCAGTATGCTGTTTTGTTTTTGCCAAACCTAAAAAAAAACACATTATTCCTCAATGGGTAAGAGCATTATGGAAATGAAACAAAAAGCATCAACATAAATCATGTGATAGTATGAAATTGGTGCAGGCTTTGTGTGCTCTTGGTGGCTATCCTAGGTGACACTTGGGATGCAGCACTAATGAATGCACTCCACACCCCTCTATTATCCCACTTTCTTCAGAAAGGTATGGCGACACTTTACCGTTGATTAGCAGGAGAGTGTAGTTCATAATTTTGATCACTAGTTGGTGTGCTAGTCCACTCATTGGCTCAGTCTTGCTCACAACATTGACACATTCACAAGACATTTCCTTGTTAATTTTTACAATTAACCTTGAATTTATTGTTTAAGAAAAACTAACCCTGTCCCTCACTAATGCTTGAGTTCAGGCAATGAACTTTTCTGTGGCAACAAGGATCATTAAACATAGTAAAATAAAATAAAAAATTTAAATCATTTTAATTTTAAAAATTTCTCTAAAATTTTTTTTTTGGAGGGGGGAAGGCAAAGCGACTGGGGTTAAGTGACTTGCCCGAGGTCACACAGCTAGTAAATGTGTCAAGTTTCTGAGGCTGGATTTGAACTTGGGTCCTCCTGATTCCAGGGCCAGTGCTCTCCTCACTGCACAATCTAGGTGCCCTTCTAAGTTCATTTTTTAAAAAATTAAACCTCTCTTCATTCTTAACCCTTCCCCCCAATCCTAAAGTGTCAAACAAAGCACTTGTGAGTGCTTTGCTCAATCTCCTCTAAAACTTTTCCCTAACTACTGCCCCATGTCTTTGGGGCACCTGGGATAACAGTTCTGTCCCCTCTGCTTCCACAGGTCATGGAAGGGATTGAGGAAGGCACCCCTCTCTCAGGGTCAGTGAATATAAATGCTGCAAAGCAGTGAGAACTCCTGGACTGCTCTGGCTCACTAACCAGTCTAGACACCACCGCTTACTGCTTGGCTGCTCTTGCTGCTCCTAGGATCCACCTCCCCTGTTCCTGTGGTCTGGGAAATCCCAGCTTGATGGCTGCAGTTTTCTCTGGTCCTATGCCTGAATGTCTGCTATAAGTCTCTTGCAGGGGCACTATCAATGGATCTGATTCCCCAAAGTAAGCTGATTCTAGTCTTCCTGGCAGTCATTCGGCCTTTAGTGCTCAGCTGCCAAGTGCCTCCATTTCTTTACATGGTGAGGAATGAATTCTTGTTTCAAAGGCCATTTGGGAGTACAGAGAAAGCATGTAAGGCAGCATGCCTATGGACCACTTTGCCACTGCTCTGTTTACATCTCTAGCCCTTGTGGGACCCATGGCTACACCTTGCCAACAAAAGGTCCCCTTATGTGACTAAGAAGACCCCTTGACTCATTTTTCTCAACTAGAGCTACCAGCTCTTCCTTTTAGCTGAATTAGAATTGACTTGCTTCCGTTTATCTCTTTACCATCAGGCACTGTGCTCCTTTACCATCAACACTTTTCATTGAATCTTTTGAAGCTAGGGAAAATACTCACACCCTTTTCTATTAGCTTTTCCAGCTCCTATCATTCTTCCACTACTCCTGCCTTGCAAATTACTTGAGAGGCTCAGAGATGCTTCCAGATAGAACTAGGAACAGTGGAAGGGGAGGGGCAGCAACCAAGCCGCAAAAGTTGCAAGTCAGAGACTCTCATGTCTTGAATACCCAGGTATATTTCAGAGAATTTTTTCATCCTCTGGGCCCATTGACCCCACCCAGAAAGGTCCTGAGGCTAACTTCCCATTGGTAAGTTCATAGTATGGAGGGATGCTTTACTAAAAGGAGAAAAAAAGAAGTCCTAGAATGAGTAATCATTAGTTTCCAAAATGTATGTCAGTCTTTAATCATTTACTTAGTGCTGAGTTCATATTTCTCTGGGTTAATGTTCTTCCCTTCAGTTCCTGTCATGATTCATTTTTCTTTTTTTTTTTCTTTTTTCTTTTTTTTTTTTTTTAGAGAGGGAGGGCCGGGCAATTGGGGTTAAGTCACTTGCCTAAGGTCACACAGCTAGTAAGGTTGTCAAGTGTCTGAGGTAAGATTTGGGTCCTCCTGACTCCAAGGTCGGCTACTCACTGTGCCACCTAGCTGCCCCAATAAGTCATTTTTCTATCCAGTTGAATAGGAGAAATATATTGTAACTCAGGTACCAAAGCTCATTGGTATGGGACTCTCTCCTCATTGGTGGAGATCAGTGCCCCATGCCAGCATGAGAGGCAGGGCAGAGTTGGCCAGAGGAGAAGAGAAAAGGCCACCAGACTCTTCAGGCTCGACAAGTCACTTCAGGTTCTTCTGGCTTCCAGCTTCAAGAGAGAAGATGCATGATGCCAACCCCATGTGAGACTGCTGAAGAAAAAGATTCTGGGAAGAAGCCAATGCAAGATGAAGGCAGTCTTCATGATATCCTTATCCTGAGTTTGTTGCACTAACAGGGGTGGGGAACCTGCAGTCTAAAGCCACATGTGGCCTTCTAGGTCTTTGGGTTCAGCCTTTTGACCGAGTCCAAGTTTTACAGAATAAATCCTTTTATTAAGGGGATTTGTTCTGTGAAGTTTGGATTCAGTCAAAGGACTGTGCTTGAGGATCTAGAGGGCCACATGTGGCCTTGAGGCTGCAGGTTCTTTACCTCTGCACTAGAGACTTTGGGGGAATTTCCCCTTTGGGTGAGATCTGGGACTCTCTTGGTTGAACAGAAGTTACCTTGCTAGCAAGGGAAGAACTCCTTTACTCTACATTGTCTGACATATATTCTCATATGTATACTTTTTCTGATTTCTGTTGTGCCATGAAACTGGATAAATGGGTTTCTTTAATTATCAGTTATGTATGTTCATTGTGGAACTAGTATTTTGTGGGAAGGGAGATGAGCCTTGAACATAAAGCTGGGATCTTCTATCAATAAACAGTGATCAGAAATTTATCTTGAACCTGAATACCTTATCACCTAGACTCTGTAAAGAGAGCAAATAGATATAATTCTAGCCTGATATCCTCCCTTCCTGACGAGAGTAGACCCCAGCCTCCCGCTTCCCTCTTGGCAGGAATTAAAGTCTCCAGTGGAGAAGTCTGGAGATACTGAGTCCTTCCCATCAGAGCTAATTAGAATCAAGAACAAGAATCTTCAACAATTACTCTAGTGCTCTTGAAAAAGATGATTGCCAACAAGAAGATAGGGCTGGAGGGAGAAGAGGCAAGAGATGTCTATTCTGCCTCCCTTCGAGCCACACAATGACACCCCTATGTTACACGTGGGGAGGACAGCCCTCATTACATCATTCTTAAATTAGAGGAGTGGGATGGTATGGTATGTCTCTTCTGCTACCCCACCTCCTTTTCCTCGTATTTCTCATGCCTTGGTAGCATATTCACCCTATCATCATTATGTAAGCCGGCAGTTCTTCATAGAGTCCTCCATTCTTTCTCTAACAATAAGAACCACTGCTGGGACCCAGGGTCTTTAGCCCTATGATCCCTTCCTTTTTCATGAAGCGGCTCTTCTGCGTTCTTGACCCTTGTGGGTGATATGGATTGGGTTCAGTCTTGGGGGAAGCCGACCTAATCGCTATCACTTACTCTTTGGCTTATTATATTCCCCCTTCCTGTTGATCTGGGAAAGATTTATTTAAAACTAGATGTGGGATTGTGTGTAGGCTTCCCCAGAAGGGTAAGTAAAAAGGTTCTCAATATACAATACATGTATGAATCAGATTGAAACAGGTATTTACTCTTGACCCACAAAAGAAATACCATGATTTACAAATCACTGTGGTGAGACACAAAAGGACACGTGGGCATTGACAGAAAGACTTAAAACATGACTTAGTAACTCTTATAATGATAGCTGTACTCTCCTGAGAAGTTGATATATAAACCTCATCGCTACATAAAACAGTTTTGGGAATTGCTGAATAGACATTTATTACATTTTACTTCAGTTCTGCACTGTTGGTCCATGTCTTCTGATTAAATGGGCAAGTCTTGGCCCTGTCTTCTTGTTGGTGGTCATCTTCTTCAAGAGCACTAGAGTAATTGCTGAAGATTCTTGTTCTTGACAGTAATTAGCTCTGATGGGAAGGACTCAGTATCTCCAGACTTCTCCAACTTACAAGGTTACCTCCAAACTTGGATATGTCTATTTCAGGAGAAAGAATCATTCACTTAAGGCTGGAAAAGAACAAATGCAAGAGAAACAGTGCAAAACTTAGGCTTAGATTTGCCTAGCAAGGATATGTACTTTAGTGGCCATGGTTCATGGTCACATGGTGCTCAGGATGGGGCATGAGACAAATTACTTCCTGAGAGGACTATGAGATAGGAAACCTTGCCTTATTCCCCAGTCCTCACAGGCTATCACTTAAGGCAGTTCCAATGTGCTTTGTAGAAAGAAAAGTACATTGAGGGTATGATCATTCATTTTAAAATATCCACTGAGTCATCAGCTCTACCTGTTCTATAGCCAATGAGGAGACTCACTTCATCTCATCTCAATGTGCCACGTCTCTTCAGTTAGGCAGGTGCAGTCAGAAGCAGCAAGGTCAGCTCTGTGAATGCTCTGTTCAACCCTGCCATCTTTCTGGTGCAAAAATAAGACAGATAACCACCTGATCCCTTGACTGTAAGTTATTCCAGATTCTCTACTACATTCATATAAAATATATTTGCACCTAGGACATTATATACAATATGTAATGTTCATGAATAATGCATTCGGATAACATATACTTCACGTACACTCCTTCATTTGCTTGCTATCCTCCCTAGACTTCAGGGTGATGGGCTTTGCCAGAGGTACCCGTAGACCACATGGGTGACATCCTCACTCATTTTCCTTGGGGGGTACCATACATTCCTTACTTCATTTCCAACTCACATGGTCTGGGAGCCTATGTTGTAATTGATGGCCACTTCTGGATGTTTTGTCTTTTTATTATTTATAGAGAACATGTGGCAAACTAGCGAAAAGCCTAATACCTAGATCCAAGGAGAAAAGAAGGCTTTCAGGGCCGTCTGTTGCTCTTAGGTGGGTAAGTGCTATGCCTTGAGAGTGTCAAGTGTAGCAGACGTAGGCTGCCTTCTTCTGCCACAGCAATTGTTCCCTGTAGGTCAAGCCTTGGTGGCAGGAAGTTAACCTTCTCTAATGTTGTACCTAGATTCAGACTCACCTTCATCAGAATCATAACTCTGGTTTTTTTCTCCAAGGTTATTTTATGGTTCGGCAGACTTTAGTTATCTCAATTACTTCATAGGGTGTGACTCTATCAGCTTTCTTGTGTTTCCAGTGACATCAAGAGTAGAGCAGGACTCTTATTTCCAGGCTAGAATTCCTGACTGTAAACTCAAACATTGTAATACTGTTTGTTCCTCTCAGCCTTCTTGCCTTTTGTACTCATAACTAGGTGGTAGACATTTCTCTACAATTCTTTTTAGTTATATGACAAATTAATTGTAAATGTTTAAATCTCCTCCATCCTCTGGCCCTAGAGAGAACAGGCCAAAGGTAGCTGGATTCTCACCTGCGTACTACCATATGGTTGTCCTGTGACATTATTCCTGGCATGTTATAGAAATGTCATGTGTGAGATCTCCTTGGTGGTGGTAAGGTGTGGTTTCAGATTTTGTAATTCCTACCAGATTGAGTATTTTACTAAATCATTTTCTTTCAAAATCTCAAGATTGATCATAGTGGATCCTGGTAGGGAAGCCAGAAACTGAGAAATATTTCTCCTGCAAGACTTGAGGCACCATAAAGATTCTCTGACTCCAGATTAGCTAGGCCTGTGGCATATTGGGTAAAGTGGTTAGTCACTCATAAACTGCTACTAATGTTCCTCTGATCTCCTTAAAAAGGATCAGAGGTTTAAGCATACCAGCACCCAACATTTCTTAGCACAGAAGCTCTCCAGGCAAGTTGTTCAAGTGGGTTATTCCTTTGAACACTCCTGGCACAATTCTCCCAATATACCTCAGTAATCATTTTGGGCCAGCAGAATCTGTTCCTCACCAGATCTAGAATCTTTTCTTGACTTAGGTACCGTAGACCTTCACATTCCACATGCATGACCTTCTATATGCACAAGTGGCCTGCTATCTTCAGGGGTGTTCTAGTAAATGTTTAACAATGAGCTCTTTAAAAAAAAAGTGCATTCAACACACTTCCAAGTTTTATTTGCATTATAAACATTTTATCCATCACTTTCTTAAGATAATAAACAAGACTGATAAATCCTGTTAAATGTGGCTATAACAAATGTAGCATTTGCCAACTTCTGAGGCATAGAATGCTCATTCTGAAAATTTAACACTACCTGGCTTCAGCATACCTCTGCTATCCCTCTTTGGCTCTGCATTATAGAATCTCTAGCTCCCTTCAAAGCATATCTCAGGTGCCACCACCTAAACATGGCCTTTCCACATATCCCTAGCTATGTACACTCTCTTTCTTTTGAAATCACTTTTATTGCTTTGTATTTACTTACTTTGTCAAATGTCCCATTAAACAAACTCTCTGCCAGAGTGAGAGCTATTTGAGGGCCAAGCCTATTGTGTTTTCCCCTTTGCATTTGCAGTGCCTTGCATACCACGAGTGCTTAATAAATGCTTGTTGAATTGAACCAGGGACTTTCACTGGTAAGCTTTGGGTATAGCTATTTGTCTTCTGACATCTTGAATGGGACCTCCCACCATTAACTATAGTGCTCTTGCCAATTGCTTTAATAAAGGAATCATCTCCTCTGCTTTCTCCTATCTGGGGCTGCCTCTTTTCAGTAGAAAAAAGTCAAAATTAACTGGGCTTCTGGCCAATTACACCTTGATGCTTGAATTGAGGCTTTATGCCAGGGTCAGTTTCCACTCTCTGCTACACTTTTGGGTGTGTTGGTCACCCTAGCTTGATTTTCTTCTAGGATTAACTAGCTTCTTGTGCTGCCCTCTATCTCCCATGGTTAGGCCTCTCTGCATCTTTCAAGGTCAGAGTGTTAGATCCTCAGGGACCTCTCTGGCATCTCAGGACAGAGTGTTAGGGATCTCAGACCCCATGCATCTAGGCAGTCTTGATTTGAGCACTTTGACACCACACTGGTTGGCACTCATGGTGTTTGCCACTTGCTGTCATTCCTCAAGCCTTCTAAAGTCCCCACCCTGGGACTTTTTGATTACTCTGGAGCTTTCTGATCACCCCAAGGCTTTCTTGGGAGAATCTTCCATATTTTTTGTCTCTAGACACACCTTGCAGGTCATATGTGTCCTGTTTCTGGTCATGCTGATACACTTTGCTAGAAGGTCCCCATTCACTATAGCCTGTAGGTTTTTGGAAGGTTTTTTTAGGGAATGGTTTAATCAATTCACTACTCTAACTACAGGACGTTAATTAATTTTCCCACGTCCCTTCCAACATTTGTCATTTACCTTTTCTGTCCTGTTGTCTAATCTGATAGGCATGAGGTAGTACCTCAGAATTGTTTTAACTTGCATTTCTCCAATCACTAGTGAGTTAGAATATTTTTTCATATGGCTACAGATAGCTTTGATTGCTTCATCTGAAAACTGATTATATCTTTTGATCATTTGTCAGTTGGGGAGTGGCTCTTATTTTTATAAATTTGACATAGTTCTCTATATGTTAGAGAAATGAGGCCTTTATCAGAGAAGGTTGCTTCAAATATTTTTTCAGTTACTGCTGCTAACTGTATTTCCCTCCATCCTATTTCCGCTACCCTCATTTATTCTATTTTCTCTTTTTTTCACCCTGTCCCTCCTCAAAAGTATTTTGCTTTTGATTACCCCTTTCTCTATTCTGCCTTCCCTTCTATCACCTCCCTATACCTTCTGTTATCCCCTTCTTCTATTTTCCTATAGGGTAACATAAAATTTCTATGCCTCATTGCCTGTATATCTTACTTCTCCGTTACATGTAAAAAAAATTTGAGGTAAACACCTCAAATTCTTACCCTTCCTGCCTCCTTACCCATTCTTGTTGAGAAGGCAAGCAATTCAATAGGGATTATTGAATGTGTAGTCATGTAAAACACTTCCATAATAGTCATGTTGTTTTCTTTTACACTGTCCCTCCTCATGTGTTTGCTTCTGCGTACCCCCTCCCCCAATCTGCCCTCCCTTCTATCTCCCCCCATCCCTTTCCCCCTATTTTCCTGTACGGTAAGATAGATTTTTTGGATGACTTTTTATACAGTTCTGGGGGTATAAGTAGTAACTTACTGTAAGTTCTCATTCTGTTTCTTGATCATTATTTGGCTTAGTATGAATTTCAGGATTTTGCTGACATTTTTCGATGGGAGTTGGTTAGCCTGCCTTGGGCTGAGGTGGCCTTCTAGGTAGGAAGCTCCATCTCTCTCAGTTTTAGAAAAATAAATTTTAGTTTTTTCATTCAGTAAGACTCTGCCTAGGACTAATCCTGCCCTTAATCCACCCTTTTTTTAATTCCTCCTCCTCCCTTCTCTGCATTCTTTCCTGCTTCCTGGGTAGGGAAATGTATTTTAGTACTTAAATATGTATGCGTACATGTATATTCTTCCTTCCTTTGACCAGTTCAGATGAGAGTGATGTTTGGTTGTCATCTGCTCCCTCCACTCCTTCCTCCTTGTCTGTATAGATGTCTACTTGCACTCCATGATTATGTGAGATAATTTCCCCTACCCTTTCTCTCCCTTTCAGTCCCTAGTGTATACCTTTTCTCATCTCATTCTTCTTTTAAGATCACCAGGACATAATAGAACCAGTCTCAGTCCTTCCATCTAATTAGAATCCCTCTATGACTTCTGATGATGATAGTGTTCAGAGGGAACATGGGTATCATCTTCCCATATTAGAATGGAAGCAGGTTATCCTTGTCTATTCCCCTATGATTGCTTGTTCTTGTTGACTTTTTTATGTTTCTCTTCACTCTGTACTTGTGAATGCCGTGCTCATCCTTTCTTTAGGAATGCTTGAATGTACTACATTTCATTAAAGGTCCATTTTGTGCTTTATAGGATTATACTCATTTTTTGGGAGAATAAATTTTTTTTAATCCTAAAGTTATATCTTTTGCCTTCTGAAATATAATATTCTAAGCTTTCTGCTCTTTTATGGTGGTGGCTATTAAATTCTATGTTTTCTTGACTCTAGCTCCTCAGTATTGGAATTCTTTCCTTCTGATTGATTGTAATATTTTTTCTGTGATGTGGAAGCTCTGGATTTTGGCTATAATGTTGTTGGGAGTTTTAATTTTGAAGTTTCTGTAGAAAGTGACCAAATGAATTCTTTCTATTTCTAAGTCCTAAGTGGATTTTTGGTGGTTCTAAGAGATGCAGGCAATTTTCTTTTAAGATTTCTTGAAATATGATGTCAAGATGCTTTATTTTGATCATGGCTTTCATGTAGTCCAATGATTCTACTTTTTTCCCTTGATCTGTTTCCCAGGTCAGTTGTTTTTGCTGTGAGATACCTCACATTTTTCTCTATTTTTCTCAGTCTTTTAACTTTGTTTTCATATTTATTTTCTTATGGAGTCATTAATTTCTATTTGTTTCATTCTAACTTGTAGATAGTTTGTGACTTGGACAAGGTTCTGTAATCTTGTGCCAAGATGCTTATTCTTTTTCTAATTTTTTTCTTCCTTAGGTCACATTTCTTTGTTTAACTTTTTTCCTCTACTACTCTTTATTTATAAAAAAAATTTCTTTAAACTCTTTTTCCCCCAACTTCTACTTTCTAGGAATTCTAGTTAAATATGGAGCTTGCTTGGAGTTGTTTTGGAGTCATTCTCTTCTTCTGGGTTTATGTCTTGAGTGTCTCTGTCACCATAATAGCTTTTTATAGTGGGAATCTTTTTAGTTTGCTCCTTCTTCCTGCCTACTTTCTGACTTTGGACTTTCTGTAATGTCTAGGTTCTGCAACCTTCAGGAGGGAATGTCTGGGTTGATCTTGCTATTGCTTTCTTGGGGGTGTTGAGTGTTGTGTTATTACAGGATCTCAGGGACAGCTCAGGTTGGAGACCTGCAAGTTTTCAAAGCTCCCAACATGGTTTTGTCTAGGGCAAAATCTAATTGCTGATCCCCTGGTCTGAGTTCTGCAAATTTGTGACTTGAGTCTGAGCAACAGGCCTGTGGGCATGCCCCATTTGGAGTTCCAGTAGACTGTTGCTTTACTCTGCAATTATTAGCTCCCTGGAAAACCCTGCTGATTCATAGTGGTAGAACTTTAAGCTTCCCTTTGGTTTGGGATTCCTGTCCTGGTCATTTCTCTGTAGGCTTTAGACTGGGCTGGAGGCTAGAACTGAGACCCCTTCTACTTTTGGAGTCCAATTATACGGTATTGCTTGCTTCTGAGCTTGCTCCTGTCTTGGTGCACAACCTAGCACCTGCAACTATTCCTCTTGCTGAAAAAACACCCCTTGGCACAAGTTACCTCCTAAGTCTGGCTTATGACTTAGAACTGGGTCATGGGCACCATGACATCTGTTCCTGCACTGTGCACAAGTTTAAGTCCCTCTGTTTTGGATCTGGGACCTCTGCTTCATCCGGTATCTAGCCTCTTCTGCACTGGAGTGTTCCCTGGTGTGCTCCTGGCCAGACCCTCTTTCTAGTGTCAGTCTGTCTGTCTACCTATGCTGACCAGAGCTTGAAAAAAATGACTCACTGTAATTTTTTTTCTTGGATTTCCTAATCATGATTCATTCTGTTGCATGTTCTAGATCATATTGAAGTCTTTTTTTCCTTGAGTTAGAAAGCTTGCTATACTTTTTCCTGTTACTCTACCATTTTGGTTCATTTTACCTCTCTCCCTTTTCGAAAGTCATCTCTCCTGCCTAGAATGGACTCCCTCCTACTCATCTCTACCTGTTACAATTACTTCTCTTCTTTCAAGACTCAGCTGGAAGCCTGCCTTAATCATGAAATCTTCCATAATTCCATTCCCCATATCCACCACAACTAGAAATGATCCCTCCTTCCTTCATATGAAACTCTAACAGAAGATTCCTTTGTACCTATCATATTCTATCTTTTGTTATAATAGCTTACTACTGTATTAAATACCTTCTGGCCTTTCTACTCTTCTGCCATAACCTGAAACAGGAAGAACTGATGTCTTGTGATATTTGTGAGTTTCTTTTTGTTGACTATAATAATAATGATAACAATTTAATAGCTAGCACTTGTATACCACCTACCATGTGCCAGATCTTCAAATAAGCATAATGCTGACTAATCCCTACCAGAGTCTCTTTTTATTGACCAAGTCAAAAGGTGCTGTTGGGGCACCCCCTACAAAGAAGGGCATAGATATTTGTTGTGCTAAGAAATGGATAGTTATACAATGATCTATTGATTGTCTCCTTCTGAAACCAGCTTGTTTAAGATGGATAATGTTCATACATTTCTCTGTCTTCTAGTTTGTCCAGAATAATTTGCAAAACAATTTGCTGACTATATTAAAAAAACTTACTAGGTTGTAGTTACCCGGGTCCTCTTCTTCTCCTCCTCTTGCTGTTGTTGTTGTGTGTATAGGTAGTGTTTCTGTGTATGCACATGTGTAAGTATATGCAGTTCTATAACTTCATCAGTGTGGGAACATCCTTCCCTCCCTTGGATCTATACCTTGTCTCTAAATGATCATCATTGAGAGCTGCCTGGAGCACTTAGAAGTTAGAGGACTATGTCAGAGACAGAATTTGGATACTTCTTCCTGGTGTCAAGGCTTATGTTCACTATACCATATTTCTTCTTCATTACCTTTTTTAGCTTTTATTTTCTATTTTGTTTTCCCCCAGTTACATGTAAAAACAATGTTTAACATTTGTTTTTAAAACTTCGAGTTCTAAATTCTCCCCTCTCCTCCCACCCCCCATTGAGAAGGCAAGCAATTAGATATAGGTTATACACGTGTAGTCAGGCAAAACATATCCATAATGTTCATGTTGTGAAAGATAACAGACAAAAAAACTCAAGAAAAATAAAGTAAAAAAAGTACACTTCAATCTATATTTAGACACCAACAATTCTTTCTCTGGGGATGGATAACATTTTTTATTATAGTCCTTGAGAGCTGTCTTGGATTGTTGTATTCCTGAGAAAAGCTAAGTCATTCACAGCTGATCATCATACAATATTGCTGTTACTTTGTACATAGTACATTTTACTTTGTAACAGTCCATCCAAGTCCTTCCAGATTTTTCTGAGAACATCTCACTCATCATTTCATATAATACAATAGTATTCCATCATAATCATATATCACAACTTGTTCAGTCAATCCCCAATTGATGGGCATCATCTCAATTTCTAATTCTTTGCCCCCCCCCCCAAGGAGCTGCTATAAATATTTTTGTACACATAGGTCCTTTTCCTTTTTAGGATACAGACCTAGTAGTTGTATTGCTAGGTCAACAGGTATGCATGACTTTATAGCCCTTTGGGCGTAGTTCCAAGTTGCTCTACAGAATGGTTGAATCAGTTTACAACTCCACCAACAGTGCATTAATATCTCATTTTTCCCACATTTCCCCCAACATTTGTCATTTACCTTTTCTGTCCTATTAGCCAATCTCTAGGTATGAGGAAGTACCTCAGAACTGTTTTAATTTGCATTTCTGCAATTAATAGTGAGTTAGAATATTTTTTTCGTACGGCTACAGATAGCTTTGATTACTTCATCTGAAAGCTGATCATATCTTTTGATCATTTATCAATTAGGGAATGGCTTTTATTTTTATGAATTTGATTTAGTTCTCTGTATATTTGAGAAATGAGGTCTTTATCAGAGATACTTGCTTAAATTTTTTTTTCACAGTTACTATTGCTGTCTGTATTTTCCTCCCTCCTACCCCCTACTGTTTATTCTATTCTCTCTCACTCCTTTCACCCTGTCCCTCCTCAAAAGTGTTTTGCTTCTGACTATCCCGTCCCACAATCTGCCCCTCTTCTGTCATCCCCTCTTCTCTTATCCCCTTCCTCTCCTGCTTTCCTGTAGGGTAAGATAGATTTCTATACCCAGTCGCATGTGTATGTTACTCCTCTTTGAGCCAGTTCTAATGAAAGGTTCACTCACTCCTCCTCCCCTTCCCTCTCTTCTCCTCTACTGTAAAAGTTTTTTCTTGCCTCTTTTGTGTGAGATAATTTACCCCATTCTACCTTTCTCTTTCTCTTTCTTCCAGTACATTCCCCTCTCGCCCCTTAATTTTATTTTTTAGATATCATCCCTTCATATTCAACTCACAGCTGTGCCTTCTGTCTACATATACTCCTAACTACCCTAATAATGTGAAAGTCTTATGAGTTACAAATATCATCGTCCCTTGTAGGAATGTAAGCAGTTTGAACTTATTAAGTTCCTTATGATTTCCCTTTCCTGTTTACCTTTTTATGCTTCTCTTGAGCCTTGTATTTATTTGAAAGTCAAATTTTCCATTCAGTTCTGGTCTTTTCCTCAAGAATGCTTGAAAATTCTCTTTCTCATTAAATGTCCTTTTCCCCCTTGAAGGACTATACTCAGTTTTGCTGGGCAGGTGATTCTCGATTGTAATCCCAGCTCCTTTGCCCTCCAGAATATCATATTCCAAGCCATTTGGTCCTTTAGTGTAGAAGCTACTAAATCTTGTATTATTCTGACTGTGGCTCCACCATACTTGAATTGTTTCTTTCTGGCTGCTTGCAATATTTTCTCCATGACTTGAGAGTTCTAGAATTTGACTATAATATTTTTGGGAGTTTTCATTCTGGGATCTCTTTCAGGAAGTGTATCAGCAATCCAGCTAGCAGCTTCTGTGGGGGTGTAAGATCCACCAACAAGCAGCACCCAGAAAGCTGCCAACACAGGTCCTTTTGATCTGCTTTACTTAAAGAAAGCAACGTTAAGGGGTTAACAATCTTACTTTAGTCCAGCATACAAATAACATCCACCTTGTAGAGGGCCAGCCCTGAGAAAGCCCATTCTGGGATAAGATGCAGGCCAGAGGCCTCTTCTTGCCCTTGGGTTGATAACTTGGCATGTAGGCTCTGCATCTTCCCTTGGCATTCACGTGCTGCTCAGGATGAAGGCTCTTCAAGCCTCCTCAGTACACACGTGCTCTCTGCAAAACCCCCATGGCACACAAGTGCTAAATACCACCTGTAGGCTATTAACACAATATTGTTTATGGCAAAACGGTAACTAAGCATGAGATAGTCATGCATTATACAAATGCTTTGCATGCAGAATTGTTGATTCTGCTTGCCTAAAAGATATATAAGCCTTGTCCCTCAGTTTAATAAATGGAGCTGTTCTTCACTCTTCTGCCTGGCCTGTGTTTTGTGTTTTTCTTTTCACTCTCTGCGGCATTTGGCCATTTCCGGCTATTTCAATGCCACAGTCGCTGGTGGCAACTGGTGCCCAAAGGAGGGACCCTGCAGCAACTTGCACCCAAACTAGGGACCTTGTGGCAACTGGCGCCCGACACCACCTAGTTCAGGGGAAAAAGCCAGCACCCTGAATTACAGACCAAATACAATTCATAGTTTTCAACACCTGGGTGTACAGCTGGGGAGCTCATTAGAACAGCTGGCCCAGAGTCACATGCCACTCCTGCTGTGGCTCAGAGCTCTGAGTGAGAACACTAACCTTTGTGCTTATATATCCTGTTCAGGGCCTGAGGGCCCTGACCTCACCCAAGCTGGGCATGGAGAAGTTCCCCACCCCCAATATCACATCAGATACAAATCAATGCCTCTCAATTGTCTCAGTGCTGAGAAATACAAAAACATCCCATTTTATCTGCCCCATTCAAACAAAGGCCAGAATCATTAAAGGTCAATAGCAAAAAGTCCCACCTTAATTACTATTACAGGAAGTGATAGATGGATTCTTTCTATTTCTATTTTACCCTCTGGCTCTAGAATATCAGGGCAGTTTTCCTGGATAATTTCTTAAAAGATGATGTGTAGGCTCTTTTTTTGATCATGGCTTTCATGTAGCTCAATAATTTTTAAATTGTTTCTCCTGGATCTATTTTCCAGGTCTGTTGTTTTTTCCAATGAGATATTTCACATCGTCTTCCATTTTTTCCTTCTACTGGTTTTGTTTTATTGTTTCTTGATGTCTCATAAAGTCATTAGCTTCTATTTGCTCAACTATAATTTTTAAGGAATTATTTTCTTCAGTGAGCTTTTGGTCCTATTTTTATATTTGGCTAATTCTGCTTTTTAAGGCATTCTTCACATTTGCTTTTTGGACCTCTTTTACCATTTGGCCTAGTCTGTTTTTTAAGGTGTTATTTTCTTCACTATTTTCTGTGTGTGTCTTCTTTACCAAGCTGTTGACTCATTTTTTGTAATTTTCTTGCATCACTGTCATTTCTCTTCACAATTTTTCCTCTGTCTTACTGATTTTGAAAATGCTTTCTGAGCTCTTCCATGGGCTGAGACCAATTCATATTTTTCTTGGAGGCTTTGGATGTAGGAGTTTTGACTTTGTTGTCCTCTTCTGAGTGTATGTTTTGATCTTCCTTGTCACCATAATAACTTTCTATACTCATAGTTTTTTTCTGTTGTTTGCTCATTTTCGCAGCCTCTTATTTGACTTTTAACTCTTTGTTAAAGCAGGGCTCTGCTTCTAGGGTGGATGGCACACTGTCCCAAGCTTCAGGGGTTTTGTGTAGCTGTTTTCAGAGATACTTTTAGAGACCTGTAAGTTTTCACTTCTTCCAAGGTATGATATAAGGAGAGGTCTTTACTACTCTCTTGGCCTATGCTCTGATTTGTGAGCAAATACAAGCACTCTTTTATGCCCTGGAACTGTGAGGAGACTCCCCTTGCCCCCCCCCCCCAACTGCAAACTCTGCTATGCTAGTGCTCCTTCTTACCTTGGGACTGTCACCCAGGACCAGGATCTGATTGTGGGCAAAGCAACAGACTCCTGCCTTAGTAGTGTGAAAAGACCCCTGTAATCTCCTTCTGACCAGTTGTTTGATCCCTTTAACATCTGTGGGCTGAGAGCTCCAGAAGCACCCACTGCCACTGCTGCCGCTGTTTCAGTCACTCCCAAGACTTTCTCCTGGTTTTCTGGATCTGGGGCTGTGCTGGTGTGGCCTGTGCACCCAGGTGCAACAGACCTTTCTAGCTGACCTTATAAGTTGTCTTTGGTGTTTGTGGGCTGAGAGGTCTGGAAAGCACCACTGCTCCAAGTGATTCAGTGGCCCTGAGGCCTGTTCTGGGTTTGCTGGGCCTGGGTTTATAGTGGTGTGGCCTGTGATGGACTGTGCTCCTCTCTCACCCTGGTGCAACAGACCTTTCCTGCCCACCTTCCAATTTGTCTTGGGCTGGAAATTTGTTTCGTTCCATCTTTTGTGGCTTCTATTACTATAGAATTTGTTTAGAGTCATTTTTAAAGGTATTTGGAGAGGTTTGAGGGAGAGCTCAAGCAAGTCCCTGACTTCACTCCATCATCTTGGCTCCACCCTCTCTATTACCTTTAAAAAAATCTGAAAGGTGATATAGACGTCATTCATGTTATGGAACACATATGAATAAAGCATAAAACTACATCTTACTACATACTTTGACAATCATTGATGAAGACAAGAGTGAACATTGTAGAAATAAAGTGTAATTCAGCAGTGAAAAGCTTAATGTGTTCTTTGTTTTAGGGGATGGGTAGAAGTGATGGTGAAGAATGAATGTTCCCCTTAAATAATCTTTGAGATGGCCTTCCCTTAGGCTCTCTTCCCTTAGTCTGCTATATTTTTGCCCATTTACTAGAACGATTAACAATCCCCATGACTTTCCACTTTGGACCACTCTGCTCCAAGAATTTCAAGATATGACTGCCCTTGCCTGAGTCTCCTACTGCCTCACAGTCTTCCCTCCCTGACTACAGGGAAAAAGTTGAGTTAAATGAGACTCATCATTTCCCATGGATTTCTGGGTGAGGGAGCTGACTCACCTAACTCAAATCTGCTGGTCTAGAGATGGATTCACTAGGTTTCCCGGAACGACTCTGTCATTTATCAACCAGTTCTAGGAATAGATGCAGAGAAGTGCTAACATGGCAGATAAAATGTTAGGGGACTGATAAAGAAAATGAAAGAGAAATCAGATCAACAGACTTAGCGGAAATGGTTTGATTACATGTCAATGTAAATATATATCTGGATCTCTGAAAGACTTGATAACTTCTAAACTACAGGCAATTTAAAAAATGATCTAGTAGCTCCTAAGGCTGCTTCCAGAGCTTCAGCATCAGCTGCTTCCCCAGTCCCTTGCTTACACGGTGGGAGGAATCTAGCAGCGAATCAGAGTGGGAGTGCAAGGAGCGTTT
>CM053624.1:140042022-140059600 GCA_028646595.1 Phalanger gymnotis
AATATTCTAGGACCAGAGGGTAAAATAGAAATGGAAAGAATCCACCGATTGCCTCTTGAAAAAGATCTGAAAAAGAAAACTCCTAGGAATATTGTCACCAAATTCTAGAGTTTCCAGGTCAAGGAGAAAATATTGCAAGCAGCCAGAAAGAAACAATTTGAGTATTGTGGAAACCCAATCAGGATAACACAAGATCTAGCAGCTTCTACATTAAGGGATCAAAGGGCTTGGAATATGATATTCCAAAGGTCAAAGGAGCTAGGATTAAAACCAAGAATCACCTACCCAGCAAAACGGAGCATAATGCTCCAAGGCAGAATATAGATTTTCAGTAAAATAGAAGACTTTCAAGCTTTCTCAATGAAAAGACCAGAGCTGAATAGAAAATTTGACTTTCAAATACAAGAATCAAGAGTAGCATGAAAAGGCAAACAAGAAAGAGAATTCATAAGGGACTTACTGAAGTTGAACTGTTTTGTTTACATTCCTACATGGAAAGATGATGTGTGTAATCCATGAGACCTTTCTCAGCATTAGGGTAGTTGAAGGGAATATATATATATGTGTGTGTGTGTATGTATGTATGTATATATATAGACAGAGGGCACAGGGTGAGTTGAATATAAAAGAATGATATCTAAAAAAATAAATTTAAGGGGTGAGACGGAAATATATTAAGAGAGGGAGAAAGAGAGAGATAGAATGGGGTACATTATCTCAAATAAATGTGCCAAGAAAAAGCAGTTCACTGGAAGGGAAGAGGGGGCAGGTGAGGGGGAATGAGTAAACCTTGCTCTCATCAGATTTGACTTGAGGAGGGAATAACATACACAATCAATTGGGTGTCTTAACTCACAGGAAAGTAAGGGGAAGGGACTAAAGAAGAGGGGATGATAGAAGGAAGGGCAGATAGGGGGAGGAGGTAATCAAAAGCAAACACTTTTGAAAAGGGACAGGGTCAAGGGAGAAAACTGAATAAAGGGAGACAGGATAGGATGGAAGGAAATATAGTTAGCCTTTCACAACATGAGTATTGCAGAAGTATTTTACATGATGATGCATGTGTGACCTGTGTTGAATTGCTTGCCTTCCTAGGAAAGGTGGATGGGAAGGGAAGAGGGGAGAGAGTTTGGAACTCAAAGTTGTAAAAGCAGATGCTAAAAAAAAAAAGTTGTTTTTGCATGCAGCTTGGAAACAAGATATATAGAGAATGTGCCATAGAAATCTATCCTGCCCTACAAGAAAGTGAGGGGAGAGGGGTGACAGAAGGGAGGGCTGACTGGGGAACAAGACAATCAGAATATATGCCATCTTGGAATGGGGGGAGGGTAGAAATGGGGAGAAAATTTGTAACTCAAAATCTTGTGGAAATCAGTGTTGAAAACTGAAATATTAAATAAAAATGATAAAATAAAAAAAGAAACTGAGGATCAGCTCTTATGAGGCTTATCTAAGGTCGCATGACTAGTATGTACTTGGTGTTTTAATGTCTAGAATGGGATAACTCACCGGGAAATGTTGTAGTAATGTAAATTAGGTTTATCTTGGGATGTCATAATGGATAACTTGTTGCTTAGTCACGTCCAACTTTTCACAACCTTATTTGGGGTTCTCTTGGCAAAGATGCCGGAATAATTTGCCATTTCCTTCTCTAGCTCATTTTACAGATGAGGAACTGAGGCAAACAGCATTAAGTGACTTGCCTAGGGTCATATAGCTAGAAAGTGTCTGAGGTCAGATTTGAACTCAGAAAGATGAGTCTTCTTGACTTCAGGCACTGTACCACCTAGCTGGCTAACTAGGGAAATAAAAAGTAAAATAAAGTGAAAGTAAAATAAAAAGTAAAAAAAACCCAAATTCCTGCCCTCCAGGAGCTATTGCTCTATTGTAGAAAAGCAATAGGCATACTGATAAACAGAAATAAAATACACAGACAACATTCAGGGGGAAGCACTGACAACTGATGCAAGAAAGACCTCTTATGGCATTTTAGATGGGCCATAAAAGGGGCAGGGTCCCAAAATACAGAGGCCAATCTCTGGGACAGTTTGTATGGTGGTACAGAGATAGGGACTGGAATGACAGGTATGGAGAGCAGTAAGTAAGCCAGTAGGGGTAGGAGGTGGTTGTAGAAGAAGAGAAATTATGTATTAATCAATACATAGAAAGGTAAGTTTCTATCGTATTGTTAAAAACTTTAAATGCCAAAGAGAGGAATTTGTACTTTATCTTCAAGGCAATAGGGAGTCATTGAAGTTTCTTGAGTAGCAGAGTTGACATGGTTAGACCTAGATTTTAGAAAAATCACTCTGGCATTTCTTTTTAGGATGGATTGGAAAAGCAGAAGACTGAAGAAAGGGAGACAAATTATGAGGCTTTTGCAGTAGTCCAAGTGAGAAGTGGTGAGTGTATGGATTGTGGTTGTTGTTGGTTTTCTTGTTTGTTTTTTTGTTTGTAAGTGGAGAGAAGGAGACACATGAAAATGACACTGTGGAGGCAGAATTGACAAAATTTGGCAACTGAGTCAATGATAAATCCTATGTCAAGGATCTGGAATGGATAAATAAAGACAACCAGTATTATTATGTGAATAATGTGAGCATCAGTTGTAGAAACCAAGAAGAGAAGTGCAGATTCATTTCTAAGCTACACGTAAGTTCAGGATAAGCCAATATGACTGCTAAAAAAAGCTGGTGCAATCCTGGGCTTCCTAACTTGCACATAGACATATAGCTGGTTCATGGCAGAAGCCTGTGAATAGGACCCACAGTTTTCAGTTCATTCCATTTTCAAAGATGACAGAAATCTCGCAGAGAAGAATGCTGGATACAGAGGGGGCAGTTAGAGACAGAAAAGAGACTGTGCTAAGAAGATCAATTCTCCAGCTAGTCAAGTCCATCTGACTCTGATTTCCCTCAGTTGTCTCATCTCTAAAATGGCCATCATAATAGCACCTACCTCCCAGGATCGTTGTGAAGATACATGAGATAATCATTGTAAAGCACTTAGCACAGTGTCTGGTATGTATCTAGTGCTATATAAATGTTAGGTATTATTGTGGTGGTGGTTATTATTATTTGCTTTTGCTGGAACGAGTCTCCACAATCTCTATGCTGCTGCTACCTAAGACGCCGGCTGAGAGGAATCTAGGATGGCAGAAGTCGTGGGCAGGATAGTGCAATGAGGGACTGAGTTAGCAAGAACAGCTAGGTGGCTCAGTGGATAGAACACTAGTCCTGAAGTCAGGAGGACCTGAGTTCAAATCCAGCCTCACATACTTATTAGTTGTGTGACCCCGGGAAAGTCACTTAACCTTGATTGCCTCAAAAAAAAAAATGCAACTGGGAACTGGCCAAAAAGCCCAGTACTAATGAGCATATGCATTGTGATGCTGATACAATTCCATGTCAAAGAGGCTGAGGAACTTGCTTTTGGGGCAATCATGGTGACATGTAATGAAAATACCTTGGAGACAATTTAGAGCATGCAAAGACATTCTGGTTCTGATTTGATAAGGAAGTGATGAATCAGAGCCTCTTTGGTTAATTGTGTTCATCTCGCTGGAATTGGGGTGGGGTGCGTTCAAAAAGCACTAGTCAACCTCACCCCTTCTCTTCCCACTGACTTCTTGCCCAATGGCATCCAGCAAGAGGAAAGAGGCAATTTGGTGACGGGAGAGGCCATCCCATCCAAGGCCAACATATAGCTGATGAATGAAGGCCTTGGTTCCTTGCCCCAACATTTGTTCTTTCATTTTAGGTGAAGGAGAGATTGAAGATGATTTTGATCTCAGGTACTTAGAGATGCCAGGAGAGTGAGCTCCTCAAGATCCAGGAGTTCAATCCATACCAGGAGGATTATAGTCAGCCCAGAATAGAGGCCCCAAAGAGTGACCTGGGAGACTCAGCCCACCAGTGTTTGAGAGAGAGACTCATCCAGCAGTGATGCTGCATTTGGACATGAACTTGGTGGGCAGTGCTCTGTAGAAACTATATTAAGTCTCATCCTACTCTTCCCAGAGCTTGAGATAGTATGGGAGGATAGTGTGCCTTTGAGGTATTAAGGGAATTGCCCTTGGAAATAAATATTCATTTGTAAAGGCCAAATGATGTTAATCGATTAAATTAATTGATGTGAATTGATTAAACTGGGGTCTTGATCACTGGCCCTAGCAGTGGAAGGACATCATTGGAACAGGGGCTCAAGCTGATCCCTTAGGGGTACTTCTAGAATCTAAGATGTGTGTGAGGGGGGAGACATAGCTAGTCTTGCTCTGGGAAAAAGAGGTCTGAGAGGCATCACCACACTAACAGGCAGCACACATTTCCCTAGCACCTGGTACAATTCTTGGATATATTCCCCTTTCCACCCTCTGTCCCCAACTGTTTTGGAGGACCCAGCAAGGGATTAATCATGAGTAAGATAAGTGGCTCCCAGGTGACCTGAGTGAAGAAATAGATGGAAATCACTTGCTAATGTCTAGAATTGTAATGCCTGATTTGATTCCATAGTATTATTCTATTATTCTGCCTCAACATATTTCCCTCTTCCTAACATTCAGTATAACCCTGGTCAAGAAAAGAGAGACAGGAATGGTTTTCTTTCATCTTTTTTTCATTGCCAAGTCAGAGTGAAGGTTCCTATCAGCATACTAACTTACTTCCTCTGCCATCCAGTCCTAAATATGACCCTGGGGCTCCCGTTCCTGTTACCCATGGGGTAACACATACATCTGAAATCCAATCCCTTGTTTTGCTCCATGTGATTGGGAAATTACTTTGCTCCTATCCAACCCTGGCCACACTAACCCCGCACCCTGCCCTCCTTCTAGGTTTAGTTGAACTATAAAACAGACATTCACGGAGTCAGAAAAGACCCAAGCATTTTCTAAACCTTAGGGATCATTTGGAGCTGTTGTCTATCAGAGCCGCAGTACAAGGACTTGGTGAGAACACACACTGGGGAGTCAAGGCTTGACTTTGCTGGGGACTCATAAGTAGATAAAGTGACATTAGGAAGAGGCAGTAAAGGACGTGATGGAAAGGGAGGGAGCAGGGAACCTGCCAGGCATGTGCATGGAGAATGCTGGTTAGAGATTAAGAGGGGAACAAGGCATGGTGGGGTTATGTGATGAAATCCAGCTAAAAACTCATTTTCAGGAGTCTTTTCCTTGATTATTTCCCAACACTGATTACTCTTCTGCAGTACACTCTCTGACCACTTAGGTATTTGATTTGGATTATAACCATGTATGGAGATGCTTTATAAGTCTTCTGAACTCTGTCCTGGGTGTAGAATCTGTCAGCTAGAGAAACAAAATTCTTGAGAGTAAGAATGAAATGCCACTTCTTTTACTCTTAATGGAAAATATATGTTATTATTTTAGTATGTATTTCTACTGTATTTATGGGATACCATAAAATTGTAAGGCAGGTTTGAGTAGAGAGTTTTTAGGAAGGCATAAAGAATCCAGCAGGGCAAAGAAAGGCCCTTAATTCCATCACTTCTAATCAGAGAAGGAGGCAGAGAACTAGTAGTTCCCGGGAAAACAGACACAAAAACTTGGCAAGAAAGATGAAAAGGGAAGCTGTTTTTGGAGGTGGAAGGAAGCGGGAGTTGGGTGTCTGCTGAAAGTCATGCCTTGGCCCTCACTCTCTGTAAGAACATGGCAGCCAGCAGCATGGCCTGCTAGTTAGTTAGGAATAGGGGCTGTTTAGTGTGGAAGCTGTCAGCTCCTAGGACTAGAACAGAACTGCTTTTGGCTGCATTTTCTCAGCTCTGGGATGCCTCAGCTTTCTGATCTGTGGATTTATTTAATTTTATGCTTTTTTTCCTTAGTTGGTAGCAAAGTCTCTTTTTGGAAAAACCTGGTAAAGCAAAAGAATACAGAATGAAATAATCTGCTTCAGATGAACTATAGGGAAGAAAGGGAGTGGCCATGTTGAGGCCAGGGGAATCCAGAAAGGGTGTGGATTCAGATTCCCTAGAAGGCCAAAGTTCTGCTCTGATAAAAAGGCAGAAAAAAGTTGCTACCCTAGAAGCAATGGGATGTATGTTTGCATAGTAGTAGAGAAAAGTAGAGAAGTCTCCAGGTGGAATTGGGTCTGGGCTGTGGTTTCAAGTGTTGGCTTCCTTCTCTGGAATTATTTCTTTACAACCCTGGAGGGACAGAGGAAAAGTGGATTTGGAGTCAGAGGACACAAGTTTGAATTCTGGCTCTGTTACTTATTACCTCTGTGACCAAGGGCAAGACACTGAACAAAAAAGGAATCGATTGGGTGAGCTCTCAGGCTCATAAAAGCCTCAGTTTCTTCAGCTATTAAGTAGAGGTGATAATACTTGAGTGGAGATGATAATAGAAGTTGTACTACTTGACAGAGTTTTTGTGATGATTGAGCTCTGGGTCTGGAATCAGGAAGACCTGAGTTCAAATATGACTTCAGACACTTAGTAGTTTCTGGGTAAGTGACTTAATCTGTCTGCCTCAGCTTCTTCAACTATAAAATGGGGGTCATAATAGCACCTGCCTTGCAAGATTGTTGGGAGGTTTAAATGAGATATCTATAAAATGCTTAGCACAGTAGTAGGTGCTTAAAAGACACTTGTTCCTTTCCCCTTCCTTTCATCTGTAGAATGAGAACCTTGAACTAGATGGCCTCTAAGGTCCTTTCCAGCTCTCAATCTATGATCAATTTTCTCTTTCTTTTCTATTCTTCCTCCTCACCATATTTGCGGTGCCTAGTATGGTTCTCTGTATAGCGAATGCCCAATGAATGTTATTTCCTAATTGGCCATGCTGAGGTAAGTGGAAATAATAGCATGACTTGGGAGTCACAGGAGGGGATCAGGTTGTTCGAGGAATGGTTACATTTCTGGTATCTGCTCTGTTCGCATTCCCTCCACCTCTTTTCCTTTTCCAGCTAATCAGAGAGATGACTCCATCTCTGAATAGACTCTTCCCACTGCTCTTCCTGGTGCTATGGGCAGCAGCCATGGTCCTGGCCATAGACACTATTCCCTTTGGTTTAACTAGGTTTCAGCAGTTCAAAAAGCAGTACTGGCAGTTCCCCAAGGCCAGTTCCTCCAGTTTAGTGTCTATTGTGATAAAGAGATGGCACAACTCATCAACAAATACCTTCTGTTTGTAAACAGAATAATGATTTGCTGCATGACCAGATCAAGAATGCCATCAATGTTTGCCAGCTCCCTAATATTACCTGTAAAAATCGAGATCACAACTGCCAGAAGAGCTCAATAATGATTCCCATCACCTAATGCAATCTCGTTGGCAGTACTCCCAACTGTTGCTACCAAGGCACTGTCATCAATGTACATGTTATAGTGTCCTGTAATCCCCCTCCCCCAACCTAATGATACACAAAAGGATCCATTGCTTCCTGTGCATCTGGGTGAGGCCCCTCCAGGCTCCCCCCCGCACATGACTACCACTCTCCAACTTCATCCTGCTCCTTCTCCTCTTCCTTTGCCCTTCTGCTTCAGCTCTCATTCTGCTTGTTTGTTCTCTAGTGTTTGCTTATTTTCCAAATTCCTAGAATCCTCCTCTTCCTATTAACCCAGTAGTCATTCTCCTGATTGAGGTCCTTCTGGGTCTGGAGGTCAGTAATACCTCAATAGCTCGGAAAGAAGCTGTGTTATTCATACTTCACTTGATGCTCATCGATCAGACTTACTTTCCCTATCCCCTGCTCATGGGATCATAGATACAGAGCTGGAAGGGACCTCAGAGGTTATCCAGGTCAAGTAGACTCATTTTCCAGATGAGGAGCTTGAGGCCCTGAGAAGTTACATTTTTTTGCTCAAGGTCACAGGGGTTTGGGAAACATCAAAGGTAGAATTTGAATGTGGGCTCTGCCACTTAAGTTTAAGCTTTTTTTGGCATTATGGGCCACTTTAATAATCTAGTGAAACCTATAGACCCCTTCTCAGAATGTTATGAAATACTTGGAGAAAAGGCTAACTTTCAGTTAGAAGTTTAGTCAAAATAAAAATATAACTTTTCCCCCAAGTTCGTAAATCATCTATAATTTTTCTTTGAACTTTTTTTCTTTTTGTTCATGGATCTCAGGTTAAGAGCCACAACTTGTTCCAGGACAGCATTTGTCTCCATAAATGTGGAATGGAATGGTCTTTCTCCATCACTCTTTTTTTTTTGCACTTAATAACATTTTTTCCAATTACATGTAGACATAGTTTTCAACATTAATTTTTGTAAGATTTTGAATTCCGAATTTTTCTTCCTCCCTCCCTCCTCTCCCTTCTCCCCAAGACAGCAAGTAATTTGATATAATGTTATACATGGGTAATCATGTTAGACATATTTTCACATTAGTCATGTGGTGAAAGAAGAATCAAAATAAAAAGGAAAAACTACAACCCCACCAAAACAAAAAAAAGTAAAAATAATATACTTTGATCTGCATTCAGACTCCATAGTTCTTTCTCTGAATATGGATAGCATTTTCCATCATGAGTCTTTTGGAATTGTCTTGAGTCATTGTATTGCTGAGATGAGCTAAGTCTATCATAGTTGATCACTGAACAATGTTGCTATTGCTGTGCCCAATGTTCTCCTGGTTCTGCTCAATTCCCTCAGTATAAGTTCATGTAAGTCTTTCCAGGTTTTTCTGAAATCTGCCTGCTCATCATTTCTTATAGAACAATAGTATTTCATGACATCCATATACTACAACTTGTTCAGCCATTCCCCAATTGATGGGTATCCCCAGAATTTCCAATTCTTAGCCACCGCAAAAAAGAGCTTCTCTAAACATTTTTGTACATGTGGGTGCTTTTCCCTTTTTTATGATCTCTTTGTGATAAAGATCTAGTAGTGATATTGCTGGATCAAAGGGTATGCATAGTTTTATAGCCCTTTGGGCATAGTTCCAAATTGCTCTCCAGAAGGACTGGATCAGTTCACAACTCCACCAACAATGCATTACTGTTCCAATTTCCCCACATCTTCTCCAACATTTATCATTTTCCTTTTCTGTTGTGTTAGCCAATCTGGCAGATGTGAAATGGTACCTTAGAGTTGTTTTAATTTGCCTTTCTCTAATCAAGAGTGATCTAGAGCATTCTTTCATATGACTATAGATAGTTTTAATTTCTTCATCTGAAAACTGCCTGTTCATATCCTTTGACCATTTATCCACTGGGGAATGACTTGTCTTCTTATAAATTTGGTTCAGTTCTCTATATATTTGAGAAATGAGGCCTTTATTAGAAACACTTGCTGTAAAGATTTTTTCCAGCTTTCTGCTTTCCTTCTAATCTTGGTTGCATTGGTTTTGTTTGTGCAAAACCTTTTAAATTTAATGTCATCAAAATTATCCATTTTGCATTTCATAATGTTCTCTATCTCTTGTTTTGTCATAAATTCTTCCCTTCTCCATAGATCTGACAAGTAAACTATTTCTTCCTCCTCTAATTTGTTTATGGTGTCATTCTTTATGTCTAAATCATGTATCCATTTTGACCTTATCTTGGTATAGGATGAATGACATTGGTCTATGCCTAGTTTCTGCCATAGTATTTTCCAGTTTTCCCCGCAGTTTTTTTTTCTAATACTGAGTTCTTATCTCAGAAGCTGGAGTCTTTGGGTTTATCAAACACTAGATTACTGTAGTCATTTACTACTGTTCCATCATTCTTTGATGGACTTAATAATACAATACACACTATTAGAACTCCTGGCTAGTGTTAAATTACTCCAATCAAAACCCCAAATCTCTTTTCATTACTGGCTGTAGCTGCTCCTTCTTAATCCAGTTTTAGATGAGGAAATAGTCATGCCTAGAGGCTGCTTATGGAACTATCAGTAATCCCCCCAAAATCAAAGTCACAAGGAGGAGGAGGAAAAGAAACAATCCTACCATATGATGGATGGTAACCCCCAAACCTGATTCCTGCGATGTTGGCTGCTACCTAGCTAAAAACTAGGTGAACCTGGAGCTTGGTGCCTGCCAGAGTGTTTCTTTAATGCTTCTAACATCACCCTGTGCTTTTGCCCAGTTGACTGGACCAATTTCATCGTGGTGAAATTTCGCCATCCATATTTTGTCTTTGGTACGTTCCTTTCAAGTGCACTTCTGAGCATAGCCCAACAGAGAGTTTTGAAAGTTCAGAGCTCCAACTAAGGGACTCCTCAGAGGAAGGAGTGAAGGTCACCTATTTAACAAGCAGAGTGACCCTCATCTTGTACCAAGTACTTCTCTGCAAGCATGTTCCAGAAAGCAGAAGACTGTTTTTAAATATCTATGCTTAGCAGGACATTGGACACTCTTTTTGATTGCCAGCTTTACATGGCTACCACGAGGCTACACAAGGCCCTTACTTTCTATCACTTTGGCACCTTTGGGATGGGAATGTTGCAAGAAAATGCAAATGCAAATGAAACCTGGAAAAAAAAACCTGTTTCAAATATGGATTTTATAAATGAAAGAAAATTATCTAATTCCTGACTTAATGGTTATTATGCTTCCTAACTTAACCTTTAACTAATGTCCCTCAGGCTTTACTTTGCCCATGTCCTTTTCTAGTATAGGGACCACATGCAACACCAGGTCCAGAGATCTGCTGTACTCAAACCCTAATTAGTCCATTCCCTTTCTGCTCCAATCTATTACATAATATATGTATATATACATGTATATGCATATATGTGTATATATATACATATATATGTACATATACATACAGACACAAACACACACACATACGTATATTTATATGTATTTTTTTTCTTTACTCCCTTAAAGATTCATCCTTAAAGCACAGTCCCTAACTCAACTCACGGTCTCAAAACAAGGGGTAATGGAGACAATATTGGATATAAGGCCAGAAGACCTTGGTTTGAATCTCAAATTTATTATTGACTATATTTGTACGCCAATCCCCGGCAGATTTCCATTGAAGGATAGCCCAGGGGCAAAGAAACAGAAGCGAGAGACAGAGAGAGAAATGGGTGAGGAGAGAGAAGGAACAGACTTTGGATGGGCGCCTCCATAGCCAGAAGCATGTTGGGAACAGTCAGAACTGCAACATGTTCCTTGGTTCCCAGCACCTGCAACCTTAGAGATTACTAAGAGTTGACTACTTGGGTGACACTCTTTCTCTCTTGTGTCACAGAACCCCTTCACTCGTATATCCTATCACCTAATCTGTATAGATTTTTCAATGACTATTTCACTGCCTGCTTTGATAAATATGTTTGCTTGCTGTTTGTGATCATCTTTTGTGTAATGTTGCTGGGAATGGAGCTAAACTGCCTGAGATTCAGTTAACTGTTACCTTCCAAGTCTGGAGCAGAATTACTTTTTCTGCTCATTCCCACCCTCCAGAAAAACCAGAGAATTTGGCTTTTATCCTGAACTGCCCCCAAATAATTACTCTGCAAATATCTGATATGGGAGATATATAAGTCCAAGCTCAATATTATCTTGAACATACATAAGAGTGTGAGGAAGTGATCACCTGGTAATCTTCCTAATCCCTACAAAGGTGGAACTGTAATCACCCCAACACTTGGAATGGAGGTTATTCTAGATGTATGTATAAATCCGTGGTACTCATGGGCAGCCTGGTACCTTATTAGACACCACATCTTTTCTCCAGTCACTGTACTTCCAGCCTTATTTATGCTACATTTTAAGTGATGTCGATTGGGCCTAATTCAGGCCAATCTTGTGCTTTAGGGTAGAAATTGGAACAAAATGAGGCATTTGGAGACTATCCAATGGTTAACAAAAGGTTTACTTAGCCATAGCACAGAAAGTATACTCAGCAAAGACATAGCATTGATTCAGTTGGGATTCCTGAATCTTAGGTTGCTAGCATGAGCTGGCACTTTGGGAGAGCTTGAGGGAAAAAAGCAACTCCTGCCTCCTTCTAGTCTGACTTTTGTTCTTGAGCCACCAGAGTTGCTAAATCAAGGGCTAATTAAGTTTTGAGGATGATTTTAATAATGCCTTCTAAGGAAAAAAATTAGCCTAGCCTACATGACTGATAATGCTTCTCTCACTGGGGGAATGGATCATCTTTCATAAGAGCTTTTCAGGGCAATCACAGTTCATCATATGAGGACGTCATCATGATGGACAGGCTTCCCATTCTCACAGGCCACAATGACTTTGGCTCGTTCTACCTTGGTACAGTCGTAAAGCCATTTACCAGGCTTAGAGTTTGGCTTCTCTCGACAGACTGTGACAGAGTGTGTGTTAGGGCCCTGAAAGCAGTTGTCTCGCCCATTCTTGCAAAGAACTTTTTTGCTGTTGGGGTTGGTGCAGATGTCCTTGATCTTGTCCTGTTGTTCATGAATTATAGTATCGATGTGTTTGCATTGCCCTTTGCCCAAATTGATCTGCTTCATTTGTTTCTGCACCCCTCGATTACTGCTCCTTTCATTGTGATGCTCCTTCCAAAACTTCTGATCCCTTGTTAAAGGTTCAGCAAGCCTCAAGCTGGAATCTCTCACTGGTACCTATGAGGAAGAAAAGCATGCTGGTAATTGGGGATTCACATTCAATGAGTTGCTAGCACATAATAGTACATAGTTGTTACAGAGCCTGTATGGACACATACACACACATTTATACATCTATACATATCTCTCTCACACAGATTGCTGCCAATTTGAAGGGTAGTCAGTTCACTATTGAAACAGAGGAACCAGGGCAGTGAGTTGTAGCATTTTCTAACTCTGTGGAGTAGAAAGGAGCTGACAGAGGTGATTGGTCTCTGTAAGAGATGAGATGAGGAATGATAGGGTTTGACTAAAAGCAACAGGGAGGAAGGGAAAACCCATCCATTTATAGAAAGGGTTTTACATTTTTAAAAACTATATTGCAATATAATTGGTGTCTGTTATAATCCCAATTTATTTTATTCATTTAAAAACATTCTTGGAGTATGTTCATAGACTTCACCAGATGAGAGAAAAAGAGTTAAGAACCCCTAATTTAGAGGGAGCACAGCAGTTTTGTTTGCTGATAGGAAGTAGGGCAAAAGCTGCTTGCTCCACCCAGGGGTGGGGAACCTTGGGCCTCAAGGCCACATATGGCCCTCTAGGTCCTCAAGTGAGGCCCTTTGACTGCATCCAAACTTCACAGAACAAATCCCCTTGATAAAAAGATTTATTCTGTAAAACTTGGACTTAGTCAAACGGCCTCACTCAAGGACCTAGAAGGCCACATGTGACCTCAAGGCCACAGGTTCCCTACCCCGAGTCCTAGACTTTTCAGTTTTGCTCCTGAATTCTTTGCATGTTAGCAAAGAGCATTATTAGCAAGGAGACCGGAAGAAATTCCTTACAACAGTCTCACTTAGCTCTTTTACAATTTCGTTAAATGGAATCTCTTAGATGATTTGAAGGGTACCCAGGCTGGTTACTCAGGAATATGATAACTTTTAAAATGAATTTCTGATCATAACTCAGATAAGAATTTAGTCTGAGAGATCAGCAGCACCTGTAGAAAAGCAGTTCAAAGCACAAACTGTCTTGAAAACTTCTCCTAGCTTTTGCTGGCTGTCTTGCAGAGTGTGACTGAAACATCTCAGGTGCAGTCCATGTAGGAATGAAACCCTCTCTCTCCAGGAGATAGATTTTCTAGTACATGGAATTGAATGGAAAACAGCAGAGTATCTGATGAGTTTTCATGGTAACTAAAGTTCAGCAGACAGTAGCAGAGAGTGGCAATGGTGACATTTGCTTGAGAACAACAAAGAAAACTTCAGCTGAGAGAACAGTTGCAGAGGGTTCCATCTCACTTGATGACATCACCAAGGGGCATCTTCAGCTTAGCATCTTGAGTTATATTGGCCACACATTTCCTCTGTGTGCCTATTCTTATATGTGCCCTAGTGACATGTTCCTGAAAGGCAGAATGGTCCAGGGAAAAGAACACTGGGCATGGATTCAATGACCAAGGTCCAAATCCTGTCTTGGTTACTTTTTACCTGAGTGACCTTGGGGCAATCACTTAAACTCTTTAGGATATAGTTTCCTCATCTGTTAAATGGTAAGGTGGGATTAAACAGCTTCTAAAGTTTCTTTCAGCTCTAAATATATAATCCTACAGTCTTATATGTGTGAATATTGAATGAATTAAAATTATTTTAGTGCCTTAGATATCTTAAAATATCTTAAATATCTCCTCTGTGGCAGGCACTGTGCTAGGTTACAAAAGTGAAATAGTCACTGACCTCAAGGACCTTAATAATAATAATAATAATAATAATAATAATAAAGGGAGACAATGTATATAGGAAAATGGTGGCCAGAAAAAGGAGTTTGGGGCTAGGGAGTCATAGGGATTCTGAGTAGCGCCATAGGGAAATTACTATTACACACTTTCTAGTAGCAATGATAGTACTGATTTAATTACTGTTCCCAGAGAAAAGATGGAAAGGGGGATTCTGGAAGAGGTACCCATGAAGGAAGCAGGGATGATGACAGCTGCATATTCTCTGCATGTGTTTCCTCTCTCTTTTACTAATATATGTACAGAACAATGTTGTCATTTATTTCTATGTCTTTGACTAAATGGAGTTTGTGGCCCTACCCTCCAATCAGAGAGACAGAGGGTAGTGATGAAGTGAAGTACCCAGGCTGGTGAGATTTTAAAGGATGGTGAGGTTATTTCAATAATGAACTTCCTGGGGCATGGGAGAGAAGGCAATATTTAGGATAGATGGAGCACCCCTGGGATACAAAGTATAGCTTTGGGGTTTATGAGACGTGTGTATGAGGGTACACACATCTGTGTGTATGAGAGCCCCTGGGACATAAAGTGTAGCTTTGGGGTTTATGAGATGTGTGTATGAGGGTACATGCATCTGTGTGTATGAGAGCCAGTGAAACATAAAGTATAGCTGTGAGTTCATGAGGTTTGTGTATGAGAGTATAAGGGTGGGCAAAGGTGCTCAGGATACATTGGAGATCAGAATGACCAGTGGTCAGGCTGAGCAATCATAGTCATAGGGAGAAACGATGATGGCAAATGATGGAAACAAGTGAAGTGAGTCAGCGATGGTAGAAAGGAAAGAATTCTGGAGTCAGAGAGCCTGGGGACCAATGGTGACTTGACTCTCAGTGGGAATCTGGGCAGGTCTCTTCACCTTTTTGGTGTTTTGTCTCCTCAACATAAGATGACTGCTTTAGACACGGTCATCTCTAAGCACCCTTCCAGCATGAAATCCTCTACTTCTATGATTGGGTTGATGGAATTCCAAGATCAATCCATATTAGTACTTTGGAGTTACTGGAGATACCTCCTTGTCCATAGAAGCATCTCTGAATGGACCCTCTTCTACATCTCTTCCCAATTCTCTTTGACCCATAGGGAAGACTGAGCAGCTGCAAGGCTAAGGAGAGAGACAGAACTTTAGCTATAGAACCTAAGGTGAAAGGAAATTTAGGGATCATGTATTCCAAATCCCTTATTTTACAGATGCAGATGTTGAGGCCCAGAGAGTAACAGGGTATTCGAGTGAGGAATCTTCTTTCCATCCTCCCAGCAGATCCCATGGGGCCAAGCTTCAGGTTTCAGGAGGAGGGGCCAAGAACCATTAGGAGGAGTTCATTTACCCAATGAGAAGAAAGGTTTTAAACAAATATTTCACATTCAGTGAGAGAAGAAACAAAAGTGAAAGGAGAAATTAATTTTGGAGAAATGAAAGAGACACCCAACTCGAGTGTTCTCCTCCAAAGCAAAGTGATGGCTTCTCATTTCCATGGGACGCCATCGTGAGCTGCAGCACTCCCTGACCCCTCTTTGGAGGCTTCCTGAGGAAGGAGAAAAGGAAATGGAAGGAGACATGCTGTGAACTGTCTCCCCCTCCTCCATCCCTTCCTCCCACCTCCTCATCTCCCAACCATCGGCATTTATTACTTTGGGCATTATTAGATTCATGACCAATCAATACCTCAACTTGGACAGACCCATTTATCAAATTATCATACTGTCACCCAGGAGACCTGGACCCTCACTTGGGGAAAAAGCCCTGAGATAGGTAGAGAAAGAGAAGGCTGTAGAGGTTCTGGGTGGCAGCAGAATAGAAGTGTCTGGGCCAGTGGGAAAGAAAAGAAACAGGATAAAGGGAAGCAATTAGAAAACAGAATAAAGTCTAAGGTAATTAATCCTGAAGCAGAAGGGGGAAGAAGGAGGCTGTGGCAGGTCAGTAATCTGAGGGAGTAAAGGGGCAGTGTCTCCTTCATAGCTTTGCCGAGGTCTCAGCTTTGCCCAGGCACCAATATGCCATCCCTTCACTGTTTTTCTCTACCCCTATTCCTTTAATGTTTCTCATTACCTTGGGCCCTGAATTTTTCCCATCCAGTCCTTCCCTCTCTTCGCGTCAATGCTGGCGAAGCCCCAGAAATATCTTGCCTTACCCAGTCCTCTGGTCTTGGCTCTAGCAGAGAACAGATCCAGCTGGTCTTGAGGCTGAGATGTTCTAAAGATGTAACATCTGACTGCAGAGCAGGACTAGTCAGAAACAGGAAATTGTGATGAAAAGGGTGGTGTGATTTGGGGTCATCCTGTAAATGGAAAGCACCGGATTTCCCTTGGCTAGGGGCCCTCTGCCTTCACCCTGACCACTCTGAGACTGGCTGAAAGGTCAAGTATGAACATAGAAAAAAAATTTAAAGTAACAGCAAACCTCATTAGCTACTTTCCTCTGAAACTGGACATCTTCTGTGGGGGGAAGGAGAGGAAGAAGAGACCAAGCATTTATTAAGTGCTAGGCACTGTGATAAGCCACTAATTTGGGAAGAGTGAAGGAGAGAGGAGTAAATCTTGATGGTACAGCAGGCCAAGGGAAGAATTTTTTTAGTCTAGGAGAGACCTGAGAATGTTTATAGATAGAGACAAAAAACAATGAAGGAGAGACCAAGGATTCAAGAGAGGGGATGATGGAATGATTTCCTGGAAGATGGAGGAGGAGACATAGTCTAGGGTATAAGTGGAAAGATTAGTTTTGGTAAGTAGACTCAATTTTTTTTAGAGGCAGAAAGGGGAGAATGTAAGGAAGGCTGGGTAAAATGGGGGATTTGCCCTAGAACAGAGGTGGGGAACCTGCAGCTTTGAAGCCACACATGGTCTTCTAGGTCCTTGGGTTCAGCCTTTTGACTGAGCCCAAGTTTTACAGAATAAATCCTTTTATTAAAGGGATTTTTTTCTGGGAAGTTTAGATTCAGTTTAAGGGCTACACTTGAGGATCTAGAGGTCTACATATAGCCTTGAGGCTGCAGGTTCCCCATCTCTGTCATAGAATGAGCAATTGTCCAGAGATGGGAAATTTGCACCAGGTCAGGTTGACAAGTGACAAGAGATCATCTTCTTCTAGGGAAAAAGACAGGAGAAGGGTCTGTTAGTATATAATGGGCAGAGCCTGGTATTGGAGTGGGGACATGGAACTGAGGCTCAGCAGAACTGGTGACAAGATGGTGAGAGTAAAGGTGGGACCAGTCCTCTGGGGGAGCAGACTGAGTTCATGGGGCTTAGGCTTGGGGCTTAGGCCCCAAGCACTGGCAGGTAGAAAGGGAGGCTTAGCTCTG
>CM053624.1:140060100-140086637 GCA_028646595.1 Phalanger gymnotis
TCTTAATTCTAGAGCCTTCCCTCTGTTGATTATTTCCCTTTTATCCTGGACCTAGCTTGTTTGTACATAGTTGTTTGCCTGTTGTCTCGTCCATAGACTGAGCTCCTCAAGGGCAGGGTCAGTCTTTTGCCTTTCTTTGCAGGTATTAGGCTGCATGCCAAACTAAAAGTCTACAGAGCCATTGGGTTGACTTCATTGTTGTATGCCTGTGAAACCTTGACAATCTACCAGTACCATGCCAGAAAATCGAACTGCTTCCATTTGAATTGTCTTAGAGATTCTGAAGATTATCTGATGAGATAAGGTAAGGGATATTGAGCTCTTCTCTTGAGTGGAACTGCCAAGCCTTCAAACTCTACTTCAGAATCCTACTGAAGGCCTAGCCACAGAGTCTGAATGCCAAGCACATGTTTACCTAAAAGACCATTTGACGGTGAACTTGCACAGGCAAGTGCTCAGATGGAGGCCAGAAGAAGCGGTTCAAGGACACTCTCTCTGGAGAACTTTAATATCAATTGTGAGACATGGGAGATAATGGCACAGGACCACCCAGCATGGTGTGTTCCAGCCTCAAAGAAGGCACTATACTCCATGAGCAAAACAGAATCACAATAGCACAAAGGAAATATGAGATTTGGAAATCTAGAGACATCTCCATCCCAAATGTTCAAATAGACTATTTGTGCCTGACCTGTGGTAGAGCCTTTGGAGTTGTGTTGCACTAAGATGGGGTTAAGTATTCTATTTCCTGTTCTGTTAATTTGGGCAACTTATATTTTTGTAAATATTTATCAATTTTGTTTAGATTGTCAGATTTTTTTGGCATATAATTGGGCAAAATAACTCCTAATAATTGCTTTCATTTCTTCTTCATTGGTGGTAAATTTACACCTTTTCATTTTTGATACCGATTTGATTTTCTCCTTTTTTAAAATAAAATTAAGCAATGGTTTATCTATCTTATTGGTTTTCTTTACATAAAACCAGCTTCTATTTTTATTTATTAGCTCAATGGTTGTCTTACTTTGAATTTTATTAATCTTATCTTTGGTTTTCAGGATTTCCAATTTGTTTCTTGATTGAGGATTTTTAATTTATTTTTCTAGTTTTTTTTTCAGTTGCATGCCCAATTCATTGATCTGCTCTTTTTCTATTTTATTGATATAATAGTTTAGAGAAATAAAATTTCCCTTAAGTTCTGTCTTGGCTGCATCCAATAAATTTTTGTATGTTGTCTTCTTGTCATTCTCTTTAATGAAATTATCAATTGTTTCTAAGTTTTGTTCTTTGACCCACTTATTCTTTAGGATTAGATTATTTAGTTTCCAATTAATTTTTAGTCTATCTTTCCATTACCCTTTATCGCATGTAATTTTTATTGCCTTATGATATGAAAAGGATGCATTTAATACTTTTGCCTGTCTGCATTTTATTATGAGTTTTTTATGCCCTAATACATGGTCAATTTTTGTGTGGGTTCCATGTACCCTTTAGAAAAGGCATATTCTTTTCTATTCCCATTCAATTTTCTCCAGAGGTCTTTCATATCTAACTTTTCTAAAATTCTATTCACCTACTTAACTTCTTTATTGTTCATTTTGTGGCTACATTTTTCTAGTTCTGAGGGGAGAAAGTTGGGGTCCCCCACTAGTACAGTTTTACTGTCTATTTTCTCCTGCAACTCATTTAACTTCTCCTTTAAGAATATGGATATCATACCACTTGGTGCATATTAGTATTGATATTACTTCATTGTTTGTGGCACCTTTTAGCAAGATGTACTTTCCTTCCTTATCCTCTTTTAATTAGATCTATTTTTGCTTTCGCTTTGTCTGAAATCATGATTGCTACCCGTTTTTTGTTTTGTTTTGTTTTTTTTTAACCTTAGGTGAAGCATAATAGATTCTACTCTACCCCCTTACCTTTATTCTGTGTGTGTGTCTGCTTCAAGTGTGTTGCAAACAATATATTGTAGGATTATGGTTTTTAATGCATTCTGCTATCCACTGCTGCTTTACGGGTGAGTTCATCCCATTCACATTCATGATTATGATGACTACCTGTGTATTCCCTCTACCCTATTTTTCCTCCTGTTTATCCTTTTCTCTCCTCACAAGTATTTTGCTTCTGATTACCGCCTCTCCCAGTCTGTATTCCTTTCTGTCAGTCCCCTGCCCCTGCCTTTTCTTAACCCCTTCATTTCCTAGTTCCCTTTAGAGTAAGATAGATATCTATACCCAACTGATTATGTATATCATTCCCTCTTTGAGCAAATTCCCATGAGAGTAAAGTTCAAGAGATGCCCACCTCCCCTCCCCCGCCCATCTTCTTCTCCACTGTAATACATCTTTCATGCCTCAAGTCAGATAATTTGCCCCATTCTGCTTCTCCCTTCCTTTTGCTTCCAGTATAATCTTCTTTCTCACTCCCCAATTTATTTATTTTTGGATACCATCCCCTCAAAGTCACCTTATACGTGCACTCTCTGTCTATGTAGACTCCTTCAAACTACACTAATAGTGATATAGTTCTCAAGAACTTATCTTCCCATGTAGGGATGCAAATTGTTTAGCCTTATTGCATCCCTTATATTTTTTAATTTCCCCTTTACCTTTTTATGCTTCTCTTAAGTCTTGTATTTGAAAATCAAAATTTTTGTTCAGCTCTGGTCTTTTCATCAGGAAAGCTTGAAAGCCTTCTATTTCATTGAATAAACACTTTTTCCCCTGAAGGGTTATATTCAGTTTCATTGTATTGGATTGATCAGCCACAGTTGAACACTGTACCTTGACCTCAACATGTGTTGTCATTGGTCCTCTTCCAATAGGAAAGATGACATCCCCAGCATTTAGCACAGTACCTGGCACGGGTAGCCTACTTAATAAATCCTTTTCCTTCACTGACAGTGAGAAAAGGAGTGTTGAGTTGGGTTGGGGGGAAGGAAATTTCTTTGTAGGAGCTAGGCCTGGGGATGATATAAGGCAAAAAAGATGAGGACAGTCAGCATCACTGGATTTCAGTGCTAGAGGTCACCTATTCCTACCCACTCATTTTACAGATAAAGAAATTGAGGCAATGACTTTGTGGAAGATCACAAGTTTGCAAATAGCCAAACCAGGATTTAAACCCAGATCCTCTGACTCCAAAGCAGTTGCTCTTGCTATGACACCAGGGATTTCCAACCTTTTTTTGGTCCCTCTGCCCCTTGGCTTTCAGTTAATCTTACTGTATTTCCCTGTTCAATATGAAAAGAAATAAATTCTAGAGTTTATCATGCATATGCACACAAGAAATAAAATAGATTAATTTTTCCTAATGCAAACTTTATTTGATATGTAACTTTTTTGTTTCAAAAAATGCATATCAGATACAGTCGAATAAATTAGCGAGAATCTGGATTCCTTTTCTTTTCAAAGCAACAGTTTATTCTTGGTATGGTTTTTGAAAAAGATGCCTACTTGCTTTGGATTTTATTGAAAATGAAACAGAGAACCCTAATTCACAGAAATAAGTTGCTGTGCATTAGAGTCTTGTGAGTATATTCAGTAGTGGTGCTATGTTTCTCCAAGGGTATACCAAACAGTTTTTAATTTTGATGATTGGAAATGAATTTGGAGCTTCTTTTTATTGGGGAAGTCAATTAGCTCACCTTTGCCTGGGCCCTGGTTGCTGATTTTTTTCTAGTTCAATATGAAACGTGTCTTATATCTGAACTTCATTTATTTGGTTTTGATCAGTTGGATTTATTCTTTTGTGTCCTTTGATATTTTTTTAGATGCACTGTTGGCTCCTTCTCTTTCTCACTCTGACCCCATCTCCTTACTATTTCCTCTCCAATCCATTTTTCCCTCAGTAACACTACTATTTTTAGAATATTTCAATAGGATAATATAGTTTTAAAAAAAACAGGTAGTCACTATGTTCCTTTGACAAGCTTCTCATACTCTATGGGGATCTTATGCCTCAGTAGAGAACTCTTGTACTATACTTAGGGCTGGAATACTTCAGGTTTGGGACAATGGAATCAAAGGAAGAGTAAGAACTTAACTCTTCTGCTATTTTACCAGGAAACAGAGCAATTGCAGTTAAAAACCTGAGTGGGAAGGAGATTGCATTTCTTCATCCTAATCTTAGGCCTGGGCAGACTACCAGAGAAGAGAGAGAGGGAAATGCCATGGTAGGGGAGATAACTATCTGGGGAAAAAAGGAAATTCAGGCTGTTTGGAATAAGTCATCTCTTGGCCACAGAGGCTACTTGAGGTCAAAGGGAGGCTGAGCTAGGACAAGCACCTAATCCAGCAATCAATCAACAAGATTTATTGATTGCACCAGATGAAGTGCTGTAGATACAAAGAAAAAGCAAAAATAGTCCTCGTCTTTAAAGAACTTAACAAATCAATCAGTACTCACACAATAAAAACAGAGTAAATGAAAGGTGGCCTTAGAGGAGAAGGTATTAGCAAATGCAGGGACTGGGAAAAGCCTTCTGGAGGAGGTGACCCTTAAAATGAATCTTCCAGAGAGCCATGGATTCTATGAGGCAAAAGTTAGGTGGGAGAAAACTTCAAGATGGAGGACAACTAGTGCAAATATATGGAGATGGGAGATAGAATTTATGTGTGGAGAACAGTAAGTAGGCCAGTAGTCTGTACTATAGAACTTGTATAGGTGAGCGATGTATTAAAAGACTGTAAAGAAAGGGTCAAGTTGTGAAGATTTATAAATGCCAAACAATTATATTTGATCCTAGAGGTAATAGAGAGTCACTGTCATTTATCGAGTAGAGGAATGACATGGTCAGACCTAAATTTTTTAGGAAAATCACTTTGACAGCTGAGTGGAGTATGGATTGGAGTAGGGACAGTGGCTAGGAGACCAATTAGAAGGCTATTGAAATAGTCTAGGTGAACAGTGGTGAGAGCCTGAATTAGGATGGCTGGGTAAGTGGAGAGAAGGGGAAGTATTTGAGAGGTGTAGAGAAAGAAATTACAAGATTTGTAACTTGGGGGATGGGGAGGACACACACACACAAAAGAGATGTGTGTGTGTGTGTGTGAGAGAGAGAGAGAGACAGACAGAGACAGAGAGACAGAGAGACAGAGAGAAAGAGAGAGAGAGAGAGAGAGAGAGAGAGAGAGAGAGAGAGAGAGAGAATGGAGTCGATAATTTGAGAATGATATTGAAGTTGTGAACTGGGGTGACTAGAAGAACGGTAGGGTCTTTGAAATAATAGGGAAGTTGGGAAAAGAGGTGGGCTTGGGGGCAAAGATAATGACTATCATATCCTTTTAGACCAAGTCTGCAGAGAGCACTAGGCTTAGAGTTTGAAGAGCAGGGGTAAAGGATTTGAGGTTAGAAGCAGACTGCTACATAAACAAGTCCAGACCTAGAGGGGGAAACAAATGATACCTTAACCCTTGATAACAGGAGAGCAAAGGGTGGGGGGAAGGTGGATAGAATCTTCTGACACACAGTAACCTGGTTAGAACTATATGATGACCTTTCCTGTAGCTGTAGGTGGTCTTTCTCTGAGAATCCCAGTAGTTAGCCTTGGGGGGCTGTCACCTTTAGTTCAGATGACACCAACTAAGTGACCCAGGAACTCACAAAGTAGCCACTTAGAAAAAATCCTTCCTTCGTGATCACTGCCCGGGTACTTATGCACAAAAAAATCCCCACACAAAGTAGGAATAGCAGCAAGGATTTGAATGTTCCTACTCCCTTACACACAAAATCCCAAGGAGAAAGATTTTTGTCCACATGGTCTTGAGAGAGGAAGAAGAAAGAGCCCTGGAATGTGGTCACTCCTTTTAAAGTTTGCTGAGATGGCTAGGGGGCGGAGGGGGAGGGAAGGAGAATGGGAGGAAATGAGGGGGGTGACCTGGGTTGGGGGGTGTGACTTCTTCTGGGGTCAATTATCTCTAATAAAGCTTTGATGCTGTCCCCTGCCCCCACCTCCAAGAAATTACTGCATCATCCCCAAGTGCTGGGTCTTTCAATACTGAACCAGTTCTGCTGGCCCACCAGAAAGGGTCAGGGTCAGTGTGTACTCCAAGCATGCTCCAAGGCCTGTGCTCTAGCCAGAAATGTTGGAGACTGGTGGAAGGGTTGGTTCTGCTTACATATATTATACCATTCTTGCTATTTTTCCTCAGTTGGGGCATACAGAATAAACTTTGAAATCAGGATACCCAGATTCTATTACTGGTTTGGCCACTAATGAGCTGGGTAACCTTGGGAAAATCAGGTCTACCTGCCTCAATTTAAGTCCTCCTCAGAGTCAGTGAAGCATGGTGGGTAATGTTCAACTTGGAGCCTGGATGGAGTACTGGATTTGAGGTCGGGAAGATGTGGATTCAAATCATACTTTGTGTACTTCCTTGTGCCCATATGAGTATGTATACATTGCTTAATCTCTTTAAGCCTCAATTTTGTCATCTATAAAATGGAGATAATAATACCTCTCAGTAGTTACTTCATAGAGTTGCTGTGAGGCTCAAATGAGAAAATGTTTGTAAAGTGTTTGGCAAACTTTAAATTGCTATAAGGATAGCAGCTTGCATATGCACACACACACACACACACACACACACTACATATCATTCTATATGTAACTTTATCAAAAGGGCTTTCTATGACTATCTCAAATGATCCTCACAGCACATATCCCTACTGATAGTATTATTTTCACTTCTATAGATGAAGAAACTGAAGGGCACATAAATTCATTGTATTATCACCCGTAGTTGCAGAGAGATCATGGAGATAATTAGCTCAGGTATCGTATTAGACTTCAAGTCTAATATACACATCCTGACTATCACATATCAAACGAGATAACATTGGTGGAATTTGAAAATTACAAGGTGTTACACATATGTAAGGACAGCTGGGTGGCCTAGTAGATAAGAGTGCTGTGCCTGGAGTCGGGAAGACCTGTGTTGAAATTTGGTCTAAGACACTTAATAGCTCTGTGACCCCTAGGCAAGGCACTTAACCTCTCTGCCTCAGTTTCAACTGAAAAATAGGTATAATAATCAGAATTGGACCTATCTCACAGGGTTTTTGAAAGGATGAAATCATCTCAAGTGAGATAATATTTGTAAAGTGCTTCGTACAGTACCTGTACTGTTATAAAGGAGGTGCTTAATAAATGTTTGTTTCCAATCTGGAAAGACTTAGGTGAACTGACGCTGAGTGAAGTGAGCAGAACCAGGAGAACATTGTACACAGTAATGGCAACATCGTGCAATGATCAACTTTGATAGACTTTATTCTTCTCAGCAATACAATGATCTAAGACGACTCCATAAGACTCATGATGGGAAATGCTGTCCACATCTGGAGAAAGAACTATGGAGTCTGAATGCAGATCGAGGAGACTATTTTTATTTTTTTTTTTGTTTTTTTTCTTTCTTGTGGTTTTTCTCTTTTGTTGTGATTCTTCTTTCACAACATGACTAACGCGGAAATATATTTAATATGACTGTATGTGTATAGGCTATATCAGATTGCTTGCTGTCTCAGGGAGGGGGAGGGAAGGGAGGGAAAAAAATTTGGAACTCAAAATGTTATAAAAGTGAATGTTGAAAACTATATATGTAATTGGAAAAAATAAAATACTATTAAGCGAAAAAAAAACAAAAAAAATTTGTTTCCTTCCCTTTATTTCATAGTTCATGGATTTCGAATTGGAATGGATCTTAGCATACATTTAGTTTAGCTTCCTCATTTTACGGATAAGGAAAGTGAGGCTTTGAGATGCTGAGGGACTTATCCAAGGTAACCTAGCTAATAAGTGGAAGAGTTGATACTCGAACACAAGTTCTTTGGCTCTAAATCCCCTGCCCCAGTCAAAAGGCCACACTTAAGGACCTAGAAGGCTGCACTTAAGGACCTAGAAGGTCACAGGTGGCCTTAAGGTGGAAGGCTCCCCACTCCTGCCCTGCACTCTCCATTGCACCATGCTCTCTCATCATCATAAACTCCTTCTGCAAGGAAGAGTGGACCCACTAACTCCCAAACTTTGACTTTAGGAGGGAATTCAGCTCAGAACAACAGATTTTTCACCTGGTTGCACAATAGGAAATCTCTGATTTCTCTACCACACCCCTGTGTCAGGTACCTCCACCCCCTTCCATCCCCCCCACTTTTCAGCTTCCTTTCATATGTTGTCTTCTCCCATTAAATTGTAAGATCTTTGAGGGTAGGGACCAATTTTTTTGTATTTGTATCCCCAGCACTAAGCACAGTGCTTGGCACATAACAGGCGCTCAATAAATGTTTATTGACAATTGACTATTGCCTACTTCTTTCCATTGGGGGATTAGGAGGTAGGACAGAAAAAATGGTAGAGATGGCTGGGATAATGAAGAGTCTATGGTTTAGTCTCATTTGACATGGGTGAGTCTGTGGAGGAGCATCAAAGAAAGGATTAATAACAGTCCCCTTCTTGACTTTACTCCCAGTAGTGTTAATTTCTCCCCCCACCCCCTAGAACAGCACTTCTTAAACTGTGGGTCTCGACCCCATATGGGGTCATGTAACTGAATGTGGGAGTCGCAAAAAATTTGGCAACAATAAAAGGCTTCTGGACATGCAACAACCAAAAAATTAATTCAAATTCAAACACATAATGAATCCCAGGTGTTTCTGGCAGCACTTGTATGTGTTGCATCGCAAAACTTCACTGCAGCCTTGATTCTGAACACATAACATGCGCACTTTGCACTGTGCATGCCTCCATGCCACACAACGCCAACAAACGCTGCCAGAAATACCTTGGCTCAGATTTGACACTATTGTATACTATGAATTGCAGTGCTTTTACTGTACATATGAAATAGTTAAATGAATTTTGTCTTGCGATTAGGGCAGAATTTCCAACAATTTCTGAAATGGCCCTATACATACTTTTTCCCTTTTGTACTACATATTTATGTGAAATACTGTTCTCAGCATTGATGATTATAAAATCAAAATACTGATTAACTCCAAAAAATGTTGAAGATGCTCTATATCCTGTAGTATCAAATATTCTGCCAAGATTTAATTCTTTATGTAAAAATAGACAAGAACATCCATCTAATTAGTACATAAATTTGCTTTCATCTTTAATAAATGATAATATATATCAAAGAATTGTTTTAAAATAAATTTCTTTATCATTATCAATAAATGTTTGATTTGTATACCTATTTTATATACCTATATACCTGGGGTTGTGTAAAAGGCAAAAAAAGAGTCAGGAGTGGAAAAATTTTAAGAAGCCCTGCCCTAGAAGAATCTGTACTAGAAGAGAGGATTCCAGGGACCAGTACAGAACGTAGCAAGAGAACCAATGTGTCAGCCTCCCAGCCGCAGTCTTGGACAGAGGGTTTTCAGGTGCTAAATGGTGCCATCCAGGTGCACAGGAACCAGCTGAAATCCAGGGGGATCGCCAACTTGTGGGGGATCACAGGCCACAATGAAGGCTTTAACAAGGGAGGTGTCCCTGTAGCGGCAGTTGGGGTATTTCCCAGAGGTGAGGTCACATTGGGTAAGGGAAACTGCATTAGGACTCTGATGACAATTCTTCTGGCCATTCTTGCAGGTTATGCTGGGGGATCCACAGACGACAGCCACATTTTGGAAAGAGTCGTGGAGGAAGGTGTTAAGGGGTTTGCAGCGCTGGGTGTAAGAGTTAATCCTGCCCATGGCCTTGTTGCACTGGAGAGGGTTGGGCTGGACATGCTGAACTTGAAACCACTGGGCAGAGGTCAGGTTCTGAGGCTTTGCACTGTCTGGGACCTCCCACAGCCCCAGAAAGAGAAGCAAGAGGGGACATGAGCCTGCCAGAGTTGGTGCCATCTCTCCTACGGAGGAGGAAAAATAAAGGGGGCAGGGGGCAAGAATCTATACAAGAAATCAGTGGCCCCCGCTCTAGTTTCAGTTACTGTCTCCTTGGCCAGCCATCCTCATTTACCTTGATGGGTTCCTAGACCCATTCATGACTGTCCTTCATACCCACTTATTCCACAATCTCTCCAATCTCCCTCTCTTATGTCATTTTATCTAATCTCTCATCCCCACTGTGATCCTATCCCCCCTCACTTCACTGTAATCCAATATTCCTCTCCACTGCATTGTGACCCTGTCCCCCCTTACCTCACTGTAACTCAATATTCCCCTTCACCCCACTGTGATCCTATCTCCCCTCATCTCACTGTAATCCTATATTCCCCTTCCCCCCACTGTGATCCAGTCCCCCCCACTTCGCTGTAACCCAGTATTCCCCTCCACCACATTGTGATCCTGTCCCCCCTCCCCTCACTGTAATCTAATATTCCCCTTCACCCCACTGTGATCCTATCTCCCCTCACCTCACTGTAACCCTATATTCCCCTTCACCCCACTGTGATCCTATTCCCCTTCTTCCTGCTATTCTCCTACAGCCTTCACTGTGGGCTCATTGAGAACTGGAGCTGCCTGTTTTTCTTTCACTCTCCAGCACTCAGCACAGTGCCTGGCACACAGTAGGTGCTTAATAAATGCTTCCTGACTGTATTTCTATCCTTTTTACTCTATGCTGTCATCCCTATGTAACACGACGTTCCTGTCCCTGTTCACGTCACTGTGCTCCCATCTCTACATACCCTACCATGCCTTTATCCTCATTCCCTTCCTGACATCAGCCCCCTTGCTCCATTGATCTCCCAGCTCCTTTCACCCTCCTCTGCCCCTTCTCGATTCATATCACTATATTCCTCCCTCTTCATGCCCTACTTTGCCTTCCTTCTCATTTCCCTACTCCCTTTCTGCCCCCTTACTCACTCTGCTCCTACCTCTACTTACCTTATTGTGCCCCCATCCCTAGACACCCCATTGTGCCCCTTGTTTACTTACATCACTAAGCTCCCATCCCCCTGAATTATATAATGACCCTATGAGGAGCTATCTTTTCTCTTCATCCATCCTTTCCTCCCCCTCCCCCTTGTTCCTACAACACCTTCCTCCCTAAATCCTGTCCTACCCCAACCCCGGGAAGCCATCACCTTTCCTTACCCAGTCTTACTGAGAATAGCTTCTTGCTACAAGTTGAATCCAGATGACTCTTGAGAAAATCTTGTAGTAACTTCCTTGTTGATTGTGGTTCTTAAAGAGCCAGCCTACTATATGGTTGGCCAGAAGGATACGGGGACGATCTCAGGGTTGGTGGAGAGAAGTGGTATTTGTGGCTGGCATGTGCACCATACATCCCAGAAGAGGTTGAAGCCAGTCACTTCCTGGTTTGGGGATCAGCGTCACTCCCCACCCTCCTCCCTTCCCTCTGACCTGAACCAGTGGATACCATTTATGCCAGTGTTTATCGAAGGAGTTAATATACCCGTCTAAACAAGTTCGGTAGTGACAACGCCCTAAAAACATACTTATCTTGTCAGATTAAAAAAAATTAACAGAGCACTCCCTTTCCTGATGTGCCAACCAAGTACAAAGGCCTGGAAAAGGGCCATGGTTCATCTCTCCCTGTTGGCATTTCTTACCAGTGACACCAACAGGGCTCCTTGTGGCGGCATCAAGTACTCTTCTCTCCCTGCCCTGAGAGAGCTATACCATGCCTGCCTCTACAAGTCACTGTATATATGATTTCTTAATTGGGGTGGCACTGTTTACTCATGAGCATATGAAGGAAGAAGAGTTGACTCATCAAGGTTTTATGTGGATTCTGTACTATGTCACTGTGCCCCTTCGTCTCCATCCCCAATGGTTATTCTAATGATGATGCAGTGCTTCCTATGACTATTATCTGGGCCTCTTTTTTTTCCTGTCCAGGTACTAACCACTGCATTCATTCAACAAAAATTAATTAAGTACCTACTTTGTGCCAGGCATCATGCTAGGCATTGAGGATACAAAAAAAATGAAAGCCCTTGCCCTCAAGGAGCTTACATTCAGTTGGGTGGCACAATATGAACCCAGAGAAGTAAATATAAAATAAATACCAAGTTGTTTTTGCAGGGGGAGAGGAGAGGGGGGCAGTAACAATTGAGGAGTGGGAGGTCAGGGTAGGCCTTCTGTAGAAAATGGTCCTTGAACTAAGCCTCAAAGGAAATTAGGAATTCTAATTAGAGGAAGTGAAGAAAGGAGTATATCCAGGCATGGGCAACAGCTCATGCCAGTGCATGGAGGTAGGAGACGAGGAACAGCAAGCAGGCTACTTTGACTAGAACGTAGTCTGTGTTAGCAGAGTTATGTTCAATAAGTCTGGAGATAGAGGCTGGAACCAAATGGTAAATGGTTTTAAACTACAAAAAGTGGAACTTGTCTTTTATTCTAGGTAAGAAGGAGCTTCTGGAGCATCTTGAGTAGAAGGGTGACATGGTCACTTCTGTACTTTAAGAACATCAATTTATGGGGAATGAATTGGAGATAGGAGTGACTGGAAACAGGAAGACCATTTTGGAGGTTTTTGTAATATCTCGGGCAAGAGGTGAAAAAGACCTGAAAATTATGGTGATAGCTGTGTGACTGAGGAGAAGGGGAAAGATGTAAGACATGTTGTAGAGCAGAATGGACCAGACTTGGCTGTAGATTGGATATGAGGGTTGAAAGAGAGGGAAGAGTTCAGTGAGACTCCAGGACTACAAACCTGTTTTAACTGGAAGTACAGTGATTCCATTAACAGAAACAAGGAAGCTAGGAAGAAGTTAGGGTTTTAGGGGAAAGAGTGATTTCTGTTTTGAAATGCCTATAGGACAAGAAGTTGAGAATGTTCAAAAGGAAGTTGGGGATGCAGAAGTAGGCTTCAGGAGAGGCTGGGGCTACACATAGAAATCTGAAAGTCACATACTTAGAGAAGATAATTGAATTTATGGGAGCTGATGAGGTCATTGAGAAAGAAAGCTGATAGAGACAAAAACACCTCAGAAGAGAGCCCTGGAGTATGGTCACACAAAGGGGGTAAGACATGAAGGATAGTCCAACAAGGAGAGAGGAGAGAGTGAGGCTGTGACCTTGCACAGCCCTCCCTCGCTCAAATCAAAGTCAACTGCAAGTCACATCATCATTTCCCTGATGTCATGGTCCTCTTCGAGAGTGAAGGACAAACACAACCTGTGAGTAGCCTCTCCTCTCCTCTCCTCTCCTCTCCTCTCCTCTCCTCTCCTCTCCTCTCCTCTCCTCTCCTCTCCTCTCCTCTCCTCTCTTCTCCTCTCCTCACCTCAAGGTGCTCTGCCCAAAGGAAAGTACATTTCAATGGCTGAAGGCCGCCTCCTTAACTTTACTGGATTTCTCAAAAAACAATCCTTAAACCCAATTCATTCTGGAGCTCACAGATTGGACAATAGGTCCCTGCCGTCTTTGCACAGAGTGAATATAAATACTAAATAGTAACTGTTTCTCTTCTGGCCAGGAACCCTGAGGGTTTTTGGCTCCTAGTTATTTTATTTTATTTTTTTTTTAGTTTTGATTTAAAGGGCCATACCTTGATTAACTTCTTAAAGAGGCCTATTCACGGAATGGGCATTACCTCACTCAAAGTGAGAACCTGGAAAGACCTTAGCCTGGAAGGGCCAGCGTTTCCTAATGCATCCTGGGCCATCTCCAGTTGTCCTGGTGAACATCGGGCCACTGGACCCAGATGGCTCTGGAGGAGAAAGTGAGGCTGGTGACCTTGCACAGCCCTCCCTCACTCAAATCAAAGTCAACTGCAAGTCATGTTATCATTTCCCTGATGTCATGATCCTCTTCAAGAATAAAGGACAAACAAAACAACACAAGTCCAACAAGGAAGACTGAGGGGTGGCCATACAGGTAAAATAACCAAAAGAAGTGGGTATAACCTACTTTGGGTATTACCCAGAGAAAAGAGAGTATACGAGATAAGAGGGAAGTCACAGGTGTCAAAAGCTGTAGAGAGGTCAAGAGAGATGAGGATTTAGGAAAGGCCACGGGATTTGGAAATTAAGAGAGCACTGCTAATCTTGGAAGGAGAAGATTCAATTGCATGACTATGTCAGAAAGCTAGTCTGAAAGGGGCTGAGAAATGAGAGGAAAGAGGAGGCAATAATGGGAGACATTTTGTTTTTGTTCTTGGCTGTGGAAGGGAGAAGATATCGGATGAAAGCTTTAAGTGAAGTGACTTGGCCATGGTCACACAGCCAGCAGGCTGGGACTTGAACAGCGGATCCATGATGCCATGAACCAAGCTCTACTGATTCTTGCCAGAACTCCGTGCAGCCTCTGTATCAAAGCAGCAAAGTATGATGGAAAATGCTAAGTGGCAGGTAGAAGAGAAGGTAGTATTCAGCATTATCCGAGTATTTCTGGAACAGCAGCATCAGTAGAGATTTGGAGTCAGAGGACTTGGGCTCAGAACTACTACCCGTGTGCCTTTGGGCAAGCTCCTTAACTTCTCTCGTCCTCAGTTTCTTCATATAGAAAATCAAGGAGTCTTTTCCGGTTATAAATCAGAGTATGGGTGTCCATACTCTGATTCTCAGATTGGAGCCAGGATTCTCCTTCTGCTAAGACACTATTCAAGATCCTCAAGCCTTCCTTCATTATGTTACTGGTTGGCTTAAGCCCAGCATCAGTCACTGGTTGGCTAGCAATGGTCAATGGTATAACCACTGATAGCTAGACAGCCTGATATTGACTGAGAACTCAGACAGGTACAGACAAGGACTGAAGGAAGCAGATGGAGTAACTTCCTCCTATTTCATGTACTTAGGTGTCTCCCTCCTGAATCACTTCTAGGACTTCATTAGTGTACAGTAACTGCACAGGTATTTAGTGGGATGGAATGTTAGCTTAGATCAAAGCTTAACAGCATCTAGGAAGTCAGGGTTAGAATTCTGATTGGTAAGCTAGGGCAGAGGTTTGGGGCAGGATTTTTATTGGGTGCCCAACAAAGACAGAAAACCAACAGGGAGAGAACCATCACTGTAGATCAAGAGAAGGGCAACCGTGCTGAGGGGCAGAGAAAGTCAGGAGATTGGCTGTCCTAGAGTGAACTGGGAAAGGGAGACATGCCACTAGATGGCAGAAGAGGTTAAGGGACATTTGGACCATGACACTTTACTAATTTGCTTTTCTGGGGCCTGAGCTCTTGGGCCACACCTTCCTTTGCTTTCCTAAGAACCCTGAACTCCGAGCAGATGTGAACGTATGTACAGAGAGCTACGCACATGATAGGGGAGATGCAAAGACATTGTATGCCTAAGAATCCTTGGTTCAGAACAGCCTGTGAGACAAGAGAGTGATGGAGACTAGTGGTGGGATGGGGAGAGAGGCTAGTAAGGGAGCTAAATTGGATTCCCACCTAGAACTGCTTATTTATTCTTGTAACGTAACATTTCCACATCCTGATTTCCTCCAACCATTGCCACTTAGTTTATCCATCATGGTATTTGAGAGGCTGGATGGCAAAGTGGATGGAGCAATGGACTTGGTGTTAGGAACACTTGGGTTCAGATCCCTCTTCAGACACTGTGTCACCACTGGCAAATCGCTTAACTCGTCTGAGCTTAAGTTTGCAAAATGGAGCGAATTATCTATAGCACAAACCTCATGGGGCTGTTGGGAGGCTCAGAGGAGAGAATGAATGTGATATACTTTCCAAGCTTTAAAGTCTTATGTGAATGTTACCTATCATTCTCTCTTCCCCTTCTCCATTTGAATTGCCTCTGTGGGAGATGAAATCAAACAACACATTCCTCTACTGCTTTGGAGCAAAGAAGCAAAACCAACATGTATGAAGATATTCAAAGTCTATGTCTATACAGAGACAAAGTCAAAACCTGGGCCTATTATTTTGTTGGTGTAGATAATGCCCAAATGAGGTAGTCCTACCAATATAGCACCTTCTCTGCAATTTAGTCTTTTTTTTTCATTTTAAAAATTTATTTAGTTAAATATTTTCCAATTATATGTAAAATTTTTTTCAACAATAATTTTTTTTTATATTTTGAGTTTTAAATTCTCTCCCTCCCTTCTGCCCTCTGTGAGGAGGCAAGCAATTTGATTTTGATTATCTATGTGAAGTCATACAAAATATATTCTCATATTAACCATGTTTCTGCAACTTAGTCTTAAACAGTTGCCTAAAGCATGGCTCAGAGTTTAAATAACTTGGTCAGGGTCTCAGGGTTAGTATTTGTCCAAGGGAAGACTTGTACCCAGGTCTGAAGCTGGCTCTCTATCTATTATAACACACCCTTTCTGTGTATGCCTACACATTAAACTCAAAATGGAAAATGGAATCCATTACCTTCACATGTGTAAACCAGACACCTACTTGTGACTTCATCACCATCTGGATTCTACTGATGAAGAGAGATTTTCCCTGCCTGGCTAATCCAGATCACAGGCTGAGGTCCTCTTTGGCTCATTTTGTACAAACATGCAGCCATGAAGAAGAGTGTTTAGTGCAATCTGTTTTTTTTTCCCCTTCATTTGTCCCGGCTGCATTTTTATAGGATAGTTTCATCATGAAGAGAAAATGTGGAGGATGGGAGAACAAGAGGAGGCAGGCAGAGGGCCAAGGTGGAAAGGTCATGGAGGATCTGCCGGAGGCCAGCATTGCGGGGGGGGGGGGGGGGGGGAAAAAAGGAGAAAATGGGCCAGAAAAGAAGCTGCCTCTGTGCATGGGTATTGAGAGAGTTGGCCTATTCTCAATCCCATCCCATTAGCCATGTCGCTGATGGTGGCCCAGTCTCTCCGCAGGAGGCCCGCAGCTGGCGGTTAAAGTAGCTGGGGTGAGTGTTGTCCAAATCCCAACCCATGCCAGGTGGATCTCTGCCTCTTTTAATGGTAGGCCAACAGCAGCTGTTTCTTGCTGCTTTCATGGGTAAAGAAGTGGTGTTGGAGACACGAGGAACTAACTGCTGTCTATTCTTCTGAAATAAATCTGAATTTTGAAATTTTCTTCTTGATATTACTTTGATTTCTGGATGTACACCTTTACTCTCCTCTCCCCTTTATAACAAAGAAAAGAAAAGAAAGGGTGGGGGGGAGGGGAGAGAAGCAGTTCAGCTGAATTAAACAACATGTTGACTAAGTCTGACAGTATGGGGACTATTCCATACCCATAGTCTCGCACCTCTGTAAAGAAAGGAGATTGGCCTCCATATCTCTTTTTGCTTTTCTCATAGCCTTTGGCATAGAAAACCCCAAAGACATAGATGGTCTATCCAGGCAGGATCAGATTTAGTCTTACATATTCCATTTTTGGAGGGGCTGGGGGAAAGGTTAACTGATGTATAGAGATGGAAAATGACCTGTTTTTATTATATAGCAAGGTGGTATCAGAAATGGGACTTTTTTTGTGGAAAGGTTAACAGATGTATGGAAATAGAAGGTGACCTACTTTTATCATATAGCCAGGTGGTGTCAGAGATGGGACTAGAACCCAGGTTTTCTGGTTGTCTATGGTTCCCTCCCAATTGACTACCATGTCTCCTGTTCCCTGTGACTCACAGGGCCTGGAGGAGAGATAGGCATACTGAGTTCCCATTCTGGTGGCTCTAAGACCATTCTAATAAAAGCTCTAATGACCTCTCCTCTTTTGAGGTTGATGAAATCTCTCCATGCCATCCTCTCCTTGTCCTTGCTGCTATCATCTACTAAATTTCCAGGGCATTCTCAGTTTTCTCAGTGACTTCCACCTCCAGCTCCCCATCCTCCTTTCCATCCTATCCTCTGCCATCATCCTTGGGGGATTTAATGTTTAAGTCAAAGAACATTCTAACAATCTGACCCCTTAATTCCTTTACCTTCTCAACTCAAAACCTCCTTCTCCATTCCAATTCAGACACAAGCTGACAAAACCATATCCTAGACCATAACCTCTACAGGAATTGTGCTACCTCCAGAATCCCCACTTTGGAATTCTACTCTCAAACAATCCAAAAATGTGTGCCAGATAGTATGTTAAGCTCTGGAGACACAAAGAGACGGGGAAAAAGGCCTGCCCTCAAAAAACTCACATTCTCTGAGACTACAACCTCTGATCCTTCCATCCACCTACCCCTCTCCATTGCCCTGGTCTCCCATTGCATCCTGGGCCATCTCCAGTCAACCTGGTGAATATCTGATCACTGGGCCCAGATGGCTTTGGAGGAGAAAGTGAGGCTGGTGACTTTGCACAGTCTTCCATCACTCAAATCAAAGTCAACTGCAAGTCATGTCATCATTTCCTTGATACCATGGAACTCTTTGAAAACAAAGGATAAACACGATAGCTCCTTGCCCATATCAGGGCTGCTGGCTGATGTCTCCATCCTCTCCCAACCCATCTCCCCCAAGGCATCACTCTCCTTAGTCCCTGTGGTCTTGCTTGTCCACTTTGATGCTTCACTAGATACCACTCCAGAGAGGAAGCATGCATGGTACAGTGAAAAGAATGCTAACTTTGGTGTCAGCAGAGTTGGGTTCATAACCCTGGCTCTATCACTTACCACTTCTGTGACAATGGACATTTCACTGAACCTCCTAGTTTTTTATCTGTAAAATGAGAGGGCTGGACTAAATGATCTCTAAGATCCCTCCCATTCCCGACCTGTATCCTGATTATCCCTAAATAGCTCCTAACTCTCAGTCAATAAGCATTTATTAAGCACCTACTATGTGCCAGGCACTGTACTAAGTGATGGGGTAAAAAGAGGTAAAAGATAATCCCTGCCCAATAGGAGCCTACAATTTAATGGGGAAGACATCAAGCACACAAATATGCACAAACAAGCTATACTCGGGAACAACAGGAAATAATTAAAAGGGAAGGCACTATAATTAAGAGGAGTTTCTTGTAGAAGATAGGATTTTGGTTGGAACTTGAAGGAAGCCAGGGAAACCAGTGATGGTAGTGAGGAAGGAGAGCCTTCCAGGCATGAGGGTCAGTCAGAGAAAATGCCTGGAGCAGCGAGATTGAACAGCTGGTTTGAGAAAAGGCAAGGAGACCAGTGTCACTGGATCAAAGAGTTACTCGGAAGGAGTATAAGGAATAAGAAGACTGTAAAGATGGGGGTTGTGGGGAGGTAAGGTTATGAAGGGCTTTGAATGCCAAACAGAGGATTATGCACTGATTCTGGAGTTGATAGGGAGCCACTGGAATTTACTGAGTGGGGATAGGGATGACATGACTAACTTTGTTATTTAGGAAAATCACTTTGGCGGCTGAGAGAAGAATGGACTGGAATGAGGAGGGATGAGTGACTGGGAGGATAATGTTGCCCTCAACAGTAAGAGAGAAATTTAGAAGGGGGGAGGATTTGAGAGAAAAGACAATGAATTCCGCTTTGCACAGGTTGTGTTTAAGGTATCTCCTGGATTATCCATTTGGAGATGTCTAATAGGCAACTAGAGAAGTGAGACTAGAGATCTAGAGAAAGGTTAGGTCTGGATAAGGAGATCTGAGAATCATCTGCATGGAGATCACCAAGTGAAATAGTATTGTAAGAGAGGAAAAGAAGGCCCAGGACAGAGCCTTGAGAGATACTGAAAGTTAAAAGGTATGACCAGGATGAAGATCTTGAAATGAGATTGAAATGGAGCAGTCTGATAAGTAGGAGACCCTCCCCAATGTTTTGTTACTCTAAGAGATCTGTAGCTGCTGTACATTACTAGAGAAAATCATGACATTGAACCAATTCTACACCTCCTGGCAGGGGCAGTCATTAGGGTTCCAAGTATAAACAGGATCCAGAAACTGTGTCTTTATTGTTATATGGTTGTTGTGTTTGTCCTTCATCCTTGAAGAGGACCATGACATCAGGGAATGATGGCATGACTTGCAGTTGACTTTGATTTGAGTGAGGGAGGGCTGTGCAAGGTCACCAGCCTCACTTTCTTCTCCAGAGCCATCTGGGTCCAGTGGCCTCAGGACAACTGGAGATGGTCCAGGATGCATTGGGAGACCCTGGCCCTCTGGGGCTAAGGTCTTTCCAGGTTCTCACATAGGCCTTCACCAAGCAAAGTAGTATTGAAAGAGAAGAAAAGAGGGCCCAAGGACAGAGTCCAGAGGGACACTGATAGTTAAAAGGTGTGACCAGGATGAAGATCTTGAAATGAGATTGAGATGGAGCAGCCTTATAAGTAGGAGACCCTCCCCATTGTTTTGTTACTCTAAGAGATCCGTAGCTGCTGTTCATTACTAGAGGAAATCATGAAATTGAGTCAATTCTACACCTTCTGGCAAGGCAGTCATTGGGGTTCCAAGTGTGGACAGGGTCCAGAGACTATGTCTTTATTGTTATATGGTACTTTGAACTGGTCTGGCCTTTCAGCTCAGTGGGCTAGGGGGAGGTGGTGTGATCAGAGGCATTTAAGCACAGCCTGTTTGGCCACTTGTCAGGTATACTGTAATGAGAATACCTTTTCAGGCACTGCTGAAGTCCTTTTTAACTCTCAAATTCTGTGATTCTGTAATGCAGCCAAGTTTGTGTTTATGATCTTTCAATAGGCTAACCTGATGGCTCCCTAACCTGTATCACAACTGCCTGGGCATCCATTTGACAAATGCTGCCACTGGCAGCAAGGGGGCTTTAGATGTCTATAATTTATTTCTGGGAAGACCACCTAAATAAATAAATGTTCTACCAAATATAGGTAAATAGTATAACCTTTAATGGATAACAGAACAATTATCATTATAGGAGGAAATGCTTGATTAAAAAAAAAAGATTTCTAAGTGTCAACTCATGGCCCACTTTTTAAGGGAAAATTCTAGCACAGAGAAAGAATAGGGTTTGACTTGTAGTGCAAAAAGAGATCATAAACTGCCAAAAGATGTGGAATAAGTAAGTGGGAAGAGTGGGAGGGAAGGGCTCAGTGAGAAGGTGAGTGTTGGGCCAAGTTTGGAAGGAGAGGGAGGGATGAGGACTGGTAGAGAGATGGCAAGAGGATATTCCAAATAGAATTGCTAGTCTAGAGGAGAGGCTATATATTGGGAGATTATTCAAATTAAAGCAACATATGGTAATAATGTATGTGACCTCCAGTGCATGTTGAGCAATGTACTGGGCTAAGTACCAGGAGAAATATGAAAATAGATGAATCCTAGTCCCTGCACATTCAAAGCTTAAATGGGGGAGATAAGTACAACATACACATGAATAACTATGGTACAAATTCATACAAGATCAGCATGGAATAGAATGGAATAACATCTATTAAGCATTTCCTATGTGCCTGGCAGAGAAGAAGGAACAAAAAAAAAGTGGTTTGAAAGGTCAGAAAAAGGAAAGCTTCTTTTCTAACTTGGGACATCAAGGAGGAAGTGGCATTTGAGGAGGGTGACAAAGAATGGCTACTATTCAATAGGTAGATGGGGGTAGGGAGTTCCAGGTTAAGGGAACAAAGATAAATTGTTGAGAAAGCAAAAATGTGTACACAGGTTTGTCTGGAGTAGAACATATAACACATGAGGCTGAAAAGGAAGGTTGGACTCAGGCTCTGGAGAGCCTTGAAAAAGTCAAATAATTTTAACTTTAGAATCAGAGATCATAGGATCATTGATCTAGAGTTTGAAGGGACCTCAGAAACTGTCTGGGCCAATCCCTTCATTTTATAATTCAAGAAATGCAGACCAAGGAAAGTAAGTGACTTGCCCAGGGTCATACAGGCAAGAGTCAGAGGAAGGATTTGAACCCAGGACCTCTGGCTCTGTAACAACAATGCTACTTGTAGCTACTGTGGCTGTGTAAGGCCAATAACACCAGCACACAGCAGGGCTGTTAGCACACGTTCTTTGATCTGCTTTTCTAAGGAAAGCAATTTTAAGAGGTTAACAATCTCACTTTAATTAAACATACATATATCATTCACTCAGTTCAGAGGAAAAAGTCAGCACCCTGAACTTTGGAGAAAACACAAACAGAAATTACAAGCAGAAATTACATAAACAGAGCAAATAAACACGAATCAACAGATAGATTTCTAGCTATCTGGCTAAGGCATTACATACAAAGTTATCAGAGAGAGAAGCAGCAACATCTGGGTTTTTTCAAAGCCAGAAGCCTCCTTGCTGGCTACCCAGCGTCTCATTTGGTCAAATCACATGACACTCTTCCAGTGAGTGAGCCCCCAAACAAAATGCTAACCTCAAAAGCACATATACCCTGTTTAGGGCCCTGGGGCTTAGTGTATACTTAGCAAAAAAGGTGTGGGAAAGATCTCTAAACACTAGCACCGCATCACACATTGTTTCCAATTAATAACTCATGGTGCAAACAAAGGCAAGACTCAAAGGCACTTGATTGCCTTAGTGCTGAGAAACACTCCAAAACAAAGACAAAGCCATTACAGGCTCTAAGTGGAGTCTATTTTATCTGAGTCAGTGCTTGCTTCCCTTTATGTGGCATTCAACAAGGAACCACTGCAGGGTTTTAAGTAGAGGAATAATATTATCAAATCTGTTCACAGGATAAAGAAAAGAATAAGACCTTTGATTTCATTAGCACTGAGAACCCACAGGTGAAGACACTCCCTCTACCACTGCATATTGGCACCTTTTCTGCACCTATTTATTCTCTTAGGGGATTGCCTAGAGCACAGAGTAGTTAAGGGACTTATACAGTCACACAGTGTGTCAGAAGTGAAACTTGAACTCAGGACTTTCCAGCTGATATAGGAAGATTAAACTGAAAGACATGTGAAGGACAGATTAGAAAGGAAGGGAGAAGAATTAGGGAGACCAGTTAGGAGGTTGTTGTGGTAGAGGTCAGAATAATAGTAATAATTAGCATTTATACAACTCTTATGGTTTACAAAGTGCTTTACATACAAGTCTGATCATTTCAACGCCCTACTCAATAAACTCCCAATAACCTCAGGTGCAAATACAAAAGGTACTTTGGTATTCGAAGCCCTTTATAACCCAGCTACCTTTCCAATCTTATGCTTTACTCCCCAATGCACTTTTCCATTCAGTGACACTGGCCTCTTGGCTGTTCTTTGGACAATACACTCCATCTTTCAGCTCTGGTAATTTTCTCTGACTGTCCCCCATGCCCAGAATGCTCTCCCTCCCTTACTCCTGCTACTGACTTCACCAGCTTCCTTTAAATCCCAACTAAAATTCCACCTCCTATAGAAAGCTTTCCCCCTTCCTCTGTTAATTACTTCCTATTTATCCTGAGAATGGTTCCCAGACTTATTTGGCTTACTGACCCTTTTCAAAAAAAAATTTCTCAGTGCCCCTCTGGGGTTGGGTTAGTACAGACCTGCACAACTTGGCAGTAGGTAGGGGCCCAAATTAAAACAGGCTAAACTTCTTCAGCCCGAAGATAGGTTTTTAGCTGCTCATTTTCCAACTAAACAGAGAATGGTGGTTGGTTGCCACAGGTCATGTGACAGACAGTAGAGAGTGTTCAGTGGCAATCCACCTGCCAAGGTACATGATGGGCACAATATTGGCTAGTAGAAGGCAGGTTAAGGGGGACACAGACAAAGTGCTCATTACATCTTTACTTTCTTTTACATCCTCTACATTTTTCCTGGGCTGCCAGAAAGCCTTTGGCAGGCAGCAAGCAGCCTGCCTGTGGTGTGTTGTGCAGGTCTGGGTTAGGTTAACCCTTATTTTTAGTCCCCCCAGGCTACTACTGCCCCCCTGGATTGTTCCAGCATCCCCCAGGGGTGGTATCGCCCACTTTGGGAACCTATGCTTGTATATAGTTTGCTTTGTATATATTTACCTGTATGTTGTCACCCCAATTTGATTGTAAGCTCCTTGAGGGGAGGGGCTGTCTTTTGCTTCTTTTTGTATCCCCAGAAATTAGCACAGTGCCTGACACATAGTAGGCGCTTAATACATGTTTATTGTATTTACATATTATATCTCATTTTATTTTTACAATAACCCTTGGGAGGCAGGTGCTATTATTATCCCCACTTTACAAAGGAGAAAACTGAGGCAGACGATGAAATAATTGGCCTAAGGTCACGCAGCTAGTAAGTATCTGAAGCTAGATTTGAACTCAGGTCATCCTGATTGCAGGGCCAGCACTCTAGCCACTGTACCAACTAGATGCCCTGCGAGGAATCTGAACTAGGATACTGGCAATGAGAGGAGGGAATGGATACAAGAGGTATTTCAGAGCCAGAATCTAAAGGATTTGGGCAATTGATTGCATATAAGAGGTGAAGGGAAGAGTCAGAGAGAGAGTACAGGTTTAGAGCAGGATTGGGGAACCTGTGGCAGTCAAAAGGTTGCACTTAAAGATTTAGAAGGCCACATGTGGCCTTAACCCACCCCCAGTTTAGAGCATGAATGACAGAGAAAGTAGCAAGGCATGGAAAGAAATTAAGGAGTTAGGAGGGGGCAGTTAGGGAAAAAGATAATAAATTTGTTATCATTGGTTTGGTTAAGGTTTGGGTGGGACATTCAGCTATCCCTTAGGCAGTGGGAAATGTTGCTCTAGGGTTGCTGAAAGAGCCATAAATTTGGGTCATGATAGCTGAAGAATAAAGAGTGGTTAATATACTGAAGGAGACAGAGAGCTGGGGAAGAAACAAGACTGAGGCTGGATCCTTTTAGAAGGGCGAAAGACTAGTTTTAGAGGGTTAGAAAAAAGAAAGTGAGCTATAGAAAGGCACAGACAACTAACAAGCCTCTACTGGGAAGGAGGGGGTATTTGAGTGTTGGTTTAGAAGGCCAGGCTTAGGATTTCTTCTAGTTGTCTATTTATTTTTGGAGGAGGGAGAGAAAAGGAGAAAGAACACCCTGACTACCAACTATCCCTGAGGATTGGGAGAGTAGAGATCTGGAACCTGGAAGGATAGATAGTAAGTGAATAAGCATTTATTAAGCACCTACTATATGCAAGGCATTGCACTGAATAAGACACAAAGGAAAAAGGAGAAAGATAGTCCTGTCCTTGAGGACCTCACAGTCTAATGGGGGAGACAATATGCAAACAGCTATGAGAGGGCAACTCTGTGGTGCGTTGGTAGAGTGCAGCTCAGTCACTTACTAGCTGTGTGACCCTGGGTGAGTCACTTAACCCTGTCTGCCTCAGTTTCTTTACCTGTAAAATGAGCTGGAGAAGGAAATGGCAAAGTACTCTAGCATCTTTGCCAAGAAAATCCCAAATGGGGTCATGAGGGGTCAGACACGACTGAATAGCAATGAACATCAACAAATAAGGGAGACTGGGAAAGGCTTCCTATAGAAGATGGAATTTTAGTTGAGACTTGAAGCCAGGGAAACCAGTGGTGGAGACGAGGAAACAGAGCATTCCAGAGCCAGAGAAAATGCCCAGAGCCGAGAGACTAAATAGCTTGTTTGAGAAAAGGCAAGGGGACCAGGATGGCCGGATCAGAGTACATCGGCAGAGTATAAAGTTTAAGAAGTCGGGAAAGGTAGGGAGTGGAGGGCAAGGTTATTAAAGTCTTTGAACACTGAACAGAGGATTTTGTATTTGATCCTGGTGGTGATAGGAAGCCATTGGAATTTATTGAGTAGGAGGGTAACATGGTCAGACCTACTCTTTAGGAAAATCACTTGGGTGGCTGAATAAAGAATGGACTGGAGTGGGGAAAGTCTCATGACAGGCAGACCACCAGCAGGTTATTGCAAAAGTCCAAGAGTGAGGAGAGAGGCCTGGACCAGAGTAGGGGGAACATTTGAGAGATACTACAGGCCAGGGCAACAGATAGGATACTGGGGGTGAAAAGCCAAGGATAACAGTAGATTGTGAGGCTAAGGGACTGAGAGGATTGTGCTGCCTTTAACAGCGACGAGTCTGAAAGGGAGGAGGGTTTGGGGTGGGGGGAAACAATTGAGTTCAGTTTTGTTAAGTCATGTTGAGTTTAAGATGTCTTAACTATGGTACAAATTCCATAGGATATCCAGGTCAACATGATTAATAGGCAGTTGGAGATGTGAAACTGAAGACCAATTGAGAGCTTAGAGCTGGATAAAGTAGATTTGAGAGTTATCAGCATAGAGATAATTGAATCCATGTAAGCTGATGAGGTGAAGTAGTATAGGGGAAGTCTAAGTGGATGAAGATCCAGCAAAAGAGATCCAAAAGGAGCAGATAGGCAGTAAGAGAACCAGGAGAAAGTAAGAGTACTAGGAACCTATGGAGAAAAGTGTATCAGAGAGAAAGAGGATGATCGATAGGGTAAAAGGCTTCAGAGAGGTCAAGAAGTATGAGGACCGAGAAAAAGCCATTGGATTTGGCAATTAAGACATCATTGGAAGAGATGAGGTAGTTAGGTGGAAGCCTTGTACTATGGCTAACTTTAATCCAATTATCAGCTACCTTTCCCTTAAGAGGAAATGTAATAGATCTCTGGCCCAAACTATCCCCACCATCTACATTTCTCTCAGTTGTTTGTTGTTGTTGTGATTTGTCCTTTCTCCTGGAAGAGGACCATGACATCAGGGAGGTGAAGTCAAGACATGTACTTGAATTGGATTTAAGTGAGGGAGGGCCTTGCTTTCTCCTCTGGAGCCATCTGGATCCAGTAGCAAGATAGAAATCAGGATGACTGGAGAGGGCTCTGGATGCAATGAGAGAATGAGGCCTTTTTAACCTAAGGTCTTTCTCAGGTCT
>CM053624.1:140086737-140107667 GCA_028646595.1 Phalanger gymnotis
CCCCGCCCATTTCTTCTCCTAGACTTTCAGAAGCCACCCAGGCAGTTGAGTTCTGATAGGGAAAACCTGAATGGACCAGATCAACCTTGGTCCTCTGTGAAGTTTTCGTGCCTAGACTGTAAGCCCACCTCCCAGCCAATGGTGAGAAGGGATAGAGGTGGGTGGCAATCTTTTTCATTAAGAGTATAAATTAAGGCAGGTTCTCTTTTACCTCGCCTTCTCCATTATGGAGGTGTGCCCAAATCTTGCAAAGTTTGTAGAATAAATTTACTTTGTTTCTCCTAAGGATATCTCTCCTATTATTTAAAAATCCTGTCCCATACAGTTTGAACTGAGGTAATGCCCATTTAGTGATTAAGGCTAGGTAAGCAATGAGACAGAGAATAGTCTCTATTACCTAGTTAAAACAAAATCAGTCTGGGAGGGGAAGACCCTCAGGGTTTCTGGCCAAAACAGAAATAATTGCTATTTACATTCACTCTGAGCCAATGCTCAAAACTATGACCAAGTAGGGCTTGGACCTATTGTTGGCCAATCAATGAGAGCCAGAGTGATTTGGGTTTAAGGCAAGGACCTTAAAAAAAATTAGCCCTTAAACCCCAAGATATCTTAGGAGGTTTCAGCCATCAAAACTTATATTCCTTTGGGTAGAGTGCCCACAGGTAAGGGTATGATACCTTCTGGGGACAGAGGGAAAGGAAGGGAAGGGGAGGGGAGAAGGAGCTGTGTTATCCAGCTGACCAGTTCCAGTTGGGTCCCCAGTGGGGCAGCTCCTACTACTGCTCATGGAGGCTGTTGTTTGCCCTTTGTTCTGGAAGAGGACCATGACATCAGGGAGGTGATGCCATGACACACAAGTAAACTGGTTTCAAGTGAAGGAGAGCTGTGCAAAGTCACCAGCCTCACTTTCTCCTCTGGAGCCAGTTAGGTCCAGTGGCAAGAGACAGAAAAGGATGACTAGAGATAGCCCTGGATGCAGTGGGAGCCTTTGGCCTTTCCAAGCTAAGGTCTTTCTCAGGTTTCAGTTTGACTCAGTTGTTCACTTCAAGCTGAAAGCCAATGCTGATGTCAGCTTGCTCTCTGGGGTTTTTAGGTGAACGAGCCTCTGAGCTGAATTTCCTAAGACTGTGGCTGCTAGGGAGGTAGGAGCTAGAATAAGAGCAGTGCCTTGGGGACCAGAAGCTCAGAATTCCTTTCTGCGAAGTCCATTGCAAGGTGTAGGTTCAGAGAGCTAAGTAAGCAGGAAGCCCTCCACATTGTCTTTTCTCCAAAGCACCTCGGTATGAAGGGGGCAGAATAACACCCAGTGGTGCCCACGATAAATAAGAATTGTAGAACCTCAAGAGTTGGCCTCCTCATCTATCTCCTGGCTAGCCACTCTCCTCAGCATGGGGGTGACCTCAGCTCCAGTCCCAAGGCAATACCTAGTGTGTGCATAGACCATGAGATAGGGCAGTGAAGCTGCCAGATTATTTCCTGGAGGTTGTGGGGGTGGGGAGAGAATAGTTCTGATTGCTAAGACCTTAGTGTTGATAGGAAGAACAGGCCAAGTATGTTCTTAACTCTGCAGATGGGTGACACCCATCCAGACCAGAAAAACTATACCCTGTGGCTCCCCTCCCACGCATATATACTTTGAGGTAGTAGATAGGGTGGGTGGAAAGGCAGGTCAAGTATCCATGAGTGTCTTTCTTACAGGTTCTGACCCAGAATCCGAATTCAAGTGAATGATGTTGGTCCAGTAGGAAGAGACTGGGGGCCAGGATCTCAGCTGACATATGGAGTAGAGTCCTTATAGACATATTTCTGAGTCCTAAATAGGAAACTCATATAATACTATGCCAGGCAGGCCCCAGAGAGTAGGACAGAAAGGGGCATCTGAGTCACTCTCTGTTCCTACCAAATTAGATCCAAGGAGCATTTCGTTCTCCATAAACTAAACAGTCCTGTTCTACCCACCTTTCTTGGGAAAGGGCACCCATGGGGCAGAATCAGAGGAAACATGAAAGAGGCTTATTAAGATGGATGAGTTCAGGATACTCTGTATTCAACCTCCTTCAATCAACCAACCACCACTTTGAATAGTTTCCTTAATCAGATTTCCAAATATTAACCCTCCCATTCTATTGTCCACCTCCGGACTCTTTGCCTTCTTATTGCGCCATCCCACCTCCCTACTCTTCCCAGCTGACCTGAGTTACAGATGACCTCCACCAGCTCTTCTTTTCCCAGAAGGAAGGAGCCTAGAGGAAGATAGGGCCTACCTGCTCTTCTCTTAGAAGTTTGGGCCAGGGGTCCAAAAAGACCAAAGGAGACTCCTCAGCTAAGGACCAGCTGATTCTTTTCTCTGCCAAAGTCTCAACATAAGAAATAGGTAAGGAGAGAGACCCTAGGCTGAGCCAATCTGGTCAAGGAGAATGGCATGAATGAGGGAGAAGACAGGAAAGAGAAGACAGAGTGCTGAGATTCGGGGATGAGGCCGTGGATATTTTGGGGAAATGGAATGATACCTATCTTCTGCCCTCTCCCTCCAACTGCCCCTCGTCCTTCTTTCCCCTCACAGGAAAGATGGTTCTGTCCAGGATTCTAGTCCTACAGCTGCTCCTGGTACCAGCTCTGACCTTCCTCTCCTTCACATCCTCTGAGGTCAGAAACTTCCGTATTCTGCACATTGACTATCCTAAGGTTACATTCCACGAAGGTTTTCAAGGGTACTGCAATGGCCTGATGTCCTTTGTTCGAGGATCGAAAAAGGAATGGCATTGCCCATGGATCCACTATGTGCTGCATGCTCCCTGGGCAAAAGTTAGTAGAAGCTGCAAGTATACCGACAGCTTCTGTGTAGACTTCAATGAGTACTGCTCTCTCAGCCGAGATGCCTTTTTTCTTACCACCTGTGAACGCCTACCCCAGGAGCCACCCAGCACCTGCCAATACAACGAAACCACTTCCACTCGACGCGTTTACCTACTTTGCTCCAGAAAATACAATGGTGAACCCATGTATATCATTGGTGTCCTCTAGAGGGAGAACTGGGAGGAACCCAAGTGTAAGGGGAAACCTAGTCTCCAACCCCTGATAAAACAAGGGTCAGGCTGTTGTTCCTTGCTTGGGGAATGTAAGTCTTCCCTCTGCCCTCTGCACCCCTCCTATGACAACAAAGCAGGCCAAGCCAGTTTCCAGGAAACCAGATCATTTGGCAGAGTTTCCAAGGGCCCCAGACCACTCCCCACTGTCTCTACATGAAGAAAAATAGATATTACCCTATAGACCATCAGGAAATTGCCCCTGAGCAAGTCCAACCCTGTGCTGCCTTGCCAGTTTCCTGACCCAGAGATATAGTCCCCCACCCTTTGTAGAGTTCAGAGTCTTCTCCCTCCCCCACTCCTTGCCCTAAGAAGCTAACTCTGTCCAGTTGGCAGAGGCTGGCTGTTCACTTGGCCGGATCCTGAAAACTGGCAAGAGGCCCAGAGCCATGGCCAGCACCATGACAACAGCTTGCCTGGCCTCCCTTCCCCTCAACCCCCACCTTCTATCCCTACTACTTCTTTCTCTGCTCAGCTTCCTCCAAAGGGTATCTTTGTTTGCTAGACACTGGTCATCCAGTCTCTGAAGCACTAAACCCCCTCACCCTCACCCTGGGGTCACAGAACCCCTTCCTATATCATTTTCACCACCTCTTAGCCATACACACCCAAATTCCCATCTCTCCCTCTCTTTAGTGTCATTGGGAGTCCCTTTATGTATAATCTGCCCTCTCCTTTCTCTCCATCCCACAATAGACTCTATGTAGCACCTATGGGGTTGATTAGGATGGAGTAAGATAAAGTCTTTTAAACCATGAACCATGTGCTTTATTTTATCTGGTTACATCGTGAAATCTAGGAAGGGGTACAAGAGAGTACAGCGTGGGAGTGTTGGAGTAGCTACAGATCTTGGAGCCTTGAGAACTTCAAATTCAACAAATTCAATAGCTTTTTTTTCCTTCCCTAAGCCCTCCTTTTTCCTCTCAACCAGGTTTCCTCTTCAACCTCTCTCCTCTTTCCTCTACTTTGGGGTTCTTCCTTTCCCTTCAGAAGGCCCCTCAAACAGTCTCCTACATTGACTCCAGTAGCTCTGTGGTTAGTGGGGTAGGGAGCGGAGAAGGGAAAGGAAGGCAGCGCCAATGGTATTGTCATGGGCAACTGGTTTAATTTCTCTGAAGCTCAGTTTTCTCATCTGAAAAATGAAAGTATGAAAGTATGTGTGTGTGTGTGTGTGTGACCTATTAAGAGGGAATATTAAGGGCTTATCCTATGATGACGATGGTAGGAATGATACACAAGGTTTGAGAGATATGTTGGAGGTAGAAACAGCAGGACTTGATAATTTATTGGATGTGAAGGAAGAAGTTCAAATTTAAGTCTTGGAGGCTGTGGGTGCTTGGCTTGATGACTCAATCACCTCCCAACCAATCTAGGGCTCCTTTCCAAACTGCAACTAGTAGAGGCAGGTGAGAACTAATGATTGAATCACTCAACCAGTATTTATGAAAGTTCTAATATGTGCCAGGCACACTGATACAATAACAGGTCACATTTATGTAGTGCTTTATGGGTATAAAGCACTTAACATACATTATTTCATTTGATTTTCATAGCAACCTTATGAAATTACTCAAGGTATATGGGACTGGATCTGCGATTTATTGGTATAAGGAGCCTCCAGATGAGGGATTTTCTACTAATTTAGGTTGTCACATTCTCTAACTTAAGGACCCTAGAATTGTCTAGAACAGTGAGAAGTTGTGAGTGGGGTCATAGCCAATATGTGTTGGAGGCAGAACTTGGCACCAGATCTTTGTAGCTCCTTCTATGTCAGCTTTCAATCCACTGCTCCATGGTTGTAGCCTTATTGGTACCATTTTACTAAAAGGCAATCAAGGCCTAGAAAGGTTGCTACTTGTCCAAAGCCACGACTGCCGTGGTACAGTTTGGAAAGGCAGCCCTAGATGGGATAGGAGGTAACTGAGTCACCAAATACATCCATGCATAGCCTCCAAGATTTAATTTTGCCCTCTTCACATCCAATAAATTGTTAAGTCCTACTGTTTCTAGGACAAAAACCTGTTATTTTGCACCAAGGATAATGAGGGCATCCCATGGAAACACATGGAGTTGCTTCTCCTTATTCTTGCTTATCACATACACTGACTAAACCCTTGGGCGTGTTGATGGCTCAATCATGCATGGGATTGAGAGCTGAAGTATATGGGCACTCTGACATGACAAAGCAATTCCTTTGTAGACTGATTAGACAGAGGACTCTGACAGGCTACCAGCTCATTCCTTTGCTTTGCTTTGATTTTCTCATGTGGCATATACTATGACAAAGGGTCTAGAGGTCCAGAAGTCCTTGGCTCAATGAGTGGAGATGACTGGGGGCAAAGGAAACTTCTAGATAGAAGATAACCCAAGTCCTTGGCTTGCTTTGCCAGAAAACATGGACTTTGAGGGAGACAGCAAAGAGCTAATTACATAAAATGCCTAATCAGCAGTCGAGCAAACTATGTTCTGATGGGAATTAAGTATCAGTCTCTAGAGAAACTGTAATAGTAGTTATAGGGTATTAATAACTAAAGTGGTGTGAATGCAAGCTGTGAGATTTTTGCATCTTTTAGCAAAATTTCTCTGTGTGAAGAAAGTACCTGTCCCATACCTGATTCATATTTACATAGTGTACCTTTCTGTTTCCCCCTTTTACGAAGACCCTAGACAAAAGCTAAAATCTAAGCTTGAAATAATTTGTCCCCAGTGTATTAGGGTGAGTATTTAACTGGCTGGAGAAAATAACAAAAGGGAGCATAGCATCCTCTCATTAGAAGCCAGGTTGCCCCAGGACTGAACTTGGTATAGAGGCCACATGCATGTGTCTAGACCAAAATGGCCCCTTAGGGAAAAGGGAGTAGGTATAGCACCTCAGTTCCTTGGAAACAACTGTGGTATCTTTCAGCAATGGTGGGATTCTCTGCCTTAAATGTACAGTGCTCCCTAACTGGGGGTAGGGCATTACAACAATGTAATCCCTCTGTGAAAAAAAATCTGGCCTTTGGGTGAATTTGGGGGTGAAGAACTGGTGTTCAGATGCATTAATATCTTAGTGCGTGGAACAACAGTATGGTAGAATCTGCATTGGTGTGATAGGTTCAAATCTCAACTCCATTGCTTACCAGCTGTGTTGCCTTATATTTAATCTTAGTATTTTTGAAGGTAGTGGTGCTCCATCTCCTAACCACCAGCATAGGTGAAGAATCCATAAGGCAATTAATGATCATTGGGAATGTGTGGGTGAGGTTTCAAAGTTCACTACAGATCCAAGTCTTCCTGGTTAGCCGAGAGTAAGTATAGCACGGATTTTAAAAAAACCTGTTGGGGGTTGAGGGTGGCGGGGAAACAGGTGCTTTGGTCTGGGAAACAGAAATAGCTATTCTGGTTGGGGAAGGACCAGGAAGAACACACATCTGGGTCAAACTGAAGTGGATTTCTGATTAATTCATGGCAAACAGCCATGAGGCCTGAGACAGGCCTAACCCATTATGGGATTTTGAGAGGACTACCTAATTTAGAACTAGTCATAAACAGGTATAGAAAACATTTCATATCCCATCCATTTGCCCAAGCCAACTTGACATTTGCTTGCTGCTGCTTCAATTTTTCCCACTTGAACCAGCAGCTCTGAACCTTAGAATTCCAGAATCTCTGTCTCCTATATCTAATTTCTCCCCTTTTTCCCTAAAATCTTCCCAGGATTTTAACCTAGTTAAAGTTGAGTGAAAAGTAGAAATTGGAGATGGAGAGAAGTGAGGTAGCAGGCAGATGGCAAGGTAACCTGGATGGATAGCTTGATGGTTGGCTGTCCTAGGGCCCAACCATCTTGATCAGTGACTAAGTGTGAGTTAGCTCACACTGCCCAATCTATCTGATACTGGGTCTCAGACTCCAGAATGTGCTGTGCTTCACCTTCACATCTTATCCAACCATCGAGCCGTATATCCTGAATATCTTGCCATCAGCCTGCTACCTTACTTCTCTCCATTTCCAATTTCTACTTTTTGCTCAAATAAGAGTGCTATTGCTTCTGGAAAGGATGTGCCAATTGACTGTTCCATACACCAACTCATTATCCTTGTGATTCTCTAAGACCGTAATATGTGTTATCTTCACTTATTAGAATATAAGCTCCTTGGGAACAGGACCTGACTTTTTGTAATTGTATCTTCAGTGCTTAGCAAAGAGCCAGGCAAATAAGTACTTAATAAATGCTCATTCACTCATTCATCCATTCAAATAAATCCTGGAAAATACTCTCAGAACTGGAGAGGGTAGGTAGGAAGTAGGATGAGTAATAATATAAAAAGAGGAGGTCAAACTCTGAGCTGTTAAACATTTAAGGGCAGTAGTTAAAACTTGGGGTATAAAATGAGTGACCAGAGTTGAACACTGAGTTTCAGCCTCCAAAGAGTTCAGTAATGAGGTAACCCATCTCCGGGATGGATGTTTTCCAATTGAGGTTGACTAAGGAGAGACTCATATCCTGGGAATGAAAAGGTCTTTGACAGGGTCATTGCCATTTTTCACACACGGCCAATCTTAGAACTAGTTCAAAGGCAGAGCCAGGCTGACTAGGTCTAAGTTTACCTGGTTTCTTCCTTAGCCAAAGGCTCAACACAGAACACATTCCCCACCCTTTACCCCTCTCCTTTCTTTTTATCCTGTTCTGTTTTGAGTGGAGGAGTGAAGTGATAAATCTATTCATAGTGAAGATTAAGCTGGCTTGAGTGGGTTGTTGTTTGTCCTTTGTTCTCAAAGAGGACCATGACATCAGGGAAGTGATGCCATGATATGCAAGTGAATTGGACTTAAGTGAGAGAGGGCTGTGCAAAGTCACCAGCCTCCTCTGGAGCCATGTGGATCCAGTAGCAAGACATAGATCAGGATGACCGGAGAGAACCCTGGATGAAGTGGGAGACCACAGCCTTTTTAAGCTAAGGTCTTTCCCAGGTCTCAGTTTGACTGAAGCAACACCCATGCATTTATTAAGGCTAGGTAAGGAGGAAAAAAAAGAAAGAAAATCTTATACCCTCCAGTTCTAAGTGTGTTTCCCAGGATTTATTTGAATGTTGAATGTATGAATGGATGAATGAATGAATAAGCATTTATTAGGCCTAAGTGGGAAGGACAGATTAAAGAGGCTGGAAGTAGGGAGACTGGTAGAGAGCCTTACCAGTGGTGGTGGCAGTGGGAGTTTAGAGTATATAAGAGATGTATAAGCCAGAACTAATGGGAGAGGTGAGGGAGAGAGGAAGGAGTCAAAGAGAGCAAATATATGTTTAGAGCACGAGTGGCACAGAAAATAGTAGTGGCTTTGAAGGAAATAAGGGAGTTGGGTAAAGCAGGTTTCTTTAATATCTAACAGGTCTTCATCCTAGAGCTCTTGGGATGGCAACCCCTCTCTACCAAATCAATTTAACAAATATCTATGAAGACCTACTATGTGCAAGGCACTATTTGACTATTCTCCGTCCTGGACTTACTCTTTCCAAGGGGAAAAGGCCTGCTTCAGGGAAGGTTGGAGATTCCTAGCCCCTTGGTGGGCATGAGGGGGTAGGTGTATCATGATAAAAATGGATAAAAATGATTGCATTCACAGCTGGCTTTTCTTCCATAATCCCTGTACCTGAGTGCCAAAGACTATATAAATAAGAGATTTCTGGTTTAGGGCCAGAGATTAGGCTGGGAAGGAACAGGGGAGAAATTTAATGGAAGCTGCTCCCTTATTACCCTGGGAGGGGGAGTCAGAAGTGTAGTTTAGCCCAGGGGTGGGCAACCTGTGGCCGTGAGGCCACACGTGGTTCTGGGGTGCAGTCTTTTCACTGAGTCCGGGTTTTACAGAAAAAATCCTTTTATTAAGAGAATTTGTTCTGTGGAGTTTGGATTCAGTCAAAGGGCTGTGCTTAAGGACCTAGAGGGTCATGAGAGGCCCTGAGGCTGAAGGTTCCCCACCCCAAGTCCAGACTATTTTTATTGAGAACCTTCCCTCACTCCACCCTCCGCCCCCATCCCCAATATAGATGAAGCAGCCTGCCCCCTGGCACTGCCAGCAGAAGGCAGTTCGTATTGGCTGCTGCACACACAGATGTTTATTGTCTCCCTGGTGGTGATAAGAATAAGAGATAAGGAGATAAAGATGAAGATGGAGAGGAGGAAGTAGGGAAGCTTATTCTCTCCCTATTCCCCATTCCCTATAAAGGGCAAGCCAGGCCTCTACTTTTTCTTCTGGTCATAGGTGCCAGCATCTTTGTAACCACTCACGTAGCCAGTGTTTTCTTTTGTGTCATCCCGCCCTGCTTTGCCCTTCCCTTTACCACTTTCATCAAAGCGCTCCTTGTGGGAGCCCGTATACTTGCTGGTGTCTGTCAAACGGTTCACACCGCCCACTGCTAGTGCTTTCTGTAAAATCATAGAAGCCCACCCAAGGGCAGAGTTAGAACTGGAAGACCTCTTTCTACTCAATTCCATCCCCCACCCTCCCCCTCCCCAAATTACACACACACATACACACACACACACACACACACACACACACACACACACACACACACGGAGTCCCAGACCCATCACCCATCCACCCATCATCATTTTCTCTCTCTCTCTCTCTCTTTCCCCCTCTCTCTCCCCTTCTTTCCCAAAGCCATCACCATTTTCTGTATCATTGTATAAGGACATCACCACTGGGATGGAGTCCCTTAGCAGAAATTACAGAAGGGTACATGAGAAGACCTCTACTCCAGGCATGGGGTGAAGGAGGTTGGGAAAACTTTCTTTTATAGTCTGAAGAATCTTCTGTAGTGGCTCCTACCCAAGGAGCCCTTCCAGTCAGGTCCCACTCCCACCCCTTTTCCAAGTTACCCTTGGAAATGTGCAAGAAGACACTCTTCCTGAGGAGGGATCGCTGAAACAGAGAGTGAGAAGAGCTAAGGTTACACAGGACAGAAAGGAGAAGAAAGGGAAGCCAAGACAAGAATAAACATGGGGAGGGTAGAGCGTGAAAGTGTACCATGTAGTTGTGGGATGGTGAGGGGATTGGAGATGATGTGAAATGCTATAAAAGGACCAGATGAAGAAACTGGGGATGTTAAGCCTGAAGAAAAGGCTGGGGTGAGGCAGGACAAGGGAAATAAGAATAGCCATCTTCAAGTAGTTGAGAGATGATCTTGCGGAAGAGAGATTATGATTACGATTATTACTTTAGAAGAAATGAATTGAGACTCAAAGTTGCCGAGGCAGAATTTGTCTTCATTTGCTTCTGTCAAAGCGTGTTGTAGGCATGAGTACAATATGTGCCAGATGTAACAAGGCATACCTTAATGGCTCAGAAGAAACCCTGAGATTTTGGGTCTCATTTTTAAAGCTCATGCATTTAGGTAAAATTTTGTTATTCATTTAAAAAAATGAGGTTTCAGTTCTATAACTTGATGAATTAAATCAATGTCCTTCATATAAATGAGTGTTCAATAAATGTTGGTCTTTAAAAGATACATAATTCCCTGGGTACACATTACAAAAAATGAGCTGCATAGGTCTCTGAAGCCAGTTCTCTATCACTGGGGATCTCCACATAGAGGTGTAAATAATGACTGAGGAATGTTCTGGAATGGGTCTGACTATACTGACCTCTGAGGGTCCGTCCCACTCTCAGGTTCAGATTGCCATGATGAGTCCGGTACTCAGGGGAAGGCCCTTGTTTGAGAAGAGAGTTGATATAATGCCAAGGGCTGAAGTGAATTTTTTGTTTGTCCTGAGAGCAGATCGATAATGTCATCTTGTTGTTGACTTAATCTCTTGGAGAGGAAGGTAGCCACCCTCTTAACAACCTTATTCCTGTGATCTTTTGGGGGAACAACAGCTTGGTGAGGAGAAAACACTTAGGATACCTGGGATTTAATACCAGACTCTGGCACCATCTAGCTGCTTGACTTTGGACGAGTCACCTGAATTTGATTCAACAAACACTCAATAAGTTCCTACCATTTGCAAACCTATAAGGCAGTAGAAGCATAGTGGATAGAGTATGGATCCCAGAGTTATGAAGACTTGGGTTCAAGCCCCAACTCTGACACATACTGGCTGTGTGACTGGGTAATTCACTTAACCTCTCAGTGGGCTTGGCAGCCTTTTAAGCTATAGAGAAAGTGCCAAACTGTTTTGGTGGAAGATAGAGGGAATGTCCTCACCTGAGAGTTCTCTCTAGCAAAGTTATCAGGTCCATCTAGTTTCTACCCCAATTTTCAAGAGATATTGTTAGCTACTGAAAGTTGCAAAAACAAAAACAAAAAGTCTATCCTTGAGGAATTTATATTCTATTGGACTGACCTCAACGCCTAATCAATTAAGTGAGAGGTTTTCATCTGATGATTTCTAAGGACTTTTCAGTTCTAATAGTCTTCATTAATTCAGGCATATACCTAGATTAATTCCTTGATTCCTGGGGCTTTTATAAATACTCTCTCTTTATAGGATTTGCAGTGGCTGTTACAGGGGTCATGGGTAGTAGTGGCCAGGTCTGACAAATGTTAAGGGTTAGAGATCTGAGGAATGTGAAAGGTTAGATTTGCAAAGTGAGATGAGTTAGAAGAGTAGAAAACTTACTAGTAAGTCTTTAATAATAGGTCCTTCACTTGGGTGCAAAAACTCAGCTGCATAAATAAGTATAGAATGATGGGCATGTGGCTAGAAAGAATTTCATATGAACAAGACCTAGGGATGGCTGAACAAATTAGGGTATATGAATGTGATGGAATACTATTGTACTATAAGAAAAGATAAAGGGAATGGTTTCAGAAAAATCTCAGAAGACTCAAATGAACTGATGTAGAGTGAAGGGAACAGAACCAGGAGAACAATTTGTACAATAAAATGATATTGTAAAGAAAAATAACTTTAAAAGACCGAGGAACTCTGATCAACGCAAGGACCAACCACAATTCCAGAGGACTCAATGAAAAATGCTACTCACCTGTAGATAGGGAGGTAATGGACGCCAGAGTGTGGATTGAGGTGTGTGTGTGTATGCACACAAACACACACATATACACATATATCTATGTATATGTACACAAACATACTATGACATGGCTAATAGATGAATTTGGTTTTTTTTTGCTAGACTATACATGTTTGTAATGGGTTTTGTTTCTGTTTTTCATATTTTCTCAGTGGAGGGTGGGAAGAAGAAGATTTGGAGATGAAAATAAAAGTGAATTAAAAAAAGATCCAGAGATGCTTGTAGTCTGCAAACTCAAGTGGATTACAGCACTGTGATAAAGCGGCCAAAAGAAGTGTGTGATAATTTGAAGAACAGTGTTTGGATTGAGAGAGGTGAGCACTTCTGTCCTTTGCCTTGGATTGAGCCTAACTGGAGCATTCCATCCAATTGTGGATGCCAGAAGGTAAAGTTAAAGGACTAGAAACTGTGCCCCGAAAGGGTTGGTTGAAGGAGCTGCTGAGGTTTAGCCTGGTGTGGAAGTAGGAGGGCCAAACTAGGAGCTATGGGTAGGAGTATCAAATGTGGAAGCAGATCTGAGTCAAGTGGCACTTCTTAATAAACAGAGCTATCAGAACTGGAATGGATTTCGCAAGTAGAGCTGGGGGTGGGAAGGGGAGGTGGTGGGTTGTGAATAGGTTCCTGGGGTTCCTTCCCACTCTAAGTTTCTATGATTCTAGGCTAGGGGTTGAGGGGATTGAGGCAGGATTGAGGTCATGATCAAGGTCACTCACAGTCACTCCTGAAGCAGCTGGACCTTTGTCCTTCATGAGGGCAAACATACTCTCCAATGTCTCGTCTGGTGTTTTTCCCTTGAATTTCTTTTGGCCCAGCTCCTTTAATGCCACCTGGAACTGATTCCAATTGATGGTTCGGGCATTCTTTTCCCTGGTAGGAAAGATAGACACCTTGACTCAGTCATGTTGTGACATTGGCACTTCAGCTGTTCAAACCCCAACTCCCAGCCCCTGCCCCCTCCCCACATCCAGGCTCCATTATCCCTGCCTCAGAATCAGCTTTCTTAGATCTAGCAACCCAAGCTAGAGCTTTTCCTCTAGCTCTAATATCCCAGAGCTCTCGCCTAGGTGTCTAACATCTGCAAGTAAATATGTAGCTCAGGCTTTATGGGGATAATCTAATAGTCCAGGTGTAAGGGAGGTAGAAATCTGAATTCAAAGCCTCACTGCCTCCTTTATCCATTCAAAGAGCATTTAAATATTAAGCACATGCCAGGCACAAAAATTAAAAAAAGGACTCACTTCTCTATCTCCCCATCCAATGATACCCCAGTGTCTCCCTAAATTTGTCACTCTTATTACATGAAGCTATGTCTTTCACCCCTCTCCTCCATTTCCCATTGCCCCCCCCTCCCATAATTTAGATTCCAATAGCCTCCTCACTTTACTTTGCTGAACACAATATCCACATCACTCTTATTACATGAAGCTATGTCTTTCACCCCTCTCCTCCATTTCCCATTGCCTCCCCCTCCCATAATTTAGATTCCAATAGCCTCCTCACTTTACTTTGCTGAACACAATATCCACATCAGTGGAGCTGATTTCCTTGCCATCTATGATGCCACAATCCCTACACAACTTGGCAAAGTTCTTGTTGTTGAGGTCATTGCCACTGGAGGAAGAATTCCCATAGGCGGCAAAAAGGTGAAAGGTTTTCTCCGCTTCTGATGCCATTGGTCCACTGAAGGTTATGGAGGGGAGAGACAGGGCAAATGGTGGGGAGGGAGAATGAGAAGGGAAGGGGGAGGGGAAGAGGGAGGGGGAGGCCTAGAGAAAGATGGAAGTGGGATAAGGATCAAAGAAGAGGCAGTGGAGAGACCAAAAGCCTCTTTTCACTGTATCCCACCTACTACTTATCCCCTTTGAATCAGACACTAACCCCCCCTCTTCCGTTTTTTGACTTCCCACCTAAGAGGGACCAAATGGTGCCTGTTCCTGCCTGGCCTTTAGCTCTTTGGTGGAGGTATGTTGGGGGAGGGAGAGAAGTGTCTTGTAGGTACCTTGGAGAGGAGGTGGTTTCCTATGATCTCATCATTGTTTCTATGACACCAATAGGCTAACACCCCAGAATTCAGTCTTTGGGGTGGCCATACATCACTTTCTCGTTCTCTGGGATCACCCTTCCCCCACCCTTGTCCCTCTTGACCTGGCCTGCCTCTCCACTGACCTTCACAGTAACCAAACTGTCCTCATCCTGCCAAGCCAGGCTGCTAACCCTCTGGACCCTGGTCTAACTGTCCACAACTGACAAGAGACTAGGCAAAGGAGAGATAAGGACAGGTCTACACCAGGACGACTTCTCCCTTTTTTCTAAATTGTAAAGCCAAGCAAAGAGGACTCTAGAGCTTGGGGAAAACTTGATTGGGGGTGGGGGTTTAGAGTTGGATTAACTGACTTCTAAAGTTGAGTCAGAACTGGAGTTGAGGTTAGGGTAAATTCCAATCTCTCGTAATAATTCACATGAGCCAGTGGACTTCTTCACGGATTTCTTTCTAATCTTGTTTCTGAGCAAAAATCTTATAGATGGTAGTGATTTCAAGAAGCCTAGAACAGAAGGACTGAGATAATATATTCTATCCCCGTCACCCCCATATATTTAGACACCAACTTCTGTTCAAACTCCTTAGTGTGTTTTAAACTGTTCCTTTCCTCTCCATTCTTCCTGCCACTGATCTGGGGTGGAACCTTATAACTTAACCATACCTAGATTATGGCTATAGTTTCCTACCTAGTCTTCCAACTTCCAACTAACCTCATCTTCCTTTAATTCAGCCAGCATACAACCAGATTCACCTCCTAAAGCACAAGAGACAAAACTAATGAGGAGTTTGTAAACTTTAGGCCAGTAAGACCGGGGTGGGGGGGTCCTGCCTTTGACACATGGCTGCGCCACCCTGGGTAAGTCGCCCCCTCAGTCCTCTAGGTCAGAGGTATCAAATACCAGCCACAAACCAGATTAAAATGTAATAGGGAAATATTTAACAAAATAAATTAAAATAGAATAGAATATATCATGCCAATATGTCATTTTCTAAGTCAACATGCAGCCTGCAGGGATCCTTATGTACAGTTAGGTGGCCCCTATTTGTTTGAGTTTGACACCACTGCTAGGCAGCTCTCTGTGATTAAAAATTGCAGAAGAGGGCCCATTTGCAGTTTTTTCATCTAAGGAGTTCTCTATATCAGTGAAGTCACATATCTAGTCCCTATCCTTAAGATCTTGTCAGCCACCTCTTTAAAATCCTTCAATGCTTCTCCTCTCACCTAAGAGATAAACTTCAGTTTCCTTATTCTGACATTAAAGGCTCTTTAAAAAGAAGACCCAAGTATTTTAAGAAGACTAGTACATAGAAAGTTGGCCTTGGAGGCAAAATTGGTTGCATGAATGGAGCAAGTCACTTAACATCTCAACATTCTAGGCAGCTCTTTCAGACTAGGAGCTGGACCTGCATCATTGGAGAATGAAATTGGGGCAGCTAGGTGGTACAATGGATGGAGCATGCTTAGAGAAACTTCCTGCACTGGGCTTGGAGTCTAGAAAATTTGAGTTCAAATCCAGCCTCAGACACTTAATAGCTATGTGGCCCTGAGCAAGTCACTTAACTCCTATTTGCTTCCGTTTTTCATCTGTAACATGGGGACACACTGGAGAATGAAATGCAAACCACTCTAGTATCCTTGCCAAGAAAACCTCATGGCCAAGCCCATGAGGTCATGAACAGTCAAACATGAACAAACAACAACAAATGGATGAAATTACTGGTTTGAATAAAAAATGAGAACCCAAACAAAAGACAAACCTTCTGTTACTTCTCAACATGAACCCTCATAGTTCTAAGAATGTCAGCTTACTTACTCTTCCCCATCAAATGCCTTGTGTCCATTAAGTTCTAGGATTTGGCTTCTGTTTCCCAACCCATTGAAATTTGACTTTTCCTTTAAGGTTCATTTCCTGATCTCCTCTCAACCCAGGATTATTTCTCCCTCCCTAGAATTCCCTTAGCACTTATAGGCAACATCACAACTTTGATTCTTATCACTGATTGCCTGGTAGTAATTCTTATGTAGATGGCTGATCAAAAAGCAGGGACTAATTACTCTCTTGTGCCATCTCCCTATATTGCACCCTTTGGCCAGCATATTAAATATCTCTTGATTGAACATATACAAAGTGGAGTCTATTTCTACTATCAACCCATTTGTTGTTTCATCTATTCATGACCCCATTTGGGGTTTTCTTGCCAAAGATACTGGAGTGGTCACACACCCAGTTTCCTTGGCTGGATTTGAACTCAGGTGTTACTGAATCCAGGTCTGGCACTCTATTCCTTGTCAGCTAGATGCCCATCAACTCCATGACAAGGCTGTCTTCTCTAAATTTGAGGCCAGTTTTGTAAAAGTCTCATATCCAACTTGGGCCTCCACCTTTATAGGCCCAGAGAAGCAGAATGTCTACTCCAAAGGGGACTTTGCGGATCTCCAAGTCTCAGCATACCCAAGGGACTAACAAGAGAAAGGCGGGGAAAGTTTTGCTTCCAGGAACTCTGGATCTAAGTTCTTGTGCTACATACAGGGTATCTTCTGAATATTCCTCATACCCTACCATTTTGAGATGAAGATCTGGGATGGCTGAAGACTAGGAATTCTAAGGGATCTAAACCTTCACACCACCTTTTTCTTTGTTTGCTGGTGTCTCTCAGTTCTTAGAGATGCTGGACAGCTAAGAGTCAGAAGTAAGGTCTCGAATATGCAGTTTTGAGACTTGGGAGTCATCGGCTACTCCCCCTCACTCTCCATTTCCCATCAATTGACAAGCATTGTGGATTTTTTATTCATTGCTCATATCCATTTCCTGCTCACCATCCATGGTCTATCCTGTAGCTCAGGCCCTGGTCTCCATCCCACCTAGACTGTTGTAAAAACATCCTAATTGGTCTCTTTACTTCTGGTCTATTATTTCCTAATCTATTGTCCATTTAGGGGCTAAACTGACATTCCTAACACACAGAACTGACCATGGCATCCATATCATTCCCCTACTAACTGACCTTCAGTGGCTTCCAATCACTTCTAGAATAAAATACAAAATCCTCAGCCTGGCATTTAGGGCCCTTCACAAACTGGCTTCCACTTAGTTTTCCAGTCTCTGTTCTGGTTATACTGGCTATTTACACACATCACATGACATCTCCTGTGTCCATCTTCAATACAGAATTCCTGGCCCCCTTCAAAGTTCAATTCAGGTACCACCTCTTACACGAAGCCCTTCCCCATGCCCTTTTGTTAGTGACCTCTCCATCTTGACGTGACTTTTCTGCTGAGGACAGGGAGTGTTTCATTTTATCTTGGTAACCAGAGGCTCAAAAATAATAATAATAATAGCTAAGGTTTGTATAGTGCTTACAATGTGCCGGTCATGGTGCTAAGAACTTTTTAAAATTATCTTTTATGGAAGGTAGATGCCACACCATAGATAAGAGTGCCAGGCCTGTAGTCAGGAAGACAGATTTGAGTTCAAATCTGGCCTCACATTCTTACTAGGTGTGTGACTCTGGGCAAGTCACTCTTCTGTAAAATGAATTGTAAGGATCAGATGAGATAATACTGGTAAAGGTCTTAGCATAGGGCCTAACACATAGCAAGCACTATATAGATGGCAGCTATTATTACAATTATTTTAATCCTTACAACAACCCTGTGACATAGAGATTACTGTTATCCTTGTTCTACAGATGAGGAAACTAAGGCAGAGGTTGTGACATGCCCAGGGTCACAGTTTTGAACTCAGGGCTTCCTGACTCCAGGCCCAGAGCTCAATTTATTGCGCCACCTAAATACCTCAGTGGGTTTCAGACCATTTGCATAAGACCCTCTTAATTGGTGGAACTTGATTTCTCAATGGTCCATGACTGCCAGGGAAGGGTGAAGTTATCATAGCCAGGAAAACCAAGATCTCTTCCAAACTTTTGGGGCGTATGGAGTAAGTGATCTACCAATGAGAAGAATCTGATGTAAATAGACTTGAGCCCTGGGTTTCATATTTTTTTGCCCAGTACTAATCAATTACTTAGGGGCAGCTAGGTGGTGTAGTGGATAATATGCCAGGCCTGGAGTCAGGAAGACATCTTCCTGAGTCCTGTCCTTGCCATTTCAATTCTGGCATCAGACACTTACTAGGTGTATGACCCTGGGCAAGTCACTTAACCCTGTTTTCTTCAGTTTCCTTATCTGTAAAATGAGCTGGAGAAGGAAGTGGCAAACCACTCCAGTATCTTTGCCAAGAAAACCCCAAATGGGGTCATGAAGAATCAGACATGACTGAAAATGTGTGAACAGCAACAACCAGTTACTTGCACAAAATTAGTTCCTAATGTTTCTTGATTTGAATTGTCTTCCTCAAATGCTTTCAATTCAGTTCCGTATATATAGTAGGATCTTAGTAAATGTATATTAAATTGAGATAAACTTGGATTGTTGAATTCATGACTAAAGGGGAGGACCTAAATGAGGGATGCCCTTGATTCAGCTGTTTCCTATCGAACAACAGCTTGCCCCAGACATGGGATCCTGTCTCAAGGGAACAGTTGTCTTTTCCTTCAAGGTGAGGACCCCAGTTTCTGGGAACCATCTCAAATCTCTAGTGGAAATTTCCTGCTCATCCCTTCCCTCTTGCCTAGGCCCCTTATCAGGTTCTCCCTGAGTCATTCTGACCCAGAGACGAATTTAGATGTTGGAACTCCCAGGTCACCTCTCCCTCCCTGGTTCCCCTTCCCCCCTCCCCAACTATGACTATTGTAGACCAGTGAGTACTTTCCAGCCTAATTCAAGATTGAGGCCCCCCAACATGATAGTAGTTAGATTAGTAAATGGGTTGGGAAAATACATAATGATTTTTAAAACTTTTATGGTTTCAGTAATACCTTAGAAATGAATTTGTATTTTATTAATTACAATAGAATCTTCAGTCAGGGGAAGGTACATTTGCTCATTTATGGATGCAGGCACTCTCTGCTATTAAAACTTTAAGCTTACTGGTTGTGCGCTACTACTTTAAATCTTTCGACCTAGAGAGCAGACAATTGATATACACTTCTCCTAATTCTGAGGAAAGGTTTATATTCCCTTCCCCTTCTACATAATTAGTACTGATTTCAAGCAACTTCCTGCTATTCCTAAAGAAGACCCCTCCCTTTTAATTCCCTCCAAATCAGCATGGAGGAGGTCTACAACAAAATTCTTTGCCACCCACCTTCATGTCCACAGCTATAGTTGTAGGCCCAGCTGCCTTCGCTCTAGGACTAAAATCGGGTTAAACCCTGGGTTTGGAGGGGAGAGGGGACTGGGCTGGGGGCCAGGCTGCCTGGGTTCTGTGCCCAGCTCCTGAGGGATAATGATGAACAGAGTTGGGGGAAGGGTGTTAGAAAAGAAGTTGTAGGGTGTTAGGAGAACTGGGTGTGTGTGTCTGATGCCTCTAGGGATGGGGGGGGAGGACGGGAAGTGGGGGCTTTGAAGTGATCCTGGCCTGATCCCTCTCTCAGAGCCTTCTCCTGCTCAGCCCCTCCTTCCGTCCTGAAGCCCCTGCCAAGTGGGGATGAAAGGGGCATTGATGTTCCTTGGGGGAGTTGGAAGGGGGGGAGGCGGTAGTTCCCAGGCTTGGGGAGGGTGAGTTTGGGGGTCTGGGGAAGGGAAGGGGGTTGGTCTGTGCAGGCGTTACAGTTGGCAGCTTTAGTTCCATTGGCCATTGTTTCCAACTGGCCCAGTGCCGGGGGCTCCTAAATGGTGTCTCGGAAACCAGGCTGCATGGAGGTGGGGGGTGGGCTAGGCTGGGTAGGAGAGTCCTAAGGAGAGCCTGTGGGTTGGCAGGAGATGGGTAGGCGCAGTCAAGCCTGGCCTGCCTCATGCCCTGGGCAACCCCCACCCAGCCCCAACCATAAGTGACCTACACTGAGAGAGGGGCGGGCATGAGGTAACGCAGGTTCTTCAGGGATGCCCAGAAAGACAGGGAGACGGGCAATGCAAGAGATACAGACTCAGGGTCGGGAAGGGTTTGCCCTTTCTGGGGCAGTGCTGAGCCGCGTGGGTCTCTCATTTTCTGGGTCAGGCAAGGAAGGGTTAGCTCAGTCCGCAGCGGGGTCTCTTGGGCCCCAGCCCGGGACACTGTGTACTCCCCCCAGTCCCCACCCACGGGGTTAATTAACCCCGCCCCCCAGCCTGTTTACCCAGGAGTCAGAGCCCCTGGGGGTCCCCAGCTTTCCCTTTCCCCCGCCCCCCTCGGGGCCGTGACCCTGGAGTCCGCGTTGGCCAGTCCCCGTCCCCCCCCCCTTCTTCCTTCTCTCTGTTCCCCTCCCCCTTCCCCCCCCCCCGGCCCCTGCTCTATTTATAGCGGCTCTTGGTGCTCCCCGCCCCCCCCTCCCGGGTTTGTTTTCCAACTACTAGCTCCGGAGCAGAGTAGGCAACCGCGGGACACAGAGAACGGAGGTACCAGGACCCCCAGGCGCCGCGGGGCCGGACCTCCCGAGGCTACCCGAGGCCCCTGACCCTAGGCCTCCCCTCCCTTCGTCTAAGGCCGATCCCCTCCTGTTCAGCTCTGGATCCCCCTCCCCATCCTCCCCTGCTCGCCTCCCTGCGGACCCTGGCGACTTTGGGGCTGGGGGCAGGGTCCTGCGAAGGCCCCTCCCGGGAGAGACACGGGATGACCGCGGGAGGAGGCGGCCGAGGAGAGGACTTAGGGGTTAGGAGTTGGATCAGGAGAACCTGGGAGGGTGGGGACGAAGAGCAGGTGTCAGGAGACAGGGTGGGGGCATCTCTCCCACAAAGACTTCCGTTGGG
>CM053624.1:140107767-140129856 GCA_028646595.1 Phalanger gymnotis
AGAGAGAGAGGGGGAGTGAGCGCTCGGACCCAGCGGGTTCCGAGCGAAGGTGACAGTTCGGGGGAGCGGGGCCTGCGAGTCGGGAGGGAGTGGGTGCTGAAATGGGGTTTAGCTGGTGTGGAGTACAAAGCCGTCCCTGTCCGTGCCGTGCCGTGCGTGGGGCGTGTGTGAGCCTGGCTTCTGGGGAGCCACGAGTAGGTGTCTTCGCCCACGCGGATGGTCAGCGTGTCCAGGCACGCGGGAACGGGTCTCAGGTGCTAAGCTGAGGCTGGCCCCGGAGGGTGATGGGAAGCAGGAGGATCCATTTCCCAGACCCCAGGATGGAGTGTGGGTTCTAAGAGGGCCAGTGTGGGAGGAATCCCCGGCACCCCCACTTTATTCAAATCTCTTCCTCCCAGGGCTAACATAAATTTAAGGCTGCCGAGATGGGCTTCGGGAGTATATTTTTTGGGCTATTTGTACTCGATCCTATTCCTACTCATCGGATTATAGACCTGGAATGGAAGCAACAACCATCTATTCGAGACCAGTCCTCTTGGGCAGGACAGTGGGGAATGATTTACTCAGGGTCTCATAGCTAATGAATAGCCCTTAAGAATCCGGTCCAATATTTCGTGCTTGGCACCTAGTAGGTGTTTAATAAGTGCTCTTGCAAGATGCCCTTGTGCCTCCTGCCCTGAAGACCTTGGATTGGTATGATACCCTCTGCTCACACCTCCATTCTCCATTAAAAAGAAATGCAGAAAAACCCAAACCAACGAAAAAAACCATCGCAGTCAGAACTCCTGAGAAGAAAGACTGTTTTTGGGTTTGAGATTACATTAATTGGGTGGGGATACATAACCTTATTGCCACCCTAGGGAGTTTTGGAGAAGGCTGGGATTACTTGAGGCTTTCCTCCCAGAAATGCCAAGGTCTTGCCCCCGGGGTCACTCACCTCTTCTCTGTGTCTCTTCAGACCCCTGGATTGAGAAGAGTGAGAACTGGTCACCTTTAACCTCACTGCATCCAACCAGTAAGAATCCAGTAAGTGACCCCACCCACTGACCTGTCTGTAGCTGTCCCCTATTATGTATTTGTCTTTCTCTCTCTTTTTTTTTTTTTTTTTGCTGTCTACAATCCACTTAGAAGCTGGATTCAAACACATTTATTATTCAGGGACCATTGGTAAAGGGGAGTGAGGGAAGATGATAAGTAGAGTTCTATATGTCTCCCCAAAATTCAACCTCCTCCCCCTTTCTGGCTGCTTTTGTTCTGGCCACTTAGGTCCCTTTTCCCCTGCCACTGACCTTGGGGGGCTGGTAGCTGAAGGTCACAATCAGTTATAGACTCTCCTTCCTTGTATCTTGGATCTAGACCTTTGGACTACTTAGCTCCTTGGGCCCATCAATCCCACTCCCCTGCAGCTGGGGGCAGCCTCTGATCCAGGGTGGAGGAGGGAGGGGGTGGACCCTAAATATAGGCCCAGGAAACATGAGCTGTCCCACTGCCCCTCCCTGGGTATTTCTGTCCTGGACAGAGGGGAGGAAAAAAGAAAACTTGGTGGTAGTAGTGTAGCATATCCGGAGTCCCTACCCATCCACCCAGATTTCCTACCTTGTATGCCTGTGAGAAAATGTCAAATGTGGCCAGGATTGTGTGCCTGTCATATTAGTGGATTTCATCTTCACATGTTCCAAGTCCCTTTGCATTGTCTCATTTTCTGAGAGGATGGTTTTGAAGGGGATGTCATGGCCAGATATTTTGGGACAGACCAAGATAGGGGGAAAAAGCAGTGTCTGAGGGGAAGAGTTAAGTTCTCTACTCACTGCCTCCCATTTTCTCCCCTCCCCCACCCCATAACCTTCTCAGGCCACCATGGCAGAGTTACAGGAAGTGCATATTACTGAGGAGAAGCCACTGTTACCAGGACAGACTCCTGAAGCTGCTAAGGTTGCTGGATACCCTCTGAACCCTAAATTCCAGGCATCAAGACCCTCCCTTGATTTATACACCACTTTCCCAGACTCCCTGACCTTAAAACTAACTCCTGCCCCTATGTTCTCCTGTTCTCCATCCCTGTTTCTCTCCTCCCATACATCACCACTTGGAGTCTAGTCCTCATCCCTGTGCTGGAAGCCGTCTGCCTGTGCCCTTAACACCATCCCCCCACACTAACCTTCGTCCTCTCTGTGTGTCTCTGTCAATTCTTTTTTTATCTCTTTTCGTTTTTTGAGTCTGTCTTTGTCCATCCTCATCTATGTCTGTCTTTCTGTCTGTGTCTCTTGCCGTGCATATCTCTGTCTGTGTCTCTGTGTATCTCTCCAGGAGGCTGAGTTAGCTGCCCGAATTCTCTTGGACCAAGGACAGGTAACAACCTGGGGAAGACCCAGGGTGGGAAGGGTAGGGATCCATTCCCCCCCTCCCCTTCCTAATTAGAGAGAAGCTTCCATTGGCTCATCAGTCCTGATTTCTTCCCTTCTTTTCTCTCCCCTTTTCTATTTTTCTATCTATCACACTAGATACCATTTTCTCCCTATACTTTTCTCATGACTTAGTTTCTTGGAGCTCACTGGCTCTCTTCATCCTTCCCTCAATCTGATTCATCCTCATACATCTCTTCCACATCACTAAATCCTCCACCTTAGCTTTCTGTGATCTTATTATCTTCCTGTGTTCTGATCCTACTTCTTTCACTCTTGGGCTTCTTTCTTGTACCCCAACCCTGATCTGACCCTTTCCCCTTGCCCTCTGCCCTCTTAATCTAACCCCAGACTTGACTCTGATCTCTTTTCCTCACAGACTCATTCTGTGGAGACCCCCTATGGCTCCGTCACTTTCACTGTCTATGGCATCCCCAGACCCAAGCGTCCAGCGATCTTCACCTACCATGATGTAGGACTCAACTGTAAGCAGTTCCTCTAGAATTCTTCATATATCCCCAGCCTCAACCCTACTTTCTCTGTTTTAATAGGACTGTGTCTGATGCTAACATTTTCAGTCTAAGCCTTTCTCTCCACTCCCAACACACTTCCTTTGAAACCCCTTCTTCCATGTAGGGAAGAGGTGAGGGGAACAGGTAGCCCAGGATGAAGGGGTGGGAATGAACAAACATGGAGATGTTGGGGCCATTAAGGAGATCTCCTCAAGTCTGACTTTTTCCAGAGAACATGGAAGGGGTCTGGCTCAGGGGATTTTGTCTCCCAGATTAATCCCTCTGCCTGGGTGGTTTTGGGGTAATCTCCTCAGATAAGACTTGCTTCAAGCCCCTGTTTGATTTCGGAGACATGCAGGAAATTATCAAGAACTTTGTTCGGGTTCACGTGGAGGCCCCTGGCATGGAGGAGGGGGCACCTGTGTTCCCTTTGGGGTAAGAACCCTTTCCAGTTATGACAACTAAATATCTTCTCATGAATGAATAGGGAAGGGCAGGAGGAGCCAATAGCCAGGAGAAGAGAAAGGGGAAGAAGAGATGGTCAATGGGGACAAGAGGTGGTGGGATACTAGGGGTTTCAGAGCCCTTAATATTTCTATCTCCCTCAGGTACCAGTATCCATCTTTGGACCAGCTTGCAGACATGATCCCTACTATCCTGCAATATTTAAAGTGAGAGGCCTGGAGATTCTTCTCTTCCCCCACTAAAACAAGTATTCTCTCCCTTCTATCCCCAAGTTATGATTTCTAGTCTTGGGCATTGTGTCCCTCCCACCCACATTAACACCTTACAGGTGGTGGTTGTGGGGGTTGGATGGAGATGGTTGGGGATTTAGGCTGGGTCACAGAGGGTGAAACAGATACATGGGTCTGGTTGGATTGCCTAGGTTGGTGAGGAGGGGAGAAGGGAGAAGGGAGGGTTTAATGTTTGTCTTGAGTTTCTGGGAATTTTCTTAGTACCGTTGACTTGCAGGCTGGGGAGGGGCCCCTTCTGATCAGGAAGGTGGAGGGGAAAGGGGAAGGGATGACATAAACCCTGAGGAACCAGACCAACCTGTCCTTTTCCCTTCTCTCTCTCTTCCTCCTCCCTCAGGAACAGGGAGACTTGTTCTTGGTATGCAAAGTTGCATGTTCTGGGTCCTGTTCTTAGCCCTCTTTGTGTTTTGTCACAGAATTGGCCAGCTTTGGTTTTCTCATTTCCCCCCTTCCCTTGACCGGTCATAGTATTCGTATCACCTTTTCATCTCAAATCTGTGCTTCTTCCTTCTACACTCTTAGTATGCAGAGTAGGATCAGAAACAAAAATAGAACCAAGCTGGAAAAGCTTTTAGGAGAAGAATGAGGATAAGGTTGGCATATAGTGGGGCATAGTAAATTAGGGGCCTTCTTATTGTGGTCATTCCCTTTTATTTTTGCAGGGTTGGACCCTCTGGTCAGTCATGTCCAGGTTTTCCTCTACTTGGTGCCTACTCTTGTTTTCATCTGCCCCCAAGGGGAGGATATCTCCCAGAGTGATTGTCCCTGTGGTCTTGGGGGAAAGAGGGAGGGAGGTCTGAGCAGTTGAACTGTTAACAAGTGAGAAGGAGAAAGACTGGTCATTATTGCATACACCCATGTTGTGATCCATGTCACCCTCTATTCGGATTAGATGGTCAGAGTTTGAGTGAGAAGTATCCAAAAGATACTTGACACTGTAAGGAAGGGCAGCCAAGGACCTGAGGTTGAAGGCAGCATGGAGAAAGACAAGTGGTAGGTAGGTAGGTGGGCCTGGAGTCAGGAAAACCTTTGTTCAAATCAAATCTCAGACATGTACTAGCTGCGTGATCCTGGGCAAGTCACTTAACCTCTCTGCCTCAGTTTCCTCATCTGTAAAATGGGGGTAATAATAGTACCTCCTTCCCAGATTGTTATGAGGATTGAATGAGGTAATATTTGTAAAGCACTTTAGTATAGTGCTTGGCATATAGTGAATACTATACAAATGTTCAGCTATCAGTACTGAGTTCTGTCACCCTGCAAGGAATCCCATATTGTTGGATTGGATTAAAATTTAGATGAGAAATAGCGATGATTTATAATAATCTTCTCTTCGCTCTTAAATACTCTTTCTTGCCCTCCCTGTTATTTGCTTTCCAGTCTACGCCTGGTTTCCTTTTCTCCATATGTCTGAATTTACCTCTTCTCTGGTTAAGGAGGCTTCTGAGATTATTAGAAGCTTCAGTTTTCCAAGATAACTAAGGTGGGGAGAGGGCAAAGGGAAAATTTGTACTGAGAACAAAGTGCCTGGCTTTCTAGCCCTCTGGCTCTCTTTGCCCTCTCTTGAATTTTTGCCTTTGTTGGAAAGGGAGGTTTGGAACACCATGGTTCCTTCTCTCTCACCTTCCCCCTGCCATTTTTCTTTCCCTTCACAGCTTCTCTACCATAATTGGAGTTGGGGTCGGAGCTGGAGCCTATATCCTGTCTCGATTTGCTGTAAGGAAAAGGGGATGTGCCAAGATGAGGGAAAGACAGTTTAGGGGATTTAGAGGAGGGGGTCTGAATTGGGGAGTAGGGGAGATTTTGACTCTTTTTCTCCTTACTGTTCCTAAGCTTTTAAACCCAGACGCAGTGGAAGGCCTTGTTCTCATCAACATTGATTGCAATGCTAAGGGCTGGATGGACTGGGCTGCCCACAAGGTTTGGAGGGGTAACTGGGAGATGCTTGAGAGTAATGGCTGTATGGCTAGGGCAGGGGAGAAGGGAGAGGAGCAGAAAAGGAATGTAGGATATATCACATACAGATGAATGTTCCCCCAAGCTGGAGAGCTCCCTTATTATGCTCTAGCCCCAGGCTCTGTATCAAGAATATGTCCAAAGTGAAAAAGGAAAGGGGAGTGGGGGAGAGAAATGGGAAACACTGACCCTACAAAGATGGGAAAGGGGGTTCTAGTGAGAATTCCTCCTTCCTTCTGTGCCATCTCTTACCTAGTCTTCTTCCTACAGCTGACTGGCCTCACCTCCTCAATCTCTGACATGATCCTTGGACACCTCTTCAGTCAGGTACTGGGGAGTCATGGCAGCTTAGGGGACTGAAGGGAGTAACAAAGGGTTCTGGGGTGCTTAGGGTATCTCCCTCCCTAGATGAGACAAGACCAAAGGAAGAAGGGCAGGGCCGAGTGAGGGCTCCTAGGGCATCTGGTGGACTTGGACTTCCCTTCCTAGCTAGAATCTTTTCTTCTTTTTCACCCACCCCCGACCTCTTTTCTAGGAGGAGTTATCTGGTCACTCAGAGCTGGTGCAACGGTATCGAGATATCATTATGCATGCTCCCAACCTAGAGAACATCGAGCTCTTCTGGAACAGCTACAACAAGTAACTGAGCAGAATGTGTGCGTGTGTGTGTGTTTGTGGGGCAGGATGAAGTAATAGAAGGAACAGAAGTGGGGAGATGGAGTAAATAATATTGCTGTCATTACAGCAAATGAGAAGGAAGCAAAGTCAAGGGGGTGGGGTGGGGCACACACATGGGAGATGGACATGAGGTGAACTGAAATAGGTACGTGATGGGAGGAGGTAGCCAGGATTCTGTGGTCTCTCTTGTGACAGTAGATACACTTGGGATAGGCAGGGGAAAATGGAAGGAATTCCTTGTCTTGGAGGCAGTACCCACACTGTAGTCTCCTGTTGATCTTCCTCAGATCAGTAGGTTTCTGTTTTTCTAGCATTATCATTCGCGCACACACACACACGCCACACACACATGCCACACACATACACACCCTCCCCCAACTCTGTCATATCATCCCCTCCCCCCCAATACCACACATATACAACATACACAGAATACACACCCATGCACACAAAGCCTCTTATTCCAGGGATCTGAGGCACAAGTGACTAAGCCCACCCCATTTCATTTTACCACCTACTCCATTCCCCATAATTCAGTCACAGAAATGACCTATGTTTGGTTCCTTGGGGGATGGTAGTCTTTCTCTGAGTGGGTTGGGGATCATGCCTCTAATCCCTACCTCCTTTTCTTCTTTCTCCTCTAGCCGCCGAGACCTGCACTTTGAGCGTAGGGGTGATGCAACTCTCAAGTAAGACCTTCCAGGATCCATGCTGTCTGATATTCTCCTTGTATTTTTCCTCAAGTACCCTTACCTCTTAGAAAATAGGAAACCTTATGCCAAAGAGGTAGTGAAGAAGTGGTCTGGATTTCCTCAGTTTTTACACATCTCTGAACTTGGCTTCAAAAACCACTTTTTTTTTTCTCTTAGGCTTTTCCCTCCCTGAAACTGGGAAGTATAAGGGGTTGGGAAGTGGGGATCAGGGTTATATAGGGGATTGTCCCCAGTTAAGGTCACCTTCATATTAAACAACTGTTCAGCTGCTTTCCGGAAGGAGGCAGCCAAACCCACTCCTGTTTATCATTGTGCTTCTAGGTGCCCTGTGATGCTTGTGGTGGGAGACCAGGCACCCTATGAAGATGCTGTGGTCAGTGGGATGTTCTAGAATTGGGTTTTAGGGTGGTAGACTTGAAGGGGTTACCTAATCTCTAGGCTCAGGAGCATATCACAGCTTTGTTTTGAGAGGGAAAGAGGCAGGATCAAAATGGTAGAATGTAGAAGAGGAAGTAATGCTGGATTTGGGAGTAGGAGGATTGGGGCTCAAACCTCAGCTCTGTCATTTATGTGACCCTAGGCAAATAACTGTACTTTTCTGGGTCTATAAAATAATGGGGTTGGATTCCAGTTCTCAATCTGTGATCTTATGGAACTTGAAGATTTCAGTCCTGGAGAGGGGAGAAAAAGGGGGAGGGAGGAGAAAAGGGATATGAAAATCAATAGGAAGAGGATGGGATTCTGGGCTCCTGGAGTGGGGCTTGGAGGGCTCTGCTTCAGGAGTTATGCAATTAGGATTCTCAGAAGCTAGAGATCTTCCCTTATCTTGTCTCCTCCTCATCAGGTGGAATGTAATTCAAAGCTGGACCCAACCAAGACCTCTTTCCTCAAGGTCAGTCACTGCCCAGCTTTGATTGCCCTTCTCCTATCCATGACTCATAGCCCTGCTGTTTCTTAGTCATTAGCTTCTCTTGCCTTAGCTTTCTTGGTCTCCTAGGCCTTGCCTAGCTGAGAGGGTGAGGGGAGAGACTGGGAAGGAGGGAGGTAAAGTCAGAAAGATTGACTAAAAGCAAAAGGAGGGGTTCTCTTTAAGAGCGGGGGTTTAAAAATAGGTTCTTGGTCCCATCCCATGACTTAGTTTGTCCGAATCATTTTGCTTTTGTGAATTTTTCTTCTAAACAGATGGCAGATTCTGGAGGTCAGCCCCAACTGACCCAGGTGAGTTCCCTGCTGCCTGTGCAATGGTGTGAAATGCTAATTCCACTGTGAACCCTTGTATGGCTCCTAGAGCCCCAGTCCACCCTTCCTCAGTCCCCAAAACCTTGACTGCCTCTTTGTACCATACCTTTACAGCCAGGCAAGCTGACGGAAGCCTTCAAATATTTTATTCAAGGCATGGGCTACAGTGAGTATGAAGGGTCGTAGGGGTAGGAAAGGGAGATCAAGATTTCTTTCTCTTGTGTTAAGAACTCTGGTTCAGGGTCCCCTTAAGAAGAGAAGAATGGGGGGAGAGGGGAGGGTTGGGCCTGGAGCTGGAGTAAGTTTGACCATATGTCTCTTTTCCTTGTCCTGTTTCCTGCCCCAAGTTTCCTTGACCTATTTTACTGTCATTAGCCCTTCATCTTTCTTCCTAGTATTCCCCAGTTCTTGCCTTTGCCTTCCTTATCAATGCTAACGTCTTTCTCCTGACAGTCCTACTTTTGGCTTATATTTTTCCTTTATCATTTAACCAATTGTTTATACCATCTGCCTCCTGTCTCCACAGTGGCATCTTCCTGTATGACCCGTTTATCCCGATCCCGAACTGCCTCCCTGACCAGTAGAGCTTCGATTGATAGCGGCCGTTCTCGAACTGCCTCTCAGAGCAGCGAGTCTGGGATTGTTCCTTCAGGGTCTCCAGGACATACTATGGAGGTCTCTTCTTGAGCATCCCTCCCTCCCCTTTTGAAGGACCTGGCCCTCACCACTCCCCAGCCTCCCAGCTCTAACCCGGGGCAGGGGAGGGTATATAAGGGTGATAGGCCGGAGAGAGAACAAGAGAGGTGGGACAGATTCTGCAGGGAGATGACTTTGACCTTTTGATTTCTACCCTAACCTTGACCTCTAACTTGCCCCCCCAAAACCCTGGGAGAGAGATCCCAATGTCTCTTAGGGACCCAGACCCTTGACTTTTCATTCCTGGATTGTCTCCTTATTTTGGAGGAAGACTTGAAGGGGACATGCTATTCCTTGAGCCAGGAACCTTCAAATGAGGGAAAGAGGGGTTGCTGCATCCCAGCTCAGACTCTTTTTTTCTATCCCAGGATGCACTGTAATGAGGGCATCTGGGGAACACACTGGGGATGGAGTTGCTAATGCTGATTCTGGTTAATCCTTATTCCCTTAATGGGGTTGGGTGTGTGAGTGACAGTATGAATGTTTAGGAAGCTAATTGGGTATTCAGGGTCAGTTGAAGGCCCTATGATTGCAATGGAGAGGTCCAGAGGATAGATAAGAAATAGAAGTGGGAGGTGGTGAGTGTGAATGAATGTGTAGGCTGGAGCCGGGAGCAGGAGTAGGGAGGGGGCTGGGGCTGCTTGGCTGAACTAACTCTGTAGTTGTCAGTTTTTATGAAGTGAGTTGGGGGGCCAGATCAGGGCTCTGCTGTTTGAGACTTGGCATGAGGGGTGGGCAGGATTGCCCAGGGAGCAGGATAAGTGTCTTGGGGGCTCTGACCACATTATAGTAGAGGGGAAGTTACTCCCTTGTGAGCCTCTTGTACCCCACAATTCCCCTTGTAACAATAAATTGTGTAGACAAGACTGAGGACCAGCGTTAACTGTGTGTGTATAAAAGAAAGCACTGGGGAGATTGAGATTTTTTAAAAACTCCTTACACATGGGTAAAACACATAAAACAGATAGCCTGTCAAAGTATGGCATGGCCTTCACCAGTTAAGAGATGATGAGCTTCACAGCAAATCAGGTGAATGGTAAACCCTCCATCGACCACTCATCTAGATTTTCAGGCAGGGAAAGGAAGAAGCCACTTGAGAAAACGCCATAGGAATCCAGGGATGCTATCATTGCCATCTCTAAGAAGAAAGGTAGACTTGAACTGTCAGTCACTGATATCTCTAGTTTGGAGTCCCCCACCCATTGGGGAATCGAAGTTATCTCTGGGCCTAGCCTGTAGTGGCTTCTGAGCAGGTTTGGACACTTGAGTTCTCAAAGACCAAGATTTGCCTCATGATGGTTACAGCAAAGTTAAAGAACATATAGTTTCCTGACCCATTGAAGCTGAGCCCAATTATCTGATGTAGGCACTAGTGTTAGACTATTTTAAGTGGGCTTTTGAAAATTTAGAATTGAGAGGGCCACTGGAGTTAACTGATTCTTTGAGAAAATTTCTTTAAAGAATCATTCAGAATCTGCTATATGCAAGGCCACCGTGTTCTTGAAGGACAAGATGGGTGAGAATATTACCCACTTTATAGAGATACTGGCAGAGTAATCCTGACCAAAAAGGACCAGGGTCATATACTTGCCTGCATCAGGGAAACCAGGGTCAGGTAGGCATTTTCTCCAGCAATACTGAAATGAGAAGTGTTTATTGAATTTGGTTCTCTGGAAGGTATGCTGTTAAGTGATGCACTCACTCATGAGAAGGGAAAGTTGAATGCAACCCAGACTCAGACCAAACTGGCCTTGATTCTTGAGCAGTTTCACCAAAACTTTACAAGGCATGCTTAACATCAATGGAAAGATGGTAGTAACAGTGGGCCAATATCAACACTAAATCAGTGGTTCTCAAAAGGCATGTCATCAGCATGCTTAGTTTCCTAGGTGTGCCACAAGCGCTATGCAACTTATATGTAACTGTGCATGTGTAAATCAGAATTGTTAAGATTTCAGCTGCAAGGGGGAGTCCCTTGACTCTCCTTTAGTGTTGCCAACTTAGACTTTGAGTGTGCTATGGTTTCTCACAGCATAAAACAAAGAATAATATACTCTACAATGAACAAAAGAAAGAAGCATTCCATTAAATTAATATTTGTTTCCTTCTAGTTTCAACTAGCAAGTTTGGCACTTGGGCAAGCAGCAAGGGCCTCCTCAAAATCAACTTTTATTATTTCATGATGTGAACATAATACAGGAAATAACAAACTTAGACAAGTGGGAGAAGGAATTCGTTACTATAGAGGCCAGCATGCATACGTTAAATATTTGTGCCCTCGATTTTGGTGTCCTAGTTACGGTGCTGCTGGTCACACTAGCAGGTAGGGAGAACGGATACCTGGACAGCGGGCCATTGTTAAACGGAGGGCGATCTGGGAAGATTATAAGGAGGGCTGGCAAAAGTCCTTAAAAGGCACAGCAGAGCTTAGTCTGATAATTAAGTAGAGCTATGTGAGAAAAATAAAAGCATCCTCAAACAGCGGAATAAGACATGAGGGTGGCTCTTTCCCTACAAGTGCTTTGGGGGGAACCTGAGGCAAAGCAGAGAGTTGTAAACGGCATCAACTTATAGAAGCAGTAGCTAGCTCTGCAAAGCAATGGAGGGCCTTCACCTCTGCAATTTGGGAGAGACATCTATTAATATTTCTAGTCTTCATAAATGATGACAATGTCTATCTGTGGGCCTTTCCCTGTTAGTGGCCCAGGGAGATGGGACGGAGGGGAGTGTACCTCCATTAACGAACTCTTGGCACAAAGGATCCACATCTGTCTGGTTTGGCCTGGAGCCAGGTGTAGGAACAGGATGACCTCAGCATAGGCCAGTTAGGCCATTTGTCTATGGGGACGGTCCCCTGGGACTGATTTCTGCTGTGCTAGTTTCAGGCTATGGAATCACATTGCCCTCTTGTGGTCAATGTAATGATTTAACTTTGGTTCCCAGCTCTCGCCACCTACCTAATCCCCGCCCCCGCCCCCACTCCCATTCATCACATCCCTTTCCCTCCTGTCCTTTTTTTTTTTTTGCTGTCATCTGCAAGTAAACTGTTTACTCTCAAGTTCAAAGCTTGAGAGGAAGATGGACATTGAGTGGCTCATGGTGGACAGCATGGGTTACTGTAGATCCAAAAAGCCATGGCAGGCACCGTAGGGTAGTTACAGTTTTAGTTCCCTTGTCCCTCATCTATTACAATGCAAATGAGTCCACACTTAGGTTCCTGATTGATCCCTTCCTTCACTCCCTCAGAGAATCTTCAGGCAACTCATACTGCAGGGAGGAGTTCCAAGAGAGCAGATAGATCAAGAATGGGAGAAATGGGAAAAAGGAAAAGTCTTTTGAAGGATGAATGGGGAGGCGGAAAGGGAATGAACAAATTACTCAACCAGAAGAAAGACTGGATGAGGCCTGGAGCTCACAAAGTTGGAAGCTTCTGAAGGTGATTCTCTGGAGAACATTTTCCCAGAGAGAAAAAGAATAGAGTTGCAGTAAAAGAGAGATTAGACACTAGAAATACCGCCCCCCCCCCCCCCCCTCCGTTAGCAGTGTGGAAATGCTGGCCAGGAATGGAAATTCTCCAGACAGGAAGTCATGGAATCTCTAGCTGGCTAGGAGCTGTGTGAGACCATGGCATAGATGTCATGACCCCAAGAGGGCCTTAACAGCCCCAGGGGCCTGGAATTCTTTCTGCCCCAAATTCTTGGCACAAGATTTCAGTTGTGGCAGGGGTGTTCCATCCTAGGTGTCTACCAATAGCTGTCCTGGATATTCAGTGTCAGTATTCCTATTCTATCACATAGACATTACCAAAATCAGGCAGGGATGCAGTGTGACTACTTCTAGTCAATAGTTTCTTGTATCGGTAATAGAGATTCAAAATTTTGCCCTGTAGAGGTATGAACAACTACCTAGCATCTAAATTCCACTTCCTTACTGACTTTTCCCTTACTTGTTTGTGTTTTCTCAACTCTTGCTGATACTTTTTGATCATGTCTGCTCAAAAGCGTTCCTCTTCCCATCGCTTTGTCTTCCAAGAGTGGTCTTTTATTCCTCCTTCACTAATTACCCCTCTATTCTTAGCTGTCTACATTTCTTGTTATATCCCAACTCAAACCCTTTGTTCCTGACAGGCAAGGGGTTCCTACAGTGACGGGCTTCAGAGTTCCTAACAATTATGTAAATTGTTGGGAGTGGTGAACTTAGATTCCATCTCCTGGATCTTGTTTTAAAATACCTTCAATCTTCATAGAATAAGGAGCTTGGAATTGTAGTTTTAGAAAATGGCAGAATGAGAGATTTAGGACTGGGATAAAGAAAAACTTCCTAGTGCTGAAAAAGGAACAGGCTGACTTAGGAGATAATGGTTCCCACCCCCACCTCCCTCCACCCCTTTACCAATTGGAAGACATTAAGTGGAAGTTAGATGACCACTTATTGGGTGTGTTGTAGAGGGTCTTGGTAATGAGCAAATTGTATTAGATTACAACTGAAGTCTGTTCCAGCACTAAAGTTATAATTAGAATTCAGACAGTGGTTACATCTTTAGGACAAAATGTAGGCTTTGTTAAAAAAGGGGAATGGGAAGTGTAAGAAATTGGCTTTACATAGCCCTAAAGTGTGCATATTGTTGCCCGCCCTCCCTCCCCATTTTAATTTCCTCTTCTGGATCTGTTCACTGTCACCCTAGTTGACTATTTGGTGCCTTTAAAAACCCTCCTTGAGCAACTTAGACTTTCCTTTTCCCCACTCAGTGAATCAGTTTGCAACTCCATCCTTGGCTATTAATCTTCAGTAGCTTTGGATGAAAATTGATCTTTCCTTTCCCATACCCCATTTTAGATGGGACCTGGACCTTGCATTCTTTCCTCTTTCTAGGATAAGGCCTATCACTGAGTTTACAGTCTGCTATTTCAACCTCCATTACTAGGTTATTCCTTAGGCCTATGTTCTCCTCAGGTTAGCTTGTATTCAACATTTCCAACTCATTAAAAAATAAGAAAATATGACCTTGGGCAAGTCACTTAACCCCAAAGTGCCCTGCCTTCCCCCCTCCCCCCACAAAAAAAAGAAAATAAGTTTCTTCTCTACATCTTTAGTATCTTTGCCAGTACTCAAGGCCTCTTTTCCCATTATTGCTGGGGATGATGAAAAGTAGGTTGCCTCCCTACAATCCCATCCCTGTTACATCACCCCTAGTGTTTTGTTCATTTCTAGAAAGTTTGTTCTCTAGTGTTATTCTGGCTCTAGAGAAAGCAAATTTCAGTATCAAGGTGACTCCTAAATTCTTCAGGGTGGGGAGAATCCTAAGGATGAAGAGACAATAATAAGGAAGCAAATGGTGGTATGCTGGGTTAGAAAAGATTCTGGAAAAGAGAAAGGTACTATTCAATCATGCCTGAAGAACCCTGCCTCCACTTCACACTGCTTCATATTCATCAGTGACCCAGAAATATGGTGTTCTACTTCTGCTGGAAAGTCAACTCATTGCTCCAACATCAGGAGACACCTTCTTCTCATGGCTCTAGAACAAATCAGTTTCCCAGCCTACTCCTATCTCCCCAGGCATAAAGAATAAGGTCATTGAGGTTAAAGGGAGGGGGGGGCACAGGAAGAAGTTAGAATTAAGACTGTAGCAGTTAATTTCCTTTAAGATACTTTTCTAAAGCCTGACCTCTGGTATTAGGATTAGGTTTATTCACAGGTCTGGATAATTTATGTGGTATTAAGGGAAATAGGATGAGCAGGAGATAGACCAGATAAGAGCAGACCTGAGAATGTGATCTAGCAGTCTCAAACTCCCTCCTCCCCTCCCTTATTCTCCAGTAATGCAAATCTGGGGTGGGGGTACTGCACATACTCATTTCCCTAGATTTTTCATCTAAACTCCCAGGACATCTCCATAGCACCCCTGCCAAAAAAGCATTGCAACCTTTCCCCTTCCTAATCTTAGAGAAATTAGTTTGCTGGCATTTCAGGAGGAGATGGGAACAGCAGGGGAGATTCAAGATGAAAAGCAAACAGTCTGGGGAAGGGTGATGTGCCAGCACTGGTGTGGAGGCTAGGGCTGAGCTGTGGTTGATCTAGGCACTTACCTGGCGCCTTTCTTCCTTCCTAAACACACTATATCTTAATTCTTCAGCACTAGGGAGCAGTAAAAGGGCCTGGGTTTAGAGAACACTGAGCTCAGTGTGAGAAACAGGATTAACGTGTCCTGACGTGCAAGGAAGACTGGCAGTTGTGGGTGGGGAGGGGGTCCTTGGGTTCTGTTCAGCCTCTTTCTGCTTGGCCATCTGGTTGCTTGTTGCCAGAACCAATTCGGAGTGAAGAGAAGATAAAGGGGATCCCTGGAATCTCAGCAGTTGATCCCTCCTCAACCAGCTTCATCTGCCAAAGTGTGGTGAAAAGCCTACGACCCAACCTGGGATGAGGCTGTCATGCAGTTCTGGCCCTGCTGTTCTACTCCCCCCGCCCCATCAGCCTGCCCTAATGCGGGGCAGGGAAGTCAGAAACACAATGGCTAAAACAAAGTGGAAGGAGCACTGACATTTATTTACACACAGTACCATAGGCAGTGCTGGTATCTGAGTCTAGGGCAATAGGCAGAAAGGTTCATTTTCGTTCTCCTGTCCTCCCTTTCTCTGTTGCTCCCCACTCTCTAACCCCCACCCCAACCTAAGCTCTTTCTTATTTCAAGAGCTGGGGGACCCAAGCAAAGACCCTGCAAAGGAAGTTTAGAATCCAGTTATGAGGATGGTGCTGGATGCATTCCACTGAGGCTCAGTAAGAATGTCCCAGGACTAGGGCCAGTTCAGAAAGGAGGATATTCACTCGGGCTATGTTACCTGGATAAGGATGATCTCTTAGAGTAGGGGATAATTCATGCCCAGATGGCAATTATGGCCATGAAGGTAAAACCAGCTGCCACACAACCCCATTTGGCTAGAGGGGATTCAGGGGCAGCCAGTTCCCGGGGAAGAATTTCTAAGAAGGTTACATAGAGGAAAGTGCCAGCTGCCACACCTTCTAATACAGCCTGGGCTAAGGCCCTTCCCCCCTCAGGATCTCCCCCAACCACAGCCATCCCAACAGCTAGGCCAAGGGGGGACATGAGGGCCAATGCCAGGATAGAGCTCAGAGCCCATCGTGGCCCTGTGCCTGTCTGCACCAGTCGAAGTCCCACCCCAAATACCACTAATCCCTTGTGTGCCAGGACAGCCAGGCAAAGCTGCAGCACAGCTGGTACTGAAGACTGAAGCCCCACAGCCAGCCCCTCAAACACCGAGTGAAAGGAGAGTGAAAGCAAGAGAACCAGAGCCCTAAAGGACCCCTGAGAGGGTGATGGCAGGTGTCCATGACTGTGGAGACTCAAGGAATGGGCATCATGGGCCCCACCCCATTCCTCCTCATGTGTTTTTGACCCCCTGGTACCACTAAGGCACCACTGCAGTGCCAGTGACTCCAAAAGGAAGACCAAGAAGAAGCCTAGGGAGATGATGAGCTCCCCAAACGGGTAATCCACCTAGAGACAGAGAGAAGAAATAATGAGGCAAGAAGAGGAAAAAAGAAGACAAAAAGAAAAGGGAACGAGATGAAGAAAGTGTGGTAGGACAAGAAGCAGCGGGCCTGGGAATGGTGTTAGAGATGGAGGATAATGAAAGAGACAGAAGGCCTGAAGGAAAGAATGCCAATCAATCATGAACAGGGATGGGGATGTGGGGAAAGTTCACATATAGAAGAATAAGATCCAGAGAACAGGGTTACAAAGAAGGAAAGAACAGAGATCCCCTAAGCCCAATGTATGGAATTAATTCTTTTTAGTTTCCAAGTCTGAGCCTGGGAAACCAGGTGGGGGTGGGGGGGGGAAGAGAAGGAATGTTTAGCATTCCTCCCATACCCCCAAGAGGGGCCTGAATAGGGAAGGTATCTCCGGCTCTCCTGACTTCTCAGGTAGGGACCTGGCTGGGGGAAACTCACATCAGTTGAACCAGTGGTGTCAGAAGAATTTGCCTCCTTTCCTGTCCTGTTCTGGGAAGGAGAGTATGAATTAGAAGGGAAGGGCTTCTGCTGTGTTGCTATAGTCCCACCTTCATTAAAAAATGTAATCCCCGGCCCAGCTCCCTCTACTCTACCTGCTCACAGGAGCTGCCCTTCATACAACTTTATTCTATGCCGTAGGCCCTTTCTGGCTTCTTCCTGTAAACATACTTTTGTTCCTCCCTCAGGTCCCCACATATCCTTAAACTCAGCATCCCAGCCCCTCACCTGTAGGATGTAGCTCTGGATCTCTGAATCAATGCCCTCCAGGGCCTCAGCTGTCATGTGCATGAGCCCTGCTCCCAAAAACACTCCTGCTGATACGCAACCTAGGAGGCTGAGGACCCGGCGGTGCTTCCCTGCCGAGGCAAAGGGGCACATGACAATAGGTCATTTCTTAGTTGGCAATTCAAGGAAGGCAGAGAGAGATGGCTATAGAATAAGAGTCTGAGAACAGAGAATCTGAACCCAGATTCAGGATTAATTGTGGAGGCAAGTCAGGGGCCAAAGTGAAAGGAGGGGTTGAGGTGAGAACAGGAGATCATGATATATGGACAAAGATAGGGTTAGAACTGTACCTGTGGCTGCATGGATCCGGAACCATTTGAAGCAGATAGGAATAATGCCACAGAACAGAGTGAGAGCCAGCAAGGCTAGCAGGCAGCCAATTTTTACACCCACAAGTGGCTCCATCCCTGGGGTGGAGGTTGAGTGGAGGCCCCAGGGTGATATAGAGTAGGTCTTCAGAGCAGGAATTGTTAAAAGCTGTTGTGTTGGTTCACCTGGCCCCAGTGGGCAGTGGTAGTGGCTGACGTGTGCTGCCTCTGCTTATGTAGATGTCTGACTTTGACTGGGGCTCTGCCTCTGGTTTCCCCTTACCCCCCCAATCAGGGCCCCTCCCCAGCCTCACACCCTCTTCAGCTCAGTAACCAGAAACTCCAGACTCCCTGCCAGACACTGCCCAGAGCTGTGTGTCTCTCCTCCTCCTTGTGGCTGACTAATCCTTAGGTTGACAAAAAACAGTATGAGCTCACTTCTAGGGTTAGCCTGATGGGAGATGTATGCTCTATGATGGCGGAGTAGCCCCTACCCCCTTCTCACCAAAGACAAAAGCCTAGCCTTTCCTTGCTCAGGACACTCAATCCAAACCATCCATGTTTCTTTACTCAATCCCCCTGCTTTGTAGGCTGCTGTTTCTGACACCTGAACTGCACCCTTTCAGAGGGGATTTGGGGCCAGCTGGGGCAAAAACAGGTAGGGCTAGGGCTATCCATTTTGCCATGTTGTGGGAACTGAGAGGTCGAGTCCCCTTACCTGCAACTCCAGATAGTGAACTTTTTTTTGGGGGGGAGGGGGTGGAGAGCAACGTTAAGATTTATGGGGCCACTCTATTAACACTGTCCCTGCCTCTTCCTATACCTGACTAGTGCTTTGGGGCGGGGGTGATGGGATGGGGACAGACGACCTAGGGTAACCTAAGTGCCTATAAACCTCAAAATATAGGGAATAGCTGATCCTGAGATTTAATGAAGCCAGGTGATAATGGAGATATTAACCAACTAGAGTAAAATGTACTAGCTTGGAGTATGTTGGAGTGGAGCTTGGGAAAGGACTGAGCCCTGACTTATACCCTGGGTTCAAATCTAAGTGAGACAGCTAAGAAAAGCTCTGATCTGGTTGAAGAACCTTAGGAGGGGCAATGGGAGAAAGGACAGGAGAGGTGGTTGCTTGGTTTGCCTAGGCAGGCTACCTGCATAGCCATGTTAAGACCTGTTGAGCCAGTTTTCAGAAGACCTGGGGGTGGCCCTTGTCATCTAGTTTTCCCACTACTCCCAAACAAGATTCCCTTGGTGAGCAGTGATTCTTATACAAAGAACAATATTAGGATGGACTAAGGACTAGGTGGGAATACAAAGAACCCTGGAATTAAATTTTATTACAATGGTAGGAAGGAAGGAAACCTGAATCCTTTCCTGCTAAGAAGCACAACACTAATTCTTTTTTTCTATCTATTTAAAAAAAAATAAAACTTAATTCAATTAAAAAGTCAGAGGGTACTTGGCACCCCTATCATGAATCCTTGGGATGCTTTGTTTTTGGCAAGGGAGGTGTCAGCCAACCATCCCTAAGATCTCTTGTCAGTCATCAGAAGGATCTTGAACAGGGGATGGAGGAAATTCAGGTGAAGTGGTCAAAGGCAAGCAATCTCCCCAGGTACTAGCACGAGCACAGCGATATAAGTGTCTATGAAGAAGAAAAGGAGAGATGCTTCAGTATAGCCTCCCTGTCCCCTTAAACACCTATGTAAGTTGTATGCCCCTTCCTCCTCCCAATTCCTGTCCCCTGTACCTGCCATGTTGTCGGGCAGTAACCACAACATGTTGGAGATGCCCATCAGGGCAGCACAAGTGGCAATGTACGTGGCGTGTCCGTTTAAGGACAGGCTGGGTGAGACGGGCCCATCGATGATCCTCCCCTTGAAGTCCCCGGCTTAGGATAACCAGAGAGAACTTCTCCTCCTTATGACTATGGTTCTAAAGTAAGGACAGAAAGGAAGGAGATTGGGGGGGAAAAGTTAAAAATAAAGAAGACTTTATTTACTTTCATGCCTGACCCCTAAAGTTCTTTCTCCTTCTACAGACCAGATCATTCGGCTCCTCATTTTAACTTCTACTTCATGTACTCCCTTACCCCACCCTCTATCAGCATGCTTACCCAACCAAAAGGGATGGTGCTGTATGCTTGGGAGAAGCTGCAGGCCTGGGGCGGGGACGCGGAGAGCTTGGGGCAGGGAAGTTCATGAGGGCACTGTGGAAAAAAAGAAGTGATAAAGGTGAGAGAAACCAGAAGACAGTGAAGTAAGACAGAGCTGGAGAAAGAGATAAAGACAGTGGAACTATGAGTGTAGATAAGGTAAACACATGGAAGGCAGGATAAAAGAATAGGTTAATCTCTCTTCTTTCACCTTTCCTGGCCATAGCTGAGCCCAGAACGATTTCTATTAGTTCGATCAAAGAAGAATACTCACTGGAGCGAAGACATGTCCAGGTCGATGGTCTATGGGAGATTTCTCTGGTCCCTGAAGCCCCAAAATATATATATCAGTGGTTGAGAGACCCTCTCACCCTTCCCATCTCCCACAGTTCAGTTACTGTGTTTCCCCATCTAAAGCGTTCTTTACCAGTCCTCCTTCAGTCATTAAACATGCAATCTATGTCAATCTAAGTGACCACTACCAGTACCTTAAGGCACACCTGATGCATGGGGAAGACAGTATAACTCAGTGTGTAGGACGGCATGATCAAATCACCCTCATACCCTTGCTGGCAAATTCTACCTTTTCAAACTCTGCTGGTGTGCAGCCCAGGAGGCTCAGACTACAATGGTGACTTTGGGTCAGTTACTCAGTGCCCCTTAATTTTACAACAGAGATATACTACCGCCTACATCCCCAATGCTTCAGAAACCTACACTCCTTGATTCACTCGCTTCTCAGATGGAAAGTCATTCTGACCCAGAACAATATCCTTAGTCAACTGGGAGTCATCTTCAATACACTGTTGAGCATTCCCAGTTTTCAAGAGAATGTCAGCTCTGTAGAAGCATGGTACGGTAGAGAAGAACCTTACCCTAAGGACTAGGTCCCTGGCATCCATGAGGATACGATGTCCAGTTTTTGTTCCATGCTCCACCAAAACCTGTGGAAGAAACTGGAACTTAAGTAGAAGGCCCAAAGTATTGGATGCATCTATGAAAGAAGTTCTGTAGGAAGAGGCAAAGAACCGCACTGCAGTTATCCCTCTTCTAAAAGGAAAGGAGGAGAATGGAGACCACAAAAAGAGAGGGCAGGGTGTTCAGGACCCTTAAGAGCATTAAGAACTGTGAAGAAGAAAAAGGGAGGATTAATCAACAAGCCTTTATGAAGACGTAACTGTGAATCAGACATAGGGATACAAAGACTAAAATGAAAAAAGTCCTTGCTCTCAAGTAGCTTAGCAGGGAAAAGCAATGTGTAGCCATTTAAGTATATACAAAATATATAAAAGAGACATAAATTGATACTGGGAAGAAGGCACTAGAGGAAAGGTGGCACCTCATACAGGAAATGATTCCTGAAGTGATCTCTGAAACAACAGCAGCAAAAACTAGGGATGCTGAAATAGGTTAAGGCGGTCATTTCAGGCACGGGGCAACCAGTGGTGGTGGCTGTGAGAGTGGAGGAAACAGGAGAGATGAGAAATGCTGCAGAACGGAGAAGATTTTGGGAGCTTCTCGTTTAGGACAAGCTTTGCCTCAAGTGGACGCTGGGCTTGGTAGCTTGGGCCAGATGTTTCTCTGTGACTGATGTCTACTGAACGTTATAGGAAACTGAACTAGATTAAAAAAAAAAGGACTGGTACTAGAATCATCTTGTGACTCAATAAATTTATGATCTATTTCCACATATTGTTCATAAGTATCATGATTATCATCTGTGAGCTCTAACTCAACTTGTTTGGCATGACAGTATGGGTAATCAGACTTCTGTGAGTTCATGTGTACAATGGGTAAAAGGATCTTAAAATAAACAAGAAAGGGTTTGATCTAACTGTGTTAACCATTTTATTTATTTTTTAGACTACTAGGCAGCTCTTGGTTTTCAATGATTATTTTCTTCTGCACAAGATAAAATCTAACTTTATGTTTCGTTGTTTATTTGGATGGGTGCTTGGTTTCTGGGATATGTGTATGTATGTGTGTTTTTTAACAAATAAACAATGGTATGTGTACATGTCCCTTTTTAAAATACTCTACTAATTAAAGAATATTGATTACAATAAGTGCAGAAAATCTAGGCCTTCTCACAACTGCTTTTTAAAATTCTGGCCCAGTAACTAACTGGCTATTGGAACTGAAAAAAAAAATTAAAATTATTCACATTGAAAATGATTCAAATTGAAAGTAATGGGACATTCCTAAACTATGATATTATAAGCCCAGTTACATGTTTATAAACAGTGGGCCTATGGCTTTTTAATTTACTTATATTTTATTTTATTCCAATTACACATAACAATTTTAACATTTGTTTTTTAAAAGTTTGCATTCTAAATTCTTTTCTTCCCTC
>CM053624.1:140130356-140166409 GCA_028646595.1 Phalanger gymnotis
CTTTAGAATCTTCTAGTTTCTTGGCTTTGTAATCTTGCAGACAGAGTTTTCTTAGGCTGGAAACGGTGGGGCTCATGCCAGCTCGAGTCACTCACCAAGTAACAGAACCAGTGCCTGAGCCAAAATCCATCAAAGTTTGTGGCTTAAAGTCTGGAACACGAGCTTGGATCTGAAGAAACAGAAGGCAACACCCAAGGTGGGATGCCAGGAATGACTTGAGGCTTGCTAGATTACTCAGAATATAGGACTAGGAGAGAGGTTAGATGTGAGGTCTTTGAAAGTTTGAAAGGAATCCTTTTGTAATAGAAACTAAGGGGCTTTACCTCGTGGAAAGCTCTGGAAACAGCTGCAAAGCCACCATCCAGTCGTGCTGCCATGTATACCAGGCTCAACCTTTCATCATAGCTGCCAAAGAAACCAGGCACATATAATCATCTGTTAAATCCTACAGATTTCTAGCCTCACAATATCTCTTGCATCTATCTGATTATAATTTCTATAGCCTCTATTCCTAGGTCATAACTTTACTATGTCTCACCTGGATTACTGCCAAAACCCCTAACTTACCTTTAACCCCCATTCTATTTCAGTTCATCTTAGTGCTTCTAGATTCATCTTTCTAAAGTAGAACTTACATTATGGCACCTTATGCTCAAAAACCTTCAACAATTACACATTGATATCTATGGGAAGCACCCAGGTATAGTGGGAGAGTGCACTAGATTTGGTGTAAAGAAGACCTTAATTCAAATTCTCTCTCAGACACTCACTTAAGCTCTTTTATTCTCAGGTTCCTTGGCCATAAAATGGGGATAATAACAACACCTACTTCACAAGGTTCTTGTGCAGAATGAATGCGACTGCACAGATGGATTGATCTGCAAATCTTTAAGAAATGTCAATCTCATTGTTACTGTTATTACTCTCTTTAGCTTGTCATTTAAAGCCTTCTAGAATCTCCTTCCAACCTCCGTATCCAAGATAACATCACATTTTACCCCTCAGGTCCTCTAGCTGGATAGGACTTCCTTGATTTCTTACCTCTGCACCATGGCTCTTGTATTTCTTACACTTAAAAGTTTCCCTCTCATTGCTGAATGTTGAAATCCTGCCCCTTCAAGGCCCAGCTCAAATGCTAACTGTTCTACCAAGCTTTCTTTGATCTGTCCACTTTGTCTGAATTCATAGTCTATTTGTACTTTTCTTGTGTTTTCAGCATGTTCGCATTTTTATTATAGCTACTTATGCACAAATATCATAATTCCTATAAATATTTCTAGTACTTGAATTTAATTTACCTTTGAACCTCCCCGCTTAGCACAGTGCACTGCATATAATGGTTTTAATAACTGTTTGTTGCATGAGTGAAGGAATGGGCCTCCACAACCCAAAACCACTTCTGTTAAGATGGGAAATGGGGAATACCACAGAAAAAGGTCCTTCACACCTGTCTTTTCAAAATTGGAGTGAAATATGAAATATTTCTGAGAGAATAATTTTTAGTTCTAAACAGTATTAAACAAGGATAATTTAAAATTTACATTTAACCAACTTGATACAGCTACTAAGAGGACTTTTCATTAATTTCCTTTCCTCTCTCCCCTCCAAGTCCTGAAGGATCCTTTTTTTCCTATTTAGTTTATTTAATTAGCAACCTTTCAAAATTAATTTGTCTCTCCCACTACCCCCAACTAAGCAAAATACAACAAAATAACATATCTCTGAATATACAGCTGCATAGTCCAGCAAAACAGATTCCTAAACTAACCATGTCCAAATATGTATATATCTCTTCATTTTTAGTTTGTCATCTCTGTCAAGAGGTTAAGAGGTGTGTTTTTTCATTCTTTGAACTGACTTTTCACTGACAAGAGATCTAAAATCTTTCAAAGTTTTTTCTCCATATTTTTGCTATTATTGTATAAATTATTCTGCTGGTTCTGATTACTCTGCAACAAAACATAAACGTCTTCTCAGTTCCTTCTGAATTGATCAATTTCATCATTTTTTTAACATTTAAAAATTATTTATTCATTTAAAAATTTTTTTAAATATTAAAAAATTTTTTTCAGTTCCAAATTCTCCCCCTCCCTTACTCTCTGAGAAGGCAAGCAATATGATATCCATCCTTTCTTTTTTCAGTTTATCAGGGGATCTCCCTGAGCCCTAATACACATATCTCTTTTCCTGGGGTAAAGCTTCCTTCTTTTCTAATTTTTATGACAAAATCCTTCCCCACCAACCCCTATCGCCTTAGGGCAATTTCTTTACCTCAGTTTTTGCCAATGGTAAATAGTTTTGCGTAGGGCACTCAACACAGCTCCACGAAGCTGTTTCTCTGACTGTAATGACCCTGAGAGGAGAAAGCAAAGCAAAGGCTAGAGCTGAAGACCAAGCAAGATGAAACCCAGTACCTAGTACAGGAATACCCTTATCCCTTGTTTTTTCCAGCAGGGACTTAAAACCCAGGAGGCTTCTAGTATAAACCTCTATAGAAAAATATTACATAAAAATGAAAGACATGTTCTGTGCCATCAGAACAATGGTTCAACCAAAGCATTATTTTTTCTCTGATAGTTTGTTTTTCCTAGCTGCCCCTTATGACATCTATCACTAATTCAGTTTTGCTTCTGTGTAAGTGTGGTAAGTACTGGAGGCCTGGATTACAGGATGATGGAAACTGCTTTGATCAGAACTTCTTCACTCTTCTGTAGCACTTCTTTTTAGCCCTGGCTCTGTGGAGTCCAGTGCAATCTGCAAAGTTACTTACAAGTAGCCTCAGAAATAGCTACTTATAGTCTCATACAAACTAAAGGGGTGACCACCTATTAGAGAACAGCTAAACAAATAATGGGCTGCTAGGTGGTGCAGTGGATAGAGTGCCAGGCCTGAAATCAGGAAGACTCATCTTCTTGAGTTCAAATCTGGCCTCAGATACTTCACTAATTATCTAGTGAATTATCTAATAATCTAGGCAATTCACTTAACCCTGTTTGCCTCAGTTCTTCATCTCTTAAATAAACTGGAGAAAGAAATGATAAACCAATCTAGTATCTTTGCCAAGAAAATCCCAAATGGGGTCACAAAGAGTCAGACATGATTGAACAATAACAAAAAACAAAGTATGAATGTAATGGAGTATTATTGGGCCATAATAACAAAATGGACAGTTTTAGAGGAAACTGGGAAAAGATTTATGAATTGGTGCAGAATAATATGGGCAAAACTAGAACAATTTATATGACAAGAACACTGTACAGAAAAATAACTTTAAAGACTTTAGAACTCTAATGCAGTGATAAACTGTGAGTGTATGGGAGAAAAGATGAAACATATCACCCACCTCTTGTCAGAGTTGATGGGCTTAAAACGTAAATGAGATATCCATTTTTGGCTTTGGCAAATGTGGGGATTTGTTTTGTTGGGCTCTTCACAGTCATCATGAGGATTTAAAAAAAATGTTCAAAAATGGAGTATGAGGAATAGGAGAGCTCATGCTCACAAAATTAATTAATTAAAAGAAATAGCTGCTCATTCAACATTGAAGAAAGTAACAATGTACGGTAGAACATAATTCAAGTCTGAAGTCATTGACATGCCTTTCTGCATTTGTCCTGAAGAAAAGTGTGCTGGGAAATCAACAATATCATAATTGTGTGAAAACACTACTGGAAGCTAGTTCAAATCTAGGTTAGGTCATGGGTGTGATAAAGGAAATGTGTGTGGGTGGGATTTCATTCTACAGTCCAACACATTTCCTGCTCACTCCTGACCCAGATGATTCTAGAGGAAACACGAAAGATCTGGATATGCACTGGATATCCAGGAATACCCTGGTATGTGATGTACAACAGAATCAAAGATAAAATAGTAACAGCTGACATTTACATATGTTTATCATTTCCAAAGCATTTTGTACATACATTTTCTCATTAGGTCTCAGACCTAATACTTGTGATAAGTAATATAGTATTATTACTCCTATTTTACAGATACATCTAGCTGCTAGTTGTCAAGTGCCATTTATGACTGATTTGACCAAACACATATTAGAAAATTGACATGTTGGTATGCAAAATTGATTTAAAAATTAATCTTTGTTCTCCTCTTAATTAGTCTAACTTGGCTTCTTTCTTTGGCCCATCTTAGCCTTTACCTGTATTCTGGAGTTTATTTTCCAGCTGTATTGCTTTTTTGCGCAGCTCCTCAGGTTCTGTAGGAAGCTTTCGACTCCAGAGATAGTTGGTGAGTGTCTGAACCTGCTTCTCTATGTTGGGTACAGAGCTTTCTGTGGGCCAGAGATGAAAAAGGGTTAATCAGTTAAATTAAGATTCCCTTCTTTTCTCTATTTATTTCCTCAATCAAGAGAGTTACTCACCCTGCATGAGTCGTTGGGCTGCAGTGACCAGGGCTTGTGGCAGCTGCACTTGGGACAAATGTAAGACCCCAGGGTGCTTACGATGTGGTCTCTTCCCCAGGAAATCTAATATATCATTCTCCTGGGATACTCTGGGAATAAGGTCGGCAAATGCCTGAGTTCCAAAAAGAGGAAAACTGAATGAGTTCAGTTAGCGTATGAAGAAACCTGGGTAATAATAGCTCATCTTTTTATAATATTTTAAGGTTTCGCAGAATGCTTTATGTATTTCATTTGACAAGGATAACTTGGGGTGGCACAGATTGAGAATGAATTCAATTAACACGTAATTTATTCAGCTGCTAGTCAAGAGAGACTGTTGTGGGTGACAGTAGAACAGGGAGAGCAGCACAGTGCAGCAGCAGGTTTGCTGGTTTACAATCAGCAGAATCAGAGATTGAATCCCACTTCTGCGACAGATACAGTCCTGTAAACTCAGCTTCATGAGACTTCTTCATTGTAAGGCCAGTGGTTTGAACTAGATACCCTCTAAGACCACTTCTACTTCTAAATCTATTTTAGGATAGGAATATTCCCCACGGATAGAGGTTTCTCTTGCCCTGGGGAGTGGGATTCTCTCCCCAAAGGTTGGGTTCAAAGACTAAAGGCTTTTACAGTTGGGCGGTACATCAAATCTGATGACAGTTGAACAAGAATTCAGCCTACTACTACGTACTCGACGAGCAACTACCCTGGGTCGAAGACATAACTGTTAGCGAAAGTGGATTTAATGAGCAGAGCTGATGAATTCTGATTTGGGGGCTACTTCCCTTCTACAGGGTTTCGTATTATGTAAGGTACAGGTAGGTTTAGAGGCTGATCCTAGCCAGGAAGCCATAAAAGCCTTGCAAGTAAATCAATCCAGCGTCTGACTTGGGCACAGGCACAGATTCTGGGATTACTCACCCCGCTCTAGATTTGGCTTGGAATCCTCCTCCACTCCCATCCATTCCTGACTTCCTTTATGTCTACATGCATCTGCATATTTGATTCCCTGCCTCTCATTCTCCTCTTTTTTTCTTTCCCCTTTCCTCTCTCATCTTTTTTTTTTTTTTTTGGAGGAGGGAAGCAGGGCAATTGGGGTTGACTTTTTTTCTTTTCTAACACACATCCCGTCTCGGGCTTTTTACTCTGCAACTCTCTTCGTATGCCTGTCCCTCTACGACTGTCTACGATCCTGTTCTTTGTCTTGTGGGATGACAGTTTTTCATGGGATCAAATACACACGTGATTCACTGGATTGGGGCGGGTGGGCTCCCCATCTAAGGCTTTCCCGATGTGACCAAGCAAGGTTGTTTCCAGAAGCTGGGAAACGTGCGGGGAGCACAAAAGTTCTCACCCGGGACAACGGGATTCCGGCCGGCTGGCGGCTCCATCTTCTCAGCCACAACAGGTGCCTCGATCTTCTGGTGGCAGCCATGACTTCTGGGGTGAACCGGAAGCGGAAATCGAAACTTCTGTGACCCTCCGGAGCCACTGGTTTTTCCACCGCAAGCCCATCCTCAAGAAGATGGACACGTCATCAACCAATCGAGAGAGGAAGATGATTTCTAGACGCCAATCGGTGGCCTCTATGTAAATCGTGCAGTGACGTAAGAATGTTTTCCCTGGTGAGAGGATGGACACGTGTCAGATTTAACCAATGGAAAGAATGCGCAGTGTTCTCAGTCTCGTAGGTGCGGCTGTTTCTCGGTGAGACACTAGGAGGCAGTTACTGCGTGTGTTGCAGCTTCTTAGAGGAGTGTGTGGTAGTCTGTAGGGCTGTTTTTTTCTTTGTTATTTTAAAAACCTTTGCAATTACAGTATTAGTTTATTAGTATCATTAAGGATGATGTCATTAAGTATTTCTTTTGTAATTTTACATAAACAAATCCGAAAGTCAAAATTGTATAACAAGACAGTACTTCATCACAAATACGTGTAAAGTGACAAGAATGCTATTTTAAGACAGAGTAACACTTGAGTCACAATGCCAAAACCATAAATTATTGTCAAATTAGCACCCCCACCCCCAACTGGTAAGCAAGTAAACAAATGGTTAGTTTTAATTAATACAGTTAGCTTTGGTATTGGGAGGAAAAAAATAATTTGATGAAATTAGGTGGTCTTATAAACATTTTACTTTTAAGGCTAAATTTTGAGCGTATTTTTCATCAAGCTTTATTTGTAGAAGGACAAATATCACAATTGAAATATAAACCCTAATAGGAAAAAACATTTTTCTTTAAATAAGACTGCATATAATTTTGTTTAGAACTGACGAAATCTGGAAATCTGGATCTGCATAGTTATAAATGGCCCCACATAGAAATCTCATGTTCCCAAAGACTTCACTCCCAGCTCTTCATAGTATACTTAACTCTACTTAGTTTTCAGTACATCTGCCAAAGATAAATGTCAGTCTTATTTTTCAATTCATATCTTGGGGGAACATTCTCAGCTCTTTTGAAACATGAGAATTATAAATGTAACTTCAGTTACATAGTAATAAAGTTATAAATGTATAATCCCCACATGAAGATTAGAATATACCCTTTTATTGTTCTTTCAAGGATGGAATTTCAGTATATTTCACTCAAATAATTCCATGCTACAAATTTATTTCTATATTTTCCACTTGGCCAATGTTGTAATTGGATAGAATACTGTACCATGTAAAGTTTGAGTTTATTAACTGGTAACTTTTGTTGGTACAAAAATTGTTTCTATACAACTTTTATTACCCTATTGTGATTATGCAGGGTGTATAGATCAAAGCTTTTTATTGGCTAACTATATGAAAAGATGAAAACTGACCATTTATCTGATTCCAAGTGGACATACGAAAGCAAAGACAAGTTTCCCCTCAGAAAGAAAATATACAATTTTCAAGGCCACCTATGAAAAGAACAATACTAATTTAAAAAGTGTATTTACTTAGAAGCATTCAATGTGACAACAAAATGGTCTTTGTGAGGCCCTCCTGTCGCTACAGGTGTTTCTTAGAGGAGAGGTGATGAAATCATCCTCTAGTTGTTAATTGGAAAAAAAGAGTAATAATAAATAATTGGATTCATAAAGTCTTCTCATATGCACTTATCACCTTTAAGTGTTACAGGAATTGTGAGATAGAATGAGTCATACTTATTTTGAAAATGACGAGTCTCGAGTATAGGTGAAGTTAAGTAACTCGCTCAAGTCTTTCCTCTCTGAGTGTATTGCTTCATAGTTAATAAGTGTGCAGTGATTTCAGATCCTTCCCTTCCTCATTTTTCAAATTGTGAAAGAGGGAGAATGCAGTGCAGGGGAGGGTTAGAAAAAATGGTGTGTGATTGAGGGAGTGATAGAGTGATAGAGGAGTGCACTGAACCAAAGTGTCACCATTGTAACTATTAACTAGTGATTTTAATGAAAGGCACCAACCTACTTTCTTGCAATGAAAAGTTCACTAGAGGACTGGACTTTATTAAGGGTTTTGAGTGCCAAAGAGATGATGTTATATTTGATCTGGCAGGTGATAGGGAGTCAGTTTATTGAGAGAGAGAGAGAGAGAGAGAGAGAGAGAGAGAGAGAGAGAGAGAAAATGGCATGGTCATACCTGTTTTAGGAATGTCAGTTTGACAACTGAGTGGAGAATGGACTGGAGTGGGGAGAGTTAAAACTCTCCCAGGGAGATCATTCAGTAGGTTATGTCAGTAGTCCAAGGAGGAAGTGTTAAATGCCTGTTGGAGGACACAAAGGGGTATATATGAGAGGTGTTATGAAGGTAGGGTTGGCAAACAGATTAAGTATGGGGTGGTGGTGAGAGAGAGTGAAGAGTCAAGGATGACCCCTAGGATTGTGAGCGAATGACTGGAAGGATGGTATTATCCTTGGAGATGCAAGATTAGAGATCAGGAGAGAGATTAGGGCTGGATAAGTAGATCTGGGAATCATCAATACAGAGGTGATTATTGAATCCTTGGGAGCTGATGAGATCACCAAATGAAAGGATATATGTATAGAGGGAGAACAGAAGAGAGCCCAGTATAGAGCCTTAGGGGATACTCCTGGTTAGTGTATATGACATTGAATGGAGATCCAGCAAAAGAGATTGACAAGTGGTCAGATAAATAGGAGAACCATGAGATCACCAAATTAGCAGTGTCAAGCAAAATTAGCGAGCAGAGAGTATAAAGGAGAAAAAGGGAGTAGACAGTGTCAAAAGTTGCAGAGGACTGAAGAAGTATGAAGATTGAGAAAAAGCTGCCACCCTACTTCTCACCTTGATCTGGGACTAAGAAGAGGGATATGGTATCTTTTCCCCACCAACATCATAGCTGGGGCTATTGAAGCAAAGAAAAAGGGTCGAGAGTGGGTAGAGAGATAAGATGGGCAGCTAGGTGGTGCAGTGAATGGAGTGCTGGACCTGGAGTCAGGAAGGTCTGAATTCAAATCCATCCTCAGACTGTGTGACTGTAGGCAAGTCACTTCATCCTGTTTGCCTGTTTCCTCATCTATAAAATGAGCTGGAGAAGGAAATGGCAAACCATTCCAGTCTCTTTGCCAAGAAAACCTCAAATGGGGTCGGACATGACTGAAACAACTGAGCAACAAAGGGAGAAGAGACTTTATCTGGAATAATGTAATATCTCCATGGGAAATTTTAGACCTAAATCCATGTTCTCCTGGCTTCCAGCCTGGGACACTGTCTATTTCACTGCTCTGAGAAAAATACTCTTCTTACTTGGTCACGGATCAAAGACATACCAAGAGAACCTTTAACACTAAACACTGTACACAGTACATAGTACATAATAAATATTCAATAAACATTTGTTGATGATGATGATAAAATGAGGACTCCCAAGTCTCAGGGGATGGCCTCTATTTCTCTATGCATGGAAAAGTCCAGATAGGGACTGATCAGATCCACACTCCCCTGGAAGGGGCAGCCAGGCCCTTGTAACATTTTTCCTGCAGAAATAATTCATGCTCTAGTAATTCTATATTCATGCACCCATATTCTATACTATAATATTCTAAGGATCCATAATTTAAGAGGAATGTGGAGAAACTGGAGAATATCCAGAGAAGAGAAAAAACAAGTTTTTGACAAAGGAGTGTGTGTGTGTGTGTGTGTATGTGTGATTAGGTGAATTAATAATCAAAGGCCATTTTACAATGTATAGTCACTGACCAACTGTGTATAGTGTTCAATGGAACTATTCTTTGCTGAAAATGTGAGAAGAAATGTTGAACATTGTTGTTAGACATAAAGAATTTTTCAGTAGTTGAATTGGAACAGGTTTGTAAGGGAATTCTTGAAGAGGACGTATCTTCTTCCTTTGAGTCAGAATTGTTCTGCCTAAAATCCAAAGACCTCTGGAGGTTCTGCCAGCCTCAGAAGTAAGTCTCTGATTCTATTCTGCTCTAACCTTTTAGAATTGTCCCTTGTCACATACAAATTCATCATAAGGATTTTAGATTTCAAGCTTAAGAGATCTTAGAGGCCAATGAGTCCAGCTCTCTCATTTTACGGAAGAGGAAACTGAGGCAAAGAGCTTAAGTGACTTGCCTAGGGTTACATAGCTTGTAAGTATCTAAGGCAGGATTTGAACTCAGGTCTTCCTAACTCCAAATCTGGCACTTTATCCACTAAACTACCTGAACTCTACTGGAGCAACAACGGGGAATTATAGACAGGATTGGGGATGAAAGTTGCTTTGGAGCCTTAGAACTTGGAGAGGATATGGAGACTTCTAAGTAGAATATACATGTTATCTCCCTGAATGGAATATAAGGAGAATAAGGAATGTTTCATTCTTTGTATTTTATTCTCAGTACTTAACAGAGTGCCTGGCACATAGTAGGTGTTTATAAATGCTAGTTGACTTATAGCAAATTTGAATATAGGGCAGGCAAGCCAGCCTAGCTGAGGCAGCAAAGAACCATGAGGGAGAGACAAGAGGTAGTATGTGTCAGGTGAGCAAACTACCATCACTGCAACCATTATCTCCTCTCATACTCATATGATGACAGTCCAGGACCCCTGAGTCCAAGAGCTCTGGAATTAGTAGTGATTCCTGGATCAATGGCCTTGCTCTCAGCTTGGCTCCCATGCTCCCTGTGGAGAAAGGGCTGGCTATCCTCACCAGTACCATCACCAATCACTGACTAATTACCATTCGTAGGCAGGTAAGTCCAAAAGCCTTGGGAACATCTACATGCTACAGACCAGAGTCCTGCTTGCAACAAGCCCCTGGACCTATTGTCCTGAGGAGCAACAGCTGTGGAGATGGGATCAACCATCTTCACTGACTGCCTCTCTTAGGATAGGCCAGCTAGCCTGGCTAAAGTAATAAGGCACCCTGAGGGAGAGATGGGAGGTGATGGGAAAACCAAACAACTGCCACCACCTTGACCACTACCTCCCCTTAGACTTGAATGGAAACAGCCCAAGACTGAACCACTGAACCCAAGAAATTGCAGCTTCCACAACCACTTGTACTCCCACCCCCAGCCACTAGTACTGCTTGCAGCCAACTCCCCACAGTTATCATTCAGGGGATCAACTCTTGTGGAGATTTGAGCTGTCAATTGTTTCTGCAAGTAGGGGCTGGTAGCCCTTGACTCTTCAACAGCCACAGCTACTGAAAACCTATAAAAGAACATTTTTGCTATCACATCTTTGGTACTTTCAGACGGTAGGACATCAGAAATAGATATGATTTTGTCAGTGAAAATAACATTAACAGGGATGCATTTCCATCTGCTTTTCTACTGTACTCTAAAGACCATTGGACCTTTCCAATAGATTTGCAGTTGAAATGTCCTGGATGTACTGTCTCGCTGATATTAGAATGTGAGCTCCTTGAGAGCAATAATTATGTTTTTCTGTTTCTCCTCAGTAGTGAGGAGTGTTTTGTGCATGATAATCACTTAATGCTTTTTAAGTGATTTGTTGATTGCTTCACTCCAGGTCTGGTGCCCTTTTTACTATGCAAGACTGCCTCTCATATCAGGAGAAAGATGGGGGGTTGGGGTAAGGAAGCTCATGGCCATGGCAGTGGGGGGAGCAAAGGAAGGAGACTATTCTTAGAGGGTTACCGATAGCACTTTCTCTTTCCTACAGCACCCTGTCAGGAGGTTTTGGGGTTGCCTGGTGTTGGTGTTGGTGGCAGATGGGTGGATGGGAGCTGAAAAAACCACTTTTGAGAGACCTTGGGACCATATCATATGAAGATTACTTGAAACAAGTGGGGATTTTTAGTCTGAAGAAAAGACCAAGTTGGGACACGATTACTGTGTTGAAATATTTGAAGGGCTTATGGTATGAAAGAAAGATTCGACATGCTGCTTGCACCTCGAGGGAAAGAAACAGGGGTGTGCTGGAGCTGAAGCCTCTTGAGAGATTGCTAAATTTTCTGGGAGTAACTCCTGTTTCAAAACCCATTGGTATGGCACTCTCCCCTTATTAGTGCAGATGAATGCTTGGCCCTGTGTGAGGAGTGAGGAGAAGTGGGTGAGAACAAGAGAGTTTCAGTTTCAGTCAGTTGCTTTGGACACTTCTGGACTCTAGTTTTGAGACAGGAGGTAATGGAGGGAGCTAACCCCACTTCAAGCTGGGGAAGAAAAGACTGGGAAGACATGAGAGGAGCTGGCAGTTTCCATCATGTCTCTATCCTCAGCTTGTTACACCAGAGATTTCAGTAAGTTTTCCCTTGGTTGAGATTTAGGTTTCTCTTTTGGTTGAGCTGAGTTACCTCACCTCCAATGGGACCATGAGGAATACTCTCTTCATTCTGTATTTTCTGGTTCTAAGTATTGTTCTAAGTATAACTTCCGTGATTCTTTTTTTTCTACCGATTTGGATAAATGGGTTTTCTTTGATAACTGCTATTTACTGTATGTATTTAGTGGGAACAGGGGTCAAGTCTTGGACGTAGAACTTGGGATCCTATTCCTCCCCTTCCAATAATGACACAGTAATTGGAATTCAAATTGAACTCAATCATGTCCCCTAGAGATTAACAGTATTGAAAAGATCAGAAAGATGTCACTTTTGCATGATAACTCCTCTCTCTGAAGAGAGCAGAGTGGCCTCCAGCCCCAACTTTCTGCTTCTCCTCCTGGCAGGACTGAAAGTCTGCCTTAAAGAGTAGATAGAGAAGAGCTAGCGATGTCTCTTCTGGCTCCCTTTGAGCCACACAATGACATTTCCCTTGCAATATATAGGGCCTCTCTCTACATACACATGGGGCTTCATTACATGTACAGGCATTTTACACTTTAGCAAATTCTATCAATCAAGACTTGATTCATTGTTTTGTTGGCTGTCTAGACTTAAGAAAGTAATAAAGAAAATGTTAATAACATAGATTAAACTGGAAAGTATAGTGGGCCAGAGAGCCAGTTGTTAAACATTTACCAGCTCACTGCAGTGCAGGAAAGAAAGATTAGATTATCTGCTTATCTGTGGAGAGGAGAACTAGAAACAGTGGGTGGAAGTTAGTGGGAGGGAGTATATGATAATAATACCTAACATTTATTAAGTGCCTACTTTGTAACAAGCCTGTTAAGCACTTTGTAAATTTTACCTCATTTGTTTCTCACAACTCTGGGACGTTAGGTGCTAATATTAGTCCTATTTTATGGATGAGGAAACTGAGTTGATTAAGTGACTTCCCTAGAGTCACACTGGTTCTTAGTGTCAGGCTAGATTTGAACTTAGGTCTGCTTGACTCCAGGCCTGGTTCTCCATCCACTGCACTACTTGTTTGAAAATGGAACGAACTGTCTCATAAGGTAGTGAATTTCCTGTCACTGGAGGTGTTGAAGAGCAGCCTGGGTGAATACTTATCAGGGATATTTTAGAGGAAATTCATGTTTCAAGGAGGTGTTGGAGTAGATGAACTCTAAGGTTCCTTTGCACTTGAGGGTACTCACTATGATTGCAGAGAGGGATGATTCTTTCTCTCCTTAGCTCATTTGCAGACTTGGCTGCATCAGGAAAATTCCCAGTTGCTCCAGAGCTCTGCCAATTGAAGAGAACTGAGCTCTTGTGGAAAGTGGGAAATGAGACCATCCCACTAGGAATAAGGCTCCTGGGTCCCTAAATGATTTCTCACCTATCCCTGTTCCTCTGAGCAAGATGGGCCTGTCTCTAGTCTAAAGACATCATTTTGTCTTGAGATATCTTCAGGGAAGGGCATTCCACATCTCTACTTGGGCTTGCTTTCTAATGTCTTATACTACTTAAGGCAAGGAAATGATTTCTCATGTATTTATCAGCAAGCACTTGTTAAGTTCACAATGCCCAATATAGTAGCTAATGTTTTTCAAATACAGTTTGTTACCATTGGTCTTCTCCTGATGTTTGTGTTCAGTGAAGATAGAGAACGACTGCTTACCAGAATCTATATGAGAACTTTTGTAAGAGTCCTCTAGCTTTGTCTTCTCCAGTTCCTTGTCCTTTAACTTTCCTGAAGTTTTTACCTTTTCTCCAGGGTCTTTCCGTTCATCTTCACAGCTGTAGTAGCCAGAAGTCTATTGAAATCCTGTTCAGTGGGGCAGCTAGGTGTCATGGTGAATAGAGCACCAGCCCTGGAATCAGGAGGACCTGAATTCAAATCCAGCCTCAGACACTTGACTCATTTCTTAGCTTTGTGACCTTGGGCAAGTCACTTAACCCCAATTGCCCTGCCTTGTCCCCTAAAAAAAAAAAAAAGAAATCCTGTCCAGTGCTGAGAAAAAAAAATATGCCTCTTTTTCCTTTTTTGAGGATGATAGGTGCTCACCTATCAGCCTTTTGCAGATCAGAGAGAGATTGGAGAATGAAATTGGAGAGTGAAAAGGGAAGCTGGACTAATTCACCACAGTTGAACAGCAAAACAAAAAGAAAACCAGAGATAGTTGCTTGGTCTAACGGGCGATTCAGGCTGCACCAGGAGAGTTGACAAAGCATTTGGAGAATTCTTCAGACTGTGGTTACTGGAGCAAAACTAGGGACAAATCTCTGGCTAGAAGAGAAGCGGAACTTGGACTTACATGTATTTATTATAGCAGCAGGGAGGGAATTAAAGACAAGTCAAGTCAACAAGTCAACGATTATTAAGTGCCTACTATGTGTCAGGCTGTGCTAAGCACCGATGATACAAAAAAAGGCAAAACTAAAACTGAAACAAACAAAAAATCCTGCCCAAAACAGTCTCTGTTCTCAAGGAGCTCGTAATCTAATAGATAAATTAACACGTGCAAACAAGATATAGACAGGATAAATTTAAGGAAAATTAATAGAGGGAAAGGATGTGCATTAAGGGGATTGAGAAAGGCTTTTTTGCAGACTGTAGGATTTAGCTGGGATCTGCAGGAAGCCAGGGAAGACAGGAGATGAAGAAGAAGAGAATTCTGGGAATGGGGGATGACCAGTGAAAATGCCTAGTTTCCAGAGAGGGAATGTCTTGTATGAAGAGAACAGCAAGGAGGCCAGAGTCCTTGGCTTTACAGAGTACCTGGAGGTAAGTTAAGTATAAGAAGTCTGGAAAGGGGACAGGTTATGAAATGCTTTGAACGCCAGAGGATTTTATATTTGATCCTGGAGATGTTAGGGAATTGCTGGAGTTTATTGAATTGGGGGCAACATGGTCAGACTTTTAACTTAGGAAGATCGATTTGACTGGAATAGAGACTTGAGTCAGAGGGATCAATCAGCAGATTATTGCAATTGTCCAGACACGAGCGGATGAGGGCCTGCACTAGGATAGTAGCAGTTTCAGAGAAGAAAGGGGCCATATATGAGGGATTTTGTGGAAGGGAGAATTGATTGGATTTGGCAAGATGTTCAATTGCAGTTGGAAAAGAAAAACTGGAAGGCAGGAATAAGGTTAGGGCTAGGTAAACCTGAGGCTAATTTTCATAATCATGAAAACTGAAACCATGGGAGCGCAAGAGATCATCAATGGTATACAGGAAAAGAGAAGAGGGTGCAGGACAGAGCTTTGGCGGACACGCATGGTTCATGGGAATGACTTTGACGAAGATGCAGCAAAGGAGATCGAGAAGGAATAGTCAGATGGGTAGGAGTAGAACCATGAGACAGCAGGGTCGTGAAAATCTAGAAAGCAGAGATTTTCAGAGAGGAGAGTGATTAATAGTGTGAAAGATTGCAGAGAGGTCAAGACAGAGTATATGTCGGCATCAGCAGCCCTCATCCCTTCTCTTGGGTTTTTCAGTTTGTGCCATTTTTCTCCTCCCAAAACCTGCTCTTCTTTCTTTTTCTACCTTTAAAGATACATGAAACCTAGTTCCTCAGGGAGGGGAAGACCCTCAGGGTTTCTGGCCAAAACAGAAACAATTGCTATTTACATTTATTCTGAACCAATCAGGGCCCAAACAGTGACCAAGTAGGGCTTGGACTGGGACCTATTGTTGGCCAATCAATGGGAGTGAGAGTGATTTGGGGTTAAAAAAATGTTTCAGAGATTTGGGCAGAGCATCTGCAATAAGGGTGTGATACCTCCCTGATGTCTTGGTCCTTTTGGTCCTTTTCAAGAATGAAGGACAAACAATAAACTATGTGAGTAGAAAAGGAGCTGCCCACCCAAGGCAGCTATGGCATCATTTCTCACCTAGCTGAAGGGCTTCATCTGAGTACCCTCTCTCCCTCTATCTTCATTCTTCCCCAACTTTCAGGGTTTTTGTTTTTTTTTTTAATGTGTTGTCTTTCCCTATTAGATTGTGAGCTACTTGAGGGCAGGAATTGTCTCTTGTATTCCTTTGTAACCTCTGCACTTAGCTCAGTATCTGGCACATAGTAGGTACTTAATAAATGTTTATTTAAAACACACTGACTGCCAGATGAGAGTACATGGTGGACTTATTTGGTGAACAGGTTCTTCCTCTTGCAGTTGTGAGAACTGTGCTCCCTTGCTTTGTTTTCACCATCTCTTAGTTGGGGAAATGTTTTTCTTTAACTAGAGAAGAAACTTCCTTGAAAGGCACTTAATACCCAAGGCAGAGAAATGTCAAGTAAACAGTCCTTTGTTTGCTAAGAAGCTAAACGGATAAGGATTTTCTATTTCAAAGTGCTATGAGACACTTTTATACCCTTTACTAAAGTGGGTAATGTAAATAGTACATAAGAAGAGATCTATAGAATTATCTCAAGTATTATATAACTTTAGGACACTAAAACCACCATACCCACCATGTCTTGAACCCCCTAGGCTGGCCTCCTTTCCCAAGGCTCTTGCTTCCAGTTTTATGGGCCAAGTTTGTTCTTTTAGATCTGTCACATGAAAGGCCTTGCATCTTAAAGACCTCTTTTCATGCAAATAATTAATAACAGGCAGAGAATGCCTACATATTAATGTATGTGTCTGTATAGAGCCCACACTTAAAGATAGGCTATTCCTCTAAAATTAGAACTTTTAAAAAGAAAAAAATTATCAAAGGTCCAAAATACTTTGATTATAGATAAATCTTTTAAAAGAAAAAATGATAAAGGTCCAAAATACTGTGATTAAAGATCATACGCAAGTTTTAGAAGATTTGCATTACATGGATATAAGGTCTATATTTGTACATGTAAAAGGGATAGGAATTTTGCTGTGGTGAAATTGTTGCCCATAAACATTTTTTTTTTAAAGCTGAAGCTCTGCTTTTCTTTTCATTAGTGTTAGGGCAGCTACATAGCACAGCTGACAGAATGCCTGGCCTGGAGTTAGGAAGACTCATCTTTATGAGTTCAAATTTGTCCTCAGACACTTAGTAGCTGTGTGACCCTGAGAAAGTCACTTAATCTTGTTTGCCTCAGTTCCACATCTGTAAAAAAGAGCTGGAGAAGGAAATGGTGAACCATTCCAGTATCTTTGTCCAGAAAAACCTAAATAGGGTCACAAAGAGTCAGACAGGGCTGAAACAACTAAACAACAGTGTTGCTAAGAGCTGTCTTCAGGCTTATTGCAGTTTCAATGTAACACATATGGCTCTGGCATTAGCTCAATGGCAAATAATAGGAGCTGAAAAGAAATCAACTGCTTTCAGAGCCATAACTTAGAATTGCAATATCCTGAGTAACTTTATCTAGGGGAGCTGGGTAGATCAATAAGCATTTATTAAGTGTCTACTATGTGCTGACCATTGGGGAGATAAAGGAAAGCAAAAGACAGTCCCTGCTCTTGAGGAGCTCACAATACAAGCTATATACAGAACAAATTGGAAATAATCAACGTAGGAAAGGCATTTTTTTCCCAGTAAAAAATTAAGCGAAGTGGAGAAAGGCTTCCTGTAAAAGGTAGGATTTTATCTGGGATTCGAAAGAAATCAGGGAAGCCAGTGGTGGAGATGAAGAGGGAGAACCTTCTAGGCATAGAGGACAGCCACTGAAAATGCCTGGTGTCAGGAAGTGGAGTATTTTCTGAGAAGAGGAGCTAGGAGACCATTGTCGAAGGACAGTCCACCCTAGCTACAGTCATCTTGGAATAGGGGCAATTCTTTCTCCAGAGAATTATGCCATGCCTGTGCAATATGCTGCCTCCCTACCGACTAACTGCTGGGAAAGGGACAGAGTGGCGAAGAGTAGAAGATAAGGGTTTGCTGGGAAAGTGGGTTTAGGAGATGCCCACCATGGAGACAGTATTCTAGGTATGGCCACTTAGGGTTGGACTATGAGAAGGGGCAGTTGTGTTGCCTGGTGTAGATGAATAGAAGACTTCTGTGAGGAGTAAGCATGTTCTCTACCACCATGTTCATCACCTTAGATTGTGACCTCTTTGTAGGGAGAGTCTATCTTTTGCCTTTTTGGTTTGCTAATGCTTAGCATTGTGTCTGGCACCCAGTAGGCACTTAATAAATGTTTATTGGCTTTGGGACAAAGTCCTAGTTATCCTGACCTAGTTAAAACTTTTGTTACTCTCATTTGTCTAGTAAGGGGTCCTGGTCATCTTCCATTGCAGAGATCAAAAGAAATGTCTTAATTTTCACTTGAGGGTCCCTTTTGTGCACTGTGGGATATGGCTATGTGTATAATATTTAAAAACCTGGAGTGCATTGATTATTGTCACCCCCATGATTCCTAACACCCCCTTTGAGGAAGAAGCTCTAATAGCCGGTATTAGATTCAGCAGATGACAGCAGTATTTTGGCAGAGAAGACCCAACAGATGATGACTTTATTAGCCAATGCCAGTAGCAACTCCACAGAGATGCTGCAGAGGCTAAGTAGAGGAGCCGGGTTGTATGGAGATGCAATGTTAGGAGTGTGAGTTATTCAGGTGTCATTTAATTGTGTTAGGTACTATACTAAGGGCAGCTAGAAGGTGTAGGGGACTCACTTCCTGAGTTCCAGTCTGGCCTTAAATACTTACTAGCTATGTGACCCTGGGCAAGTCACTTAACCCTGTGTGCCAGTTTCCTCATCTGTAAAATGAGCAATGGAAGGAAATGTCAAACCACTCCAGTACCTTTGCTAAGAAAACCCTAAATGGGATCAGGAAGAGTTGGACACCATTGAAAATGGCTCAACAACAACAATAATGACAACAGCTCCTGCTGCTGCTGCTGGAACAAGGTCCTTGGTCTTAAAAAAAAATTCACATTCTAATGGGGAAGACATAAAAATTATAGACAGTACCAATAGAAAGTAATCTCAGAAGGGAGGCCCTGGGATATGGAAGGAGAGATGAGGAAAGGTTCCCTGGAGAAGGTAGGATTTGAACTAAGTCTTGAAGGAAGCCAGGGAAGCTAAGAGGCAGTGGTGGTGGTGGGGGGTGGGGGTGAGGGGGTGGGGAGAACATTTCAGGAAAGGGTTATCACCAAATATCGCCAAATGCAAGGGCACCGAGTTGGTAGATGGAGTGTCATGTGTGAGTGATGGGGTTTAGACTGTGGGAATCCCCTCGGCCCTCAAAAGAATTTGGGTCCTATTTGTTTGAGGGGGGAATGATGAGGGTACAGTCTCTGGGAACCCCCTTGAATCTGGGATACAATCTCTGTGAGCCCCCTTGAAACTTCCTGCTAGATCTGACCTTTGCCCAAGGTCATAAGCCTTACATTATCATTAAGCCCAAATCTCTACCTAGCCTTGCTCCTTTATTGTCCAGCTACTTCCCACTCTTGATACTATCAATATCCATTCCTTCAGCTACTTCCCACCCTTAATCCCATTCTCTTGGTTCCTGGAGTCTGACCTCATGCTGGTCCCATCAAGCTCCTCCTTAGACTCCTCCTCGAGACCCTCCTAAACCCTTTCTCTAGTCACCCCAGACCACCCCTCAATCCCTCCTACAGTCTTTGTGTATATAATCTCCATCTTGCCTCCATGAAGGTACTCAGATTCAATCTAGCTCAGTTTAGATTGAATCTGGCCCACTTGTGGAAACTGGCGCGTTATAAAGGGTGAGACTTCTCAAGACAAACCCAATATGACGAATCCTTAATAAACTTTGTCTTCTTCCTTGGCTAAGAAAGCTTGAGTCGAATTCTTTTGGCAGGACCTGGTGTGTAGGTATTTCGGGGTCTTGAGCACCCCTAGAAACCTATGGTTCCCTACCATCATCATTTTTCTTTAACCTCTTCATGAGGAACTGCAAGGAAGCAGTATATCTGAATTGTAGAGTGTGTGGAAGGGAGTAAAATATAAGATTGGAATGGTAGTGTTGAGGTCTAGGGCTTCTAGGAACCCTGAAATTAATTCAAGGGCAAATGACACAAGTCCTGCCTCGAATGAATTTGACCCAAGCTTTCTTTTGGTTAAAGACAGGGTTTAATAAAACACCAGTTGGGGTGGATTTTGAGAATCTACTTCTGGCCAGATTTTAAGGATCTGAGCACTTATTGGAGGCAAGATGGACCTTTTATACAGAAGACTGTGGGAAGATCTGGATGTGATCTAGGAGTGGCCAAGTAGTCTGGGGTGACTGGGAGGTAACAGAAGGGGTCTAGATGGAATTAAGGAGTGGCCATCTAGGGTGGGGCCAAGTGCAGGCAATGAGGGCCACAAAGAAAGGCAGTAGAAAGAAAGGATTAACTGGTATCAATTCTGAAAGTTTGGTTAAAGGAGGCAAACAAGCTAGGTGTTTATTATTGTTTAAAATAATCCATATTGTTTATTATTTTCCCTTAAAGCATAGCGGAGCTAGCTTACTTGTATGTACAAGGAGTCAGAGCCTAAGTTCTGACTGTCTGAACAAAGAAATGAGAAAAGTTATATACATCACTTTTATGATCTCCATGTATGTTTAACCATGATACAAGAAGAGGATTTTCCTTAATGGAATAAGTTGTAAATACAATAAGATAAAAGTGTTGACAAGGGTCAGTTAAAACTACAACCCAGCATTTCTGTGTTTAATTTACCATTAACATTCCATAACATAGTATATGCCCATAAAATATTAAGATAAGGAAAGTCACATAATTCAAGATAGTGTCCCTGGGGTCAAGGTTCTCGCTCTTAATGGCCATGGACAGAGAAAAGAATGCTCTGAGTGTGTTGACATAAGAAGAGGCCTCTCTGAGCTTACTCAGAGAACAAAGAGACTGTTAGGATCAGGCTTTTTCTTCTGGTTAATCATTTCAGACTCTGAGTCTTATTGAAATTACAAAAATGGTATAAAATGTTCTACACTGGGAAGGGCTGGGTGCCCCAGGCAAATACCTGGGACCTGGGTCACATGGGAAAGTCTAGGGCCTTTTAGGGGTCCATCATTAGCTTCTCATCATTAGAAAGGGTTCGGATTATGAAAAGCTTGAAATGCTAAACAGAGAGTTTTGTATTTGATCCTGCAGGTAATGGGGAGTTTTATTGGAATTTATTGAGAGTTTGTGTGTGTTTGTGTGTATGTATGTGCATGTTGGCATTAGACTTATACTTTAGGAAAATCACTTTGGCAGCTGAGTGGTGGATGGTTTGGACTGGGAAGAGACTTGAGGCAGGAGACCAATGAGAAGGTTCTTGCAATAGGTCTGGCAAGAGATGATATAGGCCCATGAAAAAGTACTGCCTTTCTGTGGAGAAAAGGGGGCATAAATGAGAGATGCTTTGAAGGTAGAGATGATAAGGTTTGACAACAGATTGAAGACATGTGGTGAGTATGAGTGAGGATAATACTGAGGTTGGGAACTTTGGGGACTGAGTAAATGATGGTGCTCTTAACAGTAATACGGAAGCTGGGGGAAAGATAATGAACCTTATTTTGAACTTGTTGAAGTTGAGATGGTTATAGGACATCTGATTCAGTATGTTCACAAGGCAGTTCATAATGAGAGACAGGTGAGGAAGTAGAGTTAAATATTAACATCTGGGGATCATCCACATGGAGGTCATTGAACCCTTGGGAGCTGATGAGATCACAAAGTGAGTTAGTAGAAAGGGAAAAGGGGACAGAGCCTTGGGGGACACTCACAATGAAAAGGAATGGCTTGAACTAAAATCCAGAAAAAGATTTTCAGTAGAAGCAGTGAAACAGGTAGCAGTGGAAGCAGGAGAGATCAGTGTCACAAAAACCTAGATAGGAGACAGATAGAATCCAGGAAGATATGGTGATTGACAGTGTCAAACTTTGCAGAGAGGTCAAAAAGGATGAGGACTGAGAAAAGACTATTAAATTTGGAATTTAAGAGATCACTGGTAACTTTGGAGAGAGCAATTTCAGGTGAGTAATGAATGAATTATTGGAAGCCAGATTTTATAGAGTTTAGAATGTAAGAGGAGAGAAAAATGCTTTATATACTTACAACAAATCTGGGAGGTAAGTATTACAGGTATTATTATTTTGCCCATTTCACAGATGAGGAAAGCGAGTCTCAGAGAGATTGAGAGATTTTGTCTATGGTCATCCATTTGATTGGTGTCAAAGGTGAGATATAAACCTAAGGCTTCCTGACTCCAAGTTCAGTGCTTTATATACTATACTATATTTACTATTATGCAGGAAACAGTAAGCCAAGTAACCACTGGGAAAGAAGCTAGTCTAGCAAAATAAACTATGTACCCTGAAGTCCAGAAATAGGAGGTGGCAAATGCCAAGGAAGTTATTTACCACTAACATCTCAATTACCACCAACCTTACACCTTGATAGAGACAACCCAAGATCCTGAAACCAAGAGCCCTGGGAGTGACTGTGTTTTCTAGACCACAAGCCCTTCTTCCACATTGGCCACCTGAAACCATCATTGAGACGAGCAATCTGTATGAGTAAGGAGTCCATTTCCCTCGCCACCACCAACACCACCACCATCACCAACACCAATCACTAACCAATTGCCACAGAAAGGCAGGTGGACCCAAGATCCCTGGGAATGACAATGCCCTCCAGATCACTGGTTCTGTTTCTAGCCTGGACCCTTCATCCATCATCTGGGGAAGGAACCCCTGTGCAGATGTTGCCTGGCAACTTCTTCTGTGGATGCTATAGCTCTTGTCTCCTCAGTAGCCAAAGCTACTGAAGACCTGAAAAAGAAAGTTCTTGGAAATGTTGAGGGTTGGGAGAGCTCAGGTCCAGGAACCCCAAGACTGGAGTTCCCAGACAGGGTCATTGAAAGGGAGTGCCCCTCAAACAGCCAAGTATTGAAGAGGGTCGGGGCCGTCTGGAATGAATTCACAATCTCAAACATTCTTCGAGTCAAGGAGGCAAAGATTTATTATGCTTTACAGCGGGAAAGAGTTCTTAGGGAACCTGCAACCTTATAGGGCTACAGGGAAAGTTTAAGTATGAGATTTGGGGGTGAAACCTGTAAATTAGGTGTTTTGGGGTGGGATTAAGAAGTGGTTAAGGGGTGGTCAGTTCTTAAAGGAACATGCACTTTTTGTATCTACTGCTTCAGGTATCTTACCCAGAGTTCACTGGGAAATAGCCCAAGGGGGTGCTAGGAGGAGGTGTGGTTTTGACTGTGAAATATCACTAAGTCAGCAAAGGGTCATGGTTGACTGGCAGTATCCAGGTGGCCTCTGTCAAATGTCTTGTTAGACAAGATGAATGTAAGGGAGTATACATTTGACTATGTCTAGGATACATATCAGGAAGGTCAGTAAATATTATGTCCCAGTGCACAGCCAATTAGCAACACACAAGGAGTTGGACCAATAAATTCTCTATGTGCAGCTGGCTGCTATATCAGGAGGAGAGATAAGTGTTCTGCTAAGCATACTGCCCTTGAACTGGAGAGAAACAGCTGGGGCCAATGCTTTGAAGCTAGGTAGAGATGTGATTTTAGAACTGGGGTCAAGGCACAGGCATTCAGGCAGAGACTAAGGAGAAATGTTAGAATTAGGGTTCAAGCACAAGCACCCCAGCACCCCATCAAAACCAAAGTCTGTGAAATGATTCTTCATAAGTTGTGATTTTGTTAATGGAAAATATATTAAAGAAGATGCAGTACCATCTGTTTTAAAACTGTACCCTAAAGACCATGAGACCTTTTTAGGCAACTTGCAAGTGAAACTTCCTAAATGTGCTATCTCCCAGTATTTGAATATGAGCTCCCCAAGAGCAGAAACCATTTCCCACTTTTCTGTTTGTTTCCTTAGCTCTTAATATAGTGCTTTGCACATGCATGTGAGTGCTTAATATATGCTTATTCATTCATTCATTTGTTTGTTCATTCATTTATTCATTCATCCCAGTGAATGTGATGGAAAGACAAACCATAAAGCTATCAGGGGATTTGGGAAAACTGGGCATTCATTCTGCTTCCAGAGGTGGTAATATGTTTTTTTTTTTGGTGGTAACATGTTTTAAAATGTTAGGACCTATGGGGGGTGGGGGGATACCATACCTGTGATTTCATTGGCATAGGAAAGTTCTAGTGAAGAAGCTTCTTTTACCAAAGCAGATTGATACCTGCCCTATGGAGTCAAGTGATTTACTCAGTGCTATAGTATCCAGTATGAGTCTGAGGTGAGACTTTCAAGTCGAGTCAAATCTTCTGGACTCTATTCACTGTATCAAAATACTTCTCTGGGACCTATTTTTAGTTTATTCTTGTGTACTCTTTTCCTAAACTCTTCAAAGAAACCCCCTTCCTCAACTTCTCTCTATGCCCCATGAGGGAACTCCTAGTATAGTTTCCTACATCATCATCATCATCATCATCATCATCATCATCATCATCATCATCATCATCATATCTTCATCTTTATCTTCATTTTCATCATCTTTGCTAAATATTTAAAGAATAAGTGCCAGTTACATGCAAGACTCTGTGTCAAGTATAGAAATACATTAGAGGTTTTGGGGGAGGGAAATATGAAGATGTAGTTTGGTGGAAAGAGCATTTAGGAGACAGGAGACTTGGGTTATGGGTTCAGTTCTGTCACTGTTGAGTTGGTCAGGTCATTTTACTTCTCTCGTGACTCAATAAGGGGATTGTGTATAGCAAAAGAACGATGGGTTTGGAATCAGAGGAGCTGGTTTTAAATCCAGGCTCTGTCTTTTTCTACTTGTGTGTCTTTGGGCAAGACATTTGACTTTTCTGGGCCTTAGTTCCTTCATCTATAAAACAAAGCAGCTGGATTAGATGATCTCTAAAGTTCTTTCCTATCTCTAATGACCTGCGAATTCTGTGTAAAAATCAACCAATCAATCAACATTTATTAAGTACTTAACCTGTTTAATCACTGTGCTAAGTGCTTGGGACACAAATGAAAAACAAAACAAATTAGTCTCTAACCCCAAAGACATTCTGGGGGTTAAGAGGAACACATATTCATAAATAAATACCAAATATATTCAAAATAAATACAAAGCAATTTTCATGGGGAGAGCACTAGGAGGAGGGTAGGGTTTTTAAAGGCTTCATGTAGGAGAGCTGGGCTCTGAAGGGAGCTAAGGATTCTAATAAATGCTTTAGGAAAGTTGGCCAAGGGGAGATGGGATCTACTTGAAAAGGAAATTCTGAAGACTTGAATGAAAACAATTCCAATCAGGAGGAAAAATGGGAAGAAAGTAATGTGGATGCTCAGGGAAATCTTCAACCAACTTAGATATAAAAAAAAGTGTACAGAGTTTGGAACCAAGGCCAGGTAACAGAAATGAAAATGAGCATGGCAGAGTTCTGTAAAATCTTAGATCACTCTGAAGACTCATGCCTGTACATTATGAATACTGTTTCAAGAAGATAATTAGAAGGCATTGGATATGGTAAGCATATTCCTCAAAATGAAACTAATTTTTTTGAGAAACACTCAAAAGTTATTGTGAATTTAACAAATATTGATGTTTCCATATACCAAGAATAGAAGAAGATTGTTCATGAACTCATCAATCTACTATTTACAGCTTGAAACTGACTTAAAATATAAAATCGGATAATAATTTAGTAGTCATTTAAGAATCTTGTCTATGGGAATTTAGATCACCACCTGGTACAGCAAAGGTCAAAATCTATACCAAATAAGAAGAAAAGATTAGATACAACTATATGTACTTACGCCATCTCAAACCTGATCTATTCTGATAAACTATTCCCTCCAAAAAATTGAAAATGGACAAAAGATGTTGACTGACTAACTCTTAGAGGTAACTAGGTGGTGCAGTTGATAGAGTGCTGGACCTGGAGTCAGGAAGATCTGAGTTCAGATAGGACCTCAACCACTTATTAGCTGTGTGATCCTGGGTAAGTCACTTAACCTCTGTCTGCCTTAGTTTCCTCAACTATAAGATGAGGATAATAATAGCACTTACCTCCCAGAGTTGTCTTGAGGATCAAATGAAATAATATTTGTAGAGTTCTTAGCATAGTGCCTGGTATGTATTAAGTACTTGAAATTTTTTCTCCCTCCCTCCCTCCCTCCCTCCCTCCCTCCCTCCCTCCCTCCTTCCTTCCTTCCTTCCTTCCTTCCTTCCTTCCTTCCTTCCTTCCTTCCTTCCTTCCTTCCTTCCTTCCTTCCTTCCTTCCTTCCTTCCTTCCTTCCTTCCTTCCTTCCTTCCTTCCTTCCTTCCTTCCTTCCTTCCCCATTTCTGTGGAAACCCAAAGAACTCAGAAAACACCTTGGCAAGAAGAGAGCTTTCTATGGTAGCCACTTTGCATGGGCCTTAGGCCACTTGCATGCAGCCTGTCAAACTCCCAAGTATGGCTGGAACCAGAGTGAAATGTAATATAAATGGGAAATGTTTAACAAATAAAAATATAACACAACATAGATAATGTCAATTTGTGTTTTTCTAAGTCAGTATGTGGCTTACAGAGATCTGTTTCTATTTGAGTTTGACACTTCAGGAAATGACAGAAGAGTGGAAGAAATATCATGCCTGAAATAATGAAACATAGTGGAGAGAAATATAAACTTGCAGGATGCTTGAACAGAAACTTAACTAAATTACATCATCTTGGTAAGGCAGTAAGGTATAGTGTAAGGAACACTGAATTTGGAGCCAGAAAATCTGGGTCTTAATCCTAGATTTTCTACTTATTTCTTGTATAACCTAGGAAAGCCATTCAAGATATTATCCCTCTCCCCGGAACTCACATTCTGGTTGGAAAGTTAGGCTATATACATGAAGTAACAGAACTATGTATTTGTATAGGTTTTACAAAGCATTTTCACATTAATTTTTTTCGTTTGGTCCTCTCAATAGCCCTATGAGGTAGGTCAAGGCAGAGATTATAGCCTGGTTTTACAGCTGAGTCAGAAAAGACTCAGGCCAATTAAAAAGCTCACACAGGTAAGAAGAATAAAGACTTAGATGACTGTCTTGTGATTCTAAGTGCCATCCTTTTTCTACTACACCATGCTGTTTTCCTTAACAAAAACAAAGAAAAAGAAAAAGAGGAATACAGTATGCCAAAGTGATGAGTAAGTATGGACCAATGGAAGTTTTGTAGTGACCTCTTTCAGTTGCCTCCCTCACTTGTATGAAGTGGTAACTATCTCAAATTTGAGGTACTTGATGAGTCTACATACCCAGAATTATAGGTCATCATTTAAATGTGTTCCCTGTTCAGTGGTCAGTGGTCAGACAGAAGATACAGTCAGTTCAAAGGAAACAGAAACATACAAACCTGGAGTACCCACTCTGCCATACATACACAGCCCCAGTGGGGAGAATGGATACATATAAAGGTCATGAACGGATACTTACTCAGTGAACACTGAACAAAATCACGTAGCCATGGTGAATTCAGGGTTAGTCACAGTGACACTTGGACAATGACAGACACTTCTTCACTGAAATCCTTATTCAGGGTATTTCTATGTTCTGTTAACTATCCTTTTTAGAGAAAGTATATCCCTTTACTTTAGGACCAGCAGAAGCCTCCCTTATTTTGCTCCCTTGAGGTCTTGGCCATCCTTGGGAAATGATGAGGGCAGTTCATTCCATCATTCATTTAAACAATCCTTTATTAAGGGTCTTTGTGTTAGGTACTATAGACTGCTAACATCTACATAATGCTTTAAGGCTTTTGTTGTTGTTCAGTTGTTTCAGTCATGCCTGATTCTTCACGACCTCATTTGGAGTTTTCTTAGCAAAGATACTGGAGTGCTTTTTGCCATTTTCTTCTCCAGCTGATTTTGCAGAAGAGAAACTAAGGCAAATAGAATTAAATGATTTGCCCAGGGTCATAATACTACTAAGTGTCTGATGCCAGATTTGAACTCAGGAAGATGAATCTTCCTGACTTCAGTCCTGGTGTTCTATCCACTGCACCACCTGGCTACTTTAAGGTTTGCAAAATGCTTTACCAGTATCTTATTTGATCCTCACAACAACTTTGAGAAGTAGATGTGTTATTATTATCTCCAGTTTACAAATGAGAAAACTGAGGCTGAGAGATGTTAAGTGACTTGTCCAAGGTCACACAGCCAGAACCAATCTGAAGTAGAACTTGAATCCAAATGTTCCCAACTCCAAATTCAGGGCTCTTTTCTTTGCATTGCACTGAAGTTGCATCCTGGGTCAGAGCTGCCCTTGATCATGTCTGAAGGAAAGCTGGCTCCCTGAAGAAGACTTTGCATCGCTGATCATCCTCTCTGGTAACAGATATATCTTCTCTCGTGCCCTTGGACACACTGGGCCAGAAGAGTAGATGCTTCTTGTTTTTCACTGCCCTTTCCAATCTGACCCTCTACTGCAGTTACTCAGCAACCTTGCCTCCTTTGAGGCATCCATCCAGATTTAGGGCTGTATTCTGATCCTGGTAGCAGTTACCTATTGGCTTCAGGTCATTTCCCATTCTTTCTAAAGAAATTCAGTGGTGGGATGTAACTGTTAAAGAAATACACAATAACTACGTTGAATAATATGATGAGTGCTGTGCAAAGTATGAGGAAAGAAAGGTTTCCATCTGGGAAGGTTGCAGAAGGATTCAGGAAGTGGCATTTGAGCTGGGGCTTGAAGGACAGGTTGCATTTCAACAGGAAGAGGTTGGAGGTTTTTAAGGCCTAGAGAATGATGTGAGTAAAGTTAGGGTGGTAGGGGTCACAGGCCTCAATCAAATGAGGCAAGAAAATGCTGTGTGGGTAGGGAATGGATGATTCTCCTGCCATCTTACTGAGGGTTTAACAAAACTCTCAAAAACTGCTAGTCCAGGTGTCTAGAAGATGAACTCAACCCCAAACTATTTAGGTAAGTAATTGATAATAAAAAAGGGGGAAATGGATGACAAAACTATCATCAACACCAACTATAGTAATTTTATCTAGAAGTTTAATCAAAGTAAATTAATTGTTACAATTAATTAAGGGAAATCATATGAGCCTAGAAAGCAGCCTAGTCAGGAAACATCTGACTTACTTCCTAGATGGAGAGAGATGTCTATCAAAGGTAGAAAGATGTCTGCCTGGGTTTGAATATAAACCCATGTGTAAAATAATGTGCAAAAAGAAGCAGTGGAAGATAAAATCTGCCAAAAGAAAGCCTGGCTAAAAATCTAGTTACACAAAGTCATTCCCAGAGCTTTTAAGCACGAAAATGGAAGAAAGACAATGAGCAGAAGAGAAATGAAAAATATTTGTAAAAATCCTTATAATGAATTATTTTCTCCATCAAAGATAATGAACCCTGTACTTGGACATCATAGTAGACATCATACTTGGACCCCAACATCATAATATCTGATGTGCTCATAGAGGAGTTAGAAATGGCAGCTAAAAAGAAATAAAGATAGGAAAAGCAACCAGATTAGATCAAGTGTACATAGAGAAGATCTGACCTGCGGTAATATAGCTGTGATGGTGTTAAGGAAATCAATCTACCAAATAGATCACATCAGTATTTATTGACCTATGTGCCTATTCTCAGTCTACAAAAAAATCTTTATAAGTTATCTTTTTTTTTAAGTTTTATTGATGTGTTTTGCTTTTACCTTACAAACATTTGTAGGTTACAGTTGGCTTTACATGAGTAAAGGGTATATCTGATAAGAGTATAAGCAGAGAACAAGTAGACTTTCATAAGTAATATTCAATAAAGGATCATATCCTTCCTGCGTCACTGCCTCATTGTGGCAGAGGATCTTGCATAGCCCAATGAAACTGTGAGCTTTGCGGTGCAGAGTTACCTGAGATGGAAAGGTCATACTGGAGGGTTCTGACTGGTGGAGGAAATGGCAAACCACTCCAAGTATCTTTGCCCTATGGACAGTATTGGTGTGCTATGGTCCATGGGGTCACAAAGAGTTGGACACAACTGAAAAACATTCCTCAACTGATGGGAATTTATTTTTTTCCCAATTCTTTACTATTACAAAAATTGGTGCTTATATGGCATATATAGTATAAGGGAAGTTTCTACATTTGACTTCCCTGGGGGTATGTGGCTAGCAGTGGGATCTCTGGGTCACAGGGTATGGAGATTTTAGCCAATTCCTTAGTATAATTCTAGATTGCTTTTGGGCATACTTAGATCAATTTACAGCTCCACAGTCAATCTCTCTCTTTAAAATCCAACTTGGTTTAGTAGCTGCCTGTGCATATGTTGGCTTCTAGACAACTCTCCCTTCCCACTTCACTGGACTTCACCACCCCTCTACCCCCACACAGAACATAATTCCTGAAAGCTTTCTATCATTTCTTGCTGAGGTCCACATGTAGAGTTTTAAGCCATTAGATCTTACCTAATCTTCCAATCCTTTAAAATCTGTTCTCCCTAAAGCTTAGAGTGAATGTCAGACTCTACATGCATTTCCTCCCCTTCTTTAATCCAGATTATAAAATAGAGTGGATATCTCTCTCAAGGACCTTATAATTTCTTCTTTGGTACTCAGTTCTCCCTTGTTGATCAGAATCAGGTTCCTAACAGCAGTTTCTTTCATCACTTTTTTTTTTTACCTTTTGAAGGATGATTTTATTATTAAGTTAAGACCAGAAATTTTTAGCTCTCCTACTGTTGGCATAAAGGAGAGCTCTATCAGATGTCTGGACAATTGTACTCCCTCCCCAGCCCTTTGCATCTATGCTAGATTTGTAATTTCATTCTTAAGCTCCTCACCAATTTCCTCCTTCTGTTCACATGGTTCGTAGTATCCCTCAAAGACAATATTGCTTCTGTTCCTGCTTCCATCGATTTTTAGTCACTGCTCTCTAATATGTTTCCCTCTCTGTTTTTGGAATTTATTCTTTCTTATCTCAGTAATATACCACTTTAGAGCAGCTAGGTGGCGCAGTGGACAGAGTGCTGTGCCAGGAGTCAGGAAGACTCATCTTCCTAAATTCAAATCTGGCTTCAGATACTTAACTAGGTATGTGATCCTAGGCAAATCACTTAACCCTGTTTGCTTCAGTTTCCTCATCTGTAAGATGAACTGGAGAAAGAAATGGCAAACCACTTCAGTATCTTTAGCAAGAACACCCCAACTGGGTAACAAAGAGTAGGACATGATTAAAAAACAACTGAAGTTATCATAGTGGATATAGCAGGGGACTGGACTCAGGAAGAACTGACTTCAAATCCAGCCTCAGATATGTACTAACTGTGTGACTCTGGGCAAGTCACTTTATCTCAGTCTGCCTCAGTTTCCTTAATTGTAATTTGGGGACAATAACAGCATCTACCTTTAGGATTGTTATGAGGATCATATTTATAAAGTGCTTTGCATAGTCCCTGTAGGTGCTTAATAAATACTTCTCTCCTTCCTCCTATTCCTTTTGAATTAGGAATATCCTTCCAGATTAATATTTCTAGGGCTCATCCTATCGAGCTGCAGTGATATTTACAATATCAAACTGTCTCCTTGCATTAGAATCTTTATTTCGCCTTTCTTATTAAACATACTTTGTGCACCTGTATAGAGACACCCAAGGCAATGGATTTTATCACTGACCCCTTTCTCAATGATTGTTTCTGGTAAATTACTGAGCACCTCTACTGCTATCCTTCTATGCTGCAGTTACCCAATAGATGATCTAAGTTGGGAGATACCCAATCACACAGTTTTCTCTCATGTCCTTTGTCTTTAGTTCAACATTCTTTAGACTAGGTTTGCAAAGTTCCAGGTTAAAATGTGTGTGTGTGTGTGTGTGTGTGTGTGTGTGTGTGTGTGTGTGTGTGTATTGGTTGTTGTCCTTTGTTCTCCAGGAGGACCAAAATGACATCACTATGCTAGAGTCAACTTTCAGTGTGTCTGACTGTGGCTGATCAGACCAATACCGACCCAGAATATTCTGCCACAGGTTGGGCACAAATAGTCCTCGTGAACATTTGGAGTGGATTCTCTAAATTTGCTCATCTCACATTTCTTTTGAGCTATTTCAATTCTGCTATGCTTATAGACCACAGCACCTTTTCTGGTGTGGGCACGCCATGCCAAGTGGTCCTGTGTCAGTGTCTCCCATGTCACACAATCAATTCCAAAGTTCTTAAGAGAGACCTTGAGAACACTGTCCTTGTACATTGCTTCTTCTGACCACCATGTGAATGCTTGCCCTGTGTGAATTCTCTATAAAACAGGCGTTTTTGGCAAGTGTATGTTTTGCATTTGAACAACGTGTTCAACCCATTGAAGTTGTGCTTTCTGAAACAGAGTTTGAATGCTTGGCAGTATAGTTGAAGACTGACTGATACATTGACAACACAACTGACAGATATATTGAGAAAGTCCAAAAAAGACCTCAGTGTCAGGTATCTTATCCTGCCAGGTGATCTTCAGAATCTAAGATAGTTCAAATGGCAGCAATTCAGTTTCCTGGCATGGCACTGGTACACTGTCCAGGTTTCACAGGAATACAGCAATGAGGTCAGCACAACAGCTATACATATGTATACGCACACACACACACGCACACGCACACGTGCACACACACAAAACCACCCCTCATTAGGCACACTACATCTCTCACAAAGAGTCATTTATTCCTGTATTTCAAACTACGGTCCAGAAATCCAAATCGTGTTTGTAGACACCATCTTATGAATCAGATCTTCGCTTCCCAAATTCATATCTTTTCTGAAGACTTTGCCTTTAAGGGGCAGAAGTCTTGAAGATACCACTTGTACTCCTAAATTCTTCAGTTTCTGGCCTAGGAATTAATAATCCTCAGAAATCCTTTCTTATTTGTTCTGGCAGTATCATGCACTCCATAAATTACCTGGAGTGCATAGTTGTATTCAGCTTTGATAATCTTAGGAGGTTTTCTGTCCAGTCTTGCATACATACCCCCAAACAGTTCATTTCCTTATTGGTAATGTCATTAAAATGCCATTTAAGTATTTATCATTTTAAAGAGGCACACGATTACTACTTTTCCCCCATTCTGCCATCTAGTGGTTAAAATCTTATCTTGCCTCACTTCAGTGGAAACTGGAATGTTGACTTTTTTAAAAAGTTTTTTATGGGTGTTTTCTTTTTCGTATAATACCATAGTAGCCTATGTGTTCCTCTTCCCCTTCTCCCAGAGATATCCCATATGACTAGCAATATTTGTTTTGAGAGAAAAAAAATTCAACGTAACTGACTGATACATTGAGAAAGTCCAAAAATATGTGCAATGTCTAACACCTGTGGACTTCTCAACTTTGTTGAGACAAAGGGATAGGTTGGGGGTATCTTCTCATATCTCTTCATTCCAGTCCCACTTGATGTTTATAATTTCTTTACATTTACTTTTGATTGATGTATTGCTATTCTTTCTGTTTACAATGTTATAGTTATTGCTTTCTTGGCTCTGTTTATTTCACTCTATATCCTTTCACATAGATCTTTCCATGTTTCTCTGTATTCATCATACACATCATTTTTACAGTGCAATAGTATTCCATTACATTCATGTATTATAATTTGTTTAGCCATTTCCCAATTGATAGATACCTATTTTGTTTCCAATTCTTAGCTATCACAGAAATGATATAAATATTGCTACAAATATTTTGGAGTACATGGGAATTTTTTTTTCTTATCAATGGCTTCCTTGGGGCATAAGCCCAGTAATAGAATCTCTGGTTCTAAGGGTATGGACGTTTTAGTCACTTTACTTACACAATTCTAAATCACTTTCCAAGATGATTGTACCATTTCATAGCTCTACCAATAATTTTTTAGTGTGCCTTATCTTTTCACAACTCCCCAACATCGACTGTTGCCATTTTTTGTCATTTTTATATTTTGCAGGGTGTGAGGTAAAACCGCAGAGTTGTTTTGATTATTATTTATTTGGTACTTTTTTCATGTGGTTGTGAATCCTTTGCAGTTCTTCTTTTGATAACTGTATGTTCATATCCTTTGACCATGGATCTATTGGAGAATGGCTATTAATTACGTATGTTATATATCTATGTACATATATATTCTTTACATATCTTGCATATCAAACCTTTATTAGAGAAACTTGATAAAAAGTTTTATTCCCATTCAACCGCTTCCCTTCTTGTCCTAGATGCCTTAATGTTGCCTGTGCAGAAGTTTTTCTATTTCTAGTAAGCAAAGTTATCTATTTTATCTTTTGTAATTGCCTATAGCTCGTTTGGTTAAGAATATTTCTCTTACCCGTAGCTGTGAGAGATACACGATCTGTTTCTTTTCTAATTTTTTAATAATATGATTTTTAACATTAAGGTCCATTTAAGGACCATGTATCCTCTTGGATTATATAGTGTTGTGTGGTATAAGGTGTTGGTCTGACTGCTTTCCAGTTTTCCCAGCAGTTTTAAAAAATCAAATAAGGAGTTTCCCCCAGGTAACTTAAGTTTTCTATTTTATTAAACACTAGGTTACTGAGTTCTATTATTTCTGAATCTCTCTTGTCTAGTCTGTTTCATTGATCCATCTCTTTATTTTTTTTTAACAAATACCAGAGATGACTATTGCTTTATAATATAGTTTGAGGCCTGAAAGTGCTATTTCCCCTTCATCCTTACTTTATCATTTCCCTTGATACTCTGGATCTTTTGTTTTTCCAAATGAATTTTGGAATTATTTTATCAATGTCTATAAATTATCCTCTTGGTAATGATTGGCATACCATTAAAAATATACATTAGTTTTGGTAGCGTTGCCATTTTTATTATGTTCATATGGATTGCCTATGAACACTGAATATTCCTCCAGCTATTTAGGTGTTCTTTAATGAGTTCTTTGTATTTGAATCTATACACTTTTTTTGTGTGCTTTAGGAAGTTGATTCCCAGATATTTTATGCATTTTGTAGTTATCTGGAATGAGATTTCCTTTTCCATTATTGCTTCATAGATTTTGTTATTATTACGTAGAAATGCTGTTGATTTTTGAGATTTATTTTGTAGTCTGCAACTTTGTTGAAGCTATTATCTCAGTTAATCTCTTTGTGGATTCCCTAGGGTTTTCCAATCATAGCATCAGCAAACAGGGACAGTTTTTTCTCCTTTTTGCCTATTTTTATTCCGCTAATTCCTTTTTCTTATCTTATTGCTATTGCTAACATTGCCAGAACTATATCAAATAATAGTAGGGAGAGTGGACATCCTCGCTTCACTCTTGTATTTATTGGAAAAGGTTCTAGTGTATTCCTATTGCATATGATGCATACTTTTGGGTTTAGATAGATGCTTTTTTATGATATTAAAGAAAGGTTCCTCTATGCCTATACCTTGTATTTTGTCAAAAGGGTAGCTAGGTGATGCTAGGCCTAAAGTCAGGAAGACTCATCTTCCTGATTTCAAATCTTGCCTCAGACTCTTAATAGTTGTTTGGTCCTGGGCAAATCACTTAACCCTGTTTGCCTCAATTTCTTGTCTGTAAAAAATGAACTGAAGAAAGAAATGGCAAACAATTCTGGTATCTCTGCCAAGAAAACTGCAAATGGGGTCAGAAAGAGTCAGACGCAACTGAAACAACTGAACAACTTTGTCAAAGGCTTTTTCTTGCGTCTATGGAGATGGTGATGTGGTTTTGACTATTTTGCTTCTTAACATGCTTAATTATGTATATTGTTTTCCTAATGTTTAATCATCCTTGGATCAATGCTATAAATGCTATGTTGATCATAATGAATGATTTCTTAGATAAATCACTGCAATGTTTTATAGAATTTTGTTTAAAATTTTGAGTCAGTATTCTTTAGTGATATTGACCTAGTTTTCTTTCTGTGTTTTATCTTTCCCTCATTTATGTATAAGATGATATTTGCTCATAAAATGATTCTGTTAGGGCTCTTTTTCAGTTTTTGAGAATAATTTGTGAAGTATGGGGACAAACTGTTTTTTTAAAAAATTAATAGAATTCTTTTCTGAATCTAACAGGTCCAGGTCCCTTCTCTTTCCTTCCC
>CM053624.1:140166909-140184217 GCA_028646595.1 Phalanger gymnotis
GTTCAGAGCCACTTTTTTAAATAGGTTTTTGGCGGGACTTGGCAGGGAGCTCACACTAGTCCCTGCTTTCCAGCTGCCATCTTGGCCCCACCCCCCTAGTCTGCCATCTTGTTGCTCATGTCTCCTGGAACTCACCTGACTTCTATATAGTTTTTTAAAATTAAATTTTCCTTCTTTAATTTTAAATTAAGTTATTTCTACCTTAGGCTAAACAAGGCAGTACAATATTTAGCGTTTTCATAGGCATATGTTAGCATTGAAGAAGGAGTTCATGGGGGGCATATACAGTAAATGTTCTTAGATTTGGTGATATGGAATAAGAGGTGAAGAAATGCTTCAATTACAAGTCATAAAGATGATGGGGAAAGGCATCTATTGGTGGAAGTCCTGCCATGTTCAATCTGTCAGTTATTCAACCAATAAACAAGCATTTATTAAGTGCCTATTATGTGGCAAGCACTATACTAAGCCCTAGTGACACAGAATGTAAATTAAAAAAATGATTCAATTGTTGCCCTCAAGGAACAATCTATGAGAATATTATCATTATTTTAAAATTATTTTCATTATATAGATAGTCAATCAATAAAAATTTATTAAGTGTCTACTATGTGCCAGGTACCATGGTGAGTGCTGGGGATTCAAAGAAAAGCAAAAGATAGCTTTGCTCTCAAGTAGACCATAGTCTGATGTGGGAGACAACATACAATGATCTATAAACAAGATACATATAGGATGAACAGGAAATAATCACCAGGGGGAAAGTGCTAGAATCAAGAAAAATTGGGCAAGGCTTCCTGTAGAAGATAGGATTTTAGCTAGAATTTGAAAGAATCCAGGGAAAGCAGGAGGCAAAGATGAGGAAGGAGAGAATTCCAGGTTTAGGGGACAACCAGGGAAAATGTCTAGAGTTGGGAGGTGTAGAGTCTTGTTTGAGGAACAGCAAGAAGGGCATTGTCAGCAGATCAAAGAGCATAAGGAGAGGAGTGGTGTAAGGTATAAGAGGACTGGAAAGGTGGGAGGGAAGTTTATGAAGGACTTTAAATGCCAAAGGATATATTTGATTCTGGAGGTAAAAGTCACTGGAATTTATTACTTAAGGGAGTGATATGGTCAGAAATGCTGTTTAGGAGAATTACTTTAGTGGCAGAATGGAGGATGGATTGGAGCAGGGAGAGATGGTAGGCAGCTCCTTCAGCAGGCTATTGCAGTGGTCCAGGCATGAGACAACTAAGGCCTGAACCAGGGTAGTGGTAGTATCAGAGGAGAAAAAGGGGGTATATTCCAGAAATGTTGCAAAGGTGAAATCAACAGGTCTTGGCAACACATTAGATAATGGGGGGTGGGGGTGAGTTAGAGATGGTGAGGAGTCAAGCATGATAACAAGCTTGAAAGCCTGGGGGATTAGGGGGATATTGATACCCTCAATAGTAATAGGGAAGTTAGGAAGAAGGGAGAATTTGGGGAGAAAAATAATGAATTAAATTTTGGACATATTGAATTTAAGATGTCTGTGGTTTGAAATGTCTGATAAGCATTTGGAGAGATGAGACTGGATAAGCATGTTTGAAAATCATTGATATAAAGGTGATAATTGAATCCATGGAAGCTGATGCGATCACAAAGTGAAACTATAGAGGGAGAAGAGAAGGAGGCCCAGGACAGACACTTGTGGTATAACTACTGTTAGTAAGTGTGACCTTTCTGTCCCATTTATTGCAGAACCAAATGGGATAAGACTTTAGCCAATATTTTCTGCTAAGGACATACACTTCTGACTCTTTATTGATGTTAGAATTGGGGATTATAGCGAAGAATGGAGCTGGGCACTGCAAGGGGTCACTGCTGTCATTTGTACTATTGCATAAAAGGATTAAAGTGGCATCAGCCAAGGAAGTGTTTGTGGCAAGAGGGTGGGTGGGAGAGAGGCTGCCGGTTGAAAAGATGGCTTTGTGTGTAGACTGAATATGGAACATTGCACTATGGTGTACATTAGTGTCCATAGTACTCAAGTCATATCTAATGACTTGACTTCAAAGCTGCTGCCTGGAAAAATTGCCAAAAAACACACTACCAAACTGATGAGTTCTGGACACTTTCTATTTGACCTTTTCCAATGTCCTTGATTTCAATGCTTGATTTCAACACTCTTTAAGGGATTACACAAGACAACTAATATTTATGAAGATTCGGCTGTGTGACTTCAGGTAAATCATTTAAGCTCCTTGGGACTTATTTTCTTTATTTCTAAAATGAGAATCTTTCCTAGCTTTCTTTCTGTTATTATGGAATTTGAAAGGTTTTTTTCTAGCTTCTGCAACTAACTAGTTTCTTCAAATGCAAAATGAGTTTTGATTAGATTGCCTCTAATTTCCCATTCATGTCTAACATTCCCTAATTCAATGATTATCTATGTCCAACACAAAGAAGATATTTTAGGAAGAATAAAAGTTCTGGTTTGAGATGCTGGGAAAAACCCAATGACTTTTTAATACCTATTCCATAAGGAACTTCCTTATGATATATGGGGTTGTACTCTTCTCCCTGCCTTAATTTTTACCTCTTATTATTTATTCCCTGCCTCTGTTACACATTATTTTCTTTTATTCTCCCAGTGGCTGGATTTTCATAAAAAATAGGAGGACGGACATCAAGATTTCTAGGAGTATAAGGATGTAGGATGAAGGGGTAGGAGTTACCCAGAGTCCTTTAGCATCTTTTTATGACAAATCCTCTCTCCCCTTAGAGTGGTAGTAGGGGAAGGACCCAAGATAAGGAAAGATCTCACAGAGAAGTACCCATGGTCCATGGACACTCCTGTGGGCATAAAGGTCCTTTAATTGTCAACCCAACTCTTCCACACTAGTTGCCTCACTTGTTTTTACTATCTTGTCTATGAGCATCTGCTGTTCCCAAGGTACGTGGAAAGACTCTTTCTAGGGCTACCATTCATGCCTGATGAACTCAGGTCAACTATTTTCTGAGGGACCATTTCTGTTTCCTAGCTGTAGAAGCTGGAAAATTCAGGGACATTTTTGACTTTTTCCTCATTTATGTCCCCACTGCAGGTTTTATTCCCTACTTGCAACATACAACTTATCACAAATTCCATTTGACTTAAAAAGAATTGTTAAAATTCCAACTATTGGAGTTCTTAGGACACAATGACAAAAATAAAACATTTCCTTCCTGTTAGAAACTTATATTTTCATTCACTAAATCTCTTATATTGTTTTTTTGAAAAAGATCTCTTTCCATTCTCATTGCTCCTAGCCTAGTTTAAAACTACATTACCTTATGATTGAATTCATACCATGAGCCTTCAGAGTTGTCTCCCTGTCTGTGGTCTCTATTTTTTCCTAGTTTTCTCCTTTGCCAGGTTTGTCTTCCTAAAACTAGTACATTAGAAAGATCCATGGATTTGCAGTCTATAGACTTGGCATCAATTCTTTTTTCTTACTAGGAAAATTGGGGGGTTGGACTAGACCTTTGGGGTCTTTATAACACCATCAGTGATCCTAACGCACAGCTTTCCTTACATTACTCCACCCCCGAATCCTTTTAGTCTTCAAGATAATGACTAAATTCTTTAGCTTGGAATTCACATCTATTCTCAGTCTGGCTTGAATCTTTACTCCCACTTTGTTATCCAGTTACTCTATCATACCTTAATGACAACTCTTGGTTCTATCCAGGCTGGTCATTCATAGACCTGAGAATGAATTTTGCTATCCCATTTCCATTTCTTAAGCTACTCCTCTTTGTCCAGATTAAATGTTGCCCTTTGCCCTCTGGCCTATACAATAACACTCATAATTTAAGGGCCAGTTCTTCTTTGAATCCTCTCCTGAAAAGACAACCTGCAGTGGCGTCTCCCTCTTCTGAACTTCAAATCTGGAGCATTTCATAAGCCATTCATTTGGCCCTTATTATATGGTCTTGTTTCATTAGTTACTTCTTAACAAGGATGGATCATGTCACCTCTAATAGATCAAAAACTACTTTTAGGCAGGGTTCTATTGTATCTTCCAAAGTACCTTAAAGCTGGTTGATTGTTGTCCTTTGTTCTTGAAGAGGACCAAAATGACAGCACTATGTTGGAGTCAAGGTACAATGTTTCCAACTGTGGCTGATCAGGCCAATATGAACTTGAAAGGCTCTACCGCAGTTTGGGCACAAATAGTCCACATGAACATTTGGAGTGGGGTTGTTTCTAAATTTGTATATCTTACATTTCTTTTGAGCTACTGTAATTCTGCTTCACTCTTAGAGCACAGTGCCTTTGTTTATGTGAGCATGTCATGCTGGGTGGTTCTTTGCCAGTGTCTCCCATGGTATGCAAATAATTCCAAAGTTCTTCAGAGAGCCCTTAACAGTGTCTTTGTATTGCTTCTTCTGACCTTCATGTGAGTGCTTACTTTGTATGAGTTCTCCATAAAATAGTCTTTTAGGCAAACATATGTTTGAACAATGTGGCCAGCACATTGGAGTTGTGCTCTCTGCAGTAGAGTTTGAATGCTTGATCATTTAGCTCCAGAAAGGACCGCAATATCTGGTACCTTATCTTGCCATGTGATCTTCAGAATCTTCCCAAGACAATTCAAATGGAAGCGATTCAGTTTCCTGGCATGGCACAGGTAGACTATCCAGGTTTTACAGGCATACAACAGTGAAATCAGCACAATAGCTCTATAGACTTTCTCTTTGGTAGGCAGTCTAATACCTTTTCTCTCCCACACTTTCCTTTGGAGCCTCTCAAACACTGAGCTAGCTCTGGCAATGGGTGTATCAACCTCATCATCTGTGAACATCCCTGGAAAATATATTGCCATGGTAAGTAAATTTATCCACAGAATTCAATATTTCTCCATTTGCTGTAACCAATGGCTCTATGTATGGATAATGTGCTGATGGCTGGTTCTGTTTTTTGGTGCTAATTGTTAGGTCAAAATTAGCACAAACAGTAGAGAATTGATCCATGCTTTGTTGCATCTTAGCCTCAGAGGCTGCATTGAGTATACAATCATCTTTGAACAAAAAATCATGCACCAACTCCTCTCTAGTAGGGAAGGCAAGAGGATGAATATATGTTACCTATTATGTGCCAGGTTCTGTGCTAAGTACTCTACAAATACCTCATTTGATCCTCAAACAACTCTGAGAAGCAGGTGGTGTTATTATCCTCACTTTATAGTTGAGGAAACTGAGGTATAGAGTGGTTAAGTGACATGTATAAGGTCACACAGCTAGTAAGTAACTGAAGTGGGATTTGAAGTTATGTCTTCTTGGCTCTAGGCCCAATGCTCTATCCATTGTGACATCCAACTGTCTCCCATGGTAAGTATTCATTGAATATTTACTGAACCATAGTGCATTATTAATGTAGTACAGGCTGACAGTGTTTGGGTGGTTTCATTATTTTAATTAATTTTTGGGTAAACGTATGTCCCACTATCCTATGTGTTGGAGTCATGCTCCCTATCCTTCATCTTTGTAAAGTAATTTATTAGTAAGACAGGGTGAACAGGGGAGACAAGAACCATTGTTGTAGCTAGGAGGAGCCAAAATATTGTATTAGGAGTAAAGGAGAAGTGGAAGGTGAAAGGAGAAATATTACAAAGAAAGATGTAACATTGACAGATAGTTTTATTCATTCAACAAACATGTGCATTAAAAAATTGCTATCACTGCCAGTGGTCCCTTTTGCCTATCAATAGAACCCTCCCTTGTAACAAAGAAGTGAGTTAAGGAAAACCAACCAACATATATATCATTACTAGAAACATAACCAACAAGCCTACCAGACTTGTTTCATCTTCAGTACTTTGGAGTCAAGATTGGTCATTGCAGTGAACTAGATTCTACTGTTTTCTTATGTATTATTGTGTTCATTGTGCATATTGTTCTATTGGCCCTGCTTACTCGTCCCTGAAGACAGAAAACAATTCTTATTTGTATATCTTTTTCAGATTTATAACGCCATTTTCTCACTCTAACCCTCTGAGGCAGACAGTTAAATGAATAATTGTTGAATTGAATTGTAAATATTATCATACTCAGATACAGATGAGAAGAAGGCTCAGACAGGTAAATTCCCAGTGATCATGTTCCCAGGTTTCCTTATTCCAAGGACAATGCTCTTTCCTTTACATCATTATGAGCAGTGTTATAGATGGTGAGCCATCAGGTATGTAGGCTGATCTGCATATGATGAACTTGTGTGCAATGAGGGAGGATGTCTCTTCTGCTCTCTTCAGGCATAGCTTAACATTCCATTCAGTCATTCGTTAAGCACTTATTAAGTGTCTACTAGGTGCAAGGGACATAGTGTCTAGCTATGTGCTGGGAATACAGAGAAAGATAAAAGACAGTCCTAGCGCCCCAGGAGCTCACTGTCTCATGGAGGAGACAACATACAAACAACTATGTACAACAAGCTATACTTATGACAAATTTGAAATAATCCACTGAAGGATGGCACTAGAATTAAGAGGGATTGGAAATGGTTTCCTGTAGAAGTTGGCATTTTAGCTGAGACTTGAAAGGACCTAGGGAAGCCAAAAGGTGAGGATGAGGAGGCATGGAGGTTGCCTTCTACACATGGGGAACAGTGAAAATGACAGGAGTTGGGAGGTAAACTTTAGTACCTGGAACAACAAAGAGGTGTCACTGAATTGAAGAGTATGTGGGGTGGTGGTGTAAGGTAGAAGAAAACTGAGAAGATGGGGAAGGGGAAGTTTTGAAAGGCTTTTAATGCTGGACAGAGGATTTTATATTTGATCCTGGAGTGATAGGGAGCTATTGGAGTTTATTGAATAGGGTGGGTGACATAGTTGGACCTGCCCTTTAGGAAGACCACTTTGGTGCTGAATGGAGGATGGATTGAAGTGGGCAGACTCGTGGCAAGGAGACCAATGATCAGGCTATTGCAATAGTCCAGGTAAGAGGTGATAACTTAAGATCTGAGTATGTAGGAAATGGCCCCCTTTGTGGACCTTGCCTTCCCAGTAAAAAGAGAGAATAATTAGATAAACGCCTTCCTTTCCCAGTAGGCTACTTATCACAAAAATCTTGGGATGATTAGGCTTGTCAGAGGTCAATTCTATTCTACTGTGTGCAAGTAAGATTATATCAAACCCGTACTATATTACTTCAGCCTATGCCCAGGAAGTAGACTGGGGGTAGGGGGGAACATATATTCCTTAGAGAGGAAGATTACATAACCATTCGTACAAACCAAATATTATGTCACACTCCTCTTTCACAGAACTTTCTTGATGCCTGAGTAGAATTCTTCCTACTTCAATTCCTTTTCCCCCTTTTTCAATGGACAGGAAGAATTAACTCCTTGTCATGCTAAAGGTGGGGGGAGTCTACTGTTAGGCACTTAATGCAGTGGAGTCATGTTCTCTACCATTCACCTTGGTCATAGTGAGTTCTGTGTCCCTCCTTCCATTTTCATCCCTAAAGTCCTCTTATCCAGTTCTTCAGAAAGGGACACAATTTTCTGACTCCCCTCTGGGGAAAAATGTGGCCTTTTGGGCTTATTAAGGACTTTTTGCTGCTATTAATCATTGAGAATAAATATGTGGTATAGAAAATAGAATGCTGGGCTTGGAGATAGGAAAAAACTTCAAATTTGTCTGATTTTATGATTTTCCTGAGACTTGACCCTGGCCAAATCATTTAACTTTTACGTGCCTTGGGAAAATCCCTAGAATTTAATTTCTAAGTCAGAAGCCACTGGAGTTCTGAAGTCTGAAGACTGAAGTCACATCAGGGGCTCGCCATACTCATGAAATCACAGATCCTTGTTGTGGAGGATTGTGGAATAAGAAGCAGGTGAATAGAAAGGGATTTAAAAGAGCATATGAAAGGATAAAGTTACAAGAAGTTTAGAGGTGGACTTGGTCTTCACTGACAAAGTAAATGACCTTGCTCTTCCTTAGTTTTGTTGATTCATTTGCCACATCCTGATTCTTCCTAGAATATGCCACATCCTGGGTTTCTTATTCTTCTATTCTCCAATGGGATTGACCCTTCCTGTATGTGCAGGAAGAAAATTAAATCCTTCATCTTCCTACTTTCCAATCCAACAAGAAGAGCTCTCAGATCCAGGAAGCCCATTTTAGGCAACTTCCTCATAGGATACTCTGTACAGAATCTCTTCACATACTTAAAATCCACCACTCAACCTGTTCTTCAGAGTCACTAACCTCAGTTTCTACTTCTAATCTCTGGGAGTCTGGATTGGTTTTTCAGTGGAGTTCAGAGCTGTTCTCTTCTGTGATAAGATGAGAAACAACCTTACCTTTCCTCCAGCTAGGAATTCTGGCTTTGCCAGAAATTGGACAGCTCCTGCTCTTTGTTCTACAAGGTCTTTGGGTTCAGACTTTGCTGGTGGTTTTTGAGGTCAGACCTTGTGCAACTTGCCTGTGATAATTTACTTTCCAGTGGGGCAATGATGGAGGCCTAATAGAGCTGCCCCCAGCCCCAATATTTTAACTTCATTATAGGCCCACTGTACCTACCTAGCTCTTTTGCCAATGTCCTAACATGCCTCACTGCTCTCTAGAACTACAAGTGTGTCCCTGAATTCTTAGTTCCCACAGAAATGGAAACGCAGCACTGTCCCACAGACCTTTTCCCATGCAAACAGGTGTGCAATCACAATCATATCATCCATTCAGCCCAAGACAGGACCATAATACCTATCTATCTTGACCAGACAGGACCACAATAGCTAGCCAATTGGAGGGCAGCATGACCAGAATGCTTGACAACCAAACCACAGAAGGAGTCCACCATACAATAGCACCTGCTCAGTTCCACTGAAGCTAGGACCCCTCCTCCATTACCTAATCCCTTAACAAACTCCTCCTACCTTTTTAATATTAATCATATTCCTGTATTCTATGTAAATTTCTGTTATGTAATTGAATCTTTACCCTATAAAAATCCATCTTGCTTTCTCTGAAGCTGCTGCTTCCTCTTGGAATTAGCCTGCACCATGACAGGTGTCAATCTCAATAAATGCCTATACTTGGATTAGAGGTAGTCTGACTCTGAATTCTTTGAGAGGGTTCCACCACAACACATCATGAAACTGCAACAGATTTTTGGCCTCAGACTAAACCTTAACAGTTTTGGGCATCCTTGGGTGGGCAGAGACTGAACCTCAACAGCAACAGCCAATAATCTTGGTTGCCTACATCTCTGGATACCTGGGATTTTTCCTTTGTCTATCTCTTTCAGAAGCAATGTTGTCTTTGGATTTTTTTTTTGTGTTACCTTCCTCCTGCATGGCTAACACATTCCATTCTTTGGAGAATCCAATTCTGAGTTGTTGTTAGATGACCTAATACTATCACGTGTCTTTCTGGGGCTCATGGGAACAACTAGGACTGCTGTTTCATCCCAAATCACTAGTCTTTGGGACCAACAATTGGTTGCGAATCATAAAAATTAGAATTTTTTAGTGCTGAGTAAGAACCTCCCTCTGAAGGGGGGGAATGCCTATCCCTATTCATGGTCCCCACAGCTCCCAGGACAACAAGCCTTGGCTTTATATTACTGTTACATTAATATTCAGAGAAGTAAAGGAAGGTTCAGGAGAGCAGCAGTAAGGGGGAATAAGATGTTTAAATCTCATTAGATACATGGGGTCTTTTCTCCTGTCTTGTATGCTTCTACTTGCTAAAATTTTTTTTCTTATTTCTCTACCTCATCAGGTAACCAATCAGGTAATAAGAGGCAACAAGAAATATTAAAACAAAGTCAGAAGACGGAAAATGCAGAAGACAATGGAAGATAACTTTTGTAGCAAAAATAGCTCATTTAGAAAACAGATTGAGGAGAAAAAAAATTTAAGAATCATTGGATTATCTGAATGCAATGAACAAAAAAAATATCCTGTACATCATATTTCAAGAAATCTCAGAAGAAAACTAATCATTTTTCTTAGAATCAGAGGAGAAAGTGGAAATAGAATGAATCTACTGCTCACCTACTTAAACAAATACCAAAATGAGAACTCCTGGGAACATCATAGCCAAAATCTAGAGTTCCTAGATCAAATTAAAAATACTACAAGCAGCCAGAAAGAAAGAATTCAAGTACCAAGGAGCTACAGTCAGGATCACACATTTATCAGTGATTTATCAGTCACCACTATAAAGGAGCAGAGAACTTGGAATACAATATTCTTGTATTCTACAACATAGGCTTACAAACAAGAATAACTTGCCCCAAAAAAATGAATAGAGTGCTACAGGGGAAAAAAATCAACCTTTAATGAAATAAAGAGCTTCCAAGGGCATTTCTGATGGAAAGACCAGAGTTGCATAGAAACTTTGATGTTGAAACACAGGAATGAATAGAAACATCAAAAGGGAAACATGGATGAACACTAAACAAAGATGAACTACTTACATTCTAATATAGGGATATGATACATATGTTCCCACTGAACCCTATCACCATCAGGGTGTCACAGAAGGAATCTAAATAGATAGGACCTGGGAGTGGTTCTATTATGTCTTGATGATCTTAAGGGAAAAATGGACAAGGGGAAGAGGAATACACTGTGGGTAATGGGAGGAGTGAAGGGAAAGGAAAGTTAGGGAAAATTATCTTACATAATCAGGGTGCTCAAAGTAGACATCTTTACAAACAAGAAGAAATAGATGAGAACAGACAACACTTCAACCTCACTCTCATCTGAATAGATCAAAGAAAGGAAGAATATATGGAGAGACAGAGATAGGTATAGAAATACATTTTATTTAACAGAGTAACAGGAGAGAAAGGGGTGAGGGGTGAGGGGAAATTAGAAGGGTAAGTTAAGGAAATAGTACTATGCAAAACAAACTTTAGGGATATACAAAAATATTTATAGCTCTTTTTGGGGAGGCAAGGAATAGGAGGTTCTGAGAGGGTGCCTATAAATCAGGGAATGGATGAAAAAGTTTTGGTGTACAAATTTGATGGAATACTATTGTCCTATAAGAAATGATAAAGGAAAGGATTTCAAAGAAACCTGGGAAGAATTGTAGGAACCAATGCAGAGTAAACAGAACCAGGAGAACAATTTATACAATGACAACAACATGGTAAATGAAAAAACTTTGAAAGGAACTCTTATTAGTGTGATGACCAACCATGATTCCAGAAGACTAATGATGAAACCTGTTGGCCACCTTCTGAAAGAGAGGTGAAAGGCTTAGAGTACAGAATGATACAAACATTTTTGGGAGGCCAATGTGAAAATTTGTTTTGATTGATCATACATGTTTATAATGGATTTTGTTTTTCTTTTGTTTCTCAATTGCTGGAGGTGGGGGGTAGGGAGAAGGATGAGAAGGCAGATTTTTGCTGAATTAAACAAAGTATAATAAATGTATTAAAAAAAGAAAAACATATTTTAATATATTAATGGACTCCTAGCTCAATATGAGTCACCAGTGTGACATGGTAGCCCCCTGACTCTATTGCTATCATTAGCTGTATTAAGAAAGACTTAAGATTTAGAACGAGAGAGGCAAGAGTTTTACTGTCCTTTGTCCTGGTAATGGCATACCTGGAGTACTGTGTTCAGTCTTTGGCATTGTCATTTGGGAAAGACATATAAACTGCTATGTGTTCAGAAGTGGGTAATCAGCGTAATGGCAGGACTGCAGAATATATTCTCTGAAAATCAATTCTAAAGTTACAAGGTAACTACCATTAAATATTTGAAAGACTATCATATGAAAGGAGGATTTGATGTGTTCTTTCTGGTCTGAAAGGGTAAAACCAGGAATAATTGGTGGCCATTGCAAAGACAGATATGTTTTATGTAAGGAAAATTTTTCTAATAATTGGAACTATCCTAAAGCAGAATGTGCTGCCTTCCAAAGGTTATGGATTTCTCTTTTTTGGAGGTCTGTGAGCAGAGTGAAGATGAACATTTGGGGATATTGTTAAAGAATGTTTTTGTCATATCTAAAATATTATATGGGCCTTTGGATCCTGGATTCTTTGATTATGCTAGTTGCTCACTTCTTTTACTCTGTTGAAAATTAGAGCAGAGAAATAGGACACATCAGCTCTCTGAGATACTTATAATTTAAACTATGAACCTTTAACACCACCATTGTTAGTACCTTAAGGCTTCCTTTTTCCCCCAACTTGCTGTTCTTGCTATTGTTCGAAATTGACTATGAGTTTTGAGATGAATCAGTCTATTATTTAAATATATATCAAATACAGACATTCTCTCACACTACCAAGCCAACCTTACCAGCTTTATGAGGGTACTTGAAATAATTTCTTAGGACAAATATCAGACTTTCTAATTTTATGTACAAAAGCATAAATGTGGAGTTCAGATTTTTATCTCCAAATCATCATCACACCTGTCATGCCCCATGACCCCTATGATGAATTCATTCTCAATGTCTTTTCTTAAGGACTCAAAGATGGAGAGAGATGACTGTGGCTACTGGTGGGTTATATTTTCACATGCCTCTCTTATTATGAGTTGAATTCGACTTCCCTGTTCCTTAAGAGATTTTTCCCCATACTGGATGTCTTACCCCAGTGGCTATGACACACTGATCTCACAAGTTGTCTTACTCATCCTTTCCCTTAAGGCACTAGAGGTACATATAAAAACTCAGGGACAGAGACAGGTAGGGCAGTCCAATACCTGGTCATCCTCACACAGGACACCGAACACAAGAAGTTGGGTAAGTTGTTGATGGAGTAGCTAGAACAAGGACTTGGGATTATTTAGTTTGGGTCAGACATGAACAGGAGATTTCAATCCTTACTTATTTGGACTTGGAACTTGTAGAATTTTGACTTTGGGGATTAAACAATAGCACTATTGTTAATATGAAAATTTATATAATATTAAGTCCATAGGAAGCTATGAATTGATGTTAAAGGTGCTAATCAGATAAATTTCATCCCCATCTCACAAAGAAGCGTGCATAGATTAAGTCAATAAGCATTTACTTTGGTTGGATAAGAGGAGTTTACATTGGACAATAAATATAGCTTAAAATCATAGTCTTTTAGAGTTTACAGGACACTTTATTCCTTAACAACCCTGGATGATAAGATGCCTAAGTATTGTTACCCACATTTTAGAGATGAGGAAACTGAGGCCATAACAGGCAAAATGAGTTTCTCAAGGTTTGTTGTGAAACCCGGTGTGGTTGTGGGATTCCTAGAAGTAATTGGTAAAACTTAACCTAGAAAAGAGCCCATGTGGGACACAAAGTTTGCAAAGCAACTTGTGAGAAAGGAAAAAGAGGGATTCTCCTTAACATGATCACATCCCACTACAACTTTCTTCCAAAGGATTCCTTAGGATAGTGAAAGACTTAATAGATAAGGTTTTTTTCAATGTGGGAGAAATTCCTAGACCATTTCAGAAAAATATCTACCCTTTCTTATGGTTTTCCCCATTCCTTTCTTTGAATGGCAAAACTACCAAACTTAAAGTCATAAAAGCTTCTCCTTTTTTCCTGCCAATTCCTGAGAGTCTTGACAGTAGTTGTCAGTACTGTTTCTAACTTCGATTTCTCCTTGAAAAAGGATAGAGGCAACATGGTGCAGTGGAAAGAATGGTGAAGGTGGTCCTTAGAAGGTCTAATCTCATCTCTGCCACTACCTTTATTGGCTTTGAGGAAACTATTTTTACTCCCTTGGCTTCAGTTTCTTCATCTGTAAAATGAATGAATCATAGGTAGAGTGATTCAGTCAGTTGTCAGAGACAGTTACTCCACACTCAGGAGACAGACCAGGAAAAAACAAACAAATATGTGAATGAGGGCCTGCCTAGGGGAATTGCATAGAAGTATTCTTTGTTGAGGGTCTAGAGTCAAAACCTACTGGCAATAGTGAGAGACCTTGGGAAAGAAGACCAATCACCTATGGAAAGTGGAAGAAAAAGAAAGTCAATCACATTGAGGGAGGAGAATGATGTTCTTTTGAAAAACCCTTAAGATATTGGTGTCTCCTTTCCTTCAGGATAACCAGGCTATGTCAGGTAGTTGCTATGTACCTAAGGATATGATGTAATCTATAGTAGATCCCAAACTATGAAATAATGACGTAGGAGAGCCCTAGGTTTGGAGTAAGAAAACCTAGATTAAAATTCCTGGCTCTTCTACTTACTAGCTAGCTATAAGACCTCAATTAAGTTACTTAATCACTTCTTGTTTTTTATCAGTAAAATATGGTGTTTGGACTAAATGATTTCCAAGGTGTCTTCTAGCTCTGAACCATAGAATACTAAGAGCTACTAACAGAGGTTAAAGTGTATTTGAAGGAATTCCATCACAGAGTCCCCAGTAATGTAGGAAGTTTGCCCAGCTCATTTTGAGGGACTCCACTTCCAGCCCATATTTCCTTACACTTTGAAAAAACTTCGTTTTTGTTGAAGGGAGTGGGCGTTAGAAAGGGAGCAGGAAAATGCTAAATCAGGTAACTCAGAATGACTGAGGGATTGGAGGTGTACTGCTTACTGGGGTATCTCTCAGGCAGTAAGAATCCTTTCTGGCCTCGAAAATCGGTTTTGCTACCCAGTAAAAGAATGCCTATGGTGAACTCTGAAGGGCTTTAATATCCAGAAAAGCTATTGTAGAGATAAGGCCTGGGCTATTATTTAATAAGCACATTAGGCCCTCTAACTAGGTTTTAATGGTTACTAAAGGGCTAATGAAAAAATGTTTAATTGTATGAATGACCAACATATAATAAATTGACAGACATCCAAATTTTACTTACAATTTTATCTGAAAAAAATAGATTTAATTATTGATTACTCATCTACCCATAGAATCCAATACACAATATTCACCAAAAAGCTTATGAAACAGGAGCCCCAAAGGCTTACAGGAACCTTCCTCTGTCTCTAAGATTGATTCCTTTTCCAAGATGTGTGTTTTCTTCATTGATCTCCCTTCCTTTTCCAAGTAGAATTCCTTTGCTGAGTGAAGCCACAATGATTCCAGAAAGGTCACTCCTCTTGTTGTCCATGCTGGCTCTGCTGGTCTTGGTGCTGAGCCAGCATTCCTTAGCAGAGTCTCAAGAAAAAAAGTTTAAGAGGCAGCATGTGGACTCAGGCCAAAAAGGCAATCCTGGAAAAAAATACTGCGACAAGATAATGCCGAAACGGGGCATGACAAAAGGGAAATGCAAGCCAGTCAATACCTTCGTGCATGAATCTTACCAGACAATCCAGAATATTTGCCATGAGGCAAATACAGCGTGTGCAAAGGCAAAAATGCACAACTGTCACAAAAGCAGTCATCCCCTGAGAATCACCGAATGCCACCTTACAGGAGGTTCCAAGCCAGGCAAATGTAGATACTGGGTGAAAAGTGCTAAGAAACATGTCATTGTGGCCTGTGGAGGGAATCCCTTGAAGCCAACACACCTTGATGCCACCAAATAGGAGAGAGTCTGAGGAGAGAGAAGCAGAAAGAACCCTGAGTCACCACCTAATACCTGACAAAATTTGTGAAATGGTACCTCCCTTCCACTTCTGGCACCTCTTGTTACTCAACCATGTCCTTAGGTACTTGTGTACTCAGCACATGAGGTTGGGAACAAGGTTGGGGCTGGATCCTGTCTCAAGTGTATCCCCTCTATTTGGCAGAGATATGGTGGAGCTGGGATACTTTGGGCAGAGGGAGAATATAAAAGTCCCAAATGTTAATTTTCTCAACTGTTTTCAATAAAACGTATCTCCTTATGGAGTTCTCTGAAGCCACACACTTTCAGTCTGTTTCTTTGGTTGTCTTTCCACAAAATTTCAGTGGAAACCATGGTGAGCATATGAGATTTGAATTCCTCTCTCTGGGTATCCTGGTCCATAGAGCTGGTAGTCTTATTTCATTCTCCTGAGGGATTTCTCATAGGCATAATCCAGTTGCTGAAAGTATACCTTCCCACGTAGGACAGAATATAGAAGTTTAGAGCTACAAGGTAACTTCGAAATCATTGAGTACCCTTCATTTTATAGATGAAAAAATTTGAGTTCCAGAGAGGGAAAGAGACTTATTTAAGGTCAAATAGCTAGTATGTGACCGATCAACTGTATCAGCAAGTTAATAATCACAATATAGATGATAATTGTCAAAATGCCTATGTGGTTCTGTATCGCAAAATACACGAGACTCTCCACATAGAAGGTAGAAGAAATAAACCATTTACTCAGACACCAGAGGACTAGATCCCACAACCAATACACCCAATCCATCACAGCAGCAAAGAATTTGATACACAATACCACAGAACTTCTTCTGGGCCCCCTGCTGGGGCCTTCCCACAAACAAACTCACTCACAGCCACCACATGTCTGCTCTCTTTCCCTCAATTCTAACTGTCATAACTGCTCTCTCAGCATTTCCTGTGACACAACTTCCTTTTCCTCTCAGTAAGCTCCTCTCACCACATGTGATTTAGGCTTCCTGTGTTGTAAGCAGGTCACATGGTCTATTAATGGGTGGGAAAGATCTTCAAATCTAAATTGCTATTATATCAACTGACCCCAGAACTCCTTTCAGCCTTTCCATGTCACCCAATAGCATTCTGAGGCAGTTAGATGGTACAGCAGATAGAGAGCTGGGCCTGGAGTCAGGAAGACTTGAGTTCAAATGCAGCCTCAGACACTTACTAGCTCTGTGACGCTGAGCAACTCCTTTACTTTCTATTTTCCTCAGTTTCCTCAACTGTAAAAAAACACCTTTTTCATAAGGTTGTTATAAAGGTTAAATGAAATAATATTTGTAAAGTGTTTAACACAGTGCCTGGCATGTAGTAAGTGCCATATAGAGACTTATTCCTTTTTCCCTTTCCCTTGCCTTCTCTGAGGGAGGAAGGATAGCATTAAGAGGCAAGGGCAGAGATGGTATAATCTACAGAAGGCCTGACCTGCCCTGGAGTCTGCAAGTTTAGGGTAAATACTATTAATTCTACTTCCTTTCTTTGCATCATGGTTAGATTTTTTGATGTGAAGATGATCATAATTATCTTCTATACCTAAACACCTCTCCAAAGTGACCAATATTTCTGTCCTGAGAGAGTTACTAGGAAAGAAATATTTTAGTTTCCCATCCTTGCTTTGCTGGGTCTCACCTGTTTTCTTGATTCTCATCTTCCACATATAGATTGTGGTTTAATAATAATAGCAAATAAGCAATCATTTAATTTAAGTGCATTAAGTTTTTTTTTTAAATTTATTTTTGACATGTTTGGTTTTCACCATTGATTTTCACAGGCGTTTGAATTACCAGTTTTCTCCCCATTTCCT
>CM053624.1:140184717-140201099 GCA_028646595.1 Phalanger gymnotis
ATAATGATTTTTGTTGTTTTTGTTATTGATATGGTCAATTATGTTGATAGCTTAACTAATATTGAACCAGCTCTGAATTCCTAGTATAAATCTTACCTGGCCATTATGTATGATATTTGTGATATATTTTTGTAATCTCATTGCTAGTATTTTATTTAATATTTTTGCATCATTATTGATTAAGGAAATTAGCCTATAATTTTGTTTCTCTGTTTTTACTCTCCCTAGTTTAGGTATCAATACCATATTTGTGTCATAAAAGGAATTTGGTAGGACTCCTTCTTTACGTATTTTTTCAAATAGTTTATATAGTATTGGGATTAATTGTTCCTTGAATATTTGGTAGAATTCACTTGTAAATACATATGGTCCTGGGGACTTTTTCTCAGGGAGTTCATTGATAAATGATTCAATTTCTTTTTCTAAGATTGAGTTATTTAAGTATTCTGTTTTCTCTTCTGTTAATTTGGGCAGTTTATATTTTTGTAAATATTCATCCACTTCACTTAGATTGTCAGTTTTGGCATATAGTTGGGCAAAGTAACTCCTAATAATTGCTTTAATTTCGTCTTCATTGGTGGCACACTCACCTTTTTCAGTTTTGATATTAGTAAATTGGTTTTCTCCTTTCTTTCTTAAAATTATTTATTTATTTAGAGTATTTATTAATTTATTTATTTTTAGTTTTCCACGTTCATTTTCACAAGATTTTGAATTCTAAATTTTCTCCCCATCTCTCCCCTCCCCCAACCCTAAGATGGCATACATTGTGATTACCCCATTCCCCAGTCTGCCCTCCCTTCTATCACCCTCCCCCATCCCTTCCCCCTTACTTTCTTGTAGGGCAAGATAGTTTTCTATATGCCATTGCCTGTTTATCTTATTTTGCAGTTGTATGTAAAAACAATTTTTAACATTTGTTTTTTAAAACATTGAGTTCCAAATTCTCTCCCTTCTTCCTTCCTCATCCACTCTCATTGAGAAGGCAAGCAATTCAATATAGGTTATACATGTGTAGTTATGCAAAACTTCCATAATAGTCATGTTGGGAAAGACTATATTTTGCTCCATCCTATCCTGCCCCCCATTTATTCTGTTTTCTCCTTTGAGCCTTTGCAAAAAGTGTTTGCTTCTGACTATCCCTGTCCCCAATCTGCCCCCCTTTCTATCATCCCCATCCCTTATCCCCTTGCCCCTGTTTTCCTATAGAGTAAGCTACCCAATTGAGTGTGTATGTTATTCCCTCCTTAAGCCAAATCCAATGAGAGTAAGTTTCACTCATTCCCTTTCACCAACCCCCTCTTCCCCTCCACTGTAAAAACTTTTTCTTTCCTCTTTTATGTGAGACAATTTACCCTATTCTATCTATCCCTTTATCCTTCTCCCAATATATTTCTCTCTCACCCCTTAATTTTATTTTTTAGATATCATCCCTTCATATTCAACTCACCCTGTGCCCTGTGTGTGTGTAATAATATATATGTAATATATATATATATATAATTTTCCCTCCAACTACCCTAATAATGAGAAAGGTCTCATGAGTTACAAATATCATCTTTCCATGTAGAAATGCAAAGACTTCAACTTTAATAAGTTCCTTATGATTTCTCTTTCCTGTTTACCTTTTCATGATTCTCTCAGCTCTGGTCTTTTCATTAAGAATGCTTGAAAGTCCTCTATTTCATTGAATATTCATTTTCCCCCATTAGATATTATACTTAGTTTTGCTGGGTAGGTGATTCTTGGTTTTAATCCTAGCTCCTTTGACCTCCAGAATATTATATTCCAAGCCCTCTGATCCCTTAATGTAGGAGCTGCTAGATCTTGTGTTATCCTGATTGTGTTTCCACAATCCTTGAATTGTTTCTCTCTGGCTGCTTGCAATATTTTCCCCTTGACCTGGGAACTCTGGAATTTGGCTTCAATATTCCTAGGAGTTTTCCTTTTTGGGATCTCTTTCAAGAGGCGATCAGTAGATTCTTTCAATTTCTATTTTGCCCTCTAGTTCTAGAATATCAGGGCAGTGTTCCTGGATAATTTTTTGAAAGATGATATCTAGGCTCTTTTTTTATTGTGGCTTTCAAATAGTCCAATAATTTTAAAATTATCTCTCCTGGATATCTTTTCTAGTTCAGTGGTTTTTTTCAATGAGATATTTCACATTGTCTTCTATTTTTTAATTCTTTTGGTTCTGTTTTATAATTTGTTGATTTTTCATAAAGTCATTAGCTACCATTTGCTTCATTCTAATTTTTAAGGAATTATTTTATTCAGTGAGCTTTTGGACCTCCTTTTCCATTTGGCCAATTCTGCTTTTTATGGCATTGTTCTCCTCATTGGCTTTTTGGATCTCTTTTGCTATTTGGGTTAGTCTATTTTTTAAGGTGTTATTTTCTTCAGTATTTTTTTGGGTCTCCTTTAGCAAGCTATTGATTCATTTTTCATGATTTTCTTGCATCACTGTTATTTCTCTTCCCAATTTTTCTCTACTTCTATTACTTGATTTTCAAACTCCTTTTTGAACTCTTCCATGGCCTGAGGCAAATTCATATTTTTCTTGGAGACTTTCGATGTAGGACCTTTGACTTTGTTGTGTTCTTCTGGTTGTATGCTTTGATCTTCATTGTTACCAAAATAAGATTCTATAGTCTGATTGTTTTTTTACATTGTTTGCTCATTTTCTCAGCCAATTACTTGACTCTTGAGCTTTTCATCAATGTAGGACTCTGCTTCCAGAGTGGAGAGTGCACTGTCCCAAGCTTCAGGGATTTTGTGAGGCTGTTTTCAGAGATATTTCTACACAAAAGATATTTACACAGAGATATTTCTACAAAAATTTACACCTGTAAATTTTTAGTTCTTCTAAGGTGGTATGATCAAAGGAGAGGTGTTTACTCCTCTTCTGGCATGTGCTCTGGTTTGTGAGTGACCTCAAGCACCCTTTTCCGCCTTAGAACTGTGAGGAGGATTTGCTCACCATAGCTGCCACAAGTTCTGCCACATCAGTGTTCCTCCTCATCCCAGGACCACCACCCAGGTTTGTGACCCAGATCCAAGCAGGGCAAAGCGAGGGTATCCTGCCTTAGCACCAGCAAAGAGCTCCCTGCAATCCTGCTATGATCAGCTGCTTGATCCTGTTCTGTCTGTGGGCCTGGAGCTCCAGAAGCTGCTGCCACTAGTACTGCTGCTACCACTGCTGGGGCTGGGGTCTGACTACCCTGCTGAGCTGGGGCTGGGGCCTGATCACCCTCCTGTCTCACCCACGTCTGACAGAGTTTTCCACTGACCTTCTACATTGTCTTTGGCATTTGTGGGTTGAGAAGTCTATAAACCACCACAGCTGCCAGTTATTCAGTCCCCTGAGGCCTGCTCCAGCCCCATCTGTGCTGGCGCAGCCCACACTGGACTGTACTCTGCTCCTAGCCTGGTATGACAGACCTTTCCTGCCGACCTTCTATGTTGTCTTGGGCTGGAGATTTATTTCACTCTGTCATATTGTGGGTTCTGTAGCTCCGGAATTTGTTTAGAGTCATTTTTTACAGGTATTTGGAGGGGCTTGGGGGAAAGCTCAAGCAAGTCCCTACTTTTACTCTGCCATCTTGGCTCCACCCCTCTTCTTCCTTTTTAAAAAAAATCAAGTTAACTCATAGTTTATTTTATTTTCTAAAATAAAACCAGTGCTTATTTTTATTTGTTAATTCAATTTTATTTTACTTTTTATTTTATTAATCTCCCCTTTGATTTTCAGGATTTCCATTTTGGTATTTACTTGGGAATCTCTAATTTGTTCTTTTTCATATTTTTAAGTTGTATGCTCCCATTCATTGATCTACTCTTTCTCTCTCTTATTAATGTTCACATTTAGAGATATAAATTCTCCCCTAAGTACTGCTTTGCCTGCATCTCACACATTATGGAATGTTGACTCATTGTTGTCATTGTCTTTAATGAAATTATTGATTATTTCTAGGCTTTGTTTTTTGACCCACTCATTCTTTAGGATTATTTAGTTTCTAGTGAATTTTAATCTATGTTTCCTTGATTCTTTATTGAATGTAATTTTTATAGTATTATGGTCTGAAAAAGGTACATTTAATATTTCTTTTTAGCATTTGTTTGTGAGGTTTTTGTGCCCTAATACATGGTCAATTTTTGAGTAAGTGGGGAGAAATGGTCAAATATGCACTTTAGGAAGATTACTTTGGCAGTTGAGTGGAGGATAGTCCGGAGTAGAAAGAGACTTGAAGGGAGGAAACCAACCAGAAGGCCATTGGAGTGGTCTAGATTTATGTTGATGAGTGCCTGAATCAAAGTGATGGTTGTGAGTGTAGAGAAGGGGACATATTTTAGAGATGACATGAGGATAGAAATGACAAGAGATGACAAGAGATGTCAACAGATTGAATGTGTGGAGTGAGCATGAGTGAGGAGCTGAAGATGACATTGATGCTGAGAGCCTTGTCGACTGGGAGGAGGGTGATGCCCTATATGGTAACAGGAGAGTTGAGAATGGAGGAGAGTATGGGGAAGGGAGGAAGATAATGAGTTTTGTTTTGGATATGTTGAATTTGAGATGAATTTATGAATCAAATATTTCTTAAGTGCTTACTATGGGCCAAGCATTGTGCTAAGTACCGAAGATACAAATAGATAAGTAAGACAATATATACCTTGAAGGAGCTGATGCTCTTTTTTTTTCACTTTTGATATTTTCCTTTTTTCTTCAATTACTATAAAAACAATGTTTAACATGTGTTTTAAAAAAAATTTGAGTTCCTAGTTCTCTCTCTCCCTTTTTCCTCTCCTCCCTTCCTGAGATGGCAAGCAATTTGATATAGGTTATTCGTATGTGGTCATGCAAAACATATTTCCATATTAGTCATGTGAAGGGAAGCAAAAAAAAACAACACAAAAAATAAAGCAAAAATATTATGCTTCAATCTGCATTCAGACTCTATGACATCAGTTCTTCCTCTGGAGGTGAACATGATTTTTCACCGTAAGTCCTTCGGAACTGTCTTGGATTTTTGTATTGCTGAGAATATCTAAGACATTCATAGTTGATCATCATAGAATATTGATGTGAATGTGTACAATGTTCTTCTGGTTCTGCTCATTTCACTTTGCATTACTTCATGTAAGTCTTTCCAAGTTTTTTTTTGAAAGCATCGTGCTCATCATTTCTTATAGCATTATAGTATTCCATCACAATTACATATCACAACTTGTTTAGCCATGCCCCAATTGATGGACACCCCCTCAATTTCCAATTCTTTGCTACCACAAAAAAGAAGAGCTCACATTCTAATGGAGGAGACACACATGGAAGGTTTCAGTTGCAAATCGAATGGTATGTCTAAGAGAGATCCTTTCCCTGCAGTTGTTATACCAGGAGTTTCCTACGTTGATAAAATAATAGATCCTTGAGGGGGTGGAGTGTGGCCTATGGGTGAGGGAACAGAAAAAGACTTGAAATAATGAAGAAAAGAGGGAGGTTACAAATTAACCTTTGTCTTTATTTAAAAGGTCAATAGTTTTGCTATTTTTCAGATTTTTTGACTCCCTTGCCCATTTTGATTCTTCCCAGTATAACCTGAATCTCAAAGTCCATTAATATGGCCTCTATCATGTCCCTATCTACTGCTTGCAATGCTAGAGATTTTGGGGAAATTCCCTTTTGGTGAGATCTGAGTCTGTCTGTCTGTCTGTTTGTCTCTCTCTCTTGGTTGAGCTGAGTTATCTTACTTCCAATGGGAGAACTCATTAACTCTGTGTATTGTGTAGCATATAGTGTCCTAAGTATATTTTCTCTGATTTCGGTTTTGCTATTGACTTTGATAAATGGGTTTCTTTACTACTCTTCTGATGGGAAGAGAGTCAAGCTTTGGATATAAAGCTTGCAGCCATCCTTTCTTCCTCACTAAGGAACAATGATCAGAAGATTAGCTTGAACCTGAAAAGTACATCCCTCAAACTAACAATATTTGAGAGACCAGGTCAATAAAATTCTAGCCCAGTATTCCTCTCTCTGAGGAGAACAGAATGTCCAAGCTTTTGGCCCCAACCTCTTGCTTCCCCTCCTGGCAGGAATTAAAGTCTCCCTTTGAGAAGTGTGGGGAGAGAGAGAAGAAGATAGAGATTTCTATTCTGCCTCCCTTCAGGACACACAATGCCACTCCCATGCTACATGTAGGGGATAGCCCTTGCTACAATAGCAACTGCTGACCCTGAGTTTCTTCATCTTCCGTGTATTTTTCTGCCCCTTCCGAAAGAAGACAAATGAAGACCATTCCTTGTCTTCTTACTTTCCTATCAAGAAGGTAGAACTCAGACTCTGGGGGCTCATTTTAGATGAAGTCCTCATAGGATTTATTGCATAGAATACATACTTAAAGTCTGTCATTTAACCTGTTTTTTCAAGAAGAATAAGCCTAGTTTTTGGTTCTAACTTGAGAATTCTCAAGAGGAGTTTGGAGCTATTCTTATTCTGTGATGAGATGAGGAATGACCTCACTTTTCCATGATCATGGGACTCAGGAATATCCAGAAGCCTGTACTTAGAAGGACAGTGTTCTGTCACATCTGTGGGTCTAGGCTTTGCTGAGGGCTGTTGAAATTGTTTCTTTTGCAATTTATTTATGCTAATCCATGCTCCAGAGGAATGATAGCCCGAAATCTCTGCCTCCACCTCTTTGTACCTGGGCTTTTTCCTTTGTCTTAGTCTGCCAGAATAAATATTGACTTGACTCTCTCTATTGTAGGAGCTTTCATCTCTCTTGCTAAACGTTCCATTTCTTGGCAAATATAAAGTCCCTCTAGAAGGTTTTTGGCACAGTGCACAGAGTTCTGGGCCTGAAGTCAGGAAGACTCATCTTCATGAGTTCATGTCTGACCTCACACTTAATGTCTGTGTGACCCTGGGCAAATAACTTAACCCTGTTTGTCTCAGTTCTTCACCTGTAAAATGAACTGGAGAAGGAAATGATAAACCGCTCTAGCATCTTTGCCAAGAAAACCCCAAATAGAGTCATGAAGAGTCAGACATGACTGAAACGATTGAACAATAAATGTAAGGTACTGCCCCTTTAATATGTCAGTGGTTTGGTTATTGAAAAGGACAGACAATGAACTTTTGCATAAAGAATAACTCAATTAGCTCATGACATCTATTAGGTAGTGCTCCTTTGATGGGTCAATAGTCTGGTAGTTGAAAAGGTCAGAAAAACTTTTGTTTAGTAAAAACTGCTAAAATCTATATGTAAATACTTCCCTTCCCAACACACACACAGATGTCTGATAATCCTTCAGCAGTTTGCTTGCCAAAAAGGATAGAAAGTGTAATGTGGAATGAATAAAAAGTCTTAAATCATCTTGTAAAGGAGGTACTGTATTGTTTCTTTGATATGTGAATAGTTTCCTAGTGCAAAGAAGCAGAAAGAGAACTTTTACATATGTTGAAAAGGTTTTTGACAAAGTCCAACATTAATTTCTGTTGAAAAATCCAGAAAGCATAGGAATAAATGTATGTTTCTTTAATGTTATAAATAACGGCTATCCTAAATCCAAGGTAAACATTATATGTAATGGAAAAATATTAAAGACCTTTCCAGTGAGCTGAGGGGTAAAGCAAGGATTGCCATTGTCATCATTACTATTTAATATAGTCCTCAAAGTGCTAGCTATCACAATAAAAAAAAGACATTGGGAGGAACAAGTATAGGCAAAGGATAAACAAAATTATCATTTTTTGCAGATGTTATGCTGGTATGGTTAGAGAATTTTGGAGAGAAAACAAGAAATTGATTAATAAATTAAACCAGCAAAATTTCAGGGTATACAATAATTTCAAATAAATCATTAGCATTTCTATATATTTTCAATAAAATCCAACAGAAGAACTAGAAATAGAAAAGTCCATATAGAATAACTGCAGAAGCTATAATATATTGGAGAGTACAATTCCATTACGAGTACCAAGATTCATTCCATAATTGTATGAATCAAACTAGAAAACATTATTTGAAGAAATAAAGACAGACCTAAAAATTAGAGTAACATTAATTGCTTATGGGCAGGTCAAGCCAATAATTTAAAAATAAAAATGCCAATGCTATTTTGGTTAATTTATTATTTAATGCTTTGTCAATCAAAGTACCAAAGAAGTATTTTATCAACTGACAAAAACAACAATAGCGGGATTTGTATGAAAGAAAAAGGTCAGGAATCTCAAGGGTAATAATGAACAGAGTAAAAAGAAAATGGATCTGTTAGTACCAGATCTCAAACTGTATTATAAAGCATTAATCGTTAAAATGATTTGGTGCTGGTTAAAAAATAGAGAAGTCAACCAATGGAACAGATTAGGCACACAACATACAGAAACGAACAAACGTGGTAACATAGTATTTGATAGTTACTTGAGTAATGACTTATTATTTGACAAAAAACTGCTGGAAAACTGAACAGAAGTCTGACAGAAATTAGATTTAGATGAACACTTCACATTATACATCAAGATAAGCTCTACATGAATACGTGATGTTATTATCATCCCCATTTTACAGATGAAGGAGCTGAGGCTTGAAGGATTTAAAAGACTTGCCCACAGTACTACATCTAGCAAGTATCTGAGACAGGATTTGAACTCAGCTCTTCCTCATTGCAAGTCCAACCCCTTTTCTACTGTACCACTGAAGAATTCTAAGATTCTATTCTCCTCAAACCTAAAGAATGGTCCCTTACCATATATATCTTGAGAATAATAGGATTTAGAACTCAAAGGAACCTTCAAGGATGTCTAGTACAAACCTTCACTTTACAAATAGGCAAATTAGAGCACTGGGCATGGAGTCAGGAAGACCTAAGTCTAAGTCCAAATCCAACTTCAGATATGTACTTGCTGTATGATCCTGGGCAAGTCACTTAACCTCTGCCTTAATCCATTGGAGAAGGAAATGGGAAACCACTCTGGTGTGTTTGCCAGGAAAACCCCATGGACAGTATTGGTGTGGTACAGTCCATGTGGCTGCAAAGAGTTGGGCATAACTGGATGACTGAACAACAAAGTTGTCTAAGGGCACACAGATGCCATAGTGAAGAGAATGGTGCCCCATTCCCCTTTCTTGCATTTTCCTATGTAGGACTCATGATGATTCTTCCTCCATATCTTTCCAGGCTCAAAGTCCTTGCCACCTTCAATGTCTCCCTATAACAATGAATATTATAGTGGATAGTGAAGTGGCCTTGGAGTCAGAAATACTTAGATCTGAATGCTGTCTCAAGTTCTGACTAGTTGTGTGACCCTGGACACATCACTAAACCTCTCACAAACTCTAAGCTGAAACCATGGCCCCACCTCTATCCAGCTCCACCCTCTCATTGAAACAGTAAAATAAGAGCACACTCAGAGTGAAGAGAAACCAAGGATCCTTGCCAGTTCCAGTATCACCTGGATCTGAAATCTGCAGGAGGCATAGCAGAGACACTGGGTGAGGGGAGAGAGTCCAAGAATGAGACTGGCATCTGTGATTATCTACAAGCAGAGATGTAGAGATATGGATCCCTTTGTAGGTAAGGAATAGGAAGTGGGAAAATTAAAGTAGATGAGGGGATGACAAAATATCTATACTGAAGGGATAAAGAAAGAGGGAAAGGAGGAGAGGCTGCTCATGCTTTTTAAGATGGGGAAGGTGAAGGTAGTCTCTTCAGTCCTCCATCATATGGGACTCTCTAGTACTGAGGATGTTAAGAACTGGCAGATTTATAGACTTGTCAAGTTAGGGGGAGAGCTCTGCCCTCCTAGAGCCAAGAATTCTAAGCAGAGTTGGGACAAGATATCTTTATGCCCCAGGTAAAACTTGAAAATTGCTCGTTCCCTTCCTTCCATCCTTCAAGAGTGTTGTGGTCCAGTATCCCATGTAACTTGACTTGAATATTTACATGCCATAAGGAGCAGAATTTTTTGGCACTAAGAAATAGGCATTTATAAAGAATAACCTTAAAAAGTGTCCTTGGTTGTAATTCTCAGACTGTTGCAGCCTGAGCAGCAGCTTACCTTGCCTACTTTTCATCCCAGTTTAGATTTTAAGATGATCTTCTTGGGTAAAGCACTAGGGGTCCCATGGTTGTGATTTTTCAGGATAGAGAGATAAAAAGAAAGAGAATAAAGTTTTCTACTTCGTTGAACAACTCTCAATCCTGTTCCTCTCTTCCCCAAACTCTGACATCAAGCCCAGAGCCTAATGGAGCTAGAACAGTGGGATGGAAAAGAAATTAAAATCTAGAGAGAAAAAGGAAGATAAAGAGAAGGAAAAATACATTTATTAAGTGCCTACTATGTGTCAGGTACTATGCTAGGTACTTAAAAATATTATTCATTTGATTCTCACAAAAACCTTGGCAGATAGGTCCTATTATTACCTCCATTTTACAGCTGATGAAACTGAGGCAGACAGAGGTTAATTGACTTCCCAGGGTCACACAACTAGGATGTATTTGAGATTGCATTTGAGTCAAATCTCATTGGTTTCAGGCCCAGAATTCTATCTACTGTGCTATGTAGCTGCTCAGAGGAAGATGATAAATGGATAGATAAGTAAGATTGGAATATAATATAGATGAGTTGAATCTATAGTGGGGCAAATGATAATGGAGATATAGTGGAGAGGGTTTCAGCTATAAAACTATGAGGAAGTGGTGTTTTAGAGGAAATAAAAAAATTGCCTCTTTCTGTTTTTTCTCTCCATTTTCTCTTTTCCCCTCTAGGCAACATGTCTCGTGTTATGATGTGGACCTTTTTCTTGTTCCTCCTCCTGGACCTGACTAACTTCTCTCACACTTATGACTTCTGAAGCACCATATGGACTACCGCATGACCAAAGTCTCAGGAAGTGCAAACCTTTACTGTAACGTGATAAAGCAGCAGAGGGAGCTGTTTAAGAATGGTACCTGCAGGCTAGCCAACACCTTCAACCATGAAAGTACCCCCTACATTGAAAGCTTATGTCATAATGTTCCTGTGCCCTGCAAAATTAGACGCAGGCACAAATGTCACCAAAGTCCCAACCTAGTCAGGGTGACTGATTGCTTTAACATATTAGATAACCAGCCCCCTAACTGTCAATACAGGATGAAGTTCAATTATAGAAAGATTAGGGTGATTTGTGAGAATGACCTCCCTGTCCGCCTGGATAGCTAGATTTATCCTGCTTCTCTACCCTTCCAACCTAGGGACACCCCCCCCCCATGATGAAGTTTTCCCAAGGTTTTATTTTCCCTTAGATTTGGCATCCCTTGCTATTTCCTAGAGGACTTGCCTACTTGGATTTTTCACATTTTCCCTTAATGTGGTAGAATGTAATATTTCCCTTGAGTACTGTTCCATTATTGTTTTTGTGACTGCATTGCTTGCACAGTACCATTTAATAAATTCATATTGACTGATTGATTCTGTAGCTAGCTAATTTTTATAAGAAACTTTGACATTAGAGTGGGATATTAGAATTAAAGGCATAAAAGGAAACTCATTCCTACTGCTCTTCATATTCTTCCTATTGGGGCTCTCCTCTTTGTCAACAAAGGGCAAATCTTATGTAGGGACTCCCTGAATTTCACTTCTCTATTTTCTTTTCTTCCTCCCTCACCAGGAGATGGGATGGTGGAATAAAGTGGAAAAAAAGAGGGTCGGGAGAAATCTTGGGTGTAGTAATCTTCTTTGGAAGGGGCTAGACCCTATAGGGTAGTTATGGAACCCAAGTGTCTTGTATGATTTTCCTCAAATTTTACTTCTGATAAAAACTTTAGCTGTCTTGAGTGGCTATGACTGTTACTCAAGGGTCTCTCTACTCTCTTTTCCTTTTTTGTCATTGAGCCGGTTTTTGGCTCTACAGTAGACATCTAAAGATGCTTCTGAGGTAGGCACTCCCAAGGCTTGGATGAACCTGCCTTAATTGGGGGTCAGCTGTCAGGAGACAATTCCAACAGATGTCCCTTTTCTATTGGGTGTGGTTTGACAGTCTGGAAGAAGAGCTGAATGAAAAACTTAATCTCAGAGCATTGGGCACCTGGAGGAAGAAGACAAGAGACAAAGCGTATAAACTGACAGAGAACTGGAGTCATAGAGATAAGAGGACAATCCACACAGGTGGTAAAGTGATGTTCCTAAAGCAAGGATCTGACCATTTTAGGTCTGATCCTTGCTCCCAAGGTTTCTAGAGATTTTGACCCTAGGATAAAATACAAACTCTTTCATTTGGTGTTAAAAAAACAAATCCTTCACTATCTAGCTACAGCTTATCTTTCCCTTACACATTACTTCTCTTCTCAAAATCTCAGTTCTAGTCAAGCTGGCCTATTTTATGAAGCTTATTGAAATATATTATGTCCTTTCTGCATGACTTTGTATGCTGTTCTTCACATTGGAAGGTGCTCTCCCCTCCCCTCCCCCATGTGGAGTCCTGAACTTCTTCAACTGGTGAGGACTTCTTTGATTTCATTCAGTTGATATCTCTCCCTTCAAATTTACTTTGCATACGTAATGAAATTAGATTGATGCTCACCCCTTCACTTGCTAGTACTGGTTTCTATTTATATTTTATCTTCACTTTGGTCTACATGTTGTTTCCTCCATAGGATGTAATTTCCTTAAAAGCATTTTCTTTGTTTTTGGCTTTACATTCCTAGCATCTTTTTTTGTTGTTAGTCTTTCAGTCATGTTCAACTCTTCATGACCCCATTTGAGGTTTTCTTGGCAAAGATACTGGAGTGGTTTGGCATCTCCAGCTCATTTTACAGTTGAGAAAACTGAGGCAAAGGAAGTTAAGTGACTTGCCCAGGGTAACGAAGCTAGTGTCTTCTGGATTTGAACTCAGGTCCTTCTGACTTCAGGTCTGGCACTGTATTCATTGTACTACCTAGCTGCCCCTGCTTTGAACATGTTCTTCAGTTGTGTCTGAACTAGCATGCCAGGCCTTTCTTTTCTCTACTGTCTCTTAAAGTCTGTCCAAGTTCATATCATTGTTTCTATGACACTGTCTATCCAACTCATCCTCTGCCAAAAGACCAAAAAGGTGGCCTTTTCCTTTTGCCTTCAGACTTTCCAAACATTAGGATTGAACACAGTTAAGTGCTTCATAAGTACATGTTGATCAATTCAAAGATTATTAGTGATTTAGAAATTTTTTAAAATTGCTATAGATAGCTTGGATTTCTTGCTCTGAAAACTGCCTATTCACAGTCTTTGAATAAGTACCAGTTGAGGGATAATGCGTTCTACTAAATTTGACTCTGTTACTGTAGCAACAATGTGGCCAGCAGCTGTTGTGGGGGTGAAAGGCCAATACGAGACCAAGAACAAAAAGGCTGCTAGCACAGGTTCTTTGATTTGCTTTTCTAAGGAAAGTCACTTTAAGGGGGTTAAGGATCTCAGTTTAATTAAACATACATATATCATTCACTTAGTTCAAGGGGAAAAGATAAGCCCCCTGAGCTTCAGGGCAAATACAAACATCAACAGACAAGACCTTGTCTGATTCAAATCACAATTCATAGTTACCAGAGAAGCACCAACATCTATTTGGGTTGTAAAGCAGGTGTAAAGCAGGTTCAATGGCTTGCCCAGTCTTATCACCTACATTCTTTCAATGAGTGTATCCCCAAAAGTTAAATGCCAACCTCAGATCTTATATACTTGTCTCAGGGCCTTGGGGCACTTGAGGCTCACCATTTAGAGTGTGAGAAATCAGTGTGGGAAAGCTCCAACCACCAGCACCACATCACATACAATTCAATGACTCTCAAATGTCTTAGTGCTGAGAAACACTCCAAGGCAAAAGATCCCACTTTACCTGCCCCGTTGAAACCAAGGCCAGACTCATTTTTTGCTGATTAACATTACAGTTACCTATATATATATATCTTAGAGGTCTTTATCAGAGAAATGCTGCAAAGATCCCCTCCTCCCTAATTTTTTTCTTCTTTTATAATTTTAGCTTCATTGGTTTTGTTTGTGCAATATCTTTTAAATTTTATGTTGTCACAATTCTCAATTTTACCTTGTATAAAACTCTCTGTCTCTTTGGTCATGGTCTCTTTCCCTATCCATAGATCTCAAAGGTAATTTATTCCATGCTCCTCTAATTCGCTTATGATGTCACCCTTTATGTTTCAATCATTAATCATTTGGAGTTTATCTTGGTGTACAGTGTGAGGTATTGGTCTTTACCTAGTTTCTACCAGACTACTTTCCAGTTTTCCTAATAATTTTTTTTTGTCAATTAGTGAGTTCTTCCTCCAGTAAGTGGAATCTTGGGTTTATCAAACACTAGGCTACTGTACTTGCTTGCTCTCTATTTTATATACCTAATCTGTCCTACTGATCAACATCTTTATTTTTTTAAGCCAGTACCAAATTGTTTTTAATGATATAGCTTTGTAATATAGTTTGAGATTTAGTATGCAGGCTAACTTCTCCACTAAAAAAATAACTCCCTTGATACTTGTGACCTTTTGTTTCACCAAAGAATTTTGTTATTTTTTTTCTAGCTCTCTAAAGTAATTCTTTGGTAGTTTGATTGACATGGCACTGAATAAGTAAATTAATTTAGATAGTATTGTCATTTTTATCACATTAGCTTAGCGTACTCATGAACAATTAATATTTCTCTGATATTTATATCTGTCATTCCTGTTAAGAGTGTTTTGAAATTGTGTGCATCTTGGCAGGTAGGCATCCAAATATTTTATAATGTCTTTCATTATTTTAAATTTCCCCCTATCTTTCTCTCTTGAATTTTGTTGGTAATGTACAGAAATACTGATTATTTATGTGGGTTTATTTGATATTCTGCAACTTCTATGAAATTCTTAATTATTTCAATTAAATTTTAGTTGACTGTCAGATTCTCTAAGTAAACCATTATATCATCTGAAAAGAGCAATGATTTTATTTCCTCTAAGCCTATGCTTATTTTCTTGTTTTTTCCAAATTGCTGAAGTCAGCACTTCTAGCACTATGTTAAATAGTAATGGTAATAATGGGCATCTATGCTTTTCTTTTGATTTTATTGGAAAGGCCTCTAGTTTATTCCCATTATAGACAATGCTGGTTCTAAGTTTTAGATACATATATTAAATGAAACATCCATTTATTCATATGGTTTCTAGGTTTAAAAGAGGAACGGGTGTCTATCTTATAGAAAGCTTTTTTCTGCTTCTGTTCATATGATCATATGGTTTTTATTTTTCTTGTTACAAATAGGATCGATAGTGCTCCTAATATTGAACCAAACTTGCATTGCTGTTACAAATCCAACCTGATCATAATGTATACTTTCTTTTTGTATGTTGCATAGTCTCCTTACTAATATTTTATTTGAAATATTTACATCAATATTCTTTAAGGATATGGATCTATAGTGTTCTTTCTCTCTCTCTCTTTTTGTGTGACTCTCTTTTGTTTACACATCAAGACCATAGGTGTGTCAAAGAAGGAATGTAGCAGGACTCCCTCATGTCCCATTTTTTTCAAACAACCTTTATAGTATTGGGGTTAATTGTTCTTTAAATATTTGACAGAATTGATTTGTAAATACACCTGCTCCTGTTCCCCCTCCTCTCCCCTTTGGGAGTTTATTTATGGCTCCTTTAATTTCTTTTTATGAGATTGGATTTAGTCATCTATTTCTATATTAATTTCTATATTAATCTAAGCATTTTATATTTTCATAAATATTCATCAATCTTATTTAGATTTTTTTTTATTTGTATGGAAGTGGGTGAAATAGTTTCTAATTATTTCTTTTATTTTCTTTGAATTGGGTGAAAATTCACCTTTTACATTTTTGATACTGCTAGTTTGGTTTTCTTCTTTCTTTTAAAAAAATTAAATCAGCCAATGGTTTATTTTTTAAACAGCTCCTAGTTTCATTTCTTAATCCAATGGTTAGTCTTGTTTTTTTCAATTTTGTTAATGTCTTCTTTGATTTTTCAGGATTTTAATTTTGGTGTTTAATTGAGCATTTTTAATTTGTTTTCTAGTTTCTTTTTGAAAATTGTATGTCTAATTCATTGATCTGCTCTTTCTCTTTTTTTTTGTTGATTAACATGTTCAGAGATGCAAATTTTCATAAATATTGCTTTTACCGCATCCTTGAAATTTGAATGTTATTTCATTGTTGTCCTAATTTTTAATGAAATTGTTGTTTCTTTCTATGATTTGTTCTTTGCATTGTTCACGACAACTCAGAGATTTTACAAGACAACATCTGTGTTTTGCTTAACTACTATCAAATTGGCGCACTGACCAGATCACAGGGCTTCATTGTCTGTCTTATAATAAGCTGAGCCTGGAGCGTATTTATTTCCTGCTTCAGTTTTGTAAC
>CM053624.1:140201599-140232157 GCA_028646595.1 Phalanger gymnotis
AAACCATCCTCAAACTTAGTTCATACTTTTATTGTGAAGGCTTCCCTAAAATTACTTTATGAACATAAATTAGAAGGTTAATATGGAATTATTTCCAAATCACAATTTAGCATTTCAAAGGAGTTTAGAAATAGTAGGCTTTGCTTTAATCAAAAGTATTGTTGGGGAAATATACAGGGATAGCCTGCCCCCTACTGTGTTTTTTGAATAAAATTACATTGATGTCATTTTTGCTTGAGGAAAAGAAATAAGGATATCTGAAAAAAGAAAGAAAAATGTAATCAGAATTGTGTCAGGGAAGAAGGGAGTAGAAAGATGCCAGGGTGACAACTGGCAGATTTACCAAATGAAAATTTTTTTCACTTAATTGGCATAGAGTTAATATGCATACTACTCTTGATACTTAGTTCTTTTCCCTCTCACCTCTTTTATGGAAATGCCACAATTACATCTGATTCAAACTACTTAATTTGGGTCCACCTTCATACTTCTCCCTCTCCCTCCACTCCCTCCTACTTTTAGGCAATTTAATTGGCTAGCACCAAACTTTTAAATATACAGACTTCTAAAAAGGGAAAACTGCCTCTTAAGAAACTTTATAGGAGATGATAAAGCAATTGCTAAAGAAAGGAAACTATTGCAGAATAATAGGCTGGATCTGGTTGCAGCCAGCCTTAAAAAAGGCAAAATTAAAGAGATTAGCATGTCTTCTGAACAGATCTTAAGAATAACTCAGAGTGAATTTGACCTTCAAGTAGAGATAACCTGACTCTTTGTAGGAGGAATCAGTGGTCTGCATGAGTACTCCTCACTGCCTGAATGACTTCGTAGAAGCATGGATGACCTACTTTAAAAATGCTATCACTACATATTGGATGTTCAGAAAAATCTTGGGACTTTTTATTCTGCTTCCCTAGCCAACAACAATCTTCCTCATCTTCTGTGTTGAATGTGTCTGCTTCTTTATCTGTGGTCATCATCTCTGTAGGGCCTTCAATAAGTAATCCAGCCTGGCCTGAGTGATTTGAAATAATCCAGCGGAAGTAGGAAAGTTAGTATGAAAGGTTGTTTCTCCATGATTTGTGATGCCATAAATGATAGTGAATTATTGCTTCTAGAAGATTGGGTGATATTGGTATGGATTCAGTATGGCTTGCAGAAGAAAGAGGAAATCCAAAGGGAAGATCCCTACTTTGGAACTACTCAACTGAGTATATGACCGATATACAGCTTGCCAGTGATGATGTCTCATTTCTATATGATTAATTTCATATAAAGTATACTTAAGCATCTTCTGTGTTAATCTCATTAACCTGCAAGATTCAGTCATTCTTGGTACTCATACTTTATCAGTATCCTCTGTCCCTCTGATTGGAAGCCAGAGTAATGAACTCCAAAAAGTCCATTTAAGAAGGGGGCTCAATTTTGGAATTATGCCCAAAGGGCTATAAAACTGTGCATACCCTTTGATCCAGCAGTACAACTATAAGGTCTGTATCCCAAAAAGATCATAGAAAAGTGAAAAGGACTCACATGTGCAAAAATATTAATAGCAGCTGATTTTGTGGTGGCCAAGAATTAGAAGTTGAGGGGATGCCCAACAATTGGAGAATAGCTAAACAAGTAATGGTATATGAATGTAAATGAGATACTATTGTTCCATAAGAAATGGTGAGCAGGTGGATTTCAGAAAAAATATGGAAAGACTTATATGAACCGAGGCTGAAAGAAATGAGCAGAACCAGGAGAATATTGTACACAGTAACAGCAATATTGTGCGATGACCAACTTTGGTAGACTTAGCTTTTAGCAATGTAATGATCTAAGGGTGAGGAACCTGTGGTCCTGGGGCCACATGTAGCCCTCCAGGTCTTCAAGTGTGGCTCTTTGACTAAACCTAAACTTCTCAGAACAATTCCTTTTATTAAAGGGATTTGTTTTGTGAAGTATTGATTTAATCAAAAGGCCATGCTTGAGGACCTAGAGGGCAACATATGGCCAAGAAGCTGCAGGTTCCCCACCCCTGATTAGACAGTCCCAAAAGACTCATGGTGGAAAATGCTATCTACATCCAGAGAAAGATCTATGGAATTTGAATGCAGATCAAAGCATACTATTCTCTCCCTCTCTCTTTTTTTTTCTTTTTCATGGTTTTTCCCTTTTGTTTTGATTCTTTTTTCACAACATGACTAATGTGGAAATATGTTTAATATGATGATGCATATATAGCCTACATCAGATTACATGCCATCTTGGGGAGGGAGGGAGGTAGGTAGGGGGAGAAATTTAGAACTCGAAATCTTATAAAAGTGAATGCTGAAAACTCAAAATAAATAAATTCAATAAAAAAGAAGGGGCCTCAGCACAGTCTTCTCATTTCTAACCTGGTTGCACTACTTTGTCAGTTTAATGGCTTCCGGTGTTTGGTATCTTCTTTCTCCTTTTCAGTTTCCTTTTGTTTGTTGTTTTCCCCTACTAGACTGTAAGCTCCTTGAGGTCAGCAATACTATTTTTTTTTGTATTTGTATCCCCAGTGCTTAGCATGGTGCATGGCAAATAGGTGCTTAATAAATGTTCATTATTATTATTTCTAGGCTCAAAGAGAATACTGGACACCATAAGCAAATAGGACTTTCTGCCAATAATATTGCATGGTTAAAAAAAAAAAACTTCATTACTTCAGATTTGATGTTATGAGATTTTCTCTTCATGTCAAGAAAGTCTTATCAGAGTTTACTGGTTTCACTCACAAGTGAATTCTACTTTGATTAAACTAGACCCAAAGCAGGAAAACTGTTTCCTACAGAGGCTTTAAATAATGACCAGCTTCTTCCTTTATGTAAATAAATTTATTATGAATTGAAAAAAGTAATAGCTAGCAATAATAACATAACACTTTAATTGTTTGCAAAGTACTCTGCTTATATTACTTCATTTAGTCCTCAGAACAACACTGTGAAGTAGGTGCTATTATCATCCCATTTTACAGATGATGAAACTAAGGCTGGGAGAAGTTAGCTGATTTGCCCAGATTGCCACACCTTCCAAGTGTCTGAAGCAGTAATAGAATTCAGCTCTTGTTTACACCATGTCAAACACACTATCTCATGCACCACATAAGGATTCTATGATTCCATTTTGCCCAAACCTTTAAGAACAGCACCTTAGCACATGAACATTTATCATCTGGATCATAGGATTTAGAACTAGAAGGAACCTTAGAGAATATCTAATGAAATCCTCTCACTTTATACATATAGAAACTTACCCAAGGTCACATAGCTACACATAATAAAGTGAATGGAACTCTACCCCCCTTTCTACATTTTCTTGATTAGGATTCCTGCTTCTTTTGCCACATCTTTCCAGGCTCAGTAATGCCCCAGTGTCTCCCTAAAGTTAAGCAAGGTGTAGTGAATAGAGAACTGGACTTGGAGTCAGGAAGAAAAGTCAGATGCTGACTAGCTGTGTGACCCTGGGCAAGTCACTTAACCTCTCACAGCCTTAGTTCCCTCATTTGTAGAATGAGGAATGACAAAGGAGAGTGAAGGAAGGGGCTAAACTGATCAAAGGATCCAGGAATCCTAAATTCCAGCCCCTGATTTCTAGTTGCATCATACTACCGAGCCCTAGGAATTGGGAGAGTTTATTTTTCTCAAGAGAAACATGGCTTCTGGCTAGTTGTTTCCTAAAAGTATAAATGGGGGCAGTAGAGGGCAAAGTAAGATGGGCATGAGGAGACCAGGTTTATTTTAGGTTTCATCTGTGTTTGGCATAGCCCCAGAGCATGATGGACTGTCACCCAAGTTATATCGTCTCTAAGCTAAAGCCATAGCCACACCCTTAACCAGTTCTACCCACCTACTGGGACTATATAAGAGGATCATATTTAGAGAGAAGAGAGGCCAAAGCTTCCCCTCAGCCCTAGGACCTCCTGGATCTGAAATCTTCAGAATGCCCAGTGGAAACACTGGGTGAGGAGAGAGAGCCCAGAAATGAGATTGGGCATTGGGGATTACCCACAAGAAGGGAGACAGCTGAGATCCCCTTGTGGGTAAGGGGTGAATAGTGGGTAAACTAGAATGGGCAAGCAAATGTGCATAACCTCTATAATAAAAGAATAAAGAAAGGTAGAAAAAGAAGAGGAGGCTACTGATGCTTTTTAAGCTGGAGGGTTGGGGGCTGGAGGAAATCTCCTCAATCCCGTATCATATGAAGATTCTTTGTCTTTGGGATTTCAGGAATTGGCATGTTTATATCCACATTAGAGCAAGGGGAGACTTTCTGGAAGCCAAAGATTCTAGCAGAACTGGGACAAGATATCTTTGTCACCCTGGGCAAAGTTGGAAGGTTGCTTACATTGTATTTTAGCCCAGGATCATATGGAACTTGACATAACAAAATGAATAGCTATCTACCACATATAGTAGAATTTCTGGATGCTAAAAATGTGAATTTGTGAAAACTAGTATTACAAAGTGCTGTTGTGCTCCTCTGGGTGTTATAGCCTGAGCTGTGGCTTAACTTGCTTACCCTTTGTCTCAGCTTTGGCTTTTCCCATAGTCCTGTCTCAGCAGGTAACAGTGGTTGTGATCTCTCAGGCTAGGGAGAAAAAGAGGGGAGGGAATAAAGTTGTCTAATGGGGCTGATAAAGGATTTACAAGAGTAGGACAGTAGGAAAGGGTAAAATCAAGATAAGGAGAGAAAAGATGGAAAATTGTTATGAGTGGGAAGGGAACATGATAGAGCAGAGAAAAGAACAACCAGGGCAAGTGATAATGGAGGTATAGTCGAGAGGGTTTGAGGTGTAAAGGAATGAACAGCTGGTGTCTCAGGGGAAGTCATAGATTGCTACTTTCTTCTCCTTTCAATTATCTCTTCCCCCAAGGTAAGATGTATCATGCTGTGATATGGACCTTTTTCTTGTTCCTGCTTGTAGACCTAACTAACTTCTCCTATGCCCAGCAATTCTGGGGGCACCATATAGAGCATCCCAAATCTGACATCCCAGGAAGTTCAAACCAGTACTGTACTGTGATGATGGGTTGGCAGAAAGAACAGATGGTCGTTGGAGGCAAACCAGTCTACACCTTCATCCATGAGAATACTTCCAGCACTGCAAGCTTATGTAGTAGAGCTCCTGGGCCCTGTGGAAATCACCACATGAAGAATTGTCACCAAAGTCCCAATCTAGTCAGGGTGGCCAATTGCTTTGCCAAGTCAGGATTCTTGCCCCCTACCTGTCAATACCTACAGAAGCCTGATTATCAAAAGATCAAGGTGATTTGAATGAAAGGTCTTTCAAGAGAACTAAACTCATTCTTCCTCCAGCCTCAAACATGGGGATTTCACCCAACCATGAAGAAGTTTTCACATGTTTGACTTCTTTCCCACAGATCTGGCACTACTCATTATTTCTCAGAGTAGTCAGATACCTGGATTTCTCATATTCCTGCCCCACCCCCTCATTTTTTGATAGAATGCAAGCTCCTAGAGGGAGCTTAGTTCTACAGCTGTTTTTATATCTTTAGAAAGTAGCTGAGTTACTGGCACATAGTGGGTGTTTAATAAATGCATGATGATTGATTCTATAGCTAAATAATTGTTATGGGAAACCTGACATTAGAGTTGGGTATTAGATTTAATACTGTCTGATGAAGATTAGAATCAACCTCATTCCTACTCCTTCATATTCTTCACATGGGGGATTTCTTCTGTGTCTTCAGAGGACAAGTCTTTTGTAGAGAATTTGCTTTTCACTTCTGTATAAAGGACACAGCTACGACAGGATGAAGCTACCCAAGGACCTAGATTAACCTCAGCTACTCAGATGCAGCTTCTTTTTCCATCCCCTTAGCTAAAATAGTGAAGGATCAGGACAAAGCTTACCCTGGGTCCTAATTAAGCATAGTTTCCCTGACATGGGTTCTTGGTCTTTGAGGGGCATAAAAAGTGCCAACCTCTCAGACTTGATGGGTGCCCAGAATGGCCAAAAGATGATGATATACTGACCAGATCTATTTCTAGATGTAGACAAGGGGGGATGCCTCCAGAGAACAATCTTTCCCAACATCTGGGTCTTTTCCAATGAGTCTGTCTTTTCATTATGTATCCAAAGTATTTAAACTTCAGCTTTAGTATTTGACTTTCCAATGAATAGTTTAATTTCTTTAAGTATTAGCTGATTTGATCTCCTTAGTCTCCAAGGGACTCTCAAAAGTATTCTCCACACCATAATTTTAAAGTGTTGCTTCTGTGGTACTCAGTTTTCTTCATAATGCAATTCTCACATCCATACATTGCTACTAGAAAAACCATAGATTTGACTAAACAGACCTTTGCTGGCAAGGTGATGTCTCTGCTTTTTAGTATGCTGTCCAGATTTGCCATAACTTTGTTTCCAAGGAGCATCTTTTAATTTCATAGCTGCAGTCATTGTCTGCATTAATCTTTGAGCCCAAGCATATAAAATATGACAATGCTTCCATTTCTTCTCCCTTTATTTGCCAGGAGGTGATGGGACAAATTGCCAAGATCTTTTTTTTTGTTAAGCATCAAGCTAGCTTTTAGATTCTCCTCTTTTACCATCATCAAGAGGCTTCTTAGCTCTTCTCCAATGTCTGCCATCAGAGTGCTATCACCTGCATATCTGGGGTTATTGATATTTCTCCTGGCAACCTTAGTTCTGGCTTTCGATTAGTATAGACTGGCATTTTACATTATGTATACTGCCTATAAGTTAAATAAAGTGACAATATATAGCTTTCTCATACTCCTTTTCTAATTTAAGCCAATGTTGTCCCATGTTATGTTCTAACTGTCGTTTCTTGACCCTCATACAGGTAGACAAGTAAGATGATGTGGTACTCCCATCTCTTTGAGGACTTGACACATTTTGTTGTGATCCACACAGTCAAAAGCTTAAGTGCAGTCAATGAAAGAAAAGTAGATGTTTTTCAAGAACTTTCTTGCTTTTTCTATAATCCGGTGAATGTTGATAATTTGGTTTCCAGCTCCTCTGCCTCTTTGAAAACCAGCCTGCTCTTCTGATACTTCTTAGTTCACATATTGCTGAAGCCTACCTTGCACAATCTTAAGCATAACCTTGTTGGTGTGTGAAATGAGTGCGATTGTTCAGTAATTTGAACATTCTTTGGCATTGTTTTTCTTTAGGATTGGGATGTAAAGTGATCTTTTCCAATCCAGGAGCCACTGCTGAGTTTTGCAAATTTGTTGGTATGTTGAGTGCAGCACTAAGAGCATCACCTTTTGGGATTTTAAACAATTCAGCTGGAATTTCAGCACCCTCCTAGCCTTATTGTTGCTAGTGCTTCCTAGGGCTCACTTAACTTGATTCTTTAGGATGTCTGGCTCTAGATGAGTAACTACACCATCACGGTTATTGGTGATGTTAAGTTCCTTATTGAACAGTTCTCTATATTCTTGTCACCTCTTCTTAATGTCTTCTATGTCTGTTAAGTGCCTACCATTTCCTGTCTTTTATTATGCCCATTTTTTCATGAAACATTCCCTTGATAGCTCTAATTTTCATTTCGCATTGCTCATTTAAGAAAATCTTCTTATCTCTCCTTGTTCTTCTCTGGAATTCTGTATTCTTTTGGATATATCTATCCCTTTCCCTTTCCTTCTTTCCTCAGCTATATGTAAAGCCTCACCACGTAATCATTTTGCTTTCTTGCTTTTTTCTTTTTTTTTTTTGCTACCTCTTGTACAACATTTCAAACTCTTGTCCACAGTTTTTCAGGCACTTTATCTGCCATAGCTAATCCCTTAAATCTATTCATCACTTCTTTTACTTATTTATTTTTTTTTGGAAGGGGGAAGGCAGGGCAATTGGGGTTAACCGAACTAGTAAGTGTGTCAAGTGTCTGAGGTCAGATTTGAACTCCTGACTCCAGGACTGTTGCTCTACTCACTGCCCCACCTAGCTGCCCCTATTCACCACTTCTATTTCATACTTATAAGGGATCTTATTTCGGTCGTACCTATATAGTTGGGTGTTTTCCTTGCTTTCTCCAATTTAAGTCTGAAGTATGCAATAAGAAGCTCATGATCTGAGCCACAGTCAGCTCTAGGTCTTGTTTTCACTGATAATAGAGTTTCTCCACTTTTGGATGCAAAGCACATAATCAATCTGATTTCTATATTGACTATCTCATGATGTCCATGTGTAGTCACCTTTTGGATTATTGAAAAAGAGTGTTTGCTATGACTAGTGAGTTATCTTGATAAAACTCTATTAATCTCAGCCCTACTTCATTTTGTACTCCAAGGCCAAACTTGTTTGTTATTTCAATTATATTTTGATTTCCTATTTTAGCATTACAATCTTTTAAAATGAATGTGACTTTTTTGGTGTCATTTCTAGAAGATGTAAGTCTTCATAGAACTAATCAATTTTAGCCTCTTTGGAATCAGTGGTTGGCGCAAAGACTTGTATTGCTGTGGTGTAGAATGGTTTGCCTTGGATTCAACAGATATTCTGTTATTTTCGAGATTATACCTCAGTTCTGCTTTTCCTTCTCTCTTACTGACTATGAGGGCTATTCCATTTCTTCTAAAGGATTCTTTTCCATAGTAGTATATGTAGTATAGTATGGTGTAGTATATGTATGTATATCTTAAATACACCTAAATACACTAATTCCTATCCATTTAAATTCATGGGCACACAAGATGTTGATGTTCAATCTTTCCATCTCCTGCTTGACCACATCTGCCTCGCCTTGGTTCATACATCTTCCATTCCAGGTTCCTATGCAATATTGATCTTTATAGCATCAGACTTTCCTTTCATCACCAAATAAAACATGTGCAGGTGAGCTTCCTTTCAGCTTTGGCCCAGTTGCTTTACTAGTACTGAAGCTATTTCGAGTTTTCCTCTACTCTTTCCCAATAGAGTGTTAGATACCTTCTGACCAGAGGGGCTAATTTTCTGATGTCATACCTTTTATCATTTTAAAACTCTCTATGCAGTTTTCTTGGCAAAGATACTAGAGTGGCTTGCCATTTCCTTCTCCAGTGAATCACTTTTGTCAGACTCTCTACTATGATCTGTCTGTCTTGGATAACCCTACATGGCATAGCTCATATTTTCTCTGAGCCATATAAGTCCCTTCATCACAACATCTTGGTTCTCTCTTCTTGGTTGCAAATTCTTGCTGTGTCAGGGCAAAATCTGGACCCTGAACAAAGAATATGGTCTGACCCAGAGCAAGAGTCATAGAGTGATGGGAAAAAGATTACACTTTTATTATACCATTCATTAAATAACATGTATAATGTTATATTATACCATTGGGTATGTAATATAACATAGTATTTATAAGAATATTTGTTATTATATATATCATTACTATGTGTGAAGTGCTTTTCAAAAATTATCTCCTTTATTATCCTCACAGCACTACAAGGCAGGTGATGAGGCAAACAGAGGTTAATAAGAAATCTACAGAGATACCTTAAATATTATATAACTTTAGGAAAAGAGCCTATTTGAACAAAAATATTTATATCTTTTTGTGATGGCCAAGAATTGGAAATTGAGAGGATATCCATCAGTTGGGGAATGGCTAAACTAGCTGTGCTATATTATTGTGCTATAAGAAATGACAAGCAGAAAAACCTAGAAAGCCTTACATGAACTGATGCAAAATGAAGTACGCAGAACTAGGAGAATGTTGCATATAGTAACAGCAATATTTTACAATGAAGAACTGTGAATGAATAACTCAGCTATTCTCAGCAATACAATGATCCAAGACAATCCTGAAGGACTCATGATGAAGCAAGCTATCTGCTTCCAGAGAAAGAACTGATACTGTCTGAATGTAGACTGAAGTATGCTATTTTTCATTTTCTTTCTTTTTTCCTACTTTTTTCTTCAAGTCTTATATGAAATGTCTAATATGGAAATATTTTACATGATTGCACATGTATAGACTATATGCATATAGATACACATAAATATTTACATTATATATACATAAACACACATATATACATATACATACACATATACATATATATATATATATATACATATATATGTAACTTTCATATTGTAACTACCATGCCTAACATGTCTTAAACCCACTAGGCTACCTTTTCCAAGCCTACAATTCCATGACCTAGCTTTTATCTTAAGGGTCTTTTTTTTAGGCAGCTACGCAAGATATACCCACATATTGTATGAGCCATTTTAGGCCTGTTCAGACTGTTCCTCAAAAATGAAATCTCTTCTAAAAGAAAAAAAAAGCCATCATAAAGGTCCAAATTAGTATGTTTACTGCCCTCATACAAAGTTGACTATTCAAATTATAAGCTGTATAGGAACTTTTTGCTGCCATGGCAGGAATGGAGCTGGTAGTTTTACATTTAAGTTAGAGAAGAAGGAAAATTATTCCTTCCTAGAGTCAAAGATTCAAAGCACAGCTGGGACAAAACATCTTCATGTCCCAAGAAAGGTTAGAAGTTTGCCTACTACCCCTGCCTCCTAAATCAGTCTGTTACTGTTCACTATCACATGGGATTTGTCATTCCAGGTTCTTTGCATTTCCTCTTTCTTTGTGAGGTATTTGTTGTTGTTGGACATGGACTATTTGTGCCTGACCTGTGGTAGAACATTCTGAGCTGACATAGGTTTGATCAACCACAGTTGGACACACTTACTTTGACTCTACCATAGTGATATCATTTTGATCCTCTACCAAAACAAAGGACAACAACCAACCAACCAACCATTTGTTGTTGTGCAGTCATTTAAGTAGTGTTTGACTCTTTGTGGCCCCATTTGGGGTTTTCTTGGCAAAGACACTGGAGTGGTTTGCCATTTCTTTTTCTAGCTCATTTTATAGATGAAGAACTGAGGTAAACAGGGTGAAAGGACTTGCCCAGGGTCTCACAGCTAGTAAGTGTTTGAGCCCAGATACTAACTCAGGAAGATGCGTCTTCCTGTCTCCAGGCCTGGCACTCTATCCACTGTGCCATGTAGCAGGCCTTCCTAAAATATAGAGATGGTCAATGGCTCTAAAGCAGACAGATAAAGATGCTCCTGAGGCAGGGGCTATATGACATGAATAGGTACAGTGGAATTTCTGAGTGCTAAAAAAAGGTGCATTTTTAAAGACTAGTATTAAAAGGTATCCTTTGTTGTGTTCTCCTGAGTGTTACATCCTGGGCAGCAGCTGGCCATCTTTGGTTTTAAGATGGTCCTGCTTTGGTGCAGAGCTAAGGTTACTAGTCATGTGATCTCTCAGGATAGTGTTATGGGTGAAATACCTCATCTTTGAGTTCACATGCTTCAGCAATTCCCTGGTGTGGAATAAATCTATCACAATGCAAAAATTATAGAGATAAAACCTTAGGTTTTATTATGCTTAAGCACAGGCTTGGTATGTAGAAAAATGATCCTGTGTTAAGATTAGAGTTTTTGAAAAGACTTTATGGAAAAAATTTTGTCAGAAAGGCAGAAATAATTTTAAAAAATTACAATCTTTATGGCCTCCTAAGCCACAAAAGTCACAAAGACTAGTCAAATGGATTTGTTATCTCCTGCTTCCTTCAATTAAGGTTGAACAAATCGAATTAGGACAAATTAATTAACAGACTAATTTACAGATTTCAATATTGTTCACAAGCTACGCTACATTTTAAAGACATCACAATGGACTAATAATTGAGAGGGTAAGATTTACATGTCACAAATGTCTGCATTAGGGAAATTCTTCCACAAATAAACTCTTTTTTGTGAGGGTTTAAAGATGCTGTGTTCCCTTCTCCCTCTCATTTGTCTTCTTATATCAGCACTATCTTCTTGAAATAAGTCATATTATACGTTATCTAATATATTATATCTGAAAGTTTTTTTTTTTGCAAGGTGAGGTTAATATTAACAGAAAACAGGCTTCAGTTAATCAAAATGTTCCAGGAGGAATAGAATTGAATGGCATAATAAAATTGAATAAAAGGAAAATTAAAGATTCCTATCATAATAGGGAGATAAAGAGAGGAATAAAGTAGCATATTTCTCAGAACAACTCTCTCTCTACCCTCCTGATCCTGCCAACTTTTACAACAAGGCAAGAACTAATGCAGTTGACAAAAGATTTGCATGGCTAGGAAAGTAGAGTGAGTAGAGGGTGCAAATCTGGAGAGAAAAGTTGAAAAATGGAGAGATGAATCCATGGGAATGTAATTGAGTACAAATGAGATGAAGCTACTGTGGGGGCATGTAAGCATGGAGATATAGTGGAGAGGGTTTGAGCTATAAAGGGATAAAGAGCTGATGTCTCAAGGGAAGTCACAAATTTTTTTACTTTCAACTTTTTTTTTCCATTGCTCTTTCTTCTTTCAAGGTGAGATGTCTCATGCTATGAAGTGGAATCTTTTCCTGCTCCTCCTCTTGGACCCAACTAACTTCTCTCAGACCCAGAAATTCAATAGGCACCATGTGGACTACCCCAGGTCTGCTGCTCCAAAACCAGAGTGGTACTGCAACATCATGATGCAGAGGAGGCTGAATAAGAATGGTCGATGTGAGGCAAACAACATTTTCATCCATGATTCTCTTGCCAACATTAGAAAAGTTTGCCATGGAGTGCTTCTGCCCTGCAAAAATGGCTTCAGTTACTGTCACCAAAGCTCTCCAGTCAATGTGACTGATTGCTTTCTCTTGCCAGATTCCCAATACCCCAAGTGTCAGTACAATATGAAGTTCCAACAATGAAAGATTGTGGTAATTTGTATGAGGGAACATCCTATCTACCTAGATATCTAGATTCACCCCTTCTCCCCTGTCTCCCACCTGGAAACCTCACCTATTGATGAGGATTTTTTCCCTCTTTCCCAGGTCTCACCCACTTTCTGGATTTCTAAGATGTCCCCTTTTCTGAGACAATGTAATCTCCTTGAAGGCAGAGTTTGTTCCATTTTTTTGTTTTTTGTGTCTTCAATGCCTACCACAGTATCTGACAGATAGTAGACACTTAATAAATGCCTGCTAACTGAGTGATTCTTCAGGTATCTAATTTTTAAGGAGACCTTAGGAGGGGGCATTAGAAATAAAGCCTTAGAAGCACCCTCACAACTACTGTCCTTCACATTCCACATTTAGGAAGCTCTACCCCACTAATTCTAACATTAAAGTTTGTCTTTCATATGGATTCTCTGCGTTTCTTCCTTTATTTCCTTCTATCTCCCTCACCAGGGGATGGGATGGTGAAGTAAGGGAAATAAAAAGTGATGGGAGGGGTCCCTGGCAATCTACTCTGGGAGGGGCTGACCTTACAGAACAGTTCCTCAACCTACTCCCGTGAACTACTCCTCTACCCCATCTCAGCCACACACAAAGATGTTATTACCCTCAATTGTGCCATTACCTACAAATATACCACCTCCATGATCAAGAATTCTGAAATCCTCTTATCTGACCATAATCTATTGCCTTTTCACTTGTCTCTCTGCCTTCCCTTACATAACCCTACTCTTTATCCTCACCATGACCTCCAGTCCCCTGACCCCTCAATTCTCTCTCAAGCCATGTTGCTTATACTAGGTCTCCCCATTTTGACTCCTTGGTGAATCAATTCAACTTTATACTGCCTTCTTTCTTGAATCCTTATCCCCTCTATGATATTGCTGATTATGCCCAGCCAAGCCTCAGCCTTAGATCACTGTCACCATTCATCTTCATGCCTACACGCCTGCTGCTGAAAGAAAATAATGCACTGGGTCGGCTACAAATTTTTGTTACAATGCACTCACTACTGCTAGGCAATCCTTCCATACCGCCTGTATCAACTTACTATCCCACTCTTCACAGGAGCTTTTCCAAACCTTTTCATGCCTCTCACACCTCTCATGGCTTTCCCTCCACCCACTTTCTCAGATGAGAGCCATGCCTCATATTTGAGGTAATTGAGACCATTTGAGGCAAAAATTGAGACCATTTGCTGTGAACTTCCTCATCTCTATCCAAGTGTCTTCTGCCACTTTCTCCTCATTCATCCCTATTTCATAAGATGAGGTGATCTTACTCCTTACCAAGGCTAACCCTCTCCTTGTTCAAGTGATCCCATTCCATGCCATTGATGAGGTTAAAGAAAAATGGTGAGGTAAGGAACCATAGGTTTTAGGGATGCTAGAGACCCCAAAATACTGACATGCTAAGTCCTGCTGAATGAATTCGATTCAAACCTTCTCATAGCCAAAGAAAAACAAAGTTTATTAAAGATTCGCCATAATGGGTGGTCTTAGTTGTGATGCTTGTTTTCACAAGCAGGTCAGATTCAATCTATTGAGAATCTGAGCACCTTCATGGAGGCAAGATGGAGCTTATATACAGAAAGATTGTGGGAGGGATTGAGGGGTGGTCAAGTAGTCTGGAGTGACTAGAGGAGGGGTTTAAGGAGGATCTTGAGGAGGAGTCTTAGGAGGATCTCGATGGGACTGGAGTGACTAGAGAAGTCTAAGAAACAAGAGAATGGGATTTTGATGGGATCATGGGTGGTAAGCAGCTGGATAATAGAGGGCTAGGCTAGGTAGAGATTTGGGCCTAGATAATGAAAGACTTATGGCCTCAGGAGAAGGCCAGATCTAGTGGGAAGATTCAAGGAGAGTTCAAGGGGGTTCCCAGAGGCTGTACCCCAGCAGGTTCAAAGAGGTTCCCAGAGACTGTACCCCCATCACCTTCTCCTCCAACAGATTGTCCCCTCTATCATTCCCTATCATACCTATTTAGACATTAAGGGTGATACCATAAGCAAATTAGGCTATTCTCTTACCTATCATTCCCACTCTTTCACTTATTTTCAATCTCTCCCTCTCTACTAGTGCATTTTCTACTGCCTATAAACATACCCAGCTCTCCCTTATCCTGAAAAAAGAAAAAAACAACAAATCCTCACTTGATGCTTTCATCTTCTTTCTCTTCTACCCTTTGTAGCTAAACTCTGTGAAAAGGCCATTTACAATAAATGCCTCTACTTTCTCTGTTTTCCTAACCCTTTACAATTTGGCTTTCAGTGTTACCATTCCACCTGAAACTGCTCTCTCCACTTAGCTGTACCAGATCTAAAACTATATTATGAAGTGGCAGTCATCAAAACTATTTGGCATGGGGTAAGAAATAGAGTGGTGGATCAGGGGAGTAGATTAAGTACACATGACACAGTAGTAAATGACTAAAGTAATCTACTGTTTGATAAACCCAGATACTCCAGCTTCTGGGAGAACTCAGTATATGACAAAAATTTCTGGGAAAACTGGAAAATGGTATGCCAGAAACTAGGCATGAACGAACATCTCACATTGTTTACCAAGATAAGTCAAAATGGGTTTATTATTTAGACATTAAGGGTGATACCATAAGCAAATTAGGCTTTTCTCTTACCTATTTGACCTCTCCTTCTCAGTCTCCTTCGTTGGATCCTCCTCCAGATCATGCTTTCTAATTTTCCTCTTCTGAGTCTTTCTTCTCTTCTCCTTCCATACTACTTCACTTGGTGTTCTCATCAGTTCCATGGATTTAGTTACTATTTTTATACTGATAATTCTCAAATCTAACTTTCCTACCCCAGTCTCTCTGCTGACCTCCAATCTCATGTCTCCAATTGCCTTGTAGACCCCTTGAACTGAATGTCCAGTAGACATCTTAAACTCAGTGTATTCAAAACAACTCTGGGCATTTTATCCAACTATTACCCATGCCTGGAATGCTCTCCATCTTCCTCTTTGAAATGCTCTTTTTCTTTCTCTGACTATTGACTTCCCTGCCTTCCTTTAAATCCCAGTTAAAATTCCATTTTCTACAGGAAGCCTTCCCTAGCTCCTCTTAATTCCAGTGCTTTCTGTCTTTTAATTATTTCATATTATCCTATATGCAGCTTGCTTTGCATATGTTTGTTTGCATGTTGCCTCCCTGAGCTAGGTGGTACAGTGTGCAGAACCTCTGGCTTAGAGTCAGGAAAATTCAGTTCAGTTCAGTTCAATGTCAGAGAAGAAAATGGTAAATCACTCTGGTATCTTTGCCAAGACCCCAAATTGGATCACAAAGGTTCGGACATGACTGAACTGACTGAACAATAAAATATCTCCCCAATTAGATTGTAAATTCCTTAAGGGTAGGGACTGTCTTTTGCCTCTTTTTGTAGCCCTGAGCGCTTAGCACAGTGCTTGGCACATAGTAGGTGCTTAATAAATGTTTAGTGAAAGTGAAATTTTCTCTCTCTGAATTTTACTTTTAATAAAAATGTTAACTGTATTGATTGAGTGGCTGTGTCTGTTATTCAAGCTTGTCTCTACTTTCTCTTTGTTCCCAAGGCAAAGAGATGTTCTAGAGCAGATAAATAAAGATATTCCTGAGGTAAGATCTGGGAAGTGACATCCCACCTCAAAGGCTTGGAAGAGCCTCCCCAGATTGTAGGTTGTCTCCATTCAGGTGTCAGGTGACAATGCCAGCAGGGTGTGATTTTTCTCTTGGATCTAGGTGGCCAGGCAAGCAGAGGACTTGAATTAAAACAAAAGAAAAATCTTAGGGTCATGGAGACTTTGAGGAAGAAGTCAGAGACAAAGAATATGTAATGATCCAGAGTAAGAGGCATAAGGATAAGAAGACAATCAATCCCCCACCCAATTGCCAAGGTGTTATTCCTTAAACTCTGGTTTGATCCTTGTTGCAAAAGATCCAGGAACTCCTTATTGCCTTTAGGAGAAAATATAAAACTCTTATGTTCACATTTAAAACAGGTCGCTAACTAGCTCCAATTTAACTTTCTCTTGTCTATTACATTCCTTTTAATAATCTCAATTTTACCCAAACTGGCCAATATTCTGATAGTTGTAGGCAACAGACTTTCTCCCTTTTCCACAACTTTGCATAGACTATTTCCATGCCTGGAAAGGTACTCTCGTTACCACCATCTCCTGAAATCCCTAACTGCCTTTAAATCTCAAGTGATCAGGCCTCCCTTAATTTCCTTCAGTTGGTAGTGCCCTTCTTTCTAAATTTATTTTGGATATGTAATGAAGTTTGATTAGAGAATACACTGCTTGCTTCATACCTATAGTTTATATCTATCTTACGTATTTATGTCCATGTGTTTACCCCCATGGCCTGTAAGTTCTTTTATAGCTGGGACTGCTTTGTTTTTGTCTTAATAAATGGTTTTTGGTTAACTGAAGGATGGGTTAAAAACTGAGGCAGGGAAGGAAGAAGCAGTGAAATGCTAGTTATTTAATCCTAGTGCCTTCTCTCTTAAATTACCTCTATTTCATCCTATTTATATTTTGTTTGTACATAGTTATTTGTATGTTTTTCTCTCCTTAGATCATGAGAATCTTGAAAGCAGAAAGTGCTTTTTGCCTTCTTTTGTAATCCCAACACTTAGCATGATTCCTGTAGATACACAATAAATACTTGTTGACTTGGCTTGATTTGACAAAGATACGTAGATGCGCAATCACTGTGGTAGTAAATTTAAGAGAATTCCCTTCCCTTAAATTCCAGACTGGCCTTTTGATATGTGTGTCCACATGTTCACAGGGATATTACTGTAAAGGAATAAATGTGTCTCCTTTACCCATCCCCTCCAAGGAGACATTGATTACTGTCAGTCAGGGAGCAACACTCCTGATTATGTTCCCTTTAACAAGTGCTGCAACCTATATGTCCAAAGATTTGACTCATTTCCCACCAAATGTTAGTTATACAAAGACCATCAGGTATAGTGAATACATACAGGTATGGTGAATAGCTAATAGACCCATCAATAAAACCAGTGGAATACAGAAACTAGTGAAATTGTACAGATTCAAATATATTAGACGATCTGCAGAGTGAATGAGCTCTCTTACTGGGATTGAGATATCCCAGCTCAACTGAAGGAATGCCCAGTCTCACCCAATGGGAAATTCTCTAGTATCTAGTGAAGTAAGCTGAGAACAGGGATATTGTTGAGCCACCTGCTCCACAATATGTCAACTTATTCCAGGAATCTTTTTCTCCTTCCAGGAGCCTCTTCCTGAGGGGAGCTGGGAACTGTGTCAGTCTTCTTTCAAAATCAGAAGGCAGAAAGCAGAAGAATTCTCCTGTCCTAATTTCTCACTAACTCTGATTCTCATTTAGGCTGAGAGCATCAAGGAATCATTCTCCATCAATGAGGAGAGTCTTATGCAAATGGATCTGAGCACCAGGTTCTAGGTAATTTGGACAAATAAAAGAGAAGAGTAGATTGAAGTCTTGCCAACAGTCTTCCCCTTGAGATTTGAAAACTGTACTCCTTTGCCTCATTCTCATCATCTCTTTGCAAAATTCTCTTCTTTAATTGGGAAAAAAAGAATTCAGCTGCTTTCACAGCCATAACTTAAAATTCCTACATTCTGGGGACTTTCATTAAAGGAAGAAGCAGGGAGATCAGTTAGAAAGTTCAATGTTGTTTGTCCTTTGTTTTCCAAGAGGACCAATGGCATCACAACATGTGAGTGATGTCTTGACTTGCGTGTGAGTTTGATTTAAGCGAGGCAGAGTTGAGCAAAATTATCAGCTTCACTCTCTCTTCCAGAGTCATCAAAGTCCAGTGGCAAGACAAAAGTCAGGACAACTGGCAATGGCCTGGGATGCAGTAGACAACCTTGGCATCTTTGATGTCTCAGTACATGCCCAGTTCCAAACTGCTGCATCCAGGGTCATGTCTCCATGGGCCTCTCCTAAAGCCATTTTCTCAGCTTACTCTCACCATTCTCTTCTCTGCCTATGTCTCTGGGATTGTTTGGAGGAGAGATGGATAGAAGAAGAATATTATAGAGGACCGATAGGACTTCCTGGAGGAAAGATTATTCCTCTACCAGGATAAATATAGCTGAGTTGGACCGTACAAGAAAGTTTGTGAGTAGAACATACTACACACACCCACACACACAAACACATGCATGCACACGTATATGAGAGATATTTCGAAGGTAGAAATGACAAGATTTGAAAACAGATTGTGTATGTGGGTGGGTACGAGTGAGGAGTTAATGAAATAGAAGAGAGAAACCTGCAGAATGGCGGTACCCTGAGCAGTAATAAGGTTGCTGGGAAGAGGGAAGAGGTTGTGGGGGAAAGATAATGAGTCTCGTTTTGGATTGTGATTGAGAGGTCAATAGAACGTCCAATTTGTTCTATTCCAAAGATTGTTTGGGATGAGGGACTATATCACAGGACAGAGTACAAAGATCTTGGAATCCTCTGTGCAGAGATAATAACTGAACCCATGGGAGCTGAGGAGATCACCATATTAGTGAGTGCAAAGGAATAAAAAGGAAGGTCACAAGATAAAGCCTTGGGGGAGACCTGCCTAAAGTGTACATGACCTGGATGAAGATCCAGCAAATGAATCTGAGTAGGAGCAGAGGAATACCAGGAGAAATATGTTATGAAAACATGGAGAAGAAGGAAGGAAAGAAATATTTATTAAATACCTACTATGTGCCTGGCACTATGCTAAGCACTTTATAAATTTCTCATTTGATTCTCACAAAAATCCCGTGAAGTCGATGCTATTATTATCCCCATTTTACAGCTGAGGAGACTGAGGCAAGCAAAGGGTCACACAGCCAGTAAATTTCTAAGGCTAAATTTGAATTCGGGTCTATCCTGAATCCAGGCCCAGTTCTCTATCCACTAAACTACTTCTCTAGAGAGTAGAGAAGAAGGTGGTCAATCATGTCAAAGGCTGCAGAGAAATCAACTTCTTTGAGAACTGAGAGTAGGTCTTTAGATTAAACATTTATGAGATCATGGATAAGAGAGAACAGTTTCAGTGGAGTGATTGATGGATTGTTGGAAGCCAGATTGGAGAGAACTTACAGGAAGGAGAAGGGAATAAGCATTACATAGTGCCTACAATGTGTCGTGGAGGGGGGGTAAGAAAAGGAGAGCTGAACAGTAATAATGCCCTCAAAAGGAGGGCCATTGAAACTTTTTTAAAAAATCCACAGAAGAAAAAAGAAGAAAGTTCAGGCAAGCTGGGCAGTCTTGATAATAACATGTAGGATTTAATATACTTTAAAAAAAAACAAGTACTGCGAAATGGTGATTCACAGTTTCATAGAGAATCCTCCTTTTGTGTTTATTTTGTTGTAATTCAGTCATTTCAGTTATGTCTGACTCTTTATGACCCCATTTAAAGTTTTCTTGGCAAATATACTGGAACAGTTTGCCATTTCCTTCTCCAGCTCATTTTACAGATGAGGAAACTGAGGCAAAAAAGGTTAAGAGACTTGCACAGAATCACACAGCTAGTAAGTATCTGAGGCCATATTTGAACTCAGGAAGATGGGTCTTCCTGACTCTAGGCCTGATACTCTATCCACTGCACCACCTAGCCATCTGTTATATATGTAGAAATATGCTTTTTGGTGTTTAATTTCTGATTGAAAATAAAATAAAAAACAAAACAACGATACAAAGAAATCCTGTTCCTTTCTCTTTCATGTTTCTCCTCTTTGCCTGCTGAGGGCTACCTCTTGTTTTTTTCCCTCAGTTAGGCGAGTCTGTTATGGGAGAGTAGTGGTGAGATTGGAGGAGGTAAGAAGATTCTGACAGCTAAGATGATTCTGATAGCTGTATGAAGAATGAATTAGAGAGGAGAGACCCTGGAGGTAGGGATCCAAATTAGGAGTCTATTAGAATAATGTAGGCCACACTTAAACTAAGGTGCGGGCCGCGGGTGTGGAGTGGAAGGAAGGGCTGTGAAACATGTTGAAATGTAGAGTCGACAAGGTATGGCAACTGATTGACTAAGGGGAGAGAGTAAGGGACACAGAGGAGTTTTAAATGACCCTTGGGATTTTAATTTGGAAAACCGAGAGAATTGTAGTTCTATTAATAGCCACAAAAAAGTGGTAGGTATGGCAAGTTGAGGGGGAAAGGGTCATGAGTTTAGTTCTAAACGTATTGGATTTGAGTTGTTGGAGGCATATTCAGATGGGATTATCCAGCAAGCAACCGTAATTGTGGGACTGGAATTCAGGAGCTCCAATCCCGCATGCCTGACACAGATTATTCTATGTCTCCAAGTGCATGTTCTGGAAAGTATGTCAAACTCAACATGTTCAAAACAGAGCTAATTCTTTTCCCTAAACATCGATCCATTTTTCAAAGTTAATGAACTCAAGGTTTGTTGAATGTTTTTTTCTCCTCAAATTTTATTTTCAATAAAATATTTAACTTTTTTGATAGAATTTTTTCCACTTCCTCTTCTTTCACATGACTCTGAGGTGGTCATTGTCTCTCCAGTAGACAGATAAAGCTGTTCCTGAGGTAGGCGCTGCCAAAGCTTGGACAACGTTCCCGTGATTTGGGGTTATCTTCAGTCTGTTGTCAGGGGACAATGACAGCAGGGTGTGCTTTTTCTATTGAGTTTGGGTAGCCGGGCAAGCAGAGCACCTGAATAAAAACAAAGAACGAAAAACAACAACAACCAAAAAAGAAAAACTTACTCTCAGAACCATGGAGTCCTGGAGGCAGAAGTCAGAGACAAAGAGTATTGACCCAGAGCAAGTGATATAGAGATAAGAATAAAATCAATCCTCAAACTCTGATGGCAAAGTGAAATGAAAGATGAGGTCTCATCATCCCAGGTCTGACTATTCCAGGTCTGACTTTTGCTCAAAAACATCCTAGAGTTTTTGCATAAAATAGGATAGGATAAAATATAAGCTCTTTTTTGACATTTAAAAACCTTTTGCTATTTGGCTACAACCCACTTTTAATGTCTTCATGCAGTGCTCTCCTCCTCTTAATCTCAATTCAAATCTGACTGGCCTATTTCTTAATACTTGTAGGCTATGTCCTATTTCCCTTTTTTATGATTCTGCACAGACTCTTCTCCATATGGAATGGACTCCAGCTGCTCTTCTACCCCTTGGAATCCAGTTTCTTTTAAATCTCAAGTGGTGAGATCTTCCTTGATTCTTTTCAATTGGTAGCGCCCTGTCCCCCAGATTTCCTCTGCATATGCATTGGAATTGTTTTTTATCATACGTCTGTGGAGTGCTGAACCTCATCTCCAGTTACATTTTTATATGCTCACATCTATATGTTATTTCCCTTGCAGTCTCCTTGACAGCAGAAAATTTTGTGTTTCTCTTTGTGTCTCTAGCACCTTACAATGAGTTGAATGCAATAGATACTTACTAAATGATCATTGGTGGATTTATTAATTGATTCAAAGATTGAGATAGGAACCTGACAAAGATATCAAGTCAAACGCCATAGCCTCTGTGGTGATTAGGAGAGGAAATTGAATGGGGAGGTGCAATAAGATTTCCTTGTTGCAGTGATGGCCTGGTTCAGATTATATAAAATAAATTTGTAGTGGACTCAATCAATCATCATTTTCTCTAGGTTTGTTCAGCAGGATGTGAATAGGAGTAAAGGAGGCTAATGGTGGAAGTAATCCAAGGTTGGGGTTCGGAAAGCAATGATTAGTGACAAATTGACAGAGCAAGGGATTTGAGTATATAGGGGAGTTTATAGTCAAACTAATTCACAAAAGGTCTGAGATGGAGGAGAGAGTCTTCAGTGAAGGGAGGATGGTTTGGTAAAAAGATGAGGCCTAGTAGAACTAGAATTCATGGCGAGAAAGAAAAATCAGATTAGTGGTCACATAGAAGCATAGGCAAAGATAAGATGATAAAAGTTTATACTTGAAAGAATTTCATAGTTCATGCTCATGAGGGTAGAGCACTTAGGGATATGGCAAGAGGAAAGGTATATCATTTCTATGTGTAGCTGAAATGGAGTGGATGAGTAGGTCATGGTAATCGAGTAATAGGTAATAGGCACTAGGAAGCATCAATGTGTATGTTGAAGTCCCCTAGTACGAGGATGGGAGCTGGAGTGGAGAGAAAGACTGTGAATTAGTCATTGAGAAAGGAAGGAGTAGGTACTTGGAGTTCATAGGATGATAGCCAACAGACAGATTGGGTGATAAATTGGGATAGAATGAACCTCAAAGACAGAGAGACTGCTGAATGATGGTTGTAGGAAAGGTATGGAAAAGGGAATAAGAAGCAAGAGTACTCTGACTCCCCCATCACAGTCAGTAATTCAGGAGTGAGTATGAGAGAAAGTACAACCAGTACTAGAAAGAATGTCTGATAGTAGAGTGCCATCAGGAGGGAGCCAGGTCTCAGTGACTCCCAGAAGATAGAATGAGAAAAGAAAAGTTTCAAGGTGAGAAGAAGTATGTTAATTATGGAGCAGTCTTTTGAGAAAACACAGTGGATAAGGTGGGCAGATATGTAATGTGACACACTGAGGAAGGTGGTAATAGGGTTGATAAGATCAAGTGTAAGGGCACAAGGAATTGGGTGGGGAACAGAGGTTGAACATTGACCACCAGAGATTCCAGCATTTGTGTATGCATATGAATGGATGAGAGATGTGTATGGAAGTATATGGAAGTGTATGAATGGATGAGAGAATGGGGAAGCATTGAGGAATGAGTCCGGCCAGGTGTCAGTAGTTTGAGCTTGGTTTGTCAGCATTTGGCTGCAAGGTTTAGGCCTTCCCTTGAAGAAGACTATTCACAGGACAAAGAATGATTGTACTACTGGATTTTCCTTTATTTCCTTTGCTAATATTTTGTAATTATATTTTTTTTGTTGTTTGAATTTGTGGTTCCTTCCTGGTCTTTGCAATCCTTTCTCCTTTGTGCCACTATGGCCCCTTTCTCCCTCCCCTCCTGTTTTGTCTCATCTATTTTGTCTTTATCTCCTTGAGTCAAGCCACTTTCCTTTTGACCTCATTCATTTTCTTTCACATTTTATCAGTCACATGGGAGAATGAGTGTTAGATCTAGAGCTCAAACTTCCCTTCCTTTACTTACTCTGTGTGTGACATTAAGCCAGTCATTTATCCATCCTGGGCCTCACAGAATGTTTATCTATAAAAGAAGAAAATGGGATTAGAGTGGAAGTGTCAGACTCAGGGCCTGAGCAGGGAGTGCCCCAACCAGATTGAAATACAATTGGAAGATGTTTAAGAAAATAACTGAAAAACACAATACAATATTGCGAATGTCGATTAGAGGGTTTTCTAATAAATATGCACTAGATCGTCTCCAGGAAAGAGATCATCTCATTCAGCGATATCGAACTCAAATAAAAAACTGATTTCTGCCAGCACACATTGATTAGGGAAACCACAAGATTTTTCAGAAGGACTAGAGATATTTTGCCTTCCTTCAAGACAGATCCATGCTGTTCAGTCATGTTAGACTCTTTGTGACCCCATTTGGGGTTTTCTTGGCAAAGATACTGGAGCGGTTTGCCATTTCCTTCTCCAGTTCATCTTACAGATGAGGAAAATGAGGCAAACAGAGTTAAGTTTTGCCCAGGGTCACACACAGCTAGCTAGGATCTATCTGAGGTTAGATCTGAACTCAGGAAGATGAGTCTTCCTGACTTGAGGCCCAGCACTCTATCCATGGCTCCATCTACCTGCCCCTAGACTCATGTGGGCACACATAACTGATATGGGAACAATATAATGCAGCTCCCACTACATAAAGTCCAGGTCAAACAAGAAATGATAGCTTTTAGATAAGAGGAGAGGAGATGGTAGAATACTGTATTCCAAAAAGCAAAAGTTCTAAGCTTAAAAACAAAAATAACTTGCCTTGGAAAGCTGAGTATAACAATATAGCAGACCTTTAATGGACCTTTAATGGAAACAAAACCAAATTGCTTGGTATAGAAATATATCAGACTCAGCAGGTAAATAATCTAGATATTGAATGGGGACAAAGATAGGCTGTAATACTGTGGAGGGGGAGGTAATAGTCACTATTGAAACAAAAAAAAAAAACACCACAGTATTAGACCACAGACCTTACGGGAATAATAAAAAGGAGAGGAGGAGGGAACAAAGAAGTAGAATCTAAGGGATTGTCTTAAATCACCTTTTCAAAACAATTGGGCAGCTCAGATTCCTTCTGGCCCTCTTGTCAATACAAGCATCACAAATGCTCAGATCTACCCAACATAGTGGATCTTTAATAAACTTTTTCTTTGGCTGCAAAAAAAAAAGCAATCGGGAAATGACCAAAGAAATTATGGTATATGAATGTAATGTAATAGTACTATACATTAAGAAAGATGAACAAGGTTATGTCAGAGAATCCTGGGAAGTACTAATTGACAAAGAGCGAAGTGAGAAGGAAGATGGAACAAAATCGTACAAGGACAATGACATAAAAATTCAGCTTTGAAAGTCTCAACAATTCTGATCAAAGCAAGTGCAAATGGCAGGATGGGGATGGAGTAGACTGGACTTGGATTTAGCTTTCAGGGTTAGAAAACTTGCATGTGTATGCTACACCCCCAGAAAATGACAGACCTATCCTGCATTTTACATCACATCTAAGCTGAAGCCATGGACATGCCATGGAACAGTATAATAGGAGCACACTAAGAGGGGAGAGACTAAGGCTTCTTCCCAGTTCTAGGGCCTGCTGAATTCTAAATCTGCAAGAGGTACAGCAGAGACGTTGGGTGAGGGGAGATAGCCCTGGGATGGGAATGGGCATAGTAGGAGGAGGGAGGTAGCAGTATGGATACCTTTGTGGGAAAAGGATGAGGAGTGGAGAAACAAGAGTGGCCAAGGGTGATAAATGTTCTCATTACAGTAAAAGAATATAAAAGGAGGGTGGGGAGAAAAGGAGGGTGCTGATACTTTTTAAGGGGATCTCCTCAATTCAGTAGTACATGGGGATCTCTAGTCCTGCGGATGTAAGGAATTGGTAGTTCTACCTCCAAGTTGGAGTAGAACTCATTCTAGAGTCAAAGGTTCTAAGCAGAGCTGGAACAAAATATCTTTACAAACCAGGCAAGGCTGGAAGGTTAGTCACCACACCTGCCTCTCAACCTCCATGTATTACTGTCCAGTATCACATGGAACTTGACATCACAAAACGAATAGCTATATGACACGAATAGTGGAATTTCTGGGAACCAGAAAAATGTGTATTTACAAGGAGTAATATTAAAAAGTGTCCTTTGTTGTACTCCTCTGAGTGTTGCAGCTTGGGTAATATTTAACTTGCTCGCCCTTTGTCCCAACTTTGGTTTTAAGATGGTCCTGCTTGGGTGTAGTGCTAGTGTCACTATGCCTCTGATCTCTCTGGATAAAGAGTTAGAGGAATAAAGTTGTCTACTTCTCTGAGCAAATCTCTATCCCACTGACAATTCCTGCATCAAGCCAAGACCCAATGCATTTGATAAAGGCTTTGCAAGGCTAGGAGAGTAGGTGGGTAGAGGGTAGAAATTGGAGGGAAAACATGGAAAATGGATAGATGAATGGTTGTTAAATGTAATTGAGTGCAGATGAGATGAAGCTCAAGGGCAAACAAGTTAAAAACGAAGATGTAGTGGAGAGGGTTTGAGCTATAAAAGGATGAGGAGCTGGTGTTTCAGAAGAAGTCACATATTTCCACTTTCTTCTCCTATCCATTGTCCCCCTTTCTTTCAAGGCAAGATGTTTCATGCTGTAATATGGACCCTTTTCTTGTTCTTCCTTTTGGAAGACTAATTCTTCCAGTCTGAGGGAAGCATCAGGTGGATTATTCCAAGAACAAATTCCCACCAGAATTATACCATTCTTCAGCAGATGGGGCTGCTTGAAGATGATCAATGCAAGCCTAACAATACTTTCATCCAAGAAAGTTCCATCAATCTTAAAAAAATTCCATAATGTTCTTGGGCCCTGCAAAATTGGCCCTGTCACCAAAGCAAACCAATCAAGGTCACTGAATGTTTTGCCTTGCCAGATAGCTTTATCCCTTCCTGTAAATACAGGATGGTGGACCAGGAATGAAGGGTCATGGTGATTTGTTTGAAGGGATGTCCTGTCTGCTTAGATAGCTGTTTTCATCCCTTCTCCCAGGCTTCCATGTGGAGCCTTCACCTACCTATAAGAAATTTTCCACTGATTTTACTTCTTTCTGAAGTGCCTGGTACCCCTCACTGTTTCCTAGGCCTCACTCTGTCTTCTGTATTTTTCACATTTTCTTTGATTCTGAGATTGTGTAATGGTCTGAGACTATTTGATTGTTTCGTGTCTCTAGTATGAACACAATGTCTGGTTGCATAGTAGGTTCTTAAAATGAACCTGATGATTGCTTGACTGATGCTGAAGCTATCGAATTTTTAAGGGGGACTTTGATTAAAAAACTCATGCAGGAATAAGCAGGAAGATGACAAATATTAGAAAATTAATGCTAGTGCCTTGTCTCTTATATTAGCTCCAGTTCATCCTAAGTATATTTCGTTTGTACATAGTTGCTTGCATGGATCATGAGGTCCTTGAAAGCAGAGACTGTTTTTTGCTCTTCTTTGAACATATATAGGACATATAATATGCATAGTATATAGGACAATGCTTGAAACATTATAGGTTTTTAATGAATGCTTATGGTCTTGGCTTGATTGCTGGAGATACAAGGGGGCAAAAGTAATCTCTGCCCTCAAGAAATTTACAATCTCATGGGGAGATAATGTGCAAATATTTATATACATGTATATATACACACATATATACATATATGTATGTATATGTATGTGCATGTATATACACAGATATGTATCTAACAAGTTATGAACAGAATGAATAGGAAATAATAGAGGGAAGTCACTAAAGTTAAGAAGGGTTGGGGAAAGCTTCCCACAAAACATGGGATTTATTTGAGATTTAAAGGAAGCCAGAGAGGCCAGGAGTTGGAACATAAGAAGGAGAGTGTTCCAGGCATGACAGACAGCCAGAGAAAATGCCCAGAACTGAGTTGCAACAGAGCTAGGTGGGGCGGTGGCTGGAGTACTAGGCCTAGAGTCGGAAAACCTGAGTTCAAATCTGGCTGTAGACACTTACTAGCTGTGTGACCCTGAGCTAGTCTCTTCACCCCTGCCTGCCTCAGTTTCCTTATCTGTAAAATGTGAATAATAATAGTATCTACCTCCCAGGATTGTTGTGAAGATCAAATGAGATGATGTTTGTAAAACTTAGTATAGTGCCTGCAATAGTAGGTGCTATACAGATGCTAGCTATAATTAGTAGTTGTTTTTGTTGTTATCTTGTTTGTGGAACAGCCAAGAGGCCAGTGTCCCCGGATCAAAGAGTGCATGTTAGGGAGTAAAGGTGTAAGAAAACTAGGAAGGGGGGAAGGAGATGGGATATGAAGGGCTTTGAATGACAAACAAAGCATTTTGTTACTTGATCCTGGAGACAAATGGGAGTCACTGGAGTTTATTGAGTAGAGGGATGACATGATTGGACCTATACTTTAGGAAAATCACTTCCATGACTGAATGGAGGAAGTTCGGAGTGGGGAAAGACTGCAGGCAGGCAGACCCACCAGTGGACTTATATAATAATCCAAGTGTGAGGTGATTAGGGTCTGAACCAGTGTGATGGCAGTGTCAGAGGAAAGAAGGGGATGTATGTGAGAGATGTTGCAAAGGTGAAATTGATAGGCCTTGGCCTCAGATTGGATATGGGAGGGGATGAGAGAGAGAGTGAGGAGTCAAGAAAGACACCTAGATTTCAAGCCTGGGGGACTGGGTGGATGATGTTGGCCTCTATAGTAATAGGAAAGGTAGGAGTTGGGGAGGGTTTAGGAGGAAAGATAATGAGTTTGATTTTGGAGAAGTTGAGTTTAAGGTGTCTACTGGATATCCAGTTCAAGATATCTGAAAGGCAATTGGAGATGTGAGATTGGAGATCAGCAAAGAGGTGGGGGGCGTGATAGCTAGATTTGAGAACTGTCATTCATACTGTGAGGACAGATGAAATGACCAAGTGAAATAGCATAAAGGGAGAAGAGAAAAGGGCCCAGGATGGAACCTTGAGGGACACTTTCAGCTAGAAGGCATGATCTGGAGGAGGATCTAACAAAGTAGAGTCTTATTGCAAAAGGCATGAGTGCCAGGTTACAGGCATTTTGGACAAATATCAGAGAAGAGCATACTGAAGGCTTGGTATGTAATGTTTTCTCCCCTTGTAGGTTTGAGAACTGCTCTCCCTTGTAACCATTCTCACCATCTTTTTTCTCATTTGGCAAAATGTCCTTTAATTAGAGAAGAAACTTCAGGTAATATCCACAAAACAGAAATGTCAGTTAAAGAGCCCTTTCTTTGCTGGGAAACTGAGCAGGTAAGGATTTCCTATTTCAGACTTCAAAGAGATTCTTTTGCTCCCCCTCCTGAGGTGGCTTCTAGGCTCTGAGGGCTATGGAAATAACATGTAATAAGAAGATATCTCCAGAGTCACCTTAAATATACTTTAAGACACTGTAGCCACTATATCCACCATATCTTTGAACCCACTAGGCTACCTTTCCCAAGGCTCTGGCTTTCATTTCCATGGGCCAGGTTCTGTTTCTGTAGATCTAATTGTCATATCTAAGATTTTTTTTTCTCCTAAAGACCTGTTTTCAAACAATTAACAAGGGTGCCCAGTGGGTGAAGCAGAAGTGGCCTCCCAAGGAACCGCAGAAGGGAAGGAAGAGACCCGAAGACCAGAGAAGAGCTGAACCAGGCCAAGCCAAGTCGAGCTGAGGTGAGCCTAGACTGGCTGACCTGAGACTATGGAGATCAGGTAGTGGAGATCTGTCCACGGTGGAATCGAGGTCGGGCAGGCATGTCTGGCTACACCTGCTGCATGGAGGGGTGGGGGCCTCATCTGGCTCTCTGGAGCCCAGGGTCTAGTCATCCAGGGTGACAATAATCTTGAAGATCTTGATAAGACAAATCCATTTTCCTTTAAAGAATTAATGAAAGCCAAGAACCTTGGCCTATCCAAAGAGGAGACAACCAATACTAGAATTTACACTAAGGAATCTACAAGACATACATTAGGACTTGAAAATAATTCCTCAGCTTCTAAAACTGTAGGATATGTTTTAGACTACGAAGAACCTTTTTCCAAGATCCAACTGGTGCTGGAGATTTGTTGGATGAAGATGAAGATGATGACTGGAGTAAGACTTAGCCATCTGCCATGAAACAAACTTATGCTTCCAGAGTGGCTACTAGCACATCACCTCAGAGTACACATATTTCCTTTTTTTTCAACACGTCTGAACTATCAGGCATCCAAGTCTCTTGCTCCATGGACCTTAAATGATAGTGACACGTGTTTCTCCTACATCTCAAGTGAACAACACAAAGAATTCGCTGCTCGTGGAGAATACTTGGGAGACAGGCATTTTTGGTTGCTGCAGATAAGCTATGAAGCAGTAAGTTTGGTTGGAATGCTCTTCATCTACCTGATAACCCTTAAATGTCTTGGGAAGCTTCTCATGGAGAAAAACCAGTGATCTTGCTTTCCTAATGGCCTCTGTGTCTTTGGAACAAAGGACACCATCAGCCCTAACATGCTGCTGCAGCTTGTTGCTGTTTAAGATGGTTAGTTATTTTGGCATTGCTCACAGATATGAATGCAGCTGCTTTAAACAGTACTGTGTAATGAATGCAAGTACAGGAGATCTTAAAGAA